>CM077122.1:15791853-17041853 GCA_039645545.1 Dendrolimus houi
ATTATACCAATTTACTTAATCTTCTTTAAGTATGGACATGAAAAAGCTTTCCCTTCACCTTAAATCTATTTATATCTAACAGGTTTATACTTAGCCGTTTCAATCCATCATTATTAGAACTTAGTGTTAATAACATTTGACGTAAAGGCACGTAGGTATTTTAGAATTTATGTAGCATATTCGTCTTTTTACTGATTTAATATAATACAAATTAAAGTCTAATGAAAGATGTTAATTTTTAGCCAGACATGTAACCTCTTTCACAAACACCTTTATTAGCCTTCTATATACCTATATAAATATAATTGAATTAATTGTATACCGTATAATATGTATACCACATTTAACATATTCAATCTGTTTTATTCCTGCCTCAGGTTGTCTGTAAGAGATCTCTTTTTAGCGATCTAATTAATAAATTCTAAGCATGCACAATGGGCGGTCTTACGCCCATTGTGCATGCTTAGAATATTTTTAGTCTAAAGTTTTCTGTAATGGTGTACATACAATAAAGAGTAACCTTAGCTTACCTTAAAGAATTTGTTAATACATAGGTAGATTTTAGAGTTCTACAATACAAACAATTGGGTATTCGACAGTCCTGTCAACTGAGACACTTTTTATCACCGCACAAAAGTCACAAAGCCTTCTGGATTTTCCATGAGAATACTGGCCCATGATGTCACAATTTTAACTAGTCATATAACTTTTTAACTATTGTTTGAACTGTAATTATAATTATGTCTGTAATGAACTGTTGAAAATAAGATGATAACAAGATATTTTGACGCCTGCTCTTTTATATGTATACTATTTTAGAATTTATTGTCAAATCAAATATGTATCAAATACCCAATTTTAAAAATGCTTGATTACAATACTTCCTTGGTTAAAACAATAGATAGAATTATCGCTTAGAGCAATCTCTATTAAAAAATAATAAATTGATTCACAGTCAACAATAGAACGTAACCAAACGACAGATTGTTAGCAGTCAAAAACCAAAGCTACGGGTATATTGTTCGCTCCCCTAAAAATGGTGAGGTCCTCGCCCAGCAGTTGGATATTTATAGGCTGATAGGACATTTATGGACCGTTAAAAAACTCGAAAGTGCGTATCTTTAACACGAAATGCACTTGGTTTGGGAGGCGAGTATTGAAAATTAGTGCTGTGCCGGAAAACATTTCGACATATCAAAGTACTCAATGTCAACTTTATTTTTTAAATTACGGCACAAATTTTTTTATGCTTTCTCTGTCCTGGTATTTCTATTTGATTTTTGTGTCGCATTAGGAAATGTTTTCTTTCTTTCTTTACTGAATCTTAACGGACACGTGTTATCCAACCAGTCTTATTATCCTTGGTATCTAAAAGAGGCCATACTTGTATTCAGAAAGCAAAAATTTACGCTATGAATCAACCGCAATACTTTTAGTCACGTATGTAGAAATACCCTCATAAATTATTTATTAAGGGCCTGGAGTAAAATGCCTGCAGTATGAACAATAAAACTCTAGGCGTTTTATCTTAGTACTCCCCCGCTGGTGTTTATGCCAGATTTCGGGATGGCGGTGATTTGCATTGCTTATTATAAGGGTTCCGTAAGCATTTTTAGAAAAAATAAATGTTTATTATATATATCCTCTAAAATCACGTCCTTCTGTCTATGTATATATAAGTATATAATTAATTTAACTATGTTGGCTTAGCGACTCAAAGTATGAGTTAGCTTCTGATACAATAACATGTCACTTTTACCTGTCCTGTGCAGTTTCTTGCCTATTAATGGCCCGAAGCTTACACAGTTTAATTTCCACTCTGTCTTTCCAGGGATATTTTGGACGGCCAACAGAATGTTGACAGATCGGTTGTCCCAAATATGCTTTCTTTACGCTGCGATCCTCTCCCATTCATTCTACGTGACTGAGTCAACGAAGGCGGTAAGTCTTTATTTCTCTAGGTATATTCCAATTATTTTTATTAAAACTATTGGCTCTGTATGGATTTCGTTTATATTTGCAAAGTGTATGTACTTCAAAACAGTGTTGTAAAATCGTAAAAAAAATTAGGTGCGGTCGCCGTACATATATATAACTGAGAGATCTATTGTTTTTTTTTTCAATTTACATAAGCGGTAGGGTAGGGTATTTTCACACAGATCTTGAAAAATCTTGAAAACGTTTCTTAATGACATGTAGATGTTCGCTATCAAAGTTGTAAAAATTGTGTCCGCCTCAAATTTGTGAACAATCCAGGGAAACATTAAAAATAATAAGAGGACTCAAAAATTACGTCCGTCAGAAATTGGTTCGAAAAATTTCTGTTAAGTATGTTTTGAGGTATGAGGTAGGTATTTCCGATTATATCCTTTTTTAGGCTAAAAAATCAAGAATTTCTGTTTGTCATTTCTACAGAATCCTTCATTGTGTGTGGCCTGACACGCACTTGGCCATTTTTTGTAAATACGGATTATTCTTGATAATATTTTATGCTTAGTGTCTTTATGTTACCAGCACAAGTAGGCTTTATATAAAAAGTGTTTAGTACAAATGTGGGCCTAGTCGTTGTAATAGACGTAAAATAGTAATAATTTATGAAAATAATATAAGTCCATAAATATCCAACTGCTGAGCTCGGTCTCCCCGGTTTAGAAGAATAACCAGTACTTGCCGCATTTGGTCAAGGTTATATATATCGGTAATTTCGATATTTAGATTTCGTCATGATGCTTTCCTTCATCTTCAGGGGAATAATAACAATATGCACGTTAAATAAGAAAGTCTGCTCATTTTGAACGAAAGGAATATAGGTTCAATTCGTAATATAATATCGGAACCTAATTCTGACTTAGCGAAGGATTTCATTATTGCTCATAAGTAATTAGTAAATAGTTTAAGTGCAAAGATTGGTGTTGTTTGATGGGCTTGATATGTTTTATGGACACAATCTCTACAAAAAGAAAGTAAATTAAATATTATTTTCTTAATATTTCGCGACTTGTTACACAATACACAATAAAACTATGTTTTAACGGTTTTAAGTGCGGTAATTTATTTGATTTTTGTTATTCCGACGTTTCGGCCACTTTTCAGTGGCGGTGATCACGGAAGACAAAGATGTCAAGTGTCAACGAGTATTGTTAAAGTTTATTTAGCCTACCGCTAACTTGTTCATTTTAATTATTTATTTTTAATTTTGTTTATTATTATTTACTCTATGTGAGCCTAATATAATTTGCATTTACATGTTATGGCTTGAAGAGAAGAAGCGGCACAAGAAACTCTTTAGCGAACATGCTAGCTCTAATAATTTTATATAATATTAAAATGGGTGGAAGGAAAAATAAAAGAAATTATCAGTTAAGTTTGTGTTCCGGTGCATGCAGACAGAGCTCACAGTGTAATGAGGTCTGGCAGTTGGTTTTTGCTGGGTTTGGGTCTTGATAGTTTCGATCATCAAAACTATCAAGCCACTGAAAAGTGGCCGAAACGTCGGAATAACAAAAATCAAATAGATTACCGCGCTTAAAACCGTTAAAACGTAGTTTTATTATAAATTAAATATTCATGAATTTATATATTGAACTTAACATTAGCTACAGAGTTTCTTTTCTTTTATCTTCTTATCCTAATCTTTTGGGGTATTTATATTCTGGCATAGGTCTGCTATCATACATAAATCATCATCTCATCCTTCACACAATCCATTTCTTTTTTGTTTACCTTTACACTTGGATCCATCGATCTTTTAGTATAACATTATTTTTGTCACATGACTTTTATCCTCCCTCATAACATGTCCATACCACCTTAATCTTCTTCCTCTCCATTTTTCAGTCACAGGTACATCTTTCAAAGACCCTTGTAAAGATTGGCTAAGTGGTATATGCAAAAATCGTGTAAAGACGTAGTGAGTGGTGTAGATGTATTTGTACAGTTGCGGAATGAAAATGTTCGTCAATTTAAAGTCGACTTTTGCTTGCACGAGTACAAGAAACAATACTGCCAACATTTTAATAAATGTTACGCTTATAAAATATAGAAACGTAACAAAAGGAAATTGCAATGTTGACAATGACAGACGCTGAGATTAATAAAAAGAAAAACAGAGGAAATAATTACTACGCTTAACATAAATATTAAAACCATTAAAAAGGCTTTACATGTCTAAACAGTATTCTTAGACAAGATATAAAATCAAACAACTTTGATCTAAGTAAATTTAAACTTTATTGTCAAATCTCCGTCGTCAGGCATTCGCAGTCCACTGCTTGAGGCCTCCCCAAATCGGCGCCACTCATCCCTGTCCTTTGACTTCCTCATCCAGCGCCTACCGGCGACCTTGCGCAGGTCGTCGGTCCAACACTACGTTTACCGAGACGCGGTCTTCACTTCAGAACTCGTCTGCTCCATCGGCCATCGGTCGCTGCTGTGGCAGACGTGACCGGCCCACTACCACTTTAACTTGCTAATTTTATGAGCTATGTCGGTTACCTTGGTTCTCTTACGGAACCTTCCGTATTGTCAAATATTTAAACATATTTTTCTGTGAAACAGTCGATTATGTGACTTAGTTTGAAAAGGTAACATGTGCTCGCGGAACGTAAAATAAATCAATTTGAAAACTGGCGAACATTTCCGTACCACGACTGTACAAATGTTAATTGTTATTCAGCAACACTTCAGAATTCGTAATAAAGTAGCCATAGAATACAGATGCCAATATAAGTAATTAATTAGATAATATTAATTAATCACGCTTTACTGTCAGTAAATTGATCTACAAAATCATGACTGTCCAGAAAGTCCAATCATCGTTAATACGATATCGAGAGCCTATATCTCGATAATATTCTAATTAATGATCCAATTATTACCTTCATGGGATATAATACTGTACAACAACGAGATATTAGTTTGATCTATGAGTAACTACTTTGTTTTCTTCGACAAAGTAATGTCTTTATCAAAAATTGATTAAATACCCTGTGTTATTGTGAAGTATCTTTCCCTATGACTTTGTATTAGTGATAATATCTTATTAATATATAAGTAGTTAAAAGTCATCATCATCCCCTTCGCGTTAAACTTCTGTTGTATTCGTTCACTTTCGTATTATTTCATCTAACTTCGCTCGGTCGTCAGCAACTTTTTTTTATTGCATGAGTTCAGCAAACAGACAGACGGTCCACTTGATGGAAAGCGGTGACCGTCGCCTAAGGATATTTGTAACACCAAAGGTGCTAAAAATGAACCTAACCACTAATGCCTGAACACAATTCAAGATTGATATGGTGGCATACTCTAGATCACGGGTGGTAGCCATCCAGAAGGGCAAATACCCTTCCACCTAGCTGTGGTTTTGTTTTGTCGCCTCTTACGACAGGCCGCCCGGCCGCAGAAAATTGTATTCTTTCTTCGTTCCTGCACGGAAAAGAAGCATCTTTCATTATTAATAGACCAGTGGTATGTGTATAACGCTATAAGTCTAGAACTTAACACATTTGTCCCTCCCTTTCTACCGGGATCTGATGAAGGCAGTAGACATTTATTCACCACATAATGAGCCGGTTTCTGTAAAACATGGCTGTTTCAGCGTAGGCAACTATCTCGAAATTTGACTGGTATGTTATAGAACCCTAAACTTTAACTCAGGTGATTGAAATAACACAGTATCAATTTGATGGGCATTCAGAAATCACAACCCTTGTCTTGGGAATTTTAAGTGTTTTGGAATAAGCTTCCAGGTGAGGTTTTTTTAAGTGTTGTTTATTATTTAATGCTGAATATTGGTTTTGAGTAATGGTAACCCTATCTCTTGTTCATGCTTCAGTACCTGTTCTTGATGCAGACATATCCTTCTCTTTTGTAAACTGGTATGTATGTATATCTATCTCTGCCCCCCCAATTATGATTTACTTCACGAAAATGCCGCTATTGTGTCGTCGGATTTCATTTGCGGTGTTAAATAAACAGACATGTAAGAAATAAAAAATACTAAATTTGTTGATAATGAATTGATCGAGCTAGTTTCAAGATATGTGCAAGATATATACTTCAGAAGCCAAAAGCGGACATAGTGCTTGGACATGAGTTTTGGGTGAGCCTACCTACTTTCTCTACTTATATATCACATTATCCAACAAAAATTTTCACAAGAACTGAAGGCAATAAAATTATATTATTAGCGTCAGTGGTTTCGTGTGTACGGAATATCCGGGGGTTTTTTTTAACTTCGGATCTGCGCACACAAGTGTTATTTATTAAATTTCTTCCAGAACGGTTGATAGTCCATAAACCATCTGTTTACGGACTATCAAGATCGTCAAAAGTGACGATAATTACGACGAGATACTTTTCATGAGGTGGTTGGTTCACCTATATACTATATCTAACATTTAAAAATCGCCTCGAATCCTACACTCTCTCATTCATTGTTCATTTTATTAAAAACGGAATGTTCTTAAAGTTTAGCACCTAAAAAAAAACTCATTTAAATTTATTGTAATAATTATCGTATCTTAAATTATAGTCGCCCTTATAATATACACGCTTTGACACTGTTAATGACTATTTAAATTTATATTAGTACATTAAAATATCTAAAGTTAATCGAATTAAAATACGTGGGTAGTATAATAGATATTCTATAGGCGATATAATGATTAGCCAGTAGGAAAATATATATTAAATCACGCCCACTGAAAAGGTCAATCAAGTTCAAAGTGCGATGGTAAATTACATTGATGAATTGAACTGTGAGACCATAATATCATCCGAGATGCATTCTAGTGAAATTAAAATATTTAAAGTAGCATTTATTTTCTTTTATGCCTCTCTTCATGCATATTTATAAGAATGAAGTATGTACACCGTACATGTATTTAAATGATATAATACTGTCTGTCAGGTTTATAATAGTTAGAGATGTGTTACTTCTAGCCATCCTTAAGGGAAACAGGTGCGATAAACGTATTGATGTATTACTAGGACATGCCCGCGACTTAGTCCGCGCTTGATTTGTAATTCCCGCGGGATTTTCGGGACACAAAGTAGCGCAGCATTAGAAAATAATGTAAGCTAGCGTTTTAGTGAAAACTGTGTCGGAATAAGCTAACTTTTAAATTCCCGGAAAAATTCCCGCTGGATACCCCGGGATAAAAATATCACACATTTTATTACATAAAATTTGGTATCGATCAGTAAAGAAAACACATTGGAATTCTATATTTTTTAATGTGCCCATTTTAAATCGTTCCCAGAAAAATTCCGGGATGAAAAGTAGCGCAGATTTGAAGTCTAAGAAATTGTTAACGACTAGCGATAACTGTATCGAAATTGACTCAGTAGTTTTAACGTGACTCCCGAACAAACAGACAAGAAATCTAAAGAAAATTTCATTGGTTTCTCCATCGTTTATATAGTATATTCCAGCTTTCTTTTGAATAGCCTTCAATGTACAGACAGCATGTTTTGATTTTTATAATATTATATTATAATATATTTAACGGTATTATTTGTAAGCTAGGTCTAGTTATGGATGATAAATACTAGGAATGAAAATAGTCCATTAAAATGTAATTTTTAAAAGTTCCTAAATCCTACATGGCTAGATGGCACCACAGGTCATTCTTTTCTCAGATTAAAAACTCAGTAGTCTTTAATTAATAAAGGCGAGAAAAGCGAGCTCTAACACTATCCCATAACGTGTACCTCTAGCTTCTAGAATTGGAATTTCGCCTAGTATTTCATGTCTAGACATGTTATCTATCATTAAAATATAATTTTGTAAGCAAATATTAAATACTAACATCTATCAAAAATCTATATAAATAAAAATAGATCGTAGAAATGTATGTACGCGCATAACTTGAGAACAACTTTACCAATTTTGATGAAAGTTTTTGTCTGTTTGAGTGGGATGGCTTAGATTCACAATTAAAACTGGTAGGTGGCGCTGGGATCGGGTTCTAGGATCCTCTTTATCTCGTGGATCTATTTTGATGTTTTTTTGTGTGTTTGAATGGGTCCCCGGATGGTTTAGATTCACAATTGGTACCGGCAGAAGGACTAGGATCGGGTCTTATATTTTTATTTTTTCAAGGCAAGACAACTTCTGTCGAGACCGCTAGATACTAATAATAAACTAGGTAAAAAACCAATTTTATCTAGTAATTAAATTTGATATATTTTGACAGTGACTGTTTAATTTATTTGCTTTCATACAGAAAGCAAATCTGACTATGAAAGAGAGAGTTATTCAACGTTAAAGAGTTTACAAATAAAATGATTCAAAGGAATAACGAAGGACAAATTGGATTTGACTTTGGTGATAAAACCGTTAAATATTTTTTTTCAAAAGCAAGACAAGAATATCCTCTATATGGCTGTTATTAGTAAGGTTCTTCTTTCATGAGATCTATCAGACTGCGTTAAAATACTACAAAAAAATATACTGCTTGAGTTGTTGGAATTTTGACCTGACAGTTCACTACACTCATACAAAACGTAAGGTGCTAAAAATATAATATAGTTAACTACCCTAATGTATAGTATAGTATGTATATGTATAGTAATACTAATTTGCTCTCAAAATTATTAAGGATACGTTCCACAAGAGACACAGAGATCACGTTCAAGACCTCAATTTTTCCCTGTCCACTTGCTTGCGGGCGTTAAAATCATAAACTATAGTGGAACAGCTTATTGAGCATTGACTTCATTAACGACGATATACACAAATGTCATTGGTTGATTTGAAAATCGCGCCTTCTTCCATGTCAATCGATAGAGAGATTTAATGCTTTGTGGTCAACGCCCAACCCAGCTCTTAATATGTGTTGTTGTGAGCGCTGTGTGATCGAAAACAGTGACGTCATTTTTACGTTTTCGCCACGATCATAACGACCGTAGTCGCCATGTGGAACGGCAGACGGAGCATTTTGAGCGTTGTGAGATAATAAAGGAACGCACTCTAAGAAGTCTTTTGATAACGTGATAAATCTCAACAGTTAAGCTATAACATATACTTTTTATCCATGCAGGAACGGAGAAAGAATACAATTTCTTGCGGCCGGGCGACCCGTTGTAAGAGGCGACAAAACAACTCACAGCCAGGTGGTAGGGCAGTTGCCCGGCTGGATAGCCACCACCCCTGGTCTAAAGTATGCCGCCATTACCATCTTGAGTTGTTTTCCGGCATTAGTGGCCAGGTTCCAGTCTCTCTTTAGAGAGCAGCAGCGCATTTGTAATGTCCATAGGCGATAGTAACCGCTTTCCATCAGGTGGGCCGTCTATCTGTTTCACGCAAAAAAACTATTTTCTAATATAAAACTAAATTACAGCATACCTGTGATTACGTATAAATTGTTGGACAATTATTCGAATGAACCGCCATACATAGCTCAGATGGTCTGCAATTAAGCGGTAGGCCAGTTAGCATGACAAACGAGACGGACCTGCCCTCTGCTATTACAATGTTATGTATACGAGACTACGCGTTGGAAGTGACTTTCGCTATAGACAAAACACAGAAAAACACGTACGGTGTCTTTGGGACACCTGGCTGGAACAAAGTTCCTATCACTATCTATAAATATATATTAAAATATAGCACAGAATGTCATTCTACATAAACAAATAAATCGTATCAAAATATAGTAAATATTGTAAAAACTCAAAATTAAAATTGCGCCATTTGTGAAAGTTGCTCCAACTATTATAATTAGTATACAACTAACATTAAAGTACAATATTATTGCGCAGAATCCACAAGTGGTGTAAAGAGGCATACACTATACAGCGGTCAGCATTTTTCATTGCGATTACACTTTTATCCGTCCAGCTCCCATCCGCTAAGTAAATGATAGGACATTAAAGTAAATGTTATAAAATTTAAGTAAATATTTATAGCCTAGTAGCTAATGCAAACGTGTATTATCTTAGTGAAGTGAGTTTCAATTCTGATCGAAAAGCATGTATCACATTATATATCGACTGCCTCTGTGGTTGAGGGGGCTAAGTCTTAACCGGCCGAACTCGGTGGAACGCAGAGGCTCAGGGTTCATTTCCTAGCATGGTAAATTTTGGAAATGAAATTTCTGTTATTTACTATGGTCTGGTTGTCTGGGATCGGCCCCATAGTGGTCCCTTGTATATCACCCATAACACAAGAACTTGTTTATCTTGGGATATACAATGTGTTTGTTTGTCTGCCGACTATTTATTGTTATTATTATATCACCTGTTGATGGTTTATAGATAATAAAGAATATTCGTAGCTAAACAGGCAAAATACATAGTTTAACTTTAATACCATATTTAAATTTAAAATTCTTGATACTTATTTTCAATACCAATATACAGAGAGCATTACCAACATTTTATGCATTAACCATAACTTATTTATGAAAGCTATTTTACGGCTATTAATCCATGGAACGGACTTATTAAAACGGGCTCAGTGATTTACGTGTGGTTAATTTATAGGGACGGCGCAGCGTTACATAATCGGTTATTAATTTTCTTGTTGGATATCTATAACCAACTATAGACACTACAGATTGTGATAATATTGAACTGGATGTCACGTATATCGTTCTACAATCAGTTTGCCTTTTTGAACTGAAAGATTCTTTAGCTGATTTGAGCACTTTAGCGTTTTAGAAAATGGTTACCGTCGCCTATAGGCTTTTGCAACACCAATGGAGAAACCAACGCGTTGCCAACCTTTAGAATATGATACTTAAAGAGAATGGGATAGAGGGATGATATAGAGAAGGAGGAGAAATGGGATATAAGGGGTGGGATGTGGGATTGAAATAGGGGGATAGGATAGGGAAGGCTGGACAAGGGGAGGGAGAAGGGGGCCATTGCAACTCGCGCTCACAGGAAACACGATTAGGTCAAGGTTAACAGTTTCACACTGATATCCTGTGAGCGCGATCGAGCTGGCTCTAAGAGATGTCAAGATAGTGATCACAGCATTGCTCTACCACGTTAAGATTGTTTTATCTTCTTCTTGCTCTGCAAGCGGGCTATTTCCTCAACTCGACGAAATGGTGTTTTTTTACGTACGAGCGTGGGTGAGGGACTACTCCATCTAGCCCAACAGCTACTCTATGTAGTCCACCAGCTTCTCCAAGTTGTCGGAACATCCCGAAGTCTATCTGGAGCGTCAAGATACTTCGGTACGTAATTGCCGTGTTCCTTCTGTCTCTGGGCAAGCTCTGCATAGGGGGTATTGGTGACACCTATATTGAAAATATGCCAGTTCGGGTAACGTACAGGTTTCGTTTTGTTAAACTGACTTCAGAACTCTAAAAAAGGAAACCTATGTGCAATATCGGTCCCATCAAATCTCGCTGTATGTACAGTGTACACTACTAGTCTCACAACACGGTTCAATCTCGCTCCAGGCTTAGTCCAATTAAATCTCGCGGTGTGTACCGCGTACACTACTAGTCTCACAATATGTTTCAATCTCACTCTGAGCCCTGTCCGATCAAATCTCGTGGTGTGTACAGTGTACACTACTAGTCTCACAACACGGTTCAACCTCGCTCCGGCCGTAGTCCGATAAAATCTTGCTGTGTCTCACTACTTATCTGGAATTGAAACAAAAGCGTATTCACACTGTCAGTACTAGAGAGATGTCGGATCGGGATTAGAACAATACGATAGTGAGAATTCTTTGAGTCTTTCTTGTTTAAGATTAAGAATATTTGACCGGACAGGAAATAAATCTAAACCGAAGCGAGTATGAACCGTGAACTGCAACATAGTGTGTATCGAGCTTAATGTTGATACTCACTCATAGATCAACTGCAATCAGTACTTCCATGTCATGAATATTTTATTTTAAAAATATTCATAAACATGACAGGTCTAGAAACATTCTCATTTGCATTTTAATCTCGAATATGTAAGATGCAAATATTTTGACGTTCACATGCAAATATTGCTAATAACATACAATGATAGATTTAAACAGTAGATAACGTTCAATGTTACACGTTAACTTCAATAAATGGCCATGCATGTTAATTCTGATCTTATAGCGGTTCAGAGGTAATATTGGATTATGTTAAGGTCTAATTTACTAACGGAAAGCGAATTCCATTTTACAATTAACAAAAATAAATAAATATTTAGGTATGTTTACATAAATAAAATATAATTACAATATGATAAACATCTATCATCTAAATCTTTAGTGATAATTGTAATAATGTGTGTTCAGTAGTCACATGTATGGCAACTAATTTTTATATTTTATAAGATATAGTTGAAATTCAGTACATGCAAGTGTACCGAATTAGATCATATAAACGTCTAGATAACGCATGAACTGCACAAAAAACTGCAATAAACTTGGTGCACTTGCTCCCCACGCATGTTAGTGTCGTTTTGACTATTTTACAGGTTAGAGCTCTCGCAAAAAATCATTATTCCGTCCTGAGGTATTAAAATGTGTCGTAACTATTTTAAAAGAGGAATAGATAAGGATAAAATCTCATTTCATCGCTAGGTTAAGCCCTTTCCTCGTGATTTCTTTATGAAAACATGAAATTTAATTTTGTTAAATCAAAGGTTATTGAAATGATTGATGTTGTCAGGTGACAAGTGGGAGCTACTTTCCAAAGTTTGGGGAAATTTTGTTATGATTTTTATCTTATTTGGATTACACATAATGCCCACTACCCAGTGTGAACTTATCGAATCATTCCAAGTTCATTATAACTAGTCTAATAACCTTTGTCAACATGTTGTGTAATACAAAAATATTTTTCTTTTTTTGGTTTTTTAGAATTATTACATTAGTTTTGGTAATTAACAGACTTATAAATACTAAAATCTGTACAGACATTTTATTGTGAATTGAAATTACCATAATTATTACAAAATCATAGGCGCGATTTGACAGTTCTCATTACAACATATTTAGGGATTGAACCCTCAAAATCGTTAACAAAGTTAACTGATTATGACAAGAAATTGGTTTAAAATTATACGACTGTAATTTTTTGATTTATTTTAAGAAAATTACTTTTTGTGACACACAAATACCTCACAAAATCAATATGGAGCGCGAAAGTTTTGTTTCAGATCGCCTTTAACGTACCGCATGCATTTATCATGCATAATAATAATTTATTGAAATTTTTATGATTTACCTGTATAATATTGTAACAACTTAGCCAAAATCCCACAAAGAAAGCTGACAAAAGTGAATGTACACCTGCCCGCCATAAAGCACAGTTTATTACCTGCCCGCATTTGGAGTTCTTTTGTTTATTTTGTGTTTAAAATTTGTAATTAGAAAAGCCGCTTATTATGTATTGTAATCCTTTATGATGATCGTTAGCCAGGTGTAGTTATTGGAAGATCCAGTCCACGCGGTCGATTGTTGTACCGTATAGTTAGTATAAAATAATGCCCGAACGGAGGGGTGAGGCAGTCAAGCGACGATTACGATACGGGCAAGACGTGTGTACATTCGATAAGCTATATAGTGACGGACTTTGCCCGTGTTATTTAATTGTGCATTACATTTGGACATATTGCGACCGATTATATTTGTGCCTGTATTATACGTGTTTGTATAGTTCTAATAAATTCTATAGTAATTCCAACGACATTTTAATTCGAGTCGTAACAATATATATTTATACAATCGTTATTATTTTAAAAACATATATGTACAATTATTTAGTATTGTTTTAGTACGAATACACTAAGGTTCTACAGTAAATATGTATATATTTTTTATTCCTGAATCGAATTGAGCTAGTGAAGAGCAACAACCCTTTGATAACAAATTACTAACATTAAAATTAAAAATACGACGCCTTAGAACGTAACTGTTTTTGGGACTCATCATAGATTAATAGGACATAACAAAATTAATAAAAATTTCATGTATTTTCGTTGTTACCAGGATAATAATAATTGAAATATGTTTTATAACATTATAACTTTAATACATGAAAAAATATGCATATTGTCCACTAGATAAATTAATTGTTTTTGGCTTTCAGTTTTGTTGCTTTCATTCAAAGTTACGTTCTATTGACATTTTTAATTGTCAAATCGGGCTTTTTATTATGTGATTATTATAGTACGTACACTAGACTTAATACATATATTAAAATTCATCCATTTCACTCATTTATGCATGTAGTTTATTTTTTATGGTTTGTTCCAAGACACACAACTTTTGTTGGTAATGCTTTAAATTATTAAAAAAAACTGTAAATTCTCTGAGTATTTTTAAAATTATAACACTTAAAGTGATTAAAAAATAATGATTATTTAAACTTTTCAGTTACTTAATAAATATTTAATTATAAAAAATTGTGTGTGTGTGTGCAGTTCACATACGGTAGAAGTAAAACAAAGTGTGACAAACGGTGGGAGGAATTCTAAATTTCGTAACGTCACATCTCATATATTATATCCTTATAATATATTTAAAATTTAAAACACGAAAATTGAAGTATTAATGAAAAATTTCAAAACATTTCCAATTCTATCTGTATGGGCATAGTGTTTAAATTATTAAATATAATGTATTTTATCTCATTCTCTCGAAGGCTTAGTCCTATAGATGTATGTATTTTTCTCTTTTGGTGTCCCTTTTTCGTTTCATCGAATTTCAAATTACAAGGATTCCAAAGAAGTTTCACTTCAAAAATAGGGTAATATGTTTGAGCTGATATCCCCAAAGCTCATTGATTGTTTTTGGAGAGTGAATATAGCAACGCTTCGCATTTTCGATGCCGTTTTTTGCGGTGTTGTTTGTTAGCAATGCTCTCTATAGACATATTATATACCTTTATGTGTACCGAATATGGAATACGTTCCCAATATAGACCAATACGTTATTATTGAAACTATTATTTAAACTAACTATTCCATATTTGGTAAAAAAATAAATTAAAAACCATTTCGTTATTTTTATATTAACGAATATATTGAGAAAATTATTACTTTCTGTTTGATTTCGTTATTGCTAATTTAAAGTAAAATATATTTCCTAGTCTCGACGTGAAAAAAGGCCAATTAATAAAAAAAATTTTGAACTCTTTTTTGTTTTTATTGTAGTATTCCCTCCATATTTGGTACACTTCTCCTAAGTTTATTTTGCATTGGTGTGCAATAAAAAATATCTAGTATGTTATCTATTGTCCAGCGGCATATAGAACCACATTCTGTAAAATTTCATCTTAGACCCAGTTATTTCTGAGGCAAATAACTATAACACACGAAGAAAGATGGACGGATGGAAATAAATAAAATAATTCTAATTTTGCCAAAATGGCTACGCAACCATAATAAATAATCAACAATTTTAGACATATAATATTAGTATGTATAGCCTATGACGGAAAAAATACTTTTGACAAACATCAACGCAACTGTGCACTTAAGTGCGATGACGTCACATTCATTTTCTTACTTGCTCTCTATTCAACACAGAAGGTGCTAAGAAGTATCAAACGAGGACTCATGTTCCACGCGAACGCACAATTACGATGGTGGATTAGTAAAGTGTAATACACAAAGTGACTCGTCCGCCGCTGTTCATTTGCAGCATCTGCATGAATTTAGTTCGGAAATAAGCCTACCGAACTAGTATTGAAATTGGCCCATTGTTGTGAGATCGATCAAGGGCTCGTTTACTAACAAAAGGGATAGGGGGGCGAGTTACGGGGACCGGGCCGAGGGCCATTTCAGAACCTTAACGAGACCTATTGAAAACTAACAATGGATGGGAATCTCGGTGAAACCTCAGCTTTCCAGTAATAAATGCGTTTCAATAATAATCAAATTGCGTTCTATATTATCTTGATTCATTGTGACAGATGTCAATTACACTAGCGTAACATAAGTGACAGTTATTACTGGTTAAGTGACATAAGCGACGCTTTTAAAAGATTAGGCGCTGATGGTAGCGTGAGTGGCATAATCTTTTTTCGAGTTAAAGTTCTACTGCCAATATTATTATAGTAAACCGTTTTCTATTGATATTTTAATAATAAATTGAATATACGAAAATAATTTTATAATTGGTACATTCCCGACATGATCTGCGATTCGTTACTCCTGTTATCTACTCCATAACTTAGGACGTCTGGAAGATGTCGCTCAAAGAGATAAGGCTGCTCATTATTACTTAGTTACCTGAGATATAACATAAAAAAACTTCTATTTATTTATCGTATTGGATTATTGACATTGACTTTAGGTTTTGCATACTTTTTCACGTGTTTGATTTTTAACTTCTCTGTTTCCTGCTGCAGTCCACACAATACTGACCATGGATAAGACACACTCACGAACACGCATAAGCGCGCGCGCACACACACACATATAAAATACTGACTTTAATTTTTGCCAAGCTCAACAGGCAAACAACTATGACAATCTTTATAGTACACTGATTGGCAACCACTTTACAATGTTTGTCACTGTTTCAATCTATTTTAATTTAGCGCTTCATTTGAACAGACCAATCCTATCCACCGATATTAAAGAATAAAGTAGCAGCTGCTAATGGTCCAATAGAAATTCTGAGACCAATCATAGATTATGAAAGTCCTATGAAATCAACTAGGTATTGAT
The DNA here is from genome assembly GCA_039645545.1 of Dendrolimus houi. Taxonomy (NCBI): domain Eukaryota; kingdom Metazoa; phylum Arthropoda; class Insecta; order Lepidoptera; family Lasiocampidae; genus Dendrolimus; species Dendrolimus houi. The sequence goes on from CM077122.1 coordinate 15,808,480, forward strand.
CCAATCAACGTCAACTTTCATTTATTTCGTTTAGAACAAATTTGGCTTCGCTTGTGACATTTATTGTTTTATTACGCAATTTCTATGAAATTTATTTATTTATTTTCCAATATGCTTACATTCATATTATTATACATAAAAACATCTCGACTCTGGCACAGAAACCTCATGGGCTTATTCGTGCCGAAGAGAGTCGTGTAGAATACATTAGGTTATGATAAATGATCGTGGGATGTTCTTAAACCGAGTCTTTTCACCTGGTTTGGAAATTTGTTACCAACAAAACCTTTTCCTAATGACATTATTCGTAAGCCTTAGTCTCCTTGAAAGCTGAAACTAATTTGGATACAATCCTTTAACAAAAGCCCTTACTGCAGCTTCGTAGATATCAAATTTTGCATTTGTTCAAGATACTTAGCACTTCTATTTTAGATTGGATTCCAGTCTAGACAGTTCACATACTAACAGTAATAAAGCATTAACCTCTTAATCAAATACCAAATTTATTTTGCTTAGCTATATAATTATAGATATCTTCTGTATTGCTTTTCTACACAAATCTTGCCTGTTTATTGTCTAATGCCGATATTAGACGGATCAATCAAATTGGATCAAATTTGGTTGATATGCACAATTCTGAAAGAACAAAACTGTATTCGATGACATAAAATTATTCAGTTTACTTGGATCGGTTTGGTTTATTCATCATCCATCATCAATTGAAAGACAGAAATGAATCTTTTGTATCACATTCTGGTTAAATAAATGTTATGAAAAAAATAAATGATGGATTTAAATTAATAGATCATGAACCGACTCTGCCTATACTTATATATGTTGGTAAACATACCAAATCCAGGCAACGTAGTTAAACATTTTGTTACACGACTTGTGAAAATACGGTTTTATTGGCATCAATTTTTGTTACCGTCACGTAATAGAGTTAGTTATGTTCGTCTTTTTGTCAACGCACTGTAAATCTTATAGTTATAGGAGTTTATCAGTATTTTATTTTAACAATACCATGTTCAAGCGGATTCTCTGTGAGATTGTTATAAAGTTTTCTATTGATTGGAATTAATATGTTTATGTTATATTATGTTGAATTAATGAGTTCCCAATTCAGAACCTTACATTTTACATAACTGCGTAATAATACACACATAGACATATTATATTCAATTATACATACATAATTCATGTATGTAGATGAAATAGAATTAATTCACGTGACTCTAAATAATTTGAATAAGTTTAAGAAATTTCTTTCAAAATTAGATCGTCAATAAGTAGTTAATGTATAAGTAGGTATATATTTTAGGTATACATAAAAAGGCCTCAGTTAGGTCGTTTTATTTAAATTATGCATGAGATCCGGGTTAGTATGCCTTAAAAAACTGAAATGAAACCCTGTTTTCGATTCGAGTATTGGTGAGATTGATTTCTTCTATTTAGTTTATTTTACGATCTCTTTACGAATGTCTTTGTATAAAGGAGTGAGAGATTTAAGTCTTGATATTCTTGAATAAAAATTTATTATGCTTGTAATGTATGTTATTATGTTAACATTTACTAAATAAAACATATGTTTTAGTGTAATAGTTTTGTAATATTAATGCGTTAGTTTCCCAAAGTCGTTACTAGATGGCGCTGTCTCTTTGGAGGCATAAACTGCAAGATTGCCGATCTATGGATAGGTCCATCCAAATATTTTATTTTATCATCCCTTCCTCTCAAGTTAGAGAACTCCTTACGGCACTCCTGGTCCTCTATAGAGTTATAATTATTGTGAGTGAACGATCTTGGACCCACCCTTCCGGACTTCAGTACCAGTTTGCCCTATTTTTTTATTGTAATTTCTGAATAAAAACATAAGCTGGCGTTATACAATAGAATTTTGTAATCGCCTCCCCTCGATTACCCGTTACAGTTTTATATAAAAAAGTTTTTTTTTACAAAATCATAAGTTTAACTTATTTAACACATTTTTATCTAATTAGACACTGGTTGCTAAAGGACTGTAAAAGTTTATTATTTCGTCGTCGTCCTCAGCCATTCGTAGTCCAGTGCTGGACGTAGGCCTCCCCAAGTCAGCGCCACTCATCCCTGTCCTCTGATTTCCTCATCCAGCGTCTACCGGCGACTTTGTACAGGTCGTGGGTCCATCGGGCTGAGGGCGTCCGACATTAAGTTTACCGAGACGCGCTCTCCACTCCAGGACTCGTCTCCTCCATCGGCCATCGGTCCTGCGGCAGACGTGACCGGCCCACTGCCACTTCAACTCGCTAATTTTGCGAGCTACGTCGGTTACCTTGGTTCTCTCACGGAATTTATTATTATTTATTATGTACTTATATATATTATTTGTTTATTTCATAGTGATGTATAAATAAACAGACCTTGAGAATACCGCAGAAACATTTTCCAGAAGTATAAGTAACTATGTTCATTGAGGTTTCTAACTCGCATATGTACATAACAAAGGGTATAATGGATCCATTCTGAAGGCTGTGAAATAAGAATAAGCAAACATATAAACACTTAGACAGTCTCTATTATTTTTTTTATATCTATTTCAGATTATTTTTAAATAAACAAATATTCTTCAATAATTGACTTCGTAGTTATTACTTTTAAACAACTAAAATGATTTTTATTGATTTTTTTCTTGTTTTGATAGGTTTAGTGATATTAATATTATGCTTATTGTGGATTTTTGATATTGTTATGAGTTACGGGACTCGAATTAAAATGCCGTTTGGAATTACTATAGAATTTATTAGACCTATACAAACACGTATAACACAGGTAGAAATATAACTAGACACAACCAGTACAAACTGCAAGGTTTAATAACGCGCGCAAAGTCCGTCACTATATAGTTTATCGAATGTACACGTCTTGCTCGTATCGTAATCGTCGCTTGACTGCCGGTCTCTTCGTTCGGGCATTCCTTTATACTCAGCTTACAATATGTCACGACTGGGTAAACAATGGTTTCCAAAATCACACCTGGCCACTGCCCACCATAAAGGATACAATACACAATTAGGCAACTTTTCTAATTACAAATATTAAATACAAAGTAAACAAAAGAAGTCCAAATGTGGGCAGGTAATAAACCGTGCCTTATGACCGGCAGGTGTGCATTCTCATTTGTCTGCGGGCTTCGTGGAATTTTGGCTAAGTTGTAACAATATAATAATAATGTTGTAATAATATAAAACACTTTTGAGTTTTAAATAGTAGACTCTAAGACCCCAAACAAAATAAAAATATCGAGTTGAGTCTTGAGTAATTGTATAATATTTATAAGTCTATGATTGTGGAAAAGAAAACCAAATTCTTAATACAGAAGTACAACAATATTGGACGAGAGTTTAACTTTTCCAACATCTGGCAAAGAAAGCGTTATTGGCCAAATGATGCCAAATTGTTTTAAAGACACTAATTAGATTTGTTCTACAGCGAGTTTAGATCTATTAAAGAAGATATTTCTAAGAGATTATAATAGTATATATACATATATATTATCCGTGCAGGAAGAGAGAAAGAATACAAGTTTCTGCGTCCGGGCGGCCTGTCGTAAGAGGCGACAAAAACACCCCACAGCCAGGTGGTAGGGTGTTTGCCCGCCTGGATGGCTACCAACCCTATTCTAGAGTATGCCGCCGTAACAACCTTGAGTTTTGTTTTGGCCGAAACCGAAATAAATGGGTTGACAATGCGACAATATGTATAGATTACGTATGTATATAAACTAATGTAGTAAACAAGACGCATATGGTTATATTTAGACCCTATATTGTATTATCTATAATTGTAGACATTTTACACCTATTTTTAAATTTAAATTGTTACTTAAAATTGTTATTCTTTTACATTAAAATTTGACGACGTAGTACCTTATAAATATTGTACATTGAAATTGTTACTCTATTTATATTACATTTATTTGACTTTAATTACATAATAAGACTTAAAATCTAAATGTTTTAGTATGAATATAATTTAAAGGGTAAAAAGTTATGTATAATTAACACATACATTTAAATATTTCTACGACCGTAGGTCAGATACGGTGATACTATTAACACTGTTTTACCAACTATTGTCGACATACCACTACCTGTATCTGTGCAAATAACGATTCATTCATTCACACTCAATAACTATAACATTAACCCACATGAAGCCCGAGCCCGGTGACAAATCTATATTAAAAGAAAAGTGGTCTGCCATAATTTGTGCAAAAGTACAAAAGCAATAAATGTCAGCTTATAAAATAAATTGGGGACGTTTTATAAATTGCTTAAAAAAATCATTTCATTATTGAAACCTTTTCATAGCGGAATGGAGTTTCCATGTTCGTGTTAACGAGTCGTACGAACGAACATTATTTACGATATTCTTCGAACAATCCATTTTGCTATTGTTAGGTTCTCGAAACCGATACACGAATCGTAGTGAAACCTTGTGAGAACGTACGAACCTACGAACAAAAATATGTTACATTATATAAATTTGAATCCTTGTGTACATTTTTTGTACGTATTCGTCGTTGCTTTTGGATCATAAATGTTTCAGTGTTGTATACCTTCACATCCTTGTAGGTGAACTGACGGGTTTCGCCTTTAAAGATTTTTTGTTATAAGAATACTAACTGTGCCCGCGACGTCGTCCGCGTGGAATTTGCTTTCAAAGCCCCCCGATTTTGAAACATTCTCCATTGGTGCTCCGCTCCAATTAGTCTTAGCGTGATGATATATAACCTATAGCCTTCCTAGATAAATGGGCTATCTAACACTGATATATTTTTTCAAATCAGACCAGTAGTTTCAAACAAACAAACTATAAATATTAGTATAAGATAAAATATAATATTTTTTAAAAATTGTTATCGGCATACAAACACACACTGTACATCCCCAAATTAAGCAAAGTACGCTTGTGTTATGGTTAATATACAACGGACCACTCTGGGGCCGATCCCAGACACCTTGACCATATAACGGAGAAAATTCATTTCTGAAATTTACCATACCAGGAATTGAACCCGAAGTTTCTGCGTTGCTTTGAGGTAAGCCGGCAAAGGCTTAGCCCGCTCAACCACAGAGGCCGTAACTATGTACGAGTACGACATGTACTAAAAGGATGAGAAAGATGATTGTCGTCCTTGAAGTATTATGAGCTTTATTGAGGTGTTTTTAGTTCCTTTAAGCTCATGTGTAACCATAATATATACTAAGTCAAAAACCTACATTAGGGTAGAAGACTGCCTATGTAATGCATTCAAGCATTCAAAAGCCCAGGCAAGAAGAGATAAAAATACGCATGATAGTATAGATAAATTCGGATTCCTGGCATAATAAATTTCGGAAAGGAACTTTCATTATTTACTATGGTCTGGATGTATGGTATCGGCCCTAGAATGGTCAGTTGTATATTAACTAACCATAACACAGGCATAGTTTGCTTGTTTGGGTGTATACAATGTGTACGTTTGTATATCGATACAGACTATCCGTGCAGGAACGGAAAAGAATACATTTCATTTCTCGCGGCCAGGCGGCCTGTCGTAAGAAGCGACAAAACAACCCACAGACAGGTGGTAGGGCATTTGCCCGACTGGATGACTACCACCCCTGGTCTAAAGTATGTCGCCATAACAACCTTGTGTTGTGTTCCGGCATTAGTGACCAGGTTCCAGTCTCCCTGAAGAGAGCAGCAGCGCATTTGTAGCACATTTGGTGTTGGAAATATCCATAGGCGATGGTAACTGCTTTCCATTAAGTTGGCGGTGTGCTTGTCTGCTGGACACCTGCAATAAAAAAGATTTCTCACGAGTCAGGGGAAATATGTCAGAATTCAACATTTTGGAAGAAATAATCAACCACTAGTGAATTAAAGAAATACATATTTATTAATTAAAATATTATAATGTTCCACTCCGAAATGTTCATGACGCGTGGAATAAATATTTTGATGTGTACACGCACCGCAATAAATAATTGAAAAACATTGATTGTGTCCATTCACCTCTGAATAATTTAAATACAGTGAAAATAGTTGTTTCACATACGGTTTCGTACGCTTCGTGACAATCACACAGTTATTATATTTACTGTGAAACTTTGTTTGGGATTAAATTTAAAAGTTTGTATTCATGCTAAGTTCTGTTGAAGTACAGTTTTTGAAAGTAATACATTTAAGATAAAACTTATGCCGAGTTTCTATCCTAGAAACACTGCTCATTTACAGGGTTCCGCCGCCAAATAGAAAAAAACGTCATTATATTCGTCTGTCTACGTCAGTTTCTTTTTTTTCAAAACTAATGGCACTTCTTTGTAATGACACTTAGATAAACGACGCTTTATAAAAGTTTCTTTTAAATAATAAAATGTTGGCTGAAACTGTAGTGTTTTAATATAATGATATCCGATAGAATAAAACTTGAGGGGCCTTCCAGAGATTATGGTGCTACGGCTATGCTGGAATCATTATATTGATTACAGGTCTTAGGGCCGGCTTGATGGGTGTAAGTGACATATGATCTCACGGATATCAGTGTGAAACTATTAGCCTTGTGCGAATCGTGTGTTGTATGATGAATGAGAGTTACGATGGCTCACTTCCACCTCTCACTTCCCCCTTTTTTTGATGACGCAAGGGGAATGTCTTTTCTTGGGACACCATCCTCGGGCCTGGGGGGAAGGCTTTACACCGAAGGATGTGTGGGGCTCTTGATCGGCGTATGCCCAACGCGACCTTCAATGCGGAGGCCCCGGGGATGTCAGCCGTCAAACTACTCACTAAACCTAATCCTGCGCTCCTATCCCACACGATTTTATGGGACGCCACAGGAACTAGATCAATAAGTACTGCATCTGTGATGCCCCTACGCTTGTCTGATGAGCCCAGGGTGTCCTGCGGTGGCGGACACCCTCTTCAACAACAGAGGGGGGAGAAATTCCGCAGTATACTACCTCTCAATTCATCTATGCCAAGTTTCTTGTCCCATCCCCTTATTCCGTTTCCTTATTCCATGCCCACTATCCCATTCCTCCTATCTGACCCCCTTTATCCCATTTCTCCTATAGTACCTCTCTATCCTATCCTAATGGCTGGCAATGCGTTGGCTTCACCCTGGTGTTGCAAAAGTTGGAAACGTCTATAGGCGACGATAACCAATTTTCATTCCATGGACGGTATGCCAACTTCGCATTAAATAAATAGAATTTCAGGGATCTTTCAAGGATTTGACATTTTTAACTGTTTTTTTTAAATTGCATGAATTCAGCAGACAGGCAGACGGCCCCATGATGGATGCCTCTTACGACAGGCCCCTCAGCCCCAGGAAATTGTATTCTTTTTTCGTTCCTGCACGAATAATTATTCCACATATTCTTCTTCAATTATATTAATGCTATCCATCAGTCTATAGGTGCAAATCTTCATATAGAGAGCCAGTCAGTAATAGGTCGTATTAACATTGTACTGTAATCTAGATAAAATTGGGATCAATAAAGGGTTGCAGACAACACTTTGGCTACCCGAATTATTTACGAGGCGTAGTCTAGCCCAAACGGTGTCTTTGTGCTCACATGTTTTCTTTTTTTTGAAGGTCGTAGATATAAGACAAAATTTAAATCTACTTTCTATTCTATGTGCACCATAAACATCAACAACCACATCAACTTTTAAAATATCAAGATAGAAATAAGTATGATAGATAAAGTAACAAAATGTAGTAAAATAAGTAATAATCTATACTAATATTATAAACAGGAAATATTTGTATTTTTGTATGTTTGTAACGAATAAACTCAATAAATACTGGACCGATTTCAAAAATTCTTTCACCACTAGAATGCTACATTATCTCAGATTAATATAGGCCACATTAACACAAAGTGTAAAAAAAATTGTTTGAGTGGTTGTGGAGATGGTTTAGATTCATAATTAGACACGGTAGGTGGCGCTGGAATCAGGTTCTAGATTTCTATTTTTTTAGGGCAGGACGTCTTTTTTTTTTAGCCAGGGGAAATCCGTTTGAGGATTAAGCCGCGACAGGCACAGAAGCCTGGGGGGATAATTCGCGACCCGTGTGTGAGATTCGCCAGATCAGGGGTGGCACTAGCGCGCCCAGTCAGAACTGGTGCCACGCTATTGCCACTCCCCAGTTAGGGATACCCACTAAAACCCCTGGGTGTTCCGTCCTGCGCCTTATACCAGGGCTACGGGTAAATGGGAGGACAACGTCTGCCGTAACAGCTAGTTTTATAATATATTAAGTAGAAAATGTAAGTATTGGTTTGTTTAGGCACAAAATTTGTAATACAATACTTGCAATATAATAAGAATAAGATCTATCTATCTATCATTTAAGAGCTATGCTCTTGTCGGTGGAGCCTCCTCCAATCTATTCTCTATTATGGGCCAGTTATTTTACTTCTGTGTACGACACGAATAAAATAAAGAATAAGATAAAAAACATAAAAAATAAGAATAAAATATCCCTTACAAGACTGTGCATCAGGAGAAGGAGAATAAAAAAAAATACGCTATTTGACTCTTTTTACTTGTACCTACAGAGTATGAAGTCATAGTTGCTCCGAAGGAGATAAAATCGGTGAAAATCGCCTTCGTTGGTATGACCATGTCAAAAGACGAACTAAAGACTACGTGGTACAAATTGCCAATCTGGTAGTCGATAATGAGAGAAACCTTAAGAAAGCCCAATTGCCTAAACCGACAAGCCATGACTGTGTATGGCTTGGCGCAGGAAAGTGAGGAGATCCAACTCCAAATAACGGGATAAGAAGTGGATGTAAAAGAAGACATATGATGTCATAAATAAGCTATGAAATTATAATTAAAAATCTGATAATAAATTAGGCACAGATCATCCACCTTGGGAGTAATAAGTACCTAAGCATAAGTGTTGTTCTATCATTACTAAACAAATGGTAAAAGTTTAACACTAGACACAAAAGCTTAGTGGGTCATTTACCCAGTGCATAGCTATTCCGACCGTTTGCCATCTATCAAATAGAGGGATGGACACCTTTCCACGATATATGTGTGGCTTGTTTAAAAGTTTTTCTCCTAGTTTCCGCTCTGCAAATAGACAAAATATTGGTCACGTTTTACTCCGATAAAGATGTAAGATATGATGTTGCTATACACATATTAATAATCTTATTCTAATATATAAAGCTGAAGAGTTTGTTTGTTTGTTTGATTGAACGCGCTAATCTCAGGAACTACGGGTCCGATTTGAAAAAAAAATCAGTCTTAAATAGCCCATTTATCGAGGAAGGCTATAGGCATATATTATATCATCACGCTAAGACCAATAGGAGCGGAGCACCAATCAAGAATATTTCAAAATCGGGGGGTTTTGAAAACAAATTCCACGCGGACGACGTCGCGGGCACAGCTGGTGTATATATAATATAATTATGTGTTATTGTTTATTTATTTTAGGTATGTATTCTGTAGTATTTATATATCCTATTTATATATGTGTATGTATTTAATATGCACACCACCGTCATACACTTGCGTTTCCGTTTATAAAATTCATAACCCGAGTTTTCTGGAAGATATTGCTCTAGAGCAATAAGACTTGCCATTTTTTCTCCATTTACTGTTTAAAGTGACTACTGTAAATTGTTGATTTAATGTGTATGTGGTGAACGATAAAGCGTTTTCTATTCTATAAATTCTCTTCTATTGTAATCTGGCATGGTTAAGTTCATTTGAAGAAGTGTAGAAAGCAAACTTTTGTATAACGTGCATTGTGTTCCCGTCGGATTTCACCTGTGATTTGTTATGGTTATTGGCTGTGACCAAATGCGTCTTATTTATAGCCTTAAAAATAACGCTACTAGCGAATAGCTACATTATTTTACATTCATTACATACATACGTTATCTGTCAATTGTTAACGTCATAAACAATACTAACAATCGCATCACAAATAACGCATTAAGCCCATCGCTACATCTGCGTGAAGCTATAACATTATACCAGACCAAACAGCAAGGTTAAAAATACATTAAAATCAATTATACGGGCAATATCAATGTCAAGCAATAATAATTTGTGGTCGAACAGTCATACAGAATCAGAATTATTACAAAGTTTTAAAATGTTCCTAATAAATAATTATTGACTGTATTGCTACTTTTTAATAAAATAACCTCAATAAATAAAATTAGGTGCGATTTTCAACCACTTATCACCACCACCACCAGCTAAACTAAAAAAAAGATATTACATATTTTTTCTACAGGCCTTAGAAATATATCAAATCACGGAATCAATATCCAGTAAGGATATGGATACATATCGTAACCATATCCATATTAATATATAAATTCAAAAGTAATTCTTTACACTATTTTTGATGACAAACTGCTAAACGGATCTTAATTAAAGGTAACGAGATAGATTGTATACCAGTATAAGATATGGGTCACTTTTTCTAGAATGAAGTGTCATGCACAGTAGTGGCTGATTTCATGTCAGAATTCCGTCAAAATATACATATCAAGTTAAAATATATAGGCCTAAATTCGAACACAAGTCGTCGGATTAAAACCACTAAGCTATCACGACATAACATGTGGACGGTGAAATAGTTAAAGCATTGTATTGAAGCCTGCACATGGAGATAGTTTGTCTGAAATTCGTCAACCCTGTCATAGACAAGCATTATGGATGTATCGTTATTTTCCTAAACAAAAAACCCAGCAGTGAGATGCTTTATTTTCTGATATTTATTTCTCTTGAATATCTGTTTACTTTTCTAAGCATTTCCGACCAGGAAAGTTATTTACCAACGACAACAAAGCATCAATATGACAAATGACAACGACAGAAAGGAGGTTGCCACAATTCCGTTATTTTGTTTCTAGTTGTCGCGTCCATCCATCTTGGGCTGACTCTCTCGCAAAGTAATTAATTAACCCCAACTAGGAAGCGAGTTGGTCCCTCCCGAATATATTGTTAGAACTGCACGATAATTATCCGACAAACAAAACTACGCCCGATTGTGCTGGGATGAACTTAAATCTTTTGTTTATCGTGTTTTTATTAAGGTTCTGTAGTGATTTTAGCAAAATTGGAACACTCAGTGACTTATATTTACTGCCAGAGGGAGATTTATACATTGCAACAAATAGAACTTGGAGAACTGTATAATTTGACTTCCGGACGAAGAATGCCGATCTAAAGTACAATTAATATATAATTAATTAATAAGCAAACAGTGATTTTGCAAGCCATAACCGAATGGAGTTACGCGTACGTCCTTAAAGTTAATCCGTCCAAAACACAAACAATTATCATAGGGAGCCCTAAGACGATTGCAAAAATAAATTGGCTTTCTCTTCTAAAGGTAACATTTGATAGTCTCGAAATTGCAATCAGTAAAAAAGTCAAACACCTGGGTATACTCATTAATAGCTCATTATCTTGGGGTCCTCAGTTACAAGAAGTTAGTAGAAAGGTGTTTGCGTCTGCAGCACCTCTGAGGAGATTATGTAATTTTCTACCACATGCAACTAAAATTGCGCTTGCACAGTCCCTGCTTTTGTCGATCCTTGATTATGCAGATATTTACATCTCAATGAAAATCAGCAAAATAAACTTGAGCGATTGCAGAATTTCTGTATCCGTTTCATCTTCGGCTTACGTAAGTATGACCATATCTTTGAATTTAGCGATAAGCTCAAGTGGCTTCCCAAACACCTTCGCCGGAATGCTTACATCCTATCCCTTTTGTACAATATATTGTTCAATCCTAAAACGCCCCTGTATCTTAAAACCCGTTTTCACTTTCTTCCAGTCTGTCATTCGAAGATTCTGAGATTAACTTTGAATTACCGACTATGCCTACACATACACAGTTCTATGACAAACAATTTACTGCGCAAGCTGTGAGGCTTTGAAACTCACTACTTCAAAACATAAAAGAAGCCAAGTCTGTGCATTCGTCTAATGACCTCGTGAAACAACACTATCTCAAATTTGTAGCTGAATAATAATGATATTTAGTTATTGCTTGGAATGGTGTTGTTTAACTACAAACAATATGTACATTTAGATAAATATGTACGTTTTTATTGTAATTTATGTAACATTTTCCTTTATATTTACATATATTAGGTTGGGGAAAAAGTTTCTTCGCATTTTATATAAAAATTCAAAAGGTTTTTTTATAAAGTTTATTTACATTTGACTAAAGTATGTAGATGGCATTTTGTTGGATAACTTTTTGCCATCTTGTAGGTAGGGACGTGATCTCATTGCTATAAAAAATGTTGAAGGCTTCTGATCAAAAAACAGCGACAAGCAGTTTTGGCAGTCCTCTCCTAATGTTAACCTGACACTGCCAAGGAATTCTGCAAAGACCGAAACAGGTGAAAATCTGAAGGTGCAAGGTCAGGACTATACGGCGGATGCATTAACACCTCCCAGCGAAACTCTAGTAATTTTTGCTGAGTGGCTAAAGATGTGTGAGGTCTAGCGTTATCATGATGAAAAACCACACCCCTTCTGTTGATTAATTCCGGCCGCTTTCTCTCAACTTTTTGCTTTAATCTCATCAGTTGTTCGCAGTACAGTTCAGAATCGATGGTCCTACCTGACGATAACAGCTCATAATGCCCTTCCAATCCCACCATACACACAGCATCACCTTGTTGCGAGTTAACCCGGGTTTCGCCACAGTCTGTAAAGCCTGACCGGCCTTTGACCACGATCTTTTTCACACGTTATTGTCGTACGTGATCCACTTTTCATCACCCGTTATCAGCTTCTTCAAAAATGGTTCGGTTTCATTACGTCGTAATAAAGAATCACAAATGAGTAGACGGTCCATTAGATTTCTTTCAGTGAGCTCATGAGGCACCCAAATATCGAGCTTTTTATTATATTAATATATTATATCTATGGCATACCTACCCCCATGCATATCGAGTTTTTGTCCATCCAAAGGTTGTTTGGAAGAACACACTCCCAGCGATAAGACTGCCTATTGTACTTATCATTACGATTGTATGTATGAATTTATTTTGTAACATTGTGTGCTATAAAGCATATTCTATTCTATTCTAAGTTATGATTCTCGTACAATAAGTAACCACCCTTTAGAGCTACTATGACATGTGCGTCCCGACCAAAGCCAAAATGAGAATAACGTTTCGTCACTACTCCGTTCTTTTTATATCTGATTGGTAAACACAACTACCCGCAAATATTACATTTTTATGATTGTTACATGTGCATGTTTGCGTAAGTCCCTGTGTGGTTTAGATATACAATAATTGCTAAAGTTGCAATCGGGTTCTATAATTATGATGATACATTTCGTGTGTGTGTTTATGTGGGTTCCTGGGTGGTAAATAATCCAGTTTAAGATAAATCCTCCTTCTTTCAGTGCTTATATTATTTGCCAAATATTTTTTACTTTATCCGTGCAGGAACGGAGAAAGAATACAATTTCCTGCGGCCGGGCGGCCTGTCGTAAGAGGCGACTAAACAACCCACAGCCAGGTGGTTGGGCATTTGCTCGACTGGATGGCTACCACCCCTGGTCTAAAGTATGTCTGTATAACAACCTTGAGTTGTGTTCCGGCATTAGTGACCAGGTTCCAGTCTCCCTTCAGAGAGCAGCACCGCATTTGTAGCACCTTTGGTGTTGCAAATGTCCATAGGCGATGATAACCGCTTTCCATCAAGTGGGCTGTCTGCCTGTCTGCTGAACTCCTGCGATAAAAAAAAGATATAGGCTAAAGTTCTTTTGACTTATATATATTATACAAGACTTGAAATAAGACCTCGCGCGAAAATTGACTTTCATCTTATTTTTCGCCACCTACGCAGGTCAAAGTAAAATAACGACATTTTTAAGATTCCTTCTAATCACATTATTACGATTACTTTAAGGAAAATCTCCAGTGCGTAAAATAAGCTGAGAGCTTTTCCATCACTGTTTTCTAAGGAAAGTCTGTCTATAAAGGTCACCGGAATTCATGTAAATCTTCAATATTGTAATATCAGCCTCAAAGTGTTGGGTTTGTAGCCTCATTTCATATACTATATGATGAAATAAAATGAACTATTTATTCTTGCATAAATGTAGTTGTATATAGGTGTTATTCCTAGAAATACATGGTTCAGTACATTTTACCAGTTTCAATGGTATGCAAGTAAGCAGAATCTTAATCGTCATAATTTAAATAATTAGTTCCTATTTATTTCATTAAGTACCTTTTATGTAACTTGGATAATATTTATTATTTATTACCTTTTGAGACTTGGATACATAACAAAACTACATCTTTGTCTCCAGTGATCAGGGCCACTGAAAAGTGGCCGAAACGTCGGAATAACAAAAATCAAATAAATTACCGCTCTTAAAACCGTTAAAACGTAGTTTTATTATATATAGATATCTGTTTTTTTATTGTTATTTCAATCTGTGTGTCAATTATTTAATGTCTTAATTAAAATATTCTTATATATAATCACCATGTTCTTTCGAAGCGTATTTTGTTTTAACGCCTATACGAGATTGATTAATATAATTTATGATTTGAGATTATTTAACTCAACTTATATGTTACACTGGCACCAACCTCAAGATGTTGTAGAAAATATTTACTTTTGTTACTTAGTTGGGTACTCTTGAAGTCAGTTTCAATTTTATTTATTTTTTTAATTTTAACTATACCAAATTATATGTAATCATATAAGACATAAATATGCTCTTAATTATTATTATATGTGAATACTAGGATATACCCGCGACTTTGTCCTCGCTTGACTTGAAATTCCTGCGGGATTCCCGGGAAGTGAAAACCGCATCGAAATCGGTCCAGTAGTTCTTACGTGAATCCCGAATAAACAGGTAAACAAACAATTTTTTTTAATAGCTTCAATGTGCAGACACGGCATATTCAGAATTTTATGACATTATAAGTTACGCAATAATTTTTCGAAAATATAATATTAGCTTACATTCTATTGGTATATAATACATATATAGATATTTGAATATATAGAAACTATTTTCGCACCATCCATTTACCTATAACTCGCCACTAAATGGCCACTTCACTGCAGTGCATCATTTGCTATATCGTTCAAGTCATTGCTGTTAAACTTGATACCTATATCACGGAAGAAGAATACTATATTTTTCATGCTTGTATATACATATTTAAATCTGTGTATTTGTTACCTTTTCACCTCCGATCGACAGAGCGGATCTTAATGAAATTTGACAAGGAAATAAATTATATTCTGGGAACGAACATAGACTACTTTTTACCTCAAAAGAAAACCTTGCATAAGTTTAAATAGGGCGACAATTTATATAGAAAACCTATAATTCCTCAGTTTTCAGATATAAATAATATTTAAGTTTTTGTTGAGAAATGTGTGTTTTATTTAACATTAAAGTTATTTTATTCTATTCAGAAAGTCGTGGTAGCGTAATGGTTAGCGCACGCGTCCCAAACTCCTGTCCAATCCTGGCCGAAAGGCATACACTACTTAGGCAGTTTTCTGACCTAATGTGCATATTGTTACAATTACATATGCTAACAACGGTGAAGTAAAAATCGTGATAAAGCCTGTACATCGAGATTATAGATTTAACAAACCTGTCAAGTCGCCTTGGACAAGCGTAGCGGGTATACCGTCCATTCCCCAATAGTAAGAGACCCGAGCCTAGCAGTGGGATGTTACTATATTCAGAAAGTAAAAAAAATAATCCATTGCAGTAAATACAAGTAACACCGCGTCTCGAATACTATGTTTTCAGTAGGTAATACACGAAGTGAGCAATTCCTTCGAATCAGCGATTCTCGTTATTTACTCATTAAAACTTGAAATTGAAGGCGTTCCTTATTGAGGGAAAAGCAAAGTAAACTTGAAAAGACTTACTTCGAACTTCTCATCGTTCTCAAAATGGAGATTTTTTCCTTCCTACACTCCAAGTTTTGCGTAATTGGATGTGTGTAGGATGTTAGAAGAAGTTGTTTGAGATTAAAATCGAAAATATAATTATTATTCGGCGAATACAAAAGTTTCGTGCGATGTTATGATCAATGTTTTTTTCGATAATAAGCAAATTTCCCGTCTATGAGACCAATTTGTATGTCATAAGACCAATTTTAGTGTATGACTGTGAAGCCTGGACACTTGTACTTGAAGTAGAGAATCAACTCTTAGTCGCAGAAAGGAAGTTTCTCAGAAAAATCTTGAGCCGAACAAGAAGAGGAAATAATAGCTGGAGGGTCCGAACCAACTCCGAAATAGAAAACCTCTTGGCCGAGCTCAACAGAATTGGAGAAATAAAAGATCACAGTCTTGGCGGGCTCGGTCACGTAGACCGGACGGGAAAGGATCGGAGTGTGATAAAACCATACTAAGGGCGAGCCGCTGTGGGTCAACCAGTTGGCCGTGCTAAGTATCGCTGGAAGGATAGAGTGGAAGCTAATCCGACCGAGCTGCAAGCCTATGATTGGCAAACCACTGAGCAAGGCAGAGGAAAGCAACGTGTTTGTCTCGGTGGCCAAGACTCACTTAATGACGCTGAGCCAACCACTTTATTAGCTTTTCTTCGACAAATTATGAAACGGTCAAAGTCATTTCACATCGTTAAAATGTTATTGAATATCGTCATATATATGTACTGTTTTCAGTTTACGGCTGATTTAAATAATAAAAAATGTTTAGTAGTTTAAATATTTTAAGTTACCACAATTAACTATTTATGATGTTAGAGATTAATTTGGATTTGTATATTAATCAGAAAACTTCTTATATTAACGCAGATCTAAGAGAAGTCTGTGTTAGGTTGACGTTGAAGAATGAAACCTCCGTGTTATAGAAGTTAATTGAAAGTTGTAATTGATAATTTCTATAAAAACGAGAGCAGACTAATATAGCGCCAACTGTGTTATTAGTGTGTTACGATTTACTTATTTACTGGGCAATATTCATTCCATAGCGTTCTTTTTCCATGATATATCAGCTGTATAATTTTAAAACCTAGCAAGTGCATTCCCAGAAAACTTGTACCACAACACAAAAAAGTGTAAAGAACTTCAACGATTTACTATTTCAAAACTATTAAGCTTATTGGGAGCAACATTAAATTTTATTACAGATTTCACATATTTTGACAACAGCAAATGCCTAATATGACAATAAATGCACAAGTATTCATGTATAATTTTTGAAACATTAGAAAAAGGATTTTTCAATGAATTACACTACTTATATAATCTACTTAAGCCACATCTACAGTTTGATACTTTTAACAGTAGTAAATATTTTATACTAATCATCTAAAAACACAGTTTAACAAAAAAATATCTTGTAAGAAAAAACAAGATATCTATATATTAATACGTAACTTTGTACTCCTTTTTACGAAAATTGCGCGGACGGAGGAGTTCGAAATTTCGCACACTTATAGTTTATATAGAGAAGAAGGGACGAACACAATTTTTTTTTTATTATTATGCGTAAACAAAACATTAAATCAATAAAAAAAAACATTACACACAGTTCCATGTATTTGACACACACACGCATATAATATACTCTTTTGTTTATTGTTAAAGTCAAATTAACAATGTAGCCTTGGCGAAATCTGTGATTATAGAAGCATAGCCTTTGATATTAATTATTATGGTCGAATTTCGACCACGGGCGACCACTAGTATAAATAAATACACGTAAATTCTACAACACTTTTAATAATAATGTTACATATTTTTATCATTTAATGTCTCTTTATAAGTTTCTTACAGACCTGTTACCTATTATAAGTTAAATTAATTCGCAAGGTTAGACCAAGAAGTAAATTAGATTGATCTTTTAAATCCAATAAGGTAAAACCCAACAACAAATTGTATAGTTATTCAGGAAGCATTCCCGTCGTAATGCAATGGCGTTTCGAATAAAAATATCTATTTCATTCGTCTTTGTGTGTTTGCGGGCTTAAAGGGGGCAGAAATCTACTAATATTTTTCTTCACGCGGGAAAAGAGTTCTGTTGGTGTATTTGTAGTATAGTTCGTTCTTTAATGTGTTCTTTGTACAATATTAATTACTATTTAAACAATAATTTAATGCGTTGTTTGACGTCTGACACTTGTAGAAAATTTTGAGGTCATAACTTAATAGTAAATCTATGACGTCGCGGTGTTTTGTAAGATGAAGAAAAGTGCCTCAATTGGTTTCACTGTCGACTATCCTATTATATACACAGGTGAATTTTTCAAGTGGGCTCTGTGGTCAAATCCAAAATATAAGATATAGCGAAAAATTCTCAAAAGAGGGCCGATTTTGATTTAAACTAATACGGTGTCATTTTTTTTTAATCAAATACTCTGTACAGGAAACAAATCGACTGACTTCGAAAATACATATATGACTATGCTGTTTTATTACACAAAATCATACTGTAGTTTCTAAGGATAATTTTTCGTCAATGAATGGTACACTTCAAAGCAAAACTTTTAACAACATGTTGTATTAGAGTCAATTTCTGTTCAAAAATGTCGAATGTAACGTGTAGAAAGCACGTGTGGCTCTATAATAATACTAATTAACTTTTAAAAATATAAGTAACTAGGATATACCTGCCCTGCGACATCGTCCCCGCTTGACTTGAAATTTCCGCGGGATTCCCAGAATAAAAAGTAGCACAAATTTTAAGTCTAAGAATTTGCTGTCGATCAGCGAAAAACGCATCAAAATCGACCCAGTAATTTTTACGTGAATCTCGAACAAACAAAGAAATAAAAAAATGCATCGTGTTCTCCGTCGTTTATATAAAGTATTCCAGTTGTTTTTTTTTCAATAGCTTCAATGTACAGACACGGCAGGTTTGGAATTTTATAATATTATAGATAAAGAAGTATTTTCATAACTAACGACCTCTTCCTAACGATAAACAGTTGATGTTTATATCTCATTATCCATTTACTTCCCTTACTACTGATTAAAAATTTACATAATCACTATTCTTATAATTCCAATTATCTATCAATGGTAAGTATTTGCGATTAACGCATCTTTTTCATTTCCATCAAACCTCACTACATCATAATATAATATCTTCATAAATCACCCATTTCACTCGCCTTACTTACGTCAAACATACACAACATGATATTGTCTCTATAACTCTAATATAATAAAAAGCCCGTGAAATGACAAAATATACGTACATAAATCGAAACCAAGTTTCGTTTATTACAATACTAAATCAGTAATGTTAAGAAATAGTGAGATATACAAACCCGGTTACAGACAGAATCACGAGCGAAAATAGTAAAGAACAAGAAGACTAGGACGCCAAATCCAATAATATCGCCGGAAACTCACAAAGGGCTCGTTTCGATTGTGACGGATGTCACGAACGGAATTTAATATTTTATCGCAAACAGAACCTTCATTTGGTGGTCGCTTTAAAATTATTTAGCTAAGAAAGCCTCGCCATATTGTAAAGTTCTTTGTTTGAGAATTAACGAGTTTCCAGACCTTGAAGCGCTTTCACCGCTTCCTGTAATACTAATTTTGATCTTCTAATTTCCTGTGTCGAAGGCACAAATCTTATGTCCGTGATTTCAAGATTGGATTTTCAATTAGCTAGAACAATTTTAGTATTACAAGACATGTTTTATATTTGACATTTTTAACGAGACAAGTATGTATATACTGTATTCAACTGCAGTTTCTAAATTATTAAAAGACCATAAATCTCCTATTGTTGGGATCGGACTTCCTTATAATATCCGCTACGCTTGTCTAAGGCTGTTTTCACATTTTTGTTCACTGTGATCTTTTTTAAAATCTCGCATACAGGATTAGTTTATACATACAAATAAATATAGATATTAATTTTATACAAAACTAGTTGTGCCCGCGACTTAGTCCGCGTGGATTTTTTCACGGGATCCTAAAAACAATTTAAAAAGTAGCCAAGTTACTCCTGAATAATAATAACACCAGCTACCTGCCAGTGATAGTTCCGTCAAAAGCGTTCCAGTAGATATTTTGGTATAAGTACCATAGAAACTTTGATATGTATTTAGTAAAAAGCTGTTATTTTGACATAACACACAGACACTTCAATTTTATTTAACTGTAGGTATGTAGTATAGATTTCTGTAGAGACACGTTAATTCTACATGTATGCCCATATAGTAGTAGTAGCTTTATAGTGTAGTATTTAACGGGAAGATGCTAAGGTCGAAGATCTTAAAGATTTTTTTTATTAATTTTGGTTTTAGTTAATATCCAAAATAACTGTCATGTCACCGGGCTGTTTTTATAGGGAATAATGTTTATTATTACCTATGAATATAATATTCCTATATAACAAGTAAAATAATTTTTTTAAACACACATAAAGAACATCCAAAATGCAATATAAAAAAAACTATTATTATCTCTGGTCTTAGTAGTTCTTGATTATAATCAGCTGTTATACTCAAACATACTTACATTTGAGTGATACTATAAGTATTTTCTATGTTTAAGTATAGGAACTAAAAAATACTTCCACAATTATCTTCTATTAAATTCCAGTAAAGAAAAATCTGTGCTGTTGTAAAATTTATGCTCCCTCTTTAGACCCCTTGGGAGTCCCTGGGGCCCGGTGTATTATTAAACAGGGGTCCGTAGTTATTAAACGCGAAAGTGCAGCGAGGCGGAGGGGACGGCCAAACACCTTAAGGCTTGTTGTCCCTTCAGCCTTTTATTGGGGAAAGCAGTGATTTAAACGTATTGCGTATAAAATTGTATAGGAATTCAGCGGAATTAAAGATTATTGCTCACTGGGGCTTTCTGCCTTCGTTCGTGTTAAAATTTGCTCCCTAAGCGAACATTTACATTTGCTCTTAATGTATTTCAAAAACCCTATGTTCTTTTTGAAGGAATATAGAAAGTATTTTTTTATTGCAGGAGTTCAGCAGACAGGCAGACGGCCCACCTGATGGGAAGTGGTTACCATCGCCTATGGACATTTGCAACACCAAAGGTGCTACAAATGCGCTGCTGCTCTCTTAAGGGAGACTGGAATCTGGTCACTAATGCCGAAACACAACTCAAGTAAGAGACTATTGAACAATATTTAATTTAGTTATGTCCACGATCTGGTTTGCTCAGTACTTACATAGGTATAGAAACTTTCTGAAATTTGTAAGACATCGAAATAAAACGGACGAGAATAAAAGAAAAAATCAATTTTAGTCTCTAAAACTTTCATTGGAATCCGATGAACCATTTCGAAGTATATTAGACACAAACTTTTGCTAAAAATTATCCCTTATTCATAATTATACAAGGTAGGCTTAGGTATAGGCTAGTGTAAAAACACGGCACAAAACGGTTGTTAACGCTTTTTAATGAGTATTTTAGGTAATTTTTAACTATTTTATTTAGTAAAAAAATTGTATTATAATCTAATTTATGCACCGCTAGCAGCTACTTACGATTTCGTCCGCGTAATTTAAATTGCTTTGCTTTAGAGTGCAATGATGGTGGCGGTGTGCGGGTGAGTCTCTATTTTTTTTCTAGAATAAAATTAGCCTAAGTTACTTCTTATAATATCAGCTATCTGCCAGTGAAAGTCTTGTCAAAATCGGTCGAGCCGTTTCAGAGATTAGCCGGAACAAACAGGCAGAATGACAAAAATGGTAAAATTTGATTTTTGATATAGGTTAGGTACTTATATTACCATTATTAACAAGCTGTTATTTGACACTATAAACAGAGATTTCTTCATTTATTTGTATAGATGGCAGTCATGGCATCACTCTGGGAAAAGGTTATCTTTTCCCTTAGACCTACTGTCCACATAAAAGCACGTAATACGCACGGCATCGTCATTTTACGCTTTTGTGTAGCTCGTTTGCATCTTGCGAAGAAATAAACGAAACTGTATACACGGAGAAGCAACGTCGCATTTGCATACTCTTCTTTGTTACGAAATGGCAGTCTTAGCAGCCATTTTTGTTCGGATTATCGAGGAATATCCTTGTCTTTATAATAATATATCAGCAGCATATTCGAGAAAAGACGTCACGGATATAATAATATAGATGAAGCTAATATAATATATGTCTATGTGTGCCTTGTAGCTTGCATGATGATTGTATGACGATTGCGTGGACACATCTAAGAAGCAAATTACGCCTGTCGTCATTTGTAGCTTGCCTGCATTCGTCAAATGACGCCTCAGTGGACAGTAGGCCTTAGTTTACCGTTTGACATTTCTTGACAGTTTATCCTTACAAGCTACACTATAAGTTGGTGTGATCATACAATATGTCTTTTACTTTTTAATATCAACCGATTCGATTCTTGAACAGGGTAATTGATTTTTCAAAAATCTAATCATACCGCTTAGTTTTCCCCAAAATCGACCCCGAGACTCCTTTGAATAATTTTAGCTATATCTTACAGTTTCGGCTTTATGCACAGGCTCACTTGCAAAATTCACTCGATACGCATAGTTATATGTATCTCATTACAACGCAGAGGCTCCGGATTCGATTCCTGGCGTAGTAAATTTCGTAAACGAGCTTTCTGTTATTTACTATAGTCTGGGTGTTTGGGAACTGCCCTAGAATGGTCCGTTGTACATTACCTGTAACACCAGCGTAACTTATTAATTTGGGGATATACAACGTGTTTGTTTGTCTGTCGACTTTTTTATGGTTGAATCTCTTTATAACATAATATATGAGCGTTTCTCACAAATTTTGACTATAGTAATCTTGCGGTGTCCCACATTTTTGCAGAGTATAAATTATAGCCAATTAATCATATAGGTCGATATTTGGTTTTGATGACTTTAAAACTTGTCAAAGTAAATTTTATCAAGAAATGATAAAAACAAATACACTAGAAATTGAAATTGATTGTAGATTAGATATTATAAAATTAAAGGTACACAACTGTTGTCACTATTTTCGAAGAACTTGTTTAAAGGTATCGTAATGGTTTTACAACAGACTATATTTTTTAAGGTTTTACACCATGAGTTCGTTACTTTTCTTTTTATTAATATGGCGTAGTATCGTATAACCAGAAAGGCAAGTAACTTACAACACAATATTTTATTAAGTTTTGGCGACTTGTATACATAATAAAACAAATAAATTACCGCGCTTATAACCGTTAAAACGTAGTTTTATTAAACATACAACACACTAAATTTGAGAATCGCTCAATTGCTTTTTTTTATCCGTGCATGAAAGGAAAAGACCACTAATTCCTACGGCCGGGCGGAGCTAGGTGGTAGGACACTTGTCCGTCTGGATGGCTACCGCCTCTGGTCTAGGGTAGGCCGCCATAACAACTTTGAGTTGTGTTCCGACATCCGTGGCCAGGTTCCAGATTCCCCTTTGAGGCCGGTAGCACATTGTCAGCACCTCTGGTGTTGCTAATGTCCATAAACGACGGTAACCGATGTCTGCTGTGCTTCAGCAATAAAAAAAATACAAATGGATATTCATTCAGTCCATTTCTCATCAGAAAAATGCTCTAAACACATGATTATTATGATTTAGATTCTTATTTAAATTTTGTCGACACGACTGTACCTCCCAATTGCCAATATTTACAGCCCGATGCTGTCAAGAGCAGCGCCGAGTTCATATTTTGTGTCATTTTAATAAAATTGACGCCCCTTTACAAAGGGCTTTGGCTAAACTGACTGGATGCCTGCAGTCTATTGTCCACCTTCGTACTGCTTACAAAAATAGATCTACGTATTAAAAGATTTAATTTAATTTTTATGTATTTTTAAATAACATAATTTATTTATTTGGATCAAAATATCCTATCATCCTCATTCCATCATCATAATCCTAATGTTTTAATCTAATATTATAAATGCGAATGTGTGTTTGTTTGTTACACTTTCACGCTTTAACTATTCAACCGATCGTCATCAAATTTTATATATACCAATAAGTTGTCAGTGAAACAGAAAGGGACATAGGGTACTTTTCATCTATATAACCTACCTACCACTTGTTATGTACTATATAACTACATCTAATGTTTATTTCTATCTTAGTAGAAGATACTTTTGTCTTAATAAAAAAAGCATTAGCGCTAAACCAAAAGAATAAAAAATGTATGGGAATGACGCATCGTTACGCTAAGTATATATTACGTCATTCTCATACATTTTCATTACTTTCTTACTTTAGATAGTCTAAGAAACGCTGAAGATCGAACTTCACCCATATGATAACAAGATGAGACATATTTTTATCAATTTATATTGCTTTATAAATACGCCTATGATAGTTTACCAATAGATAAGTAATGATGGCTATTTTTAATTAAATCAATTTTAAAAAAAAATCATTACCTTCAACTCTTTTGATTATTGAACAGAGATAGTTGTTAACATGGAGAATATGCCTTGATAGGCTGGACTAGTTATCTCTTCATAGCTACCTGGCAAGCAGGTATGAACAGGTAAGTCAATATAGGTAACTACGCCGTTCTGTTAACCAGTAAAAATAGGTATCATAAGTAAGACAATTTAATGACAAATATAACAACCGTATAGGCTTGCCTGCAAAAAACCATTTATGCAATATTGAACACTTTTCGATTGGCAAGCTATCGCGTGTTTAAAATCAATATAATTTGATAAAAAATATGTCTCATCTGGTTATCAGACGGGTGAAGGTCGATCTTCAGCTATCTATCTATTTTGTAAGTAATGAAAATGTTTGATAATGACGTCACGTAGTATATTTAGCATAACGATACGTTATTACCATGCATTTTCTATTCTTTTGGTTTAGCGGTAATGCTATTTCTCTACAGGGCCTGCTCTACTAATTGTTTTACTTTTCTTAAAAAATAGCGACGACATACAAACATGTATTAAGCGATGGCATCAATACCATTTTTTATTATTATTTTCCGTACAATATTATTACTGTTGGTATATAAGGGATAAGGCGGAAATTCTTAGTTTAGCTTATATATACTTTATTAACCAACATTCTTTGTTTCACTCGTGCATCGTTTGAATTATATTAAAACAAACATAAAAGGAAGTAAACATCTAAAGTATCACATAAATTAATCTTCTCACGCTTACGATTCAACTCCGGACCCGATTAACTCAGTTTATAACGCATAAAATAATTGATGTCCAATATACATCAAGGTGGAAACTATAAAAACAAATTCAGAAAGATATGGGCTAACATTAATATCACTCATCTTTATGGGCGGTCATATAATTTTTACGCATTTTTTACGATGTGTCCGTCTCTTGATGTCGACACGCCTTTAGATATAATTTATTAAACCAACACGGCGGAAATGAAATATCGAGAAAATTCAATTGTGTTAAAATATTGTTACGAGTTTGCGGGACTCGAATTAAAATGCCATTAGAATTATTATAGAGTTTATTAGAACTATACAAACACGTATAACACAAGTACAAATATAACCGAACACAACAAATTCAAACGTAATGCAGAAGGTCGTAATTCAATGAAACGCGCAAAGTCCGTCAATATTAGATTTCCGAATGTACACACGTCACGCCTTGATCGTAATTGTAACTCAACTGACCCCCTCTCTCATTCAGGCCATCGTTTTATACGTCACAAATGCAAATGTGCCCGCCTGGCAACGTCGACCTAATTTCTTAGAATTAGCTTGTATTTATAATCCGCAACACGTGGCTAATGATGTTCTTGAGCGGCTGTAAACAAGTACAATAGAACAATAGGCTGTTCTCCACAATAACTAGAAACGTATGTAAATAAATGTGTGAACAATAGAAGACGATCATAAAAGGATTACAATTAGTTCAAATGCCGCATAATAAAATGGCTTTTACAGATCTGAACGTGGAATTTGTCTTTGACGGAGCCTAAGTTGTAACAATATCAAATAAAATAACATTATATTGAAATACGAGGACATGCCTGCGACTTCGTCCACGCTTGCCTTGATATTCTCGCGAAATTTCCGGGATACAAAGTACCGCAGCATTTAAAGAAAGAATGTAAGCTATCGTTTTAGTGAAAACTGTGTCGGAATAAGCTCATTTTTATGCATCCGAACAACTACAAACCGCTGTCGGGAAAATTCTCGCGGGATTTCCCGGATAAAAATTATCATACATTTTATGACATAAAATTTGCTGTGATTAGTGAAAAAACCACATTGAAATTAGTTTTTTTTTATCCGGCCATTTTAAATAATTCTCAGAAAATATCCCGTTGAATTCCCGTATGAAAACTAGCGCATATGTTAAGCCTTAGAATAGATGTCGATCAGTGAAAACTGCATCGAAATCGGCCCAGTAGATTTTACGTGAATCCCGAACAAATAGACACGTAATGTAAAAAAAATTGTATGGTATTTTCCATCGTTTATATGATATATTTCAGTTCCTTTTTTTAAATAATTAAAAGTCAATGTCAGACAGACACGGCACTTTTAGAATTTTATAATATTATAAATTAAATAATGCGCCAAAATTATCATTCCCGATTATAATTATACTAAAACACTGTAAACATGCTACTTAAAAACATTCTCCTTCAATTATTGTGAATTTTTAACCAATAAGACGTATACATTTGAAAAGCAACCGCATTTATTTTTATACATTTATATTAACACCTCGCTCACCGTTGGCCGAGGTAAATGACACCGGTTTAAACTCATCTCAATTAAATAATAAACAACAAAGTCCAACCCTTAATGGAACGTGAAAACCGATTTTGCGTCAACTGGCCGCATTAAGCAAATGGAGGATTTTATAAAAAATTTAAACGAAACTCAAATAGGGCAGCCAGTTAGAGATTGTTCCAGTCTCGTTTTTGGAACGATACAATTTATTTACTTAAAATAACTTAAAATTAAATTAGAAAAATATGAATAGAAAAATAATATACATATAATAAATAATACATAAAGGAAAAAGTATTTACCTCTAGTTTTGAGAATGAACCGATTGTCTTAAAATATGTTGGAGCCATAGAGAGGCCTTTTAAGCAATTCTGGCTGTTTTGCTCCTATGTAAACGTGAAAATGGTGGAAAATCCAAAAACAAAAGGTTAAAACTCCATCCCAAGGTTGTCATGTCTTTAAATATTCTTCAATTCAATTCAATTTATTTAATGCAAAAAGGGGTATATACCTATATATATATATATATATATATATGCCGCCCTTCGGCATACATATATACAGGTATCCGGCTTAAAATATAGTCTATTATATATTTATCTAATTATTTACCTAATAAAATGTGAATCAACACATTATAAAATTGTATATTAAACTTAAAAAAGTCAATTAAAATAAATAGTAACATAAAGTGAAGGTTCAGAATACTTGTATATATACCTATATATACAAGTATTCTGATATATATACCTACATAAAGGTAATTCATAAAAATCTATATTACAATTTTGTCATTTAATTATTCATTTATACTATAATATGCCTTATCGGATAACATCTTTTTACACGTTTTCTAAAAATTGTGTTTGATGGTGTGTATGTATTGATTTTATGTAGCATTTTATACAATAAAGTATTGTAAAGTACTGTATTCTGTTCTATACCTACTATTTTATATCTTATCTACATATAAGGAAATCTTTTCAAGTTGTACTCGTAACTACAAAATTGAGACTAATAAGATCAGATTGATATGCGTATTTTTATATTGATCATCATATTACTATAGGCCTCAACATTTTACAATATGTTTACTTTCCGAGGTTCGTGAAAATTTCGAGACCAGTCAAAACCTGAAGTCTCAAGACAGTTACGCTATTACAGCCCTATACGGAACCGACAGCCGCCGCGCTCGGAAACGATTGTTTGATCACCATTAAAAGTTTTTCGAAACATTTCATTGTTTGTTTGACGACTGAAAACGTAAACAGACATTGTGGATTGTTAAGAGTGCTACAGAATAATATTAAAACCATTCAACCGATAAGAAACTGTTGAAAAGGCGAATAAAAATTTCCTGACTTGATGTAGGCGATGAAAATAAATACAAAGACAGACGGACAGATAACGAAAACATAAAGGTTCGGTTTTTGGGGGTAAAAAGATTAAATTTAAACGTTTCTATGTGTACAGATATAACCTTTATAATTATATAAAACCAGAGGTCCCGGCAGACGTTGTCTTGCCCTGAAAAAACAAAAATCTAATATCCGATCACAGCGCCACCTTCCGGTTCCAATAGTAAATCTAAACCACCCGGGGACCCTCAAACACACACAAAAAAATTCATCAAAATCTGTAAAATCGTCCTCAAGTTATGCGCGTACATACATTTCTACTATTATTTTTTTAATTATGTAGATAGATTCTTCTGTGCCGTTTAGGAGTTCATTAACATGCCACTGAACTCCTCCGAAACGGTTAGACCTGCATTTGGGTTCTAAAATTTATTTTTTGAGTCAGGACAACGTCTGCTGGACTCGCTAGCGTTATATATATTTTTAGTAGCAAGATGTGTTATATGTATTATTAAATGATATCGTAAACCATGAAGCATTCTGTGCTGTGTGTTATTAAAATTTTGATTTCAGTGTTTTTGAGATAATTCCTTTAATACGTAGATAAAAACACATACACAAGGAGTCTTCTTATTGACATATTAACATCATTCATTAGCAAATACCCAATTTAGGAAAATAATTTGAACTGAGAAAATATAATATTTTGCTTTCTATTGGTTTTCAATAAAAAATCCTGAATTTTAGAAAATAATACGCTTACAAAGGAAAATTTAATACGGCAGTTGCCTTTGTATTTTAAAATGCCATAAAGCTTGGGAAGTTCTGGACACAATCTTTGAATGCCAAGGGAGACCTTCGCAGCCTGAATGACACGCATTGATAGCACACCACAAAGATTTTAGGGTCGGTGTAAATATGTGACAAAGAAACCACCGTACCCAGTGTTGCCAAGCGTAGCGTTTTAATAATCGGGACAGTATTATCGAAATGAGTATAAATTCACATTTTATTCGCTTATTTTTTTAAACTAGCATGTGCCAGCAACTTTATTCGTGCCATGACAACGGCAATTTTTATCCAAAAAGAGCAATTTTTTGTTAATTCGTCTATCACAAAAAAACAACGTCATTTATCGGGACAAAAGTATCCTAGGTATTGGAGCCGAGATATTAGCTAGCTCTGTGTTGACTTTCATTTAAATCCGTTCAATACTTTTCACGTAGTCCTCTAACAAACAGACAGATAGAGAACAATTCTAAAAGATGTATTTTTGGAAACTGCTAGTCTAAATTAGCCATCCTAATATTTTTCTTTTTATATTCATTGTACAAACTCGCCTCTACAGATTTAATATAATAGACTTAGGTGTATATTATAAGACGTTAAAAGTTTCACTAATAATGGGCTTGAATTTTTCCATTTTCAGGGAAATAGACATTAGTTCAACGTAAGATCGTGGCAGATATTGTACCAATATTCAGATAAATATCTTGATCTACAACGTTCGCTTCACCTATCTTTGTTAGTCTTTTCTACACGCACAATTACTTAATTTGATTTTTACCTTAGCTTTCTGCAAAATATCTGTACTTTGGTCGTAGCAAATACGCAGATTAGGTCGGCAAAAAATGCTTAAGCGATACAACCACCTCAGCCAGAACTCAAAACTTTTGATTTAAGCCACCGATACTTTAACTATTAAACTATAACTATGTCCTAGTATGTCTTAATATTTCATTGAAATTTAGAAAAACCACTCGGTGATGGTAACACTAGCCATACCGGAATGGAGCCACGAATCACGATAAACTGAAATCTTTTCGAGCCGCTGGTTCGGAATGCCTGATAATGTATTAAAAACGGTTCATAAAAGTATATTGTGTAGTTTCATTAAATGCTTTTTAAATGAACCCAATGACCAAGCATGGAATAATCGAAATTGCTTGATCGCTGACAAAGAAAATTGATATTTTTTTTGTGGCTTTGAAATCACTTTTTTTATTGTACAAGTACAGCAGACTGGCTGACAGATCATGCGATGAAAAGTGAATACCATTGCCTATGAACATTTGCAATACCAAAGATGTTACCAATGTGCCTCGAAGGAATTTTATGACACCTTTTTTGAAAACCCCATATCGTAACGCTGTGGAGAAACCTCAGCTGGGACCTCCTATCAAATCTTCTCTGTGCGCCAGAGAATCGTTGTTGAGAACCGTTGTGTACATGAGTGAAGCAACTCTGTGAAGTGATGATGAACGACCAATCGATGGCAAGCGGTGCGGTGGTCAAGAGATGATAAAGGCACCTATTGGTTGGTGGCTTTTAATGCATTTACTACCGCCTCGTCTCATGTCAATGACATATTATAATTTATTATGTTACTTTGAATTTCCACAGACACCAAGCAGTTTTTCTGGTCTAATGTGGTATACTCGTATTGTTTCACTAATCACAATGCGACAGAGATAGTTACCGATATGTGAAACCAGATAATTCATTTGGGATTAACCTGAGGTATACAGTATATCTGCAACTAAGATACCCGAGGTATGCGTATTGCCTTAATTAAAAGGAACAGAAATTATTACTAACATAGAACTTGTGTAAACAAATATGGTAAACAAAGATACAGTCCGTAATTGCAAGTCCATTACATATCCTGAGGGTACTTAAGTAGGGGGCGTGTAGATACACCAGTAGCAGTTCATTAGTTTGAATGGTCAGCCAGATTTGCCAAGTCCCAGTGTATCCGTTGCCAACAGTACGCAGTGGTAAATTACAAATGAAACAAAGAGGGTAGTATATTATCTACTTTTGGTTAAGTGTGTGTTGAGATAAGGAAGTCTTGTTTTGTTATATAAAATAATAGTAGCTGTACCCTCGACTTAATTCAATCTGTATAATAGTATGTAAATAAATGAGATCGTTTTACAAAAGTGAATAAAATCACAAAACATAATAAAAATGTTAGTTTCATTACATCATTTTATTCGACCTCTTTAGGTCACTGGTTCATTTGAATAAACTCAGTGCGTATTTCTTTCACAGGTTTTTCCTTTCAAATCCGTTCATGCGTCAACGCTGAGGGGAAATATTAAAATGGAATGATGTTTATGTTTATATTTATTTGTATCTATGTATATTCAAGCTCGTATAAACACGTAAATATTATCATGAAAAAATTATTTAATGTAGACATGGCGCAAAATCTTTTACCCATACTTAGTATTTTACATTCAATAAGAGTAACTCCATCGTGTAGTGGTTGCGTTATCAAATTTGAAAAAAAATAGGAGAAATCTAGAATTATATACTGAATTTACAATGTGACATTCATACATGTTTGTATTAATATATATTTTTGTTTCAATTTCATATAGTTTATGTAATACTTGTTGTTTTGTTTCGCCTCCTTCTGTGTCACATTTGAGGCACAGGTTAAAGCTTTAGTCAAAGAGCGGACGGGGCGGGACGGCGACGCGACGCTATCGGGACGGCGTCGTAGCGTGGATGTCACACTGCGGGCGTGTTGATCCCGCTAACATCGCGTCTGCCGAGCCGTCGCACTCGGCGCGATTTCTCAATCATTTCCAAAGAAGATGCTGAGCGATTCAGACGTGGAAGCTGTGCTGCTTTCGTTTGTGTTTGCAAAAAAAAACGAAGTAAACAAATAAGACTTTTCCCACTTTTTTATGATAAATAGGTTCGCGTTTGACCACGATCACGCCTAATATCGGACAATGATTCGGGTGATGGAGCATGCTTACCTAAATAGTACCTATTAACACGAGACTTGAAGATACCCGGATCCACTTTTTCGACGTCCATTTTTGTAAAAGAATGAAACACTGGCGTCGCGTTGAACGCGACATGCTCTACTACTACTAAAATGAACGAATATCTATAAAACACAAGAAGATCATCACGCCCGCGCCGGACGGGCTGGACGCAGCGGCGACGTGACGCGACCGCCAGTCGAGCGGCGAACGCGTCGGCTCTATGTGGCATATTTTATGTTAATTATATATTACTACTCCTCACGTACCGTCAGCGTCGCGTTGCCGTCCCACCCCGTCCGCGGTTTGACCAAAGCTTTATATTAGTTGTTATCCACTTCTTGTTCCGCTTTTATTTTTATAGCTTTGCCTTCTAAGAACACATTTTTTTGAAACCGAGACAGCAGCTTTGGCTCTATTTCAAAAGACGTTGCTAGACTTTTTAACTAGTTATTTGTTAAATATAAAGCTATGTAAGAATAAGATAATAAAAAAGATCACATACTATTTTCTTAAATAATTTTTATTAAAATATATACATCTTTAGATATGTCTGCTCAGCCAAGATAAGAATGTTCAAATACGTATGGTAGGTTTGTATTACGATATGGATAAAGTGAGAAACAAGTACATAAAGAATTTGCGAAAATTGCACCACTGACTAAAAGATTGAAAAGAAGATGATATTGCCACTTGGACTTATATGGTGATAGGATAAAAACTTTGTGAAAAATAGAAGGTAAAACTCCAGTCTTAACTTCTGACAGGACTTAAAGTAAAACTGAAACATTGATGAATATAAACAAGAGGCTATAGGCCAAAAATGAGATGGATGGATTGTGAGACGAATGACATAATGATTAATTTTATTACAGAGGATGTATGGAAGAATAGAGGAGTATGGAAGAAGAACACCATGCTGATATGACTTATAAATATAATATTCATCCTGATTTTAATTGTCCTTTGGGCTTCTCGACAATATTGTAAAATTGTTTCCATATAAAAATTCTTACATCGGCGGATTCTGTGAGGAATGAGGTGATATCAACACGTAGTTTGACCAGAAGAGAAGACCACGTGAACGGTACTCTAAAGGGAAAATCATCCAAGTTTACATTGATGTTCCTGAACTTATGTTCGCCCTGGAAATTGAAGAAAATGAAGAATGTGGAATGAGACTAGTAGGATTAACAACCTCCTAGTAAAAAACCGATCTTAGAAAAGGTTGTAGATTCTATATGATATGATATCGCTATATTTTTTTCGTTCGCTTTTAGTTGCTTTATTCTTTACAACATATTTCTTGAGAAAATTTGTCATAAAATTGAAAAGAAACTTCTAGACTTTACTATCATAATTAGTATACTATACAGAAATATAAAAATTAAGAAAACCTACTTATATATGCTCAACTACCAATAGAATAATAAATGGAAACTGTCGTCCAATATACTTAAAAATGAATTTGTGTGTCTGTATCTAGTTAATAGGATCGATTTGATTTTTAGATGTATATTTTTACTAGACGTTTGTTAATCCTTTTTTCAAATGTAATCCGCCATGGACACCCTACTGTTCCAGTGTTACACAGGATGTGTAACACTACCTTACACACAAGTAAGGTAGTGTTACACATCCGGATGGCATGCTCGAATCTCCATCTAAACCAAACCAGTGTTACATCCTGTTATGTCAGGACTTGGGAACCAAAGACGCATACGATGGCCTTGACGAGAGCAATCGTCACTAATACAAGTATCTTTTGTTTCTACATACTTACAGATTTAAATGGACATGTTTGATCAGATGATATTTCTTTAAACCATTTTTGTCCAAACAACTTGTCATTCTGCAGAAACTCGCACAGTTTCTTCTCTACAACTATTGGTATAGGAATATATCTGCCACTTACTTCTTCATACACCTCGATTTTGAGCTAAAACCAGCAAAGTGTCCTTTTTATTTATTTGAGTTATGTCTCAGATATTCACAAACCGTAATGTAATATATTGAGTGCACTTGCACCGAATAACTTCATACAAATATGCTCGGATTGCTCATCCGAGCTTACTCATCAATCTAATTATTTTCAATAGTATTTTATAGAGTAATTAAGGATGTCAGACCATAAATAAAATAATCTATATATATAATAAAATTGTAGAGGTCGAATTTCTATACAATGAAAAAAATGCTAAAAACCGAGTCAGAGGGATGTAAGAAGTGAAATAGAACTAATTTCGATTTTTGTCTGTCTGTTTGTACTGGCTAATCTCCGAAACGACAGAACTAATTTAAATGAAATTTTGTATGGTGATACCTTATATCCCGGATCAACATATAGGATACCTGTGATCCCGGAAAATTAAAGAATTCCCGTGGGATAGTTAAAAAAACCGCACCACGTGGACGAAGTCGCGTGCATTAGCTAGTATGTAATGGAGTCATATGCATTTCACTTGATTTTGAAGCAATTTTCAGTTAACGCCATTTTGTTTTTGCAGTCATCTTAATAAATTCTTGAAAGTTAAGTACAGTGCAAGTATATTCGAGTCAAACGCTGTTGTCCGCCACCACTCACGTTGTCAGTTACCATGATTCGATAAACATTCGAATAGCTCTCCGTTTGTACATGATCAAAGCTTACTTTTAAATATGTTTGTGGCTTGCTTGGGTGTTGACCTAAATAATTTAAGTTTTTTATGCCTTCGTTTATATCTACAAAAGATATCATTATATTAGCATGTGGTATTTGACAGAGATATCAATTGAAACTATTTTTATCATCATATCACAGCCTCCTTAATTTTGTATGGCTGTATTGCGTTATGATGTCAACAGTTCTAACAAGTCGAATAGCTTATTAATTGTATTTAAACAATAATTCAAATTATTTCTATGACGTAATTTTTAAAAATAAGAATTTTAACACACGTCCTCTATTATCTTATCCGTGCAGGAACGGAGAAAGAATACAATTTCCTGTGACCGGGCGGCCTGTCGTGAGAGGCGAAAAATAACCCACAGCCAGGTGGCAGGGTATTTGCCCATAACAACCTTGAGTCGTGTTCCGGCATTAGTGGCCAGGTTCCAGTATTACTTAAGAGAGCAGCAGCGTAATTGTAGCGCCTTTTGTGTTGCAAATTTCCATAGGCGGTGGTAACCACTTTCCATCAGGTGGGCCGTCTGCCTGTCTGCTAAACTCATGCACTAAAAAAATGTACCCTGAGGCCTTACTCTGAAACGCCTTTCGTCGTTCATTTTCATCGAATCAGCACAAAAGAGTCAATGAAATTTTAAGTAGAAGAAAAAGGAACCAAGTTTTTTTTTTAAAACTACAATAATATAGTCCACATAATACAGGAATAAATGGAACATAGTACTACTCGTGCGCAGAAGCTTTGCCGATAGCCTCATAATGTCACGCGTCGATGGTCAGTAGGGTTTACAAAAAAGGTTACCTAAATAGTTGTTGCAATTAATTTATTATTAATATATATATATATATATATATATATATATATATATATATATATATATATATATATATATACTTTATATAAGTATATACAGTAACAGTAAGTAATACAATACAATAATAGTAAGCAGTCATCGGCAAACCTTCTGCACCGGCTTATACAACGGAAAATGCACTTAAATATATAAAAAAACATGCAAAAATAGCCCGCCCTAAAACGAAAACAAACGACGAAAGTCGTTTGAGAGTAAGCCCTCTTTTATTTCAGAATTAGGTTAAAATAGAACTGTACAAACACGTATAAAACAAATACAAATAACACTGGATGCAACCAGTTCACACTGCACGATTCAATACAATTCGACACGCGTAAAGTCCGTCGTCTATATCGCTAATCGAGAGTACTCGAAAACGTCTTACTCGTTTCGTAGTTGTCGCTTGACTGCCCGCCCCTTCATTCGGGCATTGTCTTATACTCACTACACAATACAAAGAAATTGGCCGCGCGAACTGAGTTTCCGAGAAATAGTAATTTGCACACCTGCGAACAGCCACAAAGTCGAAAACAATAGCAACAAAGATTAGTTCAACGCTAATGATGGTTATAAAACAAGTAGAAAAACAATAGCATGTTTTCTTAATTACAAATTCAAAACACAAAAGAATTCCTAATCCGGGAAGACAATAAACTGCGCTTACAACAGGCAGCTGTGCGCTTATCTTTGACGGCATGTAACAATATTGTAACACGGAGGTTCTTGGTATTATCAGCAACCTCCACCAATGTACTTACTGTTTGTTCATGATGTTATAGCAAGATAATTCGATTACGTCCGCTGTGTAAGACGCCTTTTGGTGTAATTAATATAAATCTAAAATTATTTCTAAAATCTCAATCTTGTACTAGCTTAATATTTAAACTACTAAAATGTATATTTTTTGAGATAGTTTATATCGCAATAAATTATTTTATATTATTTTTAGGTTAAAATAAACTACTTACAGTTAGATTATTTCCAAAATAATACACTGCATCAAAATCCACGTTGAATGTATAAGGACTGTGTCGACTCAGCCTTCTTACAGATACATTCATGTATCGTATGTAATCTGAATTGTAATATTCCACATAAAATCTTTCAGGTGTCACCTGTAAAGCCTGAAACAGTGGAAATAAATGACGCACATGGTAGTGAATATATGCATATCCTCCATAACTAGTTAGATATGAAGTCATTCTTTATTTACTAATTAGTTTAAGTAAGAAATCTTAATCAACAACGTATTACTTAACCAAAAATGTATTCTCCAAACGATGAAAATCACTAAACTCGCCAGTTTCGCAAGTTTACTAATTCACTAAAGCAAATAAATGCTAAAGTAACTGTGCGTCGGTTACTTTATGATGACTAAACGGCTGAAGGGATGTTAATAAAATTGAGTACGAAATTAGATTTTATACTGACGAAAGGCATATAAGGCTTTTGTCTCAATAAACAATCTTGATGGCGGTGAAATAGAGAACGAAATTTTATATGGACTAAAAATTTCGTACACAAATAACATAAAATAATTTTCATTCCGAAAAATGGTTTAGTTTACAAGATTACAGAATCATCAGAAATTGTCACAAGTAGCGAATTTTTGTGAACATTTTCTGTTTTTCAAAATAGGATATTTGTAACTCACCAAAACTGCTCCATAAGTACAAATAACAACACAAATCCAAAACAATTTCGACATCACTACGTTTTGTCCAATACTAAGCAAATACTGAACTTAAAATACAATTTTATTTACATTACTGATATTAAATAGTAATTAGCATTATTCATATAGCTTAATACAGCTATGAATTATTATTTAATTTTTTATTTGCAAGAATTATAATGGTTTCATTATTATGG
This sequence comes from Dendrolimus houi, assembly GCA_039645545.1. Lineage (NCBI taxonomy): Eukaryota > Metazoa > Arthropoda > Insecta > Lepidoptera > Lasiocampidae > Dendrolimus > Dendrolimus houi. Next base: position 15,845,737 of record CM077122.1, read on the forward strand.
CGTGTTTTCATTGTTCAATACCGATACTGATAATATGCACGACTACGATATATAATGCTCAGCAGACTCAGTGCTTCCCGATATTTATATTCCGGGACAACTCATCTGACTAAAACACTAACGATCTTATTCATATTGAGTTAGAGTAATATTGTAGGCTTCTTTAAGAACCTTAAAGAAGCGTACAAACTTCTATAACTCAATATGAATAAGCCGTAACACTTTATTTTTTTAACTTTTAATAATATTGCTACAACTTAAGTTCCGACGAAAACAAAATTCACCTGCATATCTATAAAAACACATTTTATTACCCACGGGCATTTGAACTAATTGTAATCCTTTTATGATTGTCTTCTTTTGTTCACTTATTTATTGGTTATTGTGGAAAACAGCCTATTGTACTCGTTTATGGCCGCATGCAGGCATAATTAGCCAGGTGTGGGGATTACGATTCTAGGAAATTTGGTCCACGCTGCTGGGCAGACATATTGCATTTGTGCAGTATAAAGTAATGGCTTGACTGAGGGCGCAGCAGTCGAGCGAGAACCACGAGCGAAGCAAGACGTGTGTACTACAATCGGGAATCCAATAAGTGACGGAATTTGCGCGTTTTATTGAGTTACGACCTTCTGCATTACGTTTGGACTTGTTGTGTTCCATTATATTTGTACCTGTGTTACACGTGTCTGTATAGTTATTACTATTAAACTCTATAGTAATTCTAACGAGATTTTAATTCGAGTCTCGCGACTCGTAATAATATATTCACTGCTTGGTCATTTTTCTAGCTCATATCTTGGTGCTATCACTCAAAAATAGAAGGTAAGATTTTCAACGATGACCCATGAAGCAATCTCGTTTATGTAAATAATTATGACTCTTAATATTAGTGTTCTATTTTACTGTTAATATTTGCTGAAATTTTTATCAAATATTAACCAATGAAATGTAAAAAATATTACCTACTGTATAATTGCAGCAATTTAAGCAACATAAGATCTCTAATGCATTATTAGTGTCATCCACTACGGTTATTCACTGACCGACATGACATCATAATGGGACTGCGACATGTGTATAGTTATTGGTCAACATAAGTAAAATTCAAATAATAATAATGTTACGAGTGCGAGACTCGAATTAAAATGCCGTTGGAATTACTGTAGGATTTATTAGAACTATACAAACACGTATAACATAGGTACAAATATAACCGGACGCAATAAGTCCACATGTAATGCACAATTACATAACACGCTTAAAGTCCGTCACTATATCGCTTATCGAATGTAGGACTTGTTTGTATCGTAATCCTCGCTTGACTGCCCCACCCCTCCGTTCAGGCATTGTTTTATACTGCACGGTGCAATATGTCTAATCATCGCGTGCACCCGATTTCCCGAAATTACACCTGGCCACTGCCTACCGGAACAGATTACAATACACAATAGGCGGCTTTTCTAATTACAAATATTAAATACAAAGAAAACAAAAGAAGTGCAAATGTGGGCGGTAATAAAACTTGGGGTTTATGACCGCAGGTGTTCATTTGCATTTGTTGTTGTGCTTCGTGGAATTTTGGCTAAGTCATAACAATGATATAAAAGTATTAGAACTACTAGTTATTACAGATTTTAAAATTTCTTTGTTTACTAGTAAATCAACAACTGATGTAGATACACAATGAAAAACAAAAAATAAGCTCCACAACTCTGTTATATCTGATTATATCTATTGTGTACTCAAATAATCCATGAAACAGTTTCACTCTAATTTTATTTTACAAAATACCATAAAAAGTGAGAGTAATCTGCTACGTCGCGTAACTATTATGAATGAGGAAGATAATGTTTCATTTTTATAGGCAGGTTATCAATGCAATCTTTATTTTCAATTGAAATACCTCTTTAAAAATTATAATTTCACGTTATTTCTACAGATATAAATGATTAAAGAAAAGCAGAATACAAAATGTACTTCAGTCAATTCATTCTAAGTACATGACATTTGGTAAATGCGTGCATGTACTGTTCTATTGCCCCCTTCAGTTCGAATGTTTGGCACCAAGCCAGATCAGTAGAGAGCTAACCAAATGGTTCATTGACTAAATTATGCTTCATTATCATCTGAGATTAATCAAGGGCCAGCGAAGTTCTGTTTCCTTATTTTGATGTTAAGCGCAAGACCTTCGAAAGACAACACAACACGAAAATAATCTCGACGTGTAAGGTTTCCTCACAATGTGTTAATTTAATTATATTTTATTTATTTATTTAATTTATTTGGAAAACATACAATAATTATAATTCTTACAATATAAAAAAATATAAATCAATACACATATCAACTAAGTTTTCACATAAAAAATTATTCATGTTACGCAGTTGACTCATACAACTACAAGAAAATTATAATATATTTTATATAATATTGGAAAATTAGATTTAAAATAATTATCATGTCATAAAAGAAATCGTGACACATGGTAAAAATAAAAGTCATAATTAAAAAATATATAATAATAATAATAATGAAATGAAAGTCAAAATAATAAAAATAAAATATACGAGTATATACGAAATGAATAGAGAACTTTAACTATTATGCATACCGCATAAGAGTGGAACTCATTGTCGGTGTCTATTTATCCCAATATCTACAACATGCATATCTTCAAATTTGGTGAGAATTCATACCTACCTTTTAGGTAAGTGTGCTCCATCTCCATTAAAAAAAATTTGTAATCTAATATGATCATTTACACGTATATATATATATATGATATTTGAATATTTTAATTCTAAGTATGTGTAGCGTGAGGTCTTTTATAAGGGTAGTTTGGGGTGACAAGGGGCGAGGCATGCTGGGAGCATCGGCCCCTGATTCGACGCGGGAGTCTATAGCGATATCATGAGGCAGTTGACCGGCACCCGCGAGGCATGTGACACGTTATCACGTTATTCACGTTATATACCTCTTATAGAAATAAAAGTCTTAAACTCAAGTTATTGTATTTGCTTCAAACCAGCCACATATGTGTGTTTAATTTATAAAATAGTTTAAGTACATGTATTTAAGTTATTTACTATTAAATTCTGTGTAGCACCTACATCGCCAGATTTATTTAAAATATTCTTTAAGTTAAGTTGCCTGGAAGAGATTGCTTTGAGCGATAAGGCTGCCTATTGTTTTTACCATGACAATATTGTAATTGAACTTTTTTGTGCTTGTTTATTTAATGAGCAATATGTGTAATCTGTCTATCTATCTATAGTCAATATGTTTCAGATTCATTATGCTTTCGGTGATCGCGTTTAGATGATGTTAAGTATTTTCCAGAACTGTAACAGTAGGTTACGTAAGGTAAGCTTGTGTAGGTATAAGGTTGTCTATCTGCATTCCCTGGGTCTCTGAGCCTGGATGCCATTCACCTCCTGCATCCCCGGGTAAAGACGCCCTGATCATATCTTCGCCTAGTATCAGGCGAGATCATGGTCGAATGTGAACCTATACTACAACAATATATATATATATATATACACCATAGCTATAGATTGTCATTTACCTAACATGCCATTGACCTAAAAATACCGGCTGAACCGCTATTTTTAGGTCGACCTGTTTGCTGTATTCCAATAATAAAAAAATACTTCAATTGTTTAGTATATACAGTATCCGTCTGCCTGTCTGCCGAACTCTATAATATAAAAAAAAAACAAAAAGATATATCTACAGAGTGATGTCCAAGTTAGAAAAACAATCTTAATCTATCGCAACGTTCCATTCTACGATTGACAATACCGACAGTTTTTCGGTTACCATTCGTTTCGGTTGCAAATTGGTTTTGTGTCACGTCTCTATATCGAATATTCGAATTGGTTTCAACCTCAATGTGGTACCACTTCTAATATTGCTAACTTCTCTATTGACATACTGGTTTTCATATTTATAGTGGAACAGTTAGACTATAATTTTAATTCAAATAACCAATATTGCAGTGCTGCTTTTCATGAGAATAGAGATTTAATGTTGTTATCAAATACAATTTGAATTCCCAAGTTCTGAATTGAAGGAAATCACATAAAAATTGACAAAAGGATAATAATACTAAATTATGATTTAAAAAAATTGGGGTAAACATTATACACGGTGCATTGGTCTTTTGAATGTAGTGACAGCGGTTGGGCAGCGAGTTTTGAGGATAAATGGCAACTTAAAAAAAACTAAATTTATTTATAAAGTTTAAAAGAATAAGGCTTAATAATTATTGTATTTTATAGAGGACCCAATCATGCCCAATCGTGTCCAACTTGCTCAGGGCCACTTTTTTCTGATTATTAGTTGATGTTACGCTTTTGAGTTTTCAACGGGAACGTAAACAGTGATGTTTTGCTGTGTAGTTTTGTTTCAAAAAATATTTAATACTGTTTTAAACAATTATAGTTATATGAACGGATATTATTGTTTTTAACGAAAAATAATAAATGTATTTTGTTCAAAATGTCAACTGTACAATAAAATGTACCTTTTCGAGTTGTCATAAAAACTCTATGTTTAACGTCAGTAAAAGATCAATTTGGCTGAGACTTTTGCTTGAAGATTATTTTAAAATTTAATTTGAAATGAATACTTGACTATCTAGATACACAAATAATAGAGCTATAAAAACAAGATATTTAAAAATACTTCAGTAAAAAGTGTAGCAAATTATTAAGGTTTATGACCTAATTATACACAAATAAAGTGTTAAGTTACAACAAGAAGATATGACAACACTTCTCTGTTTAGGTCACGAGCTAGAACCTTCATTAAAACACTAACACTTCAAACACAACTACAGGCATCCTTAAGTAAAGCGCCGGAGCGAGAAGGGTAGAAAAAATATCATCCGCATTACTGAAAACAGCAAAACATCCCAGCTTTGAAGGAGTTCTTGACGCCCCTTCTTTAATAGAGGATCGTTACCACGCGCAAGGTAACAGAGGATAGGGTTATCAAACTGCTTTTATAAGATTTAAGAATTTATTAGGTTATTTTGTTAGCGTTTCAAATTCTTTTAGTTTTATATTAAATTGAAGACTACGGAAAGATTTCTTATAATTTATTTCAGAAAATAAAACTTTGCACGACTATAAAAATAAAAATAAATATAAATGTGAATAATACAAATATTATTTATTACCCAAGCGATGTTGCCCACAATTATAACGAAATAAGTTTGTCTGACAGTGGACTTATCATCCGCAGATTAATCTGATCTCCATAAAATTTGAAAATAGTCATGCAGATTTTTTTCTAGATGAACATGCTTTGCATACTTCACTGCTCAGAAACGATAGTGGAGTTAGTATATGAATCGTTGAAATCAAGTAGTCATGAATATTTAAGTGTTGAAACAATCTTCAAACAATAGTAAGACACCAGATGAACTCATACAATCATTAATAATTTCCCGTGCAAACATACAATTCTTGCTTAAAACATCTTACAATTAATATTTTATCTACATTTTTGAAGATAAAACTGCACAGCAAAACATCATCCTTCAAGTTTTCAGTACAAACCTCCCATTATATTTATTTATTTATTATTCAACAAAGCTCACACAGTTTTACACTATACATTACAATAGACGATAAATTTTAAAACAATCACGTGAGCCAATAATGAAATAATTTAATTTAATTTATATTGAAATTACGTCATCAATACTAAGCCAAATAAATAAAACAATTGTAGTCAATGTAAAAAAAAGTATGAAAATCAGTATTTATAAGATATTGTCAATGTCAAAGAGGTACGAGGTAGTGTGTATGTGTGAGTGGGTTTGTGTGTGTACGTATTTATGTCTACTGCTGCAGTGACATTACGATAAATATTTTTTTACAACCCTATTAGAGCCCCTTCACGCACCGAGCTATAGAATATGCGTGCCCTAGTTTTAACTCTATTCATATAATTGTAAAAACTCGAAGCAAAGTAGTTTGCTGGGCTCAAGAGGGCGAGCTAACGATGTCAGTGTGTGCTTAATTATTTTAATAGGATCTCGATACATAAGTTGTTGTTTAGTTTAACACATGCATTATAATAAAGCAATATTCATTGTTATTTAGTGATTTTTATAGAATCATTTATGCATTGAGGTATTTTATCTCCAAAATGGTTTTCTGAGGAGTTAAGAGTCTTCAGGCTATCTTTTTACTCCGCCTTGAAGTCTGCCTACACTACTAACTACCGTAGACCATCCCCAAAAGTATGTGATTTAACATTCATAGTTATATATATACAATTTTGTGTTTGCACATCGCAATGACCTCAATAAGATATGATCATGTGCTATAATGATAAAATCTGCAGGTACAAGTTTTACTCTATTAACAGGTGTGCTCATAGATTAAAAGGTTAAGACGGAACTTGCATTGGGTACATAGAGTAGTGAGCTTTGCTCGCCAAACTATCCAGAAAGTCACATCCGTCACCAAGATTTACACTTCATCAAAGAATGTTACGCAAATGCCCTGCATGCTTATGTTTATTAATCTCGAAATGATGATTTAATTAACAAAGAAAGTTTTTCTTTGCTGGAATATTCTTCTTCTTCTCCGTCGTCACACTCTTGGCAGAGTGGTCGTGGTCCTCATGACAGGGGTGGTGGCAATATACCTAATTGAAAATAAGCATTGTCGCCAATGGATTTTTGTAACACAAGTGGTTTTATCAGAAAATCTCAGTCGAAAAATAAAGCCAAACCCTTAAGGTACACAATAAAAACGTTCTTTAGAGCCAGTGCGTGTAGAAGAGTTACTGCAGAATTTGAACCTAAATCTATTAGAGTGATGAAGGTAGAACAAACAGGAGATTGCAATGAATTAGGTTAATTGGATTCGTGTGAGGCATTTGTGTCACATTAAATTCTGGAATCTGCACAAGCTGGACAGAGCAGTCATGAATATTTTAACAGTATTAGTGCATGAGTCTTCCAAATTCGTATTATCGTTATATTGCTAGGTTCTGCTTCCCAACTGTACAAATATTGATTTGAGGCTTTGAATATTATTAGCTTAGTATTTCCGCTTAAATTAGTGTTAAAATGTTTTCATATGAAAAGGGAACGTCATGGATTGAAAGGTGTAATAACAAGGGTTGATAAAGTAATATTAACGGTACTTTTACATTTTTCATGATAACTTGTTTATTCCCCAGGTTTTCTAGAACAAAGAAACACAATACGGAAGCATTAAATCGGTTAAAAAGTCTTAATTCATAATAATCCTTTTTCCTGACAATTGGTGTAAAAATATGTTTTAAAAAGTAAAACGACAAAAAATGAGAAAGTAATACATCTAGCACCATCTAGTCATGTAGAATTTTGGGGGTTTTCAGATTTACGTGTTTTACTAAGCGATTATCACCCTCAGAATTATTTATTGTTCACAAAAGAGTTTCAAATAAAATTATAAAATAGTAGTGATCTACAAAAGCGAGCTTAATTGAAAATGCTTCTCCATGCAGATTCAGAGAAAGAATACAAATTCTTACGATTGGGTGGGTGGGTGACTTGTCATAAAAGACGACAAAACAACCTGCAACCAGGAGGTAGGGCATTTCTCTGTCTGGAGGGCTACCACCCCGGGTCTAGAGTGTGCCGCCGTAACAACTTTGAGTTATCTTCCAGCATCAGTACACAGTTACACACTGTACATAGTGGTACAACTTAGGCTCCGACAAAAACAAATTCCACTTTTCTTCCTATCAAAGCACATTTTATTACCTGTCGGCATTTGAAGTAATTGTAATTATTTTATGATCGTCTTCTTTTGTTTACTTATTTATTGGCATAAGTTTCTAGTTATTGTGGAGAACAGCCTATTGTTCTATTATACTTGTATACGGCCGCGTGCAGGCTGCATCATTAGCCAGGTGTTGTGGATTATAAGTACAAACTAATTCTAAGAAATTATGTCGTCGTTGCCGGGAGGCTACATTTGCATTTGTGCAGTATAAAACGACGGTCTGGTGGAGAGAGGGAGTCAGTTGAGCTATAACTACGATCAAGGCGTGACGTGTGTACATTCGGGAATCTAATATTGACGGACTTTGCGCGTTTTATTGAATTACGACCTTCTGCATTACGTTTGGATTTGTTGTGTTCGGTTATATATCTACCTGTGTTATACGTGTTTGTATAGTTCTAATAAACTCTCAATCAATCAATCAATAACTCTTTATTTTGCACCAATACAAAAAAGAACTTACTAAGCGACCTTTTCCAGACAACCCCAAATCCTATAATAATTCTAACGGCATTTTAATTCGAGTCCCGCAAACTCGTAACAATACATACGATTACAGTCTCCCATTCCAATCCAAATCAAATAGGGCTACGAGCCTGTTTACAGTATTCCAGCAAAAAAGGAGCGTTCTTCCAGCAAACCTTTTTTTCCTATTTTTAACGGTTGTAAGAAGATACTTTTGGATCCGTAAATACCACGTAATTTTAATTAAATTTCACGTAATCATGATTACGAGTACATTTGTCTCTTGCTTTATTTTTTTTTGTGATATCCAAATCTGTTACAAGTATTGTAAGAACACCCATTGTTCCTGGAAATGTGAAAGTAAGTAACATTTATAATGTAAATGTACTTATATAATTTACATTGCATGTTGCTTGTACATTCATAAACACCGGTGCAGGACAAATTATATCTTTTGAATTCATGCTATTGTTGTCCCGGGACAATTGTTGTGCTAAACAATAATGCTTTAATGTTCCACTAACAAGCACTAATGATATGAGTTATTTATGAAAATTGTATGTGTAATGTAAAATTACAATAATTATATTGTAACTTATTTACTGTTAATGTATATAAAACGATTATACAGTAATAGGTAGAGGCATTAAGATTAGACCAAACATGTATTTCGTGACCCATAAAGATCTAAAGTAATATATACTTCATTTCAATTATATACTTCATTTTAAAATTAATTTCTAGCATTTTAGATACATTGTCTATAATGTAATGTAGGCTGATTTTAGTTGCCCTTTTTATTATGGGAAATACACCTCGTGCAGAATATATATATAGGCAACGGGCTGAATGCTTTTTGAATGATTTCTTCATAATTTTGGCAAAAACTGAAGCTAGAAAATGTTATTTCCGACCGTCCGCATATACATACATACGTCACAGCCATTTGTTTATCAAGAACTAGGAATTTATAAATGAATTTTAGTAGCAAGGTGTATTCTATATATGTATATCAAGTCGATATACTATGTTATATCGACATGATATGTCTGTGAACATTGATGTGTAGAGTATCTTCATCATTAAACAAACATATTGTTACAAGTTACAGGACTCGAATTAAAATGCCTATACAAACACATATAACACAGGTACAAATATAACTGAACACCACCAGTACAAATGTAATGCACGATTTAATAACACGCGTAAAATCTGTCACCATATAGATTACCGAATGTACACACGTCTTGCCTCGTTTGTGGTTATCACTTGACTGCCTCACCCCTCCTTTGGGGAATTGCTTTGTACTGTACAAATACAACATGTCTGCTCGGCCGCGTGGACTGAATTTCTAAGATTCACACCTGGCTAATGACTACCATAAAGATTACAATACACGATGGGTTGTTTTTCCAATCACAAATTTTAAACACAAAGTAAACTAAAGAAGACGGTCATAAATCAATGTTATTAGCTCAAACACTGACGGGTAATAAATGTGCTTAGCTTACAAATATGCAGGTGGCCCAAATTGTAACAATATTGAAACTTTCAATAATGCAAGGCATTGTCTGATTTAAAAACCAAGGTCATTTAAATAAGGATACGAACCCCATAACATACGATTTTTTTTAAATAAAACATTTTATTTTATGTAGAGTTCATACTGTAACAAAAGTTTTCAATAACTGATAGTTCTGGGAAGTAGCTTACAATTAATGTCACTATTTTACTAAAAAGTACAATTACCATATGAATAATAAAAATAATCGTATATATGAATAATATATACCATAAGAAATAATCGTGACGAAACCTGCACATCAATATACTATGGTCCTCTGTACCGATTTTGATGACGGTGACCCCACATATATAATCAACATAAGCAAGGGTCATCAGCGTGTGGGAATACTTATAGTGCGTCTACACTCGATCGGATGTAAGCCCACTCTTTTGTCCAATGAACAGGTAAACTGGTACGATCGGCAGCAGATGCGGGGAAAGGCCGTAAGCCACTATATGGATTCTGGGAAACGCTCTTAAGGTGTTTTGCATTACCTTGCTACAGGCTCATGTTAAACCCCTGACGTTCCGGCTGACACAGGTCCTCTCGGGGCACGACTGCTTCGGGAGGTACTTGTGTCGCCTTGGCCGTGAGCCGACGTCAGGGTGCCATCATTGTGACACCGGTGACGAGGATACGGCGCTGCACACTCTCCTGGAGTGTCCTGCCTGGACAGAGCAGTGCCTAGACCTCGTCGCCGTTACTGGACATGACCTCTCGCTCCCGGCCGTGGTACGCACCATGGTCGGGAGCTCAACAGGATGGGACGCCGTCTCCTTCTTCTGCGAGCGCGTTATGCTTGCGAAGGAGAAGGCAGAGTGGGAGCGTGAACGCACATCACTGCTCTGCTCCCACCAAAGGAGGACGCGTCGGCGTCGGAGGGCCAGCCAGGACCTTCGGCCACCGTAAGCGGGCGGCGCGGGTGGGGCCTCTTGGGGTATAGAGGTCCTCACTCACCTGCACATGCCGTCGAGATGGAAGCGCGAGTGTTCCGCGCGTGCTCACCTTTCCTGCCGTAGGGCGAGTTACAGACCGCCCCACGCATAGAGAGCATGATGATGCCGGGGGATAAAGTAGTCCCTCGGTAGTGGAAGAGGCCTCGCGACGCCCACGCCTGCCAGGGCTGCGGAGAAGCTAGGTCATATACTCGTAGCCCTGGCGTAAGGCGAAGGACGGAACACCCAGGAGTTTTAGTGGGTATCCCTAACCGGGGAGTGGCAATAGCATGGCACCAGTTCTGAATGGGCATGCTAGTGCCACCCCCGATCTGGCGAATCTCACACTAGGTCGCGAATTATCCCCGCAAGGTTCTGCCCTTGTCGCGGCTTAGTCCTCAAACGGATTTCCCCTGGCTCAAAAAAAGAAAAGATTCATGTTAGACGGGAAGTAATGCGCGACTATGAACACAATGAAAACTCCGTGTACATTGTGAGATCTCCCAACATACAACCGATGTATGCAACCTGTGAATTCGCCTTGGAAAGGCGTAGCATGTATACCACCCCTACATTGTAAGGACAGGAACTACTATTATTACTATACTCCAAAAAATCATCACCTAATTATACTATGGTCCTCTGTACCGATTTTGATGACGGTGACCCCACATATATAATCAACATAAGCAAGGGTCATCAGCGTGTGGGAATACTTATAGTGCGTCTACACTCGATCGGATGTAAGCCCACTCTTTTGTCCAATGAACAGGTAAACTGGTACGATCGGCAGCAGATGCGGGGAAAGGCCGTAAGCCACTATATGGATTCTGGGAAACGCTCTTAAGGTGTTTTGCATTACCTTGCTACAGGCTCATGTTAAACCCCTGACGTTCCGGCTGATACAGGTCCTCTCGGGGCACGGCTGCTTCGGGAGGTACTTGTGTCGCCTTGGCCGTGAGCCGACGTCAGGGTGCCATCATTGTGACACCGGTGACGAGGATACGGCGCTGCACACTCTCCTGGAGTGTCCTGCCTGGACAGAGCAGTGCCTAGACCTCGTCGCCGTTACTGGGCATGACCTCTCGCTCCCGGCCCTGGTACGCACCATGGTCGGGAGCTCAACAGGATGGGACGCCGTCTCCTTCTTCTGCGAGCGCGTTATGCTTGCGAAGGAGAAGGCAGAGTGGGAGCGTGAACGCACATCACTGCTCTGCTCCCACCAAAGGAGGACGCGTCGGCGTCGGAGGGCCAGCCAGGACCTTCGGCTACCGTAAGCTTGCCTCTTGGGGTATAGAGGTCCTCACTCACCTGCACATGCCGTCGAGATGGAAGCGCGAGTGTTCCGCGCGTGCTCACCTTTCCTGCCGTAGGGCGAGTTACAGACCGCCCCACGCATAGAGAGCATGATGATGCCGGGGGATAAAGTAGTCCCTCGGTAGTGGAAGAGGCCTCGCGAGGCCCACGCCTGCCAGGGCTGCGGAGAAGCTAGGTCATATACTCGTAGCCCTGGCGTAAGGCGAAGGACGGAACACCCAGGAGTTTTAGTGGGTATCCCTAACCGGGGAGTGGCAATAGCATGGCACCAGTTCTGAATGGGCATGCTAGTGCCACCCCGATCTGGCGAATCTCACATCGTTATATTTTGGATAGTTCACACTATATCTTTATAAATTATAACCTATGTGTTATTCTGATATGTAAGCTATATTATTGTAAAGTTTCATCAAAATTCATTCAGTAGTTTTTGCGTGAAAGAGTAACAAACATACATCCATACATTCTTACAAACTTTCGCGTTTATATTAGTAGGATATGCGACCAAAGGTCAGATACTTTGATACTAGTTACATAGTTTACCAACTATTGTCGACATACTACTACCTGTATCTCTACAAATATACATTCAAGACAAACAGTCAGAACATAACGACCTTATGAAGGTTCAGTATTAAAGAAGTAAAGAATTTATTTAAAGCCATTGACATAAGTGTACAGAAAACAATTATGCTATCACAAATAACTGCTAGTATTATTAAAGCGGAGCTTCATCTGGGATAATGTTAAAGATTTAGGCCGCTTCAAGCATATATGGCGATGGGTTTAAGGCGTTATTTGTAATACGACATTAAATATTGACAGATAACGTATGCATAAACACTAATGTTAACGGCGATATTTTTCAATGCTTTAAATAAGACGCATTCGGCCACAGCCTAAATCCTTAACACTAACGCAGCTGGAGCCCCAGGATTATGACACTCTGTTGCGTTGTTAGCGCTTACTTCCAAAAACTCGATTAATCTACATTTAAAACAAGAAAAATAACTTAAAAAATATAGATTTAAAAGATTACTTCATATTGTTACGAGTTACGGGACTCGAATTAAAATGCCGTTAGAATTATTATAGAGTTTATTAGAACTATACAAACACGTATAATACAGGTACAAATATAACCGAACACAACAAATCCAAACGTAATCCATGAGATCGTAATTCAATAAAAAGCGCTAAGTCCGTCACTTATTAGATTCCCGATTGTAGTACACACGTCTCGCTTCGCTCGTGGTTCTCGCTCGACTGTCTCCCCCTCCATCAGGTCATCGGTTTGTTCTGCACAAATGCAATATTACCGTATCTAAGTTGGCTTAATCCGCTACACCTGGCTAATAACTCGGCCCCAAACAGCCCTAAAAGAGTACAATAAAATAATGAGGTGTTTTATAATCACAAATTTTAAACGCAAAGTAAACAAAAGAAGACGATCGTAAAAGAGTTACAATTAATTTAAATGCCGGCAGGTAATAAAATGTGTTTTGTTTCAGATATGTAGGTGGGTTTTGTTTTTGTCGGGACCTGACTTGTTAGAATATTATGAATTTGTAACGTATGCGAAATGTATAAATGAGTGTTTATATATATGTGCGTATATGTGTATGTGTATGTATATATAGTGTTTCTTTTTGCCAAATGAATAATAAGTAACTTGAATTAAGTTACTTACTACTTAATTCAAGTTACTTAAAGCTTTCAGAGTCAACCGTATGCATAAACCACAGATAAGCGTCACTGATTGTAAAAATTTATTGCACTTTATTGCTCACCAAATATACAATTTAAAAAAAGGCACGATTACAACATACCATAGTAAAAACAATAGATGGCCTTATTGCAATCTCTTTCAGGCAACCTATATATATATAGGGTCAAAAATTAAAAAGTTTTTATTCAAAATGTTCCACTGGAGAACACTTTTTGAAGGTCGTACATAATATAAGTTAAAATTTAATTTTACATCCTATTCCATGTACACCGCTTCGCAACTTTTTATTATTATTATAGTATAGGTTCACGGTTGACCACAATCTCGCCCTATGTGAAGCAAAGCGTGTTTTTTTTTATTGGACTTGACTTTATGTTGTTGGTCCGAAGACCTCACAACTTTACCGGGGTTTTCGGGGCGAGTGCCTTTGCGAAGCGAAGGCGCTCGAGCCCGGGAGGCAACTTGCTCGAGGGGGCTCCCTAGGGAGTTTCACCTCGGCTGGACTGTTGCCATGAGAGGGGGATGAATCTAATGATGCCCACCATAGGGCGACACAATGCACTAATTGAGAGCGGGCGACGGGTAATATAAGGCCCGAGAGGAAGGATCCCGGCGGACCGGGATCGGCGGTTCGCGGTGGCCTATACTATCTTACTGCCGTTTCGCAACGTGTTATGGTTGGGAGAGAAGAAACGGCGAAAGAAACTTCCCAGCAACACGCCTAGTCTATCCTATGGGGGAGCTGTGTCTCCTGGCGTCCCTCGCGGGGACGTGGAGAGATCGTGATTGGCGGCGTCGACGCCGCCGTCTGTGTCTGTCTGTCGGTGCCTGCCAGCCTGCCGTCCTAGCCGCGGGCGGGCTGATCCGAGCCAGCCGTTTTGTGATATCGTCGACCTTGTCCGTGAGGATGTTACGCGGTCGTCGCACGAGAGCCTTTCGTCGAGGCTTATAATCGGACGCGGACACGACGAGGGATTTCGATGGTGCGGCGCTAGATCGAAATACTTACGCGAGAGCGACGTAATGTAGTTTTTGATGGAGGAAGCTCCAGATCGCGGTGGATGTCGACGTTACGCATATAGAGGAGCACCGACGGCTCTGCGCATGAATTTATTCTGAACGATTTGCAGTTTCTTTAAAAGGAAGGCTTGGCATGGCCGAATACCACACTCGCGTATGTCATGATCGGGCGGATGCATGTTTTATATAGAGTAAGCTTGTGTCTGAGGGACATTTTGCTTCGTTTATCTATCATGGGTGCTAGACGACCCATCACAAATCGCGCTCTATTCCGGACTATAGTGATATGCTCATTGAAGCGCAAGTTCTGATCTAGGGTGACACCCAGGTATTTGGTGTACTTTGCCCAGGGGATCTCTTGTTCGTAGAGCGAGATGGCTTTTAAGCGAAGGCAAGCGCGTTTGGGAGAGCGAAGCGTGCCCGGGGAAAAGAACATTGCTGCGCTTTTCTCCGGGTTTACCTCTATCCTCCATTTGCGAAACCATTCGCCTAGCTCTTTTACAGCTGCCTGTAGCCGGACGCAAGCCATTTGTCGGTTGTGATCTGATGTATAGAGTGCGGTGTCATCCGCGAAGAGGGCCAACTCTACATCTGGAGTTTTTGGGATGTCGCTGGTGTACAGCGTAAAGAGTAATGGAGACAGGGACGAGCCCTGTGGTACACCGGCTGTGAGTGGGTGAGGGGACGAGCGTGTTCCCTCCACTCGAAAACGGAAGCTACGGCCTAGGAGGAAGTCTCGCAAGATGAGCACGAGTCTGTCTGGCACACCGAACTGGTACAGCTTGTAAATCAAACCGTTATGCCAGACCTTGTCGAAAGCCTTAGCTACGTCAAGGAACAGTGCGGCTGTTCCTATAGAGCGAGGGCGATGGGCAAAGTGGGATAGTATGTGCTCCGTGATGCGGTGCACCTGTTGGACGCATGAGTGTCTGGCACGGAATCCAAACTGCTCATCGGGTAGTAGATGTTTGCTGATGGCAAAATCTCTAAGTCTAGAGAGGATGACCCTCTCGTAAAGCTTGCTGAGTGTGCTAAGTAGGCTGATTGGGCGGTAGCTGGACGGTTTATTAGCCGGTTTTCCAGGCTTGTGAATACCGATGACGTCTGCTTCCTTCCAGATCGCGGGGAAAGAGCAGTTTGTTATGGCGGCATTGAAGATGCTCACTAAGATTATAATCAAGTGGCCGGGGAACAGTTTTAAGACGCGATTGTTAATGCCATCGATCCCTGGGGCCTTTCGCGGTTTGAGGACTTGATCAGATCTTGCACTTCTTCCACCGTGACTGGGTCGAGTGTGGTTTCCGCTGGTAAGGAGGATCTACGTTCGACCTCGGAGTCCACCTCCGTCAGGTGTGACTGGTCGACGTTTTGTGTAGTGGGGGGAGCATTGAAGCTCTAGACTCTGAGCAAGGCATTCGGCTTTCTCCTCATCATCGAACGCCTCGGTGTTGTCGGCTCTTTCTAGCGCGGGTATGACAGTGAGGGTATCTGATTTGAGAGCTCTAGCCAGCTGCCAGTACGCCTGGTGAGTTGGTTCGATATCTCTCAACGTTCTGTCCCAACGTTGTTCCCTGACTTCCCGGATACGTAGTTTGACCTCGCGCTCTAGTTGGCGGAGTCGGACTCTGTTGTCTTCGGTGGGATATCTGTCGTGAGCTCTGGAGGCGGCTTTCTTTTCCCTCAGCAGTACCCTCACTTCGTCCGGCAGGCATAAGTGGCGGTCATCCTCCACTGGCACCTGTCTGGATGAGTTCCGCACTGCGGATTGAAGGTGGCTGGTGAGGGCCTCGATCGCCGTCTCCGTGTCTTGGTGGGATTCGATGTGGTCCGGGATGCGGTCCAGGTCTTGTGATTCGGTTGCCTTGAGGAGGTCCCCAAGTCTCAACCAGTCCACAGAGGTCCTAGTTTCAGATGTCTGGTCCGTCTGTTGTCCTAATTTGAGGATAACCGGGCGATGGTCCGAGTCTATATCGTCCATCGTTTCTATCGAATGGAACTGAAGAGTTACGCCCCTCAGTAATGCTAGATCGAGAGTGTTTGGGGTCCCCCAGTCGCGGTTGGGGGGATATCGTGTGGGGGTCATGGGAGTTATTATATCAAACAAAAGATTGTCTGATATATTTATTAGGGCTCTGCCATTGGGGTTAGTGGTATTGCAATTCCACTGTTCTTGTTTACAATTCAGATCTCCGGCTATAATAACAGCTGGGCCTAAGTTGAATAGGGCTTCTAGGTCTTTCTTAATAAGGGTTTTCTGGCACGCGAGGTATGCTGAGACTATGACTAGAGGTTGGTGGCCAGTCATTGCTAGTCTGCAGGCGGATACCTCCATACCTACTAGTGGTGGGGTGACTAGAGGCATGCAGTGTAGAGATCTTCTGAAATAGATCAGGGTGCCGCCACCACGGCCTATCCTGTCATGTCTAGTGACCCGATAGTTAGAGATCTTTGGATCTCTTTCACTCGGTTTCAGGAAGGTCTCCTGCACTAGTAGTATATCTACTTGATTGGTAACCAGGAAGTCATGGACCAAGTCGCGCTGGTTTCGAAGGCCGTTGGCGTTATAAGTCGCCAGAGTCAATGAGCGTGGTTTATTTCTACCTACATGCGCCATTTGTTACCGGTAACAATAATTTAACTAGGTTGTTTAGTTATAACGACCTAAGTACCTGGAGGAGGTACGCGTGATCCATTTCGATCACGAGTTGATCCCGGAGGGAGGGTTGATCAGACTCTGCAACTTGTCTCAGTTTTCGAGCCAAGAGTTGGACCTCTGCTAGGTCGAAAGGCAAGTTCTTGGCGAATTTAGTCGCCAAGGCTAAGTCCTCCGCTAAAGAGTGGTGGGGTGACGGCCCAGAAGGTGCTTTTAAAATGGGGGCGGGGGCATGGGTTGCTGGGGGTAGGCCGGCCAAAATTGGGGCGCGCGTCTTTAGTGGAGGGAACGCCTCCGTCGTGGGAAGACCCGTCCAGTGATTTACCACTGGAGGGGGGGCCGCCACGAATGCGGGTTTGTTCGGCACTTTTCTAGTGCCTTTTTGGGCGTTGCCCTTTCCGAACTTACGTTTGGGTCGGGGGGCGGCAGGACAGCCTCTGTAGTTAGCGGGGTGACCCGCTTGGCCGCAGAGAATGCAGCTCGGTGGCTCCGGGAGTCCCGGGTGCGTGTGCACTCCGAGGTCCTGTGGTCGCCCAGGCACTTGACGCACCTGGGACGGGATTGACAATGTAGGGCAGAGTGCCCATAAAGTTGGCAACGATGACACTGCCGCAGTGTATGTTTTCGTGTGGGCGTTCCACACGAAGGCCAGAAGAGGCCACAGACCTTCTCAAGTTCGAAGATCTTTTCCCCTCTGGGGAGAGGTCGAGGACAACCAATACTAGGTTTAGAGGAGACTTTGTTGCGTCGCCTCTGTGCATACGGTGCACTTCGTGCACCGGTACAGCTTGGGACTTAAGGTCCTCGAGAATGTAGGAACACTCGATTTCCTGTGGGAGTCCGCGGATTACAGCCCGAAGGCGTTTTTCTTCCGGCAGGGCATAAGTGTAGTAACCGATTTTACGGTCACATAACAAGGATGTTAGGGAGCGGTGGTCACTTGAAGACGTGACCATAACTTTGATGCCGTGTTGGGTATCACGGGCTTCTTTTATAGAGATTGCCTTACCTGGCAGCTCCTTAGCGAGTTGAAGCCAATGGGCTTCCTCGCGGATGATCAGGGGTGGCGGCGGGCGCTGTGAAGGTGGCCCAGGGCGGCTGGAAGGTGCCGCTGTTGGTTTTGTAGCCGCAGTGGGAGCGGGGTGGGGAGGGACCTCCCTCTGGGTCTTCCGTTTTTTGGTACGATTGACGGTTATGAAACCGTCATCGTCCTCGCGGTTTAAGGGGATGTTCGCGGGAGGCGCGACATCCATGGGGGTGATTTTATCAGCCGGTGGAAGAGGGGCATCCCTGAGGTATTGCGGACCGTCAGGAGATAATTCGATTTCTCGACGACAATCGATTACGCGGTGTATGGGCGATCGCGAACGCGATGTCGTCGAGCTCGCGGAGCTCGATCGCGGTTGTCCCGACGCGGAACCGCGAGAAAACGAGGCGCGTGATTTTGGTGCCACACGGTGGGCATCGTTGAGCGGGGGTGCGGGCGGCGGGCGCACCGGTAACACGGCGGGTACGGATGCGTGGGGCGCGGGGGGCGCGGGCGCTAAGGCAGAGCGCAGGTGGTCAGCGATAAGCGCGGTGGCGGGGTCGCGGGGGTGCGGTGGTCGCGGCAGATGCGGGTGCGGGGGCCCTTGCACGTGTAACTTGCAGGACACGGGTTTCTCGGAATTAAGTTCCGAGATAACGGACGCCATTGATTGGGACTTCGGAGTCCTCAAATATTGGTCGAGCGCTTGAGGAATTGCTGTCGTAAAAACGACAGCAAACCTCCAACTGCAATGGAGAGAGCTCCACGCCGTCCATTGTCCTGAGGGACGAACGATTTGGTGGAAAAACCACCTGATGACGCACTTTTCACTGCACTGTCACAGAAAAAAACACAGATCGACCGGGTGAACGAACGAACACAACGAACACGAATAACGGACAGCCGAGGCGGAGCGAGAGACGTGCGCGCGCGACGAACGACAACGGGCGAATGGGCAAAGCGTGTTATTACTGTTGTTAAAGAATGAATTATATTATCATTATAATAATGACGAGACGTACTAAAAGTTTGTACGGCAACATATTTCCATAAATTCCTTACATGTTTGGCAAGATTAAAACGTTTTACACACGATAGTATAAACAATATATATAATATATGAGGCTGGAGTGAGTTGCTATGTAAATGAAGTTTTGTCATTTAAATATTCTTCAACAGTGTAATATCCCTTTTTAAGTAAGATTAATTAATTTAGTTTTAAATTTAGTGAAAGGCAGAAATAACATTTCATTCGGAATTTTATTAAAGAAGCGTATACAAACCCCCAAGCAAGAGGACAATACTTATGTAATCTAAAAGATGGCAATATCAGTCTATTATACTATGCCTGGTGTTGAAATTGGGAACATCCCTATACTGTTTATAGACACTCAAATATTAGGTTGGGGAAAAAGTTTCTTCGCATTTTATATAAAAATTCAAAAGGTTTTTTATAAAGTTTATTTACATTTGACTAAAGTATGTAGGTGCCATTTTGTTGGATAACTTTTTGCTATCTTGTAGGTAGGGACGTGATCCCATTGCTTTAAAAATTTTGGGGCTTCTGATCAAAAAACTGCGACAAGTGGTTTTGGCAGTCCTCTCGTGATGTTAACTAAGGAATTCTGCAAAGACAGAAACAGGTGAAAATCTGAAGGTGCAAGGTCAGGACTATACGGCGGATGCATTAACACCTCCCAGCCAAACTCTCGTAATTTTTGCTGAGTTGCTAAAGATGTGTGAGGTCTAGCGTTTTTATGGTGAAAAACCACACCCCTTCTGTTGATTAATTCCAGCCGCTTTCTCTCAACTTTTTGCTTTAATCTCATCAGTTGTTCGCAGTACAGTTCAGAATCGATGGTCCTGCCTGGCGGTAACAGCTCATAATGAATAACGCCCTTCCAATCCCACCATACACACAGCATCACCTTGTTGCGAGTTAACCCGGGTTTCGCCACAGTCTGTGAAGCCTGACCGGCCTTTGACCACGATCTTTTTCGCACGTTCTTGTCGTACGTGATCCACTTTTCATCACCAGTTATAAGTTTCTTCAAAAATGGTTCGGTTTCATTGCGTCGTAATAAAAAATCACAAATGAGTACACACGGTTCATTAGGTTTCTTTCAGTGAGCTCATGAGGCACCCAAATATCGAGCTTTTTTGTGTACCCAGCTTTTTTCAAATGCGCCAAAACCGTTTTGTGGTCAATTCCCAGTTCTCCAGCTACATCGTAACTACTAATATGCCTATCTTGCTCCACTTTTTCAAAAATGGCATCAATTTTATCCATAACAGGGCGACCGGAGCGACGTGCATCTTTGATATCAAAATTTCCGGATTGAAAACGCTTAAACCAAATTTGCGCTACTCTCACAGATACTGAATTAGGTCCATAAACATCACATATTTTTTCGCGGCTTGTGTTGCATTTTTACCTTTTTTGTAGTAAAATTTTAAAATGTATCGAATATCTTCATTAAATTCACTCATTTTAACAATAAGAAAAACAAATGAAAATCACACATTTTCCTAATTTAAATTGGAATTGTCTTCTTTAAAATTAAAACTTTTTAATGATACCAAAACCAGCCAGATACAAATGGTATAGCCAAAGAGATCTTATTACAAGTTCATACATACTATATTCGAAAAGACTTTTTCCCCAACCTATTATATATATTTGTAGTCTAAAATATGAGAATTAGCAATAACATTATATAATTATTATATTAGGCCAATTAGTATGAGTCCAGAACGCCATTGTATTTTAATCCTATCATATACAGCTAATTTAAAGTGAAATTACTCGTAAAAGCTCCCTTTATTTGTAAAAGATGAAAAACACGAAAAGCGGAGTTTAAAAGCTATTAGTTTCGCGTCACTCCGTTTTGTGTTTAATTATTACACACATTTATTTACACATTAGGGTTAATGGCAAAAACAAGTCCCTCATTCTGGATAAATTGTAACGTAGGCCCCACTTTGATAATGGTTAAGATGGGAACAGTATGTAACTTAATAAGAATTATGTAAGAAACTCTATTTAAACTAAACTCAAGCATGTAAACATAATTATTGTACAAAATTAATATGCACATCTCCTATTCACAGACGATTGGAAGACAAGAAGTAAGTTTGCTATCCTTGAATATCAAAAATAACTTACAATAAAAAATAAATGAATCTATCGATAGACGAGCAAGCACATTCGATATTTCCAAGCTTAGCTATTGAAGCTTGTATATATAATAAGTTTGTCATGCCAACGCTCGCACCACTGGCGTACGGAGGTTGTCAAATTAGATATTGATTCTATTCTATTTTTGATAGATGACACGAATGACCAAAAATGTATAGAAGTATATACATACTTTACAGTAACTTTAATAACAAATACATAATTAATAATTTTATAAAATATGTGATATTATTAATCTGCCTCTGTAAGTGTTAGAAAATAAGCGTGATCGCACTCGAAATTTGTAAAAAACTTCATTAGATCCGGTACATCAAGAGAACAATTATTTATTGAATTTTACCGATATAGTAAGTAAATGATCTTTGTAAGAAAAATATGTGACTTGTGCGCAATACTTTACTCTTAATTGAAACTTTCGTCGATTATGAATTTCTGCTTTGATTTACTGTAAGTGCTTTACTATGACCCGAGGCCGCGTACCCTAGTCATTTGTTACATATATCGCTACTTATGTCCATTTATTACCGCAGAAGAAAGAGTTCTATTGTTTAGTTTATATAAGTACCAAAGAAGTGTAAAAGCTAAGTAGTTGTTATTAATGTTTTCACATTCTCTGGATAATTGGGTGTAGCAGCGTGGGCAATATTCTTGTAGTTTGTCAGCTACGTCACAGAGATGAAGACTGCTGCGGATGCGGGAGTTCTTAACATGTTCCTCCCTCGTGACTCCATGCATAACACGCACCTCAGCATATTCATCTCCGTGACATAGCAGACAAACTACAAGAATATTGCCCACGCTGCTCCTGCTTATATCGCCCAATAACAGGCTACGCTTCAATGCTATACAAAACGTCAGACTTTAGACTTGTCTATAAATCTATGACGGTTAAGTTAAAAAACTTAACCGCCATTTTGGGTTCACGAAATTGGGTATTTGACAGTCAAATCAACTGAGAGGCTTTTTATCATCGCACGAAATGTCATGATGATGACGCCTTTCTGATTTTGAATGGGAATGAGAGCTTATGACGTCATAATTTTAACGAGTCAAATAGCTTATTGATTATTATTTAAACTATAATTAATATTATATCTGTAATCAAATGATGTAAGCAAAATAATAACAATATATTTTGACGGCTTTTAAAAAAAAATATGAATACTGTTTTACAATTTACTGTAATATGTGTCACACCAATTAAATGATAACAAATACATCACCACGTGAAAAACTAGTATTCGAATATAATAATCTCTATTAAAAATAAGTAATCAAAGCTTTATTCTAAAAAACAAAAACACTTATTTACAGTGGTTGTTAAGATTAAATGGTTTTCGCTGAAATATGATATCGTTGTCACATTTTCAAGCTAGATTGTGTTCATATCCCTCCTATCCCCTGTCGAGTGTTATAATTAATGAATTTGATCTTCCCCGTTATGACCTCTTTCGAAAATTAGGTTTTTTATCTGTAAAATCTCAAGTATTGTTTTCAAGCCGAGATCGTTTTGAGGATAAAATTCATATTATCACACATCGCAAATAGCTTTTTGAACATAATACGGTCGTAACTCAATTAATGTGCTGAAATATAGCTTTATATGATCACAAGACCTTTTTAGACCACGTATAATAATATGACTTTCATTTATTAAAATCGCGAGAGCTAATAACATATTTTACAGTTCTAATATCTGACGATGAAAGAAATGTGTCACAACTGATTACCTATCTGCAGAACTACTAAGGCTATAAAATGCAATTTTGCAAACGTATAAATCTGAACCTAAATGAAAAAACGTAACATTTAAAGTTGGATTAAACAAGATTTGTGGTGGAAGTATAGTATGTCATAAAAGAACTATCAACCATGTGCAATTCTGGATCGCACATGGCTACTTCATTAATTTTTTTCACAAACATCCACTTTTCAGTAAGACTCCTGTCAAGCGTCAATGCGAAACTGAGCGGCAGTAAATAATATTAGATACTCATCTCCCTGCTACATATTGTTAATGTTAGTGATTGTGTCATACAGATGTAGACAAAGGTTTAATGCGTTATTTCTGATGCGATCTTGTATATGATGTTAAACATTGACAGATAACTTAAGTATATACACTAATGTAGCTAATCCCTAATGACGTTATTTTTAACGCAATAAACAAGACGAATTTGGACTTAGTCAATAACACTAACGCAGGTGAAGTAAACGCATCTGAGAATAAATATAAGTAATAACTAGAAACAAAATTAAATAGATGAAAATCACAAGCTAAGGTTAGACTAAAATATTGTTACAAGTTGCAGGACTCGAATTAAAATGCCATTGGAATTATTTATAGAATTTATTAGAACTATACAAACACGTATAACACAGGTACAAATATAACTGTACACAACCAGTCCAAACGTAATACACGATTCAATCACACGCGCAAAGTTCGTCGCTAACGTCTTGCTTCGCTTGTGGCTATCGCTAGACAATACAATATGGCTGCCCCGATACAACATGGCTGCCCGACCGCGTAGACCGAATTTATTACAATCATTTCGACACACCTGGCTAATTACTGCCATAAAAGATTACAATACACAATGGGCTATATTCTAATTACAAATTTTAAACACAAAGTAAACAAAAGAAGTCCAAATGCGGAAAGGTAATAAAGTGCGCTTTTATGGTATGCAGGTGTGAATCTACTTTTGTCGGCGTGTAGGTCGTAACAATATATTTGACATAACTCTTTTACGTTTGACATTTGAGTTGTTTCATCGTCACAGCTAATCAAAAATAAAAAACGCTATTAATCATTACAAACTAGTTTTAATTACTCAAAGTTTTGTTTTAATAATCCTGCACCCATGTGTTTGAAATAGCACAAAGTGACCATTTAAAACAAAGAAGTAATTGCTAACACTTGCTTCTAACATCTTATAAATGCTACCCCTAGCTACCCCTTCTAATATGCCTCTGTAATAAGGTGTGATATACGTCCTACACCATCCATTACGTCACACAAGTTACCCAATGAAATTATAGACTCTAATCGATATAAAGTTTACGACGTTTGAGGACGGTTGTAACTCTGTAGGAATTTAATCAACCGTCTAAGATATTGGTAGGGGACGCAGAATTAATCACTTTGCCATTCGCCTCTATTCGCTAACTTTACGTTCCTTCGCTTTGACACTTTAGGATGTTTCACATACGCATATCTACATACATGTGTGAAATGGTCACAAATTCCTAGTCACATTCAATAAACGTCCATTTGCTTTATTGACTTGAAAGGGTCTGGGAATTAATACTACTCTCCCATTAATAGCTTTGTACTTACAAGTTTTAGAGTCTGTTTCCACCAATACCTTCAGTTCTACATAAATGATATAGAAATGAAGATAATTTAAACTATGTTTCAGTGGATTTAAATGCGTTTTTCTTTTATGAAACGTCTTATTAGATGTTTTAAGCTCTTTTCTTCTTAAGACTTGTTTAAATTCGATAAAATGTACTATTATGTATATGTAACAGAGTCCTCAAGATGAGTAAAAGTTATTATAAAAATATACAAAAAGACATAATTCAGGTAAAGTCCGCGCCACAAAGGCGCGGACTTTACCTAAATTATGTCTTTATCTATATCTAGAAGTTTCTAGGAAAATAAAGGAACTAAGGGAACTAACTCCGCTATTTGATAGAACTTTGTTCGTAAAGTATCCTTGAAATAAATTTACAACTTTAATTATGTAATAATTTGTATTCGTTATTCAGTAATTACCTACATCGATTTACGTATTAGCAAATAATTACTCTGGCAAGAATAAGTACGGCGATTGTAGTGCCGCGTATGTGGGACTTCATTCATGGCGCGGACTTCCAGATGAAATATCTGGGGCTCATTCTCGACGGGAAATGGCTGTTTAAAGCGCACTTTGAGCAGCTAGTTCCCAAACTCGTGAGGAGAACAAAAAGTACTGGGCTATTAGGGTGAACTGCTAGTGGTACTAGGGGTCTGAGAATACAGAGACTCTGGTGCCTGCCGGTCGCAATGTTCGGGGAACATGGAAAAATGGGCAGAAGGTGACTCGCCACTCCCTGCATGGGCCCCAAATTTGGCAGAGAAGACAGTGGCAACATGGGTGTGAGTGGCTAAAGGGTGTAGAGAAGTGGGCTACAGGTTCACCGAAGCTACTTTTGACGTTATGCCATTCATTATCATTATTATTATATTAAAGATATCAAAATGAAACACAAACAAAATGAGTACCTCCCACGGACTTAGAGTCAATCCCAATAAAACTCAGGCCATCATAATTGGTAGCTCTCGAGCCATAGCTAAAATAGATTTTTCACTGCTTCCCGATGTGATCTTTCATGATACGCCTATTACTATCAGTGAGAAAGTCAAGAATCTTGGCGTAATAATGGACAAGGAGTTGTGTTGGCGACCCCACATTACTGAATTAAGCCGCAAGATTTTTGCATCCTATGCATCGCTTAGGAGACTGAAAAATTTCCTTCTGACTGCCACTAGAATTTCGCTTGCTCAATCAATTCTACTACCCATCCTCGACTATGCTGATGCTTGCTATCTTAATCTCACTCAAGAGCAACTTATTAAGCTCGAGCGTCTTCAAAATGTTTGCATAAGGTTCATATTTAGTTTAAAAAAATATGACCACGTTTCTGAATTTCGCAAAAAGCTCGAATGGTTGCCTATCTCACTTCGCCGGAATGCTCATCTTCTCAACTTACTATATCGTATACTGTTTATACCTTATACCCCTCCTTATCTTAAGGAATGTTTCAACTTCCTTCACACGTCACATACACTCAATTTGCGCTCTACTAATAATCTCCTATTAATGGCACCTGCACACTCTTCAACATTTTATTCCAACTCCTTCGCCATGCAGGCTGTCTTACTTTGGAACTCTTTGCCCATTGACGTCAGAAAAGCTAAATCTTTTGCCATATTCAAAAATTCACTTAGGAATCATTATGTAAGCCTTGCGCAATGATGTATGTGCTAATTTACAATAGACTGTAATCTGCTGTCCATGTATGTCTTTTTTTATTTTTTATTTTCATTTTACTGTGTTGCATAATAATTATAGATAATTTAAGAATTTCATCTGAGTCAGGTTGCCTGGAAGAGATCGCTTTTAGCGATAAGGCCGCCTTTTGTTTTACCAAGTAACTATTGTCTTGTACTTTTTTTGTAATTTTTGATTTGGTGAACAATAAAGTGTTGTCTATGTCTATGTCTACAAATTATAAAATTCATGTTTTATTCCCTAATATTTTCTGTAAAACCGTTGCGCTATTTAGAAATTTATTTGAAACTACAAATATTGGGGCAGAAAGAGAAGAAATATTTTAACAAAAACCAAAACTGACTTCAAACTGAAAAGTAAAAAAACATGTTTTCTACATCTTAAAGTCAGTACGAAGTAAAACATAAAAAAGTACATTTTTAAGTTTTTTATTGTTTTATGTTTTACGTGGCACCGACAAACACACAAAAAAAGAACTTGAGAACATCTTCCTTTTTGAAGTCGTTTAAAAATGCTAAACACAGTTTTATATGATTAAGCATCTTATAAATAGCAGTTCTTCCTTAAATTATGATTTTTTTTAAATCACAGACAGATACTCCAATTTTATTTATAATATATAATACATTGTAACTATAAACTAGTGAAAGTATAAAATAGTGAAAGAAACTTAACTTATTGTATTCTACCTATAATCCCTCAAGACTATAAGCAGAATAGTGAGCCTAGGTCATCGAAGTAAATAGGTAAGGTTCCTAGAAGACTGGCCACGATACCTTGTTGGATCGCAATATTAATCGGTTGTCCTACGTAAGAACCAGCGCTCTGATCTGCCGAAGAGTCAATAAGTCGTTTTGAAATATATTTGTTGAGTCTCATGGCTTCAGGACCCCACGGTCTAAGCGTTTCAACAGCAAACGGCTCCAACATATAACTCTCACCAACGTTTTTATATTTGCACCGCTTGAGTGATTCAGCTGTTTCCGCCGCCGAACCAGCCAATCTAGACGTGTTTGATAAATGAGATGCGGCCAACGTGTCCACGCAAGTCGCAACCCATACTAGAGGTTTGCAAGATCGCCATGGAATTAAGAATCAAGACGCCTACCATCATCACGTGCAATAATTTTATTTATTAGTATAGATGATACGAGGATGGCCTCATATAGGGAGAGTCGATGTGGATGATTGCAATGATTCGAAAAACAACATCATTAGGTCGGTTCATTAGCCGGCCTGATTGCTGTTTCCGCTGCGTCGGCTCATTGCGGATTCATATAATGAATTCATTGAAATGTTTTCCAAATTTATTGTTTACTAGGATATGTCCGCGACTTCGTCCATGCTTGACTTAAAATTCCCGCCGTATTCCCGGTACACAAAGTACCGCAGCTATCGTTTTAGTGAAAACTTTGTCGGAATAAGCTATTTTTTACGCACCCGAACAGCTGCAAACCGCTCCCGGGAAAATTCCCGCGGGATTCTCGGGATAAAAATATCACACATTTTGTTAAATAAAATTTTCTTATAGTTTATTGAAAAAATCACATTAGCATTCGATTTTTCCTAATCTGGCCATTTTAAATCATTCCCAGATAAATGTATATTTTGGTGTACAATAAAGTGTTATCTCTCTCTCTAATAATGCATGCACTTTGGTCTTTGTGATATAATATAATTCACACTAGTGTCTGGAGTTGTGTCAGAATGATATTGAAAGTTGACAGCTGTACATTGCCACTCTAACGCTGCGGTTTCACCTGGGTTAGTGCTAAAGAATCTGTGGCTGAAAGCGTCGTATTTAAAGCGTTAAAAATAACACATTAGTTATCTGTCATATATGTTATTTGTAAATATTTGACGTAATTAATAATGTCACATCTCAAATTGCGCATTACACCCATCGCTACATCTGCGTAAAATGACCTATATATCCTTAATTTTATCCCACATTAAACCACACCATATAAAAATAATAAGTAATCCAATTATTGAGACAAATTGTAAGAATTGCTACAATGATACAAACAGAAACCTGAACGTGTTAATAAACAATTTCAATAATCTACCATCAAATAGCTTGGCAGACCTGAACAGGGGTCCAGCGTCCATTTAGGGGTCCGTTGAAAAGCCGGAACAGCGCTAATCCATCACTAAGAGTTACGGCAGCCTCGCTGTTATATACGTTAAGGGCACCACGCAACGGTTTGTTCCAATTTGGTCGATTGATTTTATGTTCGTTCATTACTTCTATACGTTTTTGTTTAAGTTTGCCGTGTCCTACAAGCATCGATATTGTTTTTAAAATTAAGACCCGACATGCGTTTACACTCCGACGGCGCCATATCTTCCAATGAGTAAGCCAGGAGCTGGCAACGCTGCTTCAACAGCTGAAGATCTCAAACGGCGCAAACATGGAACCCTAGGGAGGGGTTACATATTTGTGCCGTTTGGAGTTGAAACTTTAGTTAGGCCCGTGGGATTCATCGGCAAAGGGTTTCTTCAAAGAAAGTTGTAAGAAATTCGTTGATACCACCTGTGATCAGAAGGCTGCTTGGTATTTCGCGCAAAGGATCAGCATTGCCATAAAGCGTAGTAATGCAACCAGCCTTCTGGGCACGTTTCCCTCTGGCAGTGCTTTGTTACAATGTTTGTATTACTTTATTTACAACATAGTTAATTTTTAAAATTAAGTAGCATGTGCCTGTGAAACTTCGCTTTTGTTGTCATGACACATGCCACTTTTATATCACCTTCCACCTCTAAATACAATTTCAATCAACTTTACACTTAACTTTGGCCTTTACCATAGATCGCGGTTGAATACCGCTTCCAACAAACGCTTGGTTTATTTTTGTGATAAAACCAACTGATACTCTGTCAATGATGAGTGTAAAAAGATGCCACCACATGTGGCATCTTTTTACAGCGAACGTTGGTGGACACGAGGTTTTCATAACAATAAAACTACTTATTTTATAACTATTAATTTTATTCAATTACTTTTATATTATGACATTTGTATATGAGTAATTGTTATAACTCTGATTCATGACATATTTAAAAAAAAATACATATTAGCTGCTAGGATGATAACAGTTGCATTTTTGGAATCTGCTTGATCCGAATCAGCTCCCTGACTTCTGTTTCATTCTTAAATTAATTTTACAAACTCAACCTCTGTACAGATTTTTTATAAGTTAGTAAATTTTTGGTACAATTTTTTTCAAGACTGATTTTTCAATCATCAAACAAAAGTTATTGATCGAATAGATTATAACCCGACTGAATTTAAAAGTGAAACAGCTCAACTATTTTATTCACGCAACTGTAATTTTTAATTTATTCGTGTTTTATTTTATTCGATGAATAACTTTTATCTGACGATTGAAAAATCGGCCCTCAGTTTAAATTACCGTTTGGGATATCATTTGTTAGATCTTAACGTTTTGGATAAATAGGTGACAAGATATTTGCTTCCCGTATCGTAATACCTCTGCGGAAGTCTTGAATGTGCATAATTTGATATTTACTCTGTCAATTTTACATAATCGCCCTAGTACCTGTGTCCTAGTAAATTTATACTTACAAACTTAAATCTTGGCTATATTAATTCCATACATCTGCGATCATTTATATTATATTACTGGTGCAAATGACAGCCCAAAGCTGATCAAACTTTTACATTGCAACCGCGTTGTTTACTCGAAAGAAGGAAACAAGTTGCGATTAGGCAGACGCGAAATGGGACAAAAGTTCGCTCTCTCCTGTTGCAAGTTTGTTGAACTGGTACTGTTTTCGCTTTCTATTTATATACAATTAAGTTTCCTTAAGAGGTTTCGGTAGCTTAGTAGTCGGCATACTCACGTGTCACTCTAATGAACTAGGTTCAAAGTTTGACTAGCTAGCATGCATCGCTTTTGTGACACAAACAATAAAAACACAGAAAACATCCTGAAAGTCTTGAGGTCAAGGTTATTAGTGTATGGAACTCGCCAATCAGCATTAGACAAGCGTGATAGGTGTAGCATTCGGTCCCTAATAATAGGAGACCCAAGCCCAGCATTTTAGGTGTAAATTATAAGGTTTTGTTAATTGGTAGCCCATGAAAATTGTCTCCAATTTTTAACATAAAAAGTATGCCATGTTCAAATCTTGTCGAAAGTATTAGCATAATTAATTCGTCTCGCACGTGAATTTATCCGATCTGATATACTGTTTTCACCATTATAATACACAATTTCATGATGATCTACTAATTCACGACTTTGAAGAAAGAACAAACAAATCCACTTTCACATTTAATCGGGAAAATAAATGAAGTAACTAATACTTTTGCATATTTATGAATATGATCGATATATTGATTAAAATAGTTTTGTGATACAGGATATAGTTGTTTAATTTATTTTCAGGACTCTTTAATCAATTTGGCAACAATATTCAACGTTTGTCATTTTTATAAACGCTTCAATATATGTAAATACGTGAATCAACATTTGACCAATTTTATTTACTTTTACTATAGACTCTTTAATAAAATATCGTACATTCAGGTATACATGTTTTTAATACTTCAAAAATAAAAGACAGAACCTCAAAGTTACAATAAGCTAATCACTAGGAAACAACAAAAAACCTTTATGAAACAATTTTTTTCTAATACATTCTACATATATGTATATAAGTTTTTAATACTTCAAAAATAAAAGGCAGAACCTCAAACTTACAAGAAGCGAATCACTAGGAAACAACAAGAAACCTTTATGAAACATTTTTTTAATACTGTTACGAGTCGCGACACTCGAATTAAAATCCCGTTAGAATTACTATAGAGTTTATTAGAACTATACAAACACGTTTAACAGAGGTACAAATGTAACCGAACACAACAAGTCCAAAGGTAATGCAGAAGGTCATAACTTAATAAAACGCGCAACGTCCGTCACTTCTTAGATTCCCGATTGTAGTACACACGTCTTGCTTCGCTCGTGGTTCTCGCTCGACTGCTGCTCCCTCAGTCAGGCCATTGCTTTATACTGCACAAATCCAATATGTCTGCCCGGCAGCGTGGACCGAATTTCCTAGAATCGTAATCCGCACACCTGGCTAATTATGCCTGCAAGCGGCCATAAACGAGTACAGTAGGCTGTTCTCCACAAAAACCAATAAATAAGTGAACAAAAGAAGACAATCATAAAAGGATTACAATTAGTTCAAATGCCGACGGGTAATAAAATATGTTTTTATAGATATGCAGGTGGATTTTGTTTTCGTCGGAACTTAAGTTGTAACAATACATTCTACATATAGGCATATAAGTTTTTAATACTTCAAAAATAAAAGGCAGAACCTCAAACTTCAATGAGCTAATCACGAGGAAAGTAGGTACAAGAAACCTTTATGAAAAAAAAATTCTAGTAATTTTCAAGAAGAACTTGGGAACTAGTTCAGTAGCAGCAGAGTTCTCGATGAAAAAGTTGGTTCTAGGCATGAAATAAGGTCAGACTAATACGACTTGTTGGCTTGTAGGTACTGAATCTTCTGTATACCATCAATATATAGAATTGAAGTATATGTGTCTATTAGGGTGGAGCGAAAATGTATGGAGAAAACTTTTTGTTCACATATTGAATTCTAATAGAAGGTGATTGGTGTCTTATATTAAAATTAAAACAACTGTAATTTTTCAATTAATTTGTAGAACACCTTCTGCCTCCGCACCGAACTCAATAATCTCAATGTATGGGAAAAGTACTTAGTGTAGTATGGTAAAACATTCAATTAAATTTAATGATAAATATTTAATAAATGTTTATGTTTATGTTTATATACTTTACATTTATGTTTATATACTTTAGGTGTTCGTTAATTATGTTTTAGTAAAAATTAATCTTTTTTTAAATATTATTGATAATAGAAAGAATTAATTTAATCAAAAATTTATTTCTGTCGCAAATTTAGGCGTTACGTTTTGTGGTTCCAATTTAGTATTTATAGAACCTAATCATTTGTGCAAGAAAAAGGAGCAGCTTCTCTCGTCATCACTGTACGACGCTGTACGCAACGTATGTATGATACGTAAAACTTAAAAACAACAGCTCACCTTTTCCGTCAGAATTGGCCATGTACTGAATTTCTTAGACAGACATTTTTTTCGTAATTCAGGTTCAGATATTATTATATTACCTATCATTTTTCATATAAATGACTAAGCATTGAAATTTCTATATGGCACTTCAAACAGCTCAGGTATTGAAGGTTGAGGTATACTGCGTGCCTTTAATATGCACTAGGCTGCAAATTCTTGAACATATTTCCTGTCAATAGTTATCTGCAAAGAGATAATCTCAGGATGTAAAAACTGATTATATCATCAAATGGTAGTATTAATATAATTTTTAGGTCTTCTAGGAGGTACTTCGAAACCATAATTATGTCTAAAAACTATGAAATACAAAAAATATTTCATAACTAGCTTACCCGGCAAACTTCGTACCGCCTATACGCAGTTTCTAAGGGAAAGCGAAATTGTTGTTTTTACTATATTCCAAGCATTTTTTTCATATTTACTCACCTTTTAAACCTTTCCTGGACTTCCACAAATAATTCAAAACCAAAATTAGCCAAATCACTCCAGCCGTTCTCGAGTTTAAGCGAGACTAACGAACAGCAATTGATATATATATATATATATATATATATATATATATATATATATATATATATATATGTATATATTATCTCCTGGCTACTTTACGAACAAAGTCCTATCAAGTAGCGGAGCTGCCACTTTTAGTTCCATAATCTTCCGTGGATTTCATTCGACTCATTCACGTGACTCCGTACATCCACAGCAGCATGCATCTCTTACTTGCTCTGGTACAAATCACACTACTCTGCCATATAATAATAGGAATATTATGCTCGAAAGCCAAAATTTAAATTTTGCGCATTAAGATATTACAATAAATATTATCGTACACCCCTGCAAATGAATAATGTATACAGCTTGGCTTTTCAACATATTCAAATATGATGAAGTTGTTATTTTTCCTTGGAGCCGTGCCCGTAGACTGGACATTGCTTTTGTTATGTGCACTAGTGTTATGGTTTTCTTATTTATGGGAATTTTGCTATTGCATATGCGTTGGTAACTGGTAGTTTCAGGGCAATTTTAGTAAGACTTGTAATATTTATTTTAATTAAGGTAGGTAATTTTTCTTATCTATTAAAAGAGTCTGTAAACAAAGCACATTTATTACCCGTCATACGCAAGCATAATAACGCAGGTGTGCGGAATACGACTTCTGGGAAATTGCGTCGACGCTTGCCAGGTAGACATGTTACATCGTGCTGTATAAAGCAATGCCCCAATGGAGAGATCGTCAGTCAAGCGATAACCACAAGCGTGGCAAGACGTGTGTACATTCGATAATCTATATAGTGACGGACTTTGCGCGTGTTATTGAATCGTGTTTTACGTTTGTACTGGTTGTGTTGAGTTATATTTGTACCTCTGTTATACGTGTTTGTATAGTTCTAAATAAACTCTATAGTAATTCTAACGGCATTTTAATTCGAGACCTGCAACTCGTAACAATATTTAGATTTATTTATACATACAGAATAAAGCCCAGGGGAGGCCGCATATGGAGTACTGATCACAACTTGGGCTGGAGCATCCACCTACTAGCTTAATCCCCTGGACTGTATTCAACGTCCAACCGTTCCCATTGTTGATGGTCCCATTCTCACAGATAGTCTAGATACGCTTGGACTTCAGAATGACTTCGCGTCTCTTTGCGTATTCTATCAACTGTATACCAGGAGTGTTCCGACGAACTCCTGCCTTCTTCTTCTTTCTACCACCGCACCGAGCGAATTGGCTAGGCATCCATCCCCAATTCCTCGAGCCACTTCACTCATGTACGCATCGGTTCTCCAGAACGTTTCTCTTGCGTACCGTGGGGATTATGAATGAGCAGACTACCAGCTGAGGGTTCTACAGCGTTACGATATGGAGTCTTTTAAATAGGGTTTAATAAAATATAACATCAAGTAACATCTCTGGTGTTGCAACGTTCATAGGCGATGGTTATCGCTTTTCATCAGGTGGGCCGTCAGTCTGTGCGCTGTACTCCAATTATAAAAAAGCCATTTAATTCATAGCTACGTGTCTATTATACTTGACATTCTTATTATTACATTTTAATGACTGATGATGATTACATTTTAATGATTTTAACGAATTTTAATATGGCTAGATATATAATTAAGTCTACAATCTACATTTAGTATGTATAGACAACCTGATTGAATTAGATTTGGTAAGGATAAAGTTTCAGTCCATTACGTGGCGCGACACGGAAGAGGCGTGGACGTCGGCTTCCCCGAGTCATTATAACGAATACACTTCTGATATAACTACGTAGGTTAATTTTAATTCAATTATGGGCTGTAGTCACGATTGGTTTTCCCTGAAAATAATATTAGGTTTCAGGTTTAATTTGTTTCTTGCACACAGAAAAAAACGCATACATAATATATCTACTTAATACATTATGCTCATTTAATACATCACTGTAAATATAGATGAATATATCGAATATTCGTTCATGTTAACTAATTTTGATATTAGACGGATCAATCAAATTGAATCAGTTTGGTTGAAAGGCATAGAACTTAAAGGACATAATGGTATTGTTTTAATAACATTAAACAACACCGGACCACAAAAAAAGTAGACTGTACTTTTAACTAGACCCATCTATGCTTATGTATTTCGATGCGCTGAAGTCGAATCTAGGGTCACTTTGGTCCATACACCCTCAAAATTTTGAATCTGGGGTCAGTTTGGTCCATACACTCTCACAATTTTGAGAGTGTATGAAGCAAACTGACTCCAGATTCGGATTCAGCGCATCGAAATAGATGAGAATAGATGGAGTTGGTCAAAAGTAGAGACCACTTTTTTTGTGGGCCGGTGAATTCAACTTTATGCATACTTATACGGATCCTGTAGATTGATTGATTCATCTAAATTGAAAGATAGAAATGAACTTATTTTACGCCCATTGTTAATTTTTAGTTTTTTGAAAACTTTTACTTCTGTAGAGGCATATAGAACGCAAGAGTTAGGCGCTATTGGTCACCGGAAAATTTACTTAATTTTATCCCAGAAAGATCCATTTTCCTGGGTGAAAAATATGCATTGTCAATTTTTGGTATTGAGACTTCACATAATTACGTATAAGTATCTAATTTTAACAAAAACCGTGCCGTAGTTTGAACATGAGCGCGTAACAGACTTACAGGGTTACTTTAGCATTTACAATTTTAGTATGGATTCCTTATTGCTAAATTTTATCTTCATCTATACTAAACCTATATAGTCTTAGTAGTTTCTGCTAATAATGACTAATGGCCGGTTCCTATATCTTACCGATCGTTCATTTGCTCTACTATCGGTTAAAATTTGACATAAGGTCCATACGAGTAATGTCAAAATTCAACCGATGATAGACGAAATGAATGAATAGTAAAATATAGGAACCGGTCATATGACATACATAAGAGATGGTCAAACGGCTAGATGTGACGATTTTAGAACGATCCTATTTGTCAAAATGGCTGCGGAACCCTAAGAAAGTGATTTAAAAATTAAAATAAAGCAGAACAAAAAAGATTTACCTCCATAACGCCGCAATATAACCTGCGTCAATGTTGTCCTCCGTGAATATGTTTTTCCATTTGTTTGTGCGTAACTTTTAGGCCTGTAACGTCATATATAAGTGACAGTGTGACGGACAGACGTTCCTCCGCCCTCAGTAGAAGTGCTTTTACTTTCAAAATTCACTGAATAATTCCAACATTCCATTTTCTGTTTTAGGTATCTTTAGTCATTTTAACGGAAACGGATCTATTGTGTTTTCTTTATATCCATCTACTCCGAAACCGTGCTAGTGGTAAGCGTACTCCCATCCCAAACCCAAAAAGGGCGGGTTCGAATCCTCACCGGAAAGTATGCTACACTTAGGTAGTGTTCTGTTCTAATTTAATGTACATATTGTTAAAATTATCACGAGCTAACTATGAAAGAAAATATCGTGATGAAACCTGCACATCGAAACAACCGACGTGTCAGCCCCGGTCAGTGTAGAACTATTTTAGGAAATGAGAACAGAACGTACCGGACTATTGGGATGAACTGCTAGTGGAACAAGGGATCTAGCGTCTGCCCGTCGCAATATTCGGGGAACATAGAAAATGTTGGCAGACGGCCACTCCCTGCAAGAACCCCAAAAACTGCCATATAAGAGTCGCGAAGGGCAACATGGATATGAGTGACTAAGAAGTGTGGAGAGGTGGACTGCAGGTTCATTGAAGCTATTACAGACGTTATGCCATTTATTACTTCCACCCCTGGAGCTTGAGTCTTAGCTCTAGCGATCTCCATTCCGTGCCGGCTATCTAAGGCAAGCACGAAGGCGGGGCCTGATCTTAGCCCCCCGGAGTCGCGCTCGAGGTGTCGTTACTCACCCAAAATTTCCCCCCCCCCCCCCTCCCTTTGAGTTTATTATTATTATTATGAGTAATAAGTTGTTGATTAAATAGATATCTGCCCAAACGATGATAAGGACTTCCTCTCAAGTTAACTAACTACTTAAATTATTCAAATGTAAATCAGGCTTAAAGTGAACTTGGGTTAGACAATTTTCCAAACAGCAATTATTTTTCGAGAACAAAAAATAAAATACGCCGTAGAGGCAAACTTTCAATTGCGCGCAATTCTAAAACGTACCAAATGAAAAAGTCTACTTCTTTTAGAAACGAACATAAACAAGCCGTTTTTCAATTGGCATACTTTCCAGGCTAAGTTCTCGGACGGGGAACAAAAGTACATCTGTGTAGTGTACAGAGGTTCCGCCGAACTGCGTTTATTGAGCCGGAAAATTGAGCTAGTGCCAAATTTATTTTTCAATTCCGAACCTATTCCTCGTGCCGCTTTTAACGTAACATTTTCATTAAAAAGGGACATATAATAGGGAACATGTCCTTTATGTCGTTAAACCTAATAAGGATGTTGGAGTCCATAACATTTTTATCCGCCCTTTGTATTTACAAACGGCGGATAAAGCGCTTGTGAATTACCTACTTGTAGAAGGATAGTTGTCAAAAGGTTATGTTTGTCTAAGAGACGCTGAATATCAACCTTCACCCATCTAATAACCAGATGAGACATATTTTTTATCAAATTATATTTCTTTGTAACACGCCTATGATAGATAGCTAAATCGAAAAGTGTTCATGGCTATTTTTGAAGCCTTCAAAGCATGGAAATAATATTCTACGAACGGTTTTTTCCAGGCTTCTATTATGGTTATTTTGTAATTAAATTATCTTTCTTATGATACCAATTTTTATTGGTTAACAGAACGGTGTAGTTACCTAAATTGACTTACCTGTTTATACCAGCTTGCCAGAGGGCCATGACCAGAAATAAGTAGGCAAGCCTATCAAGGCATATTCTCCATGTTAAAAACTATCAGTTCACCTTAAATTTGTTTAGTTATCAAAAGAGTGAAGGTTATGAAAAAATTGATTAATATTAATTTAATTAAAAATAGCCATGAACACTTTTCGATTGGCAAGCTATCATAGACGTGTTTATAAATCGATATAATTTGATGAAAAATATGTCACAGCTGATTATCAGATGGCTGAATCAGGTCGATCTTCAGCGTCTCCTCTACTATGTAACGACGGTTTCTGTAGTTGAGCGGGCTAAGCCTTAGACGGCTGAGCTCATTGAAATGCAGAGGCTCCGGCCCTGATTCCTGGAAAGGTAAATTTCATAAACTAACTTTCCGTTAATTACTGTGGTCTAGGAGTCAGGAATCGGCCCCAGATTGGTCCGTTGTATATTACCCATAACACAAGCTTAACTTGCTTTGCTTGGGTGTATACAATGTGTGAGTTTGTTTGCCGATTATTTATTTATAATAAGTATAATAATATAAGAATCAAATTAATAAAAAGTTAAACCTGAATAACAATTGGTCAATTGACCAATTGTTATTCAGGTTTAGCGTGTCAGTCTTTGAACAATATTTTTTTATCATTGACCTCAGAATGAAAAGGGTTGTTATCACAAAACAAGTAAGTTTCTAAAAATAAAATTATTAGGAGTAGAGTTGCCAGAAGTCCGGGTTTCGACCGAACAGTCCGGATTTCTTTATGTTTGTCTGGTTTTAAAGCAAATTCGTTCTTATCTGGCGAACTCTGTTCGTATCTCGCCGTAAATGCTGTAAAAAGTGAATTGTGCGTTTTCTTTAATATAAGTGCTAGTTGCACTGAATTCAAAGATGCCATCTCAGACAACAAAGCTTTATTAAAAACACCGGTATCGAGTACTAAGTGTATGAAAAAGTACATTAGCTCTTAATTTAGTATTCGATACAAATTTAGTAACTAAAAAGTTAGTTTTCAGTAAATTTATATATTAATAAAAAAGAAGTTCTGACTTTTTTCGAACATATCTGGCAACCCTACTGAGGAGCCGCTTCTTATCCGTGTAAGAACGAAGAAATAACACAATTTCCTGCGTCCAGGCGGCCTGTGGTAAGAGGCGGCAAAACAACCCACAGCCAGGTGGTAGGATAGTTGCCCATCTCAATTGGCTATGAACCCTGGTTTAGAGTAAGCCGCCATAACAACCTTGAGTTGTGTTCCGGCATTAGTGGCCAGGTTCCAGTCTCCCTTTAAAGAGCGGCAGCACATTGGTAGCTCCTTTGGTGTTACAAATGTTCATAGATGGTGGTAACGGCTTTCCATCAGGTGGGTCGTCTGCCTGTCTGCTGGACTCATGCAATAAAAAAAAAAAATGTAAAGTGATTACCATCGTCTATTGCCATTTGCAACACCAGAGGTACTGCCAATATGTACTGTGGGCTTTGAAGATATACTGGAACCTGGCCATGAATTAATTTGATTTATTAATTTAAGTAACAACATACTCTAGTATTTAGACCCATATATTGGACTATATTCGAATTTAAGATGCGATACATGTTCGCAACGCGGAAATAAATCGACATAAAAATGTGACAATAGATTTATTAGAAAAGCATTTAGTGATTTTATTTTAATTATAATATTAAAAGCCTGCGCAATATTTATTGACATGCTTATGAATATTGTATTATCGTTTCTTAATTGTATACTTATAAATTTAGATTAATACATTTATTCGGGTCGTTTTTGGTATTACAACAAAAGAAAGGTTTGCACTGAAAATTAGCGTTGTGTCTAATAAAATTCCGACACAGCAACAAGCTGAGTGCAAACCTTATCTGCTGAAAATGCGGCGTACAAATTTATTGTTTAAACACTATTTCCGTCATAAAATATGTAAGTAATGTAAAGTACGTCGCTATTTATTGAAATAAAATCTTTCTTTCTTTCTTTCTTTAAATAAAGAGACATTTGCAATATAAAATATCCTAATATATGTATTATTAACATGGAAAACGAATACCATGTATTATTATGTTTATAGGTACAAATAGTTCTTAATGCCAGAACACAACTCAAATATGTTACGGCAATATAATCTAGAACAAGTTTGATTTAATTAACCTTATTTATTGTCACAGAAATAGAATAATAATATTAATTATGAAATTTTAAATTACTCTCCTCAAAATTTGCTTTGTTCACTTAATACAGTATTCATGTGGATTAATATACGATTAGAATATAGGTAGAAGATAACATATTTGCTGCATCATTTAATTGTTAAATTTATAATTATGTAAATAATTTGTTTTATAATAAAACTACGTTTTAACGGTTTTAAGCATAGTAGCATAGTAGTTTTATTATGTATGCAAGTCGCGAAAACTTAAGAAAATATTAATTTGTTCTAGTTACAAAATAGATCGTGTAAATCTTTTGTTGCTTAATATTGTTACAACTTAGGCTTCGATGAAGGCAAATTCCACGTACAGTCTGTAAAAGCACATTTTATTACCTGTCGGCATTTGAACTAATTGTAATCTTTTTATGATCGTCTTATTTTGTTCACTTGTTTATTGGTATACGTTTCTAGTTATTGTGGAGAACAGCCTATTGTACTCGTTTATGGCCGCATGCAGGTATTATTAGCCAGGTGTTACGGATTATAAAGTACAAGCTAATTGAGCGAGTTGAGCGAGAACCACGAGCGAAGCGAGACGTGTGTACTACAATCGGGAATCTAATAAGTGACGGACTTAGCGCGTTTTATTGAATTACGATCTTCTGCATTACGTTTGGATTTGTTGTGTTCGGTTATATTTGTACCTGAGTTGTACGTGTTTGTATATTTCTAATAAACCCTAATAATACCAACGGCATTTTAATTCGAGGCCCGCACTCGTAACAATATGCTACTTACATATTTCTTCTTTCTATAATGCTGGGGCTTCATCTGCGTTAGTGATAAAGATTTAGACTGTAGCCGATTGCTTCTTATTATAAGCGTTAAAAATAATGTTGTTAACGCATAGCCACATTATGTATATACATACGTTATCTATCAATATTTAACGTCTTTAATAATGTCGCATCTCAAATAATGCCTTAAACACATCGCCATATATGAATAAAACGGCATAAATCTTTAACACTAATGCATTCGAAGCCGTACATTTAGTATAAAAAGTGACGTAAATTAATTAATGAACCGACAACATTTTGACAGTTGCGACGATTTGCCTATTCTGTCATTTGTCTGGCTATTTGCTTGAACCTAATCTGTTGGGGACAGAGGGGACAAAAACGACACTCGCCTGTCTCTTGGGTCATGATTGATTATATCTTTCACGATACTTGGGGTGTCAGAACTGCATTTGACAGATGGTACAACAAGCGTTACGGAACTGCATGAGTTATCGTCTTAAGAGTTCAAGGGTTACTTACGTTTTTTTAATATAGAAGTATATTTTTAAAACTCAAGAACTATTTATTCTTCTAGTTATTTTCTTAAGGGATATTTTTCCGGAAATCTGACTTTTACTTGTATAAATATTTTATGTTCATCTTTGGTTTGTAAATCATCATATTAAAATAATAACAATAACAGCCCATAAATGTCCCACTGCTGGGCCGGGCCTCCTATTATAGGGGAACGGACAGTATACCCAGCACGCTTGTCCAAGGCGGCTTGGCAGGTTTGACACATCGGCTATCTCGATGTGCAGGTTGCATCATGATGTTTTCCTTCACCGTTATTAGCACGTGGTAATTGTAACAATATGCACATTAGATCAGAAAACTGACTAAGTGGTGCATGCGTCCTTTGAGTTTGAGACGCGTGCGCTAGCCATTACGCTACCACGATTTATTCATCATCATATTATATATAAATTATTATTATAAATGTCATTAAAGACCAATTGTTACCTACTACTATAGGCATCTGAGCATACATATGTATGTATAATAGTATAGTACATATAGTATGTATATGTATAATAAAATACCATTATGTATTTATAAAAAAAATTGTCGTGTTAATAATTTTATTTTAAAATTAAATTTAACAAATTTCGTGAAACTTTATTTTTCTTTAGAAATCTTATTATCTGAGATTTTCGTTCGATTGCCATTCAATCCACGATCAAAGTCGAAGAACTTTATCTCTTTTATTTTTTTCACTTTATAGAATTAAACGCTTTGTAACAACTTGCGACGAAATTTCGTATTCACGTTGGGTGTTCGAGAAGTTTTTTTTTGTTTTCGTCTTTGTTGTTTGTCTTTGTGTTTGCTCGAGGCGGCTTGAAAAGTTTTCCTTGCGTTTATAAGATTTCGTTTATACAATTTTGCATTGTGCAGTTTTGCGCTCTAGTTTTTTCTATTATTTTTCATCTTACATTTTCTGTTTTTTTAGCTTTATAGTACATTTGTAGTGTTTGGAATACATTTATATGTAAGTATACAAGAGATTTTCATGCGGATACGTGCGCATATATTTCAATTCCATATCCCGCGAGCGTTATCCTTTTCCGGGAGAA
Source organism: Dendrolimus houi (assembly GCA_039645545.1). Lineage (NCBI taxonomy): Eukaryota > Metazoa > Arthropoda > Insecta > Lepidoptera > Lasiocampidae > Dendrolimus > Dendrolimus houi. The sequence goes on from CM077122.1 coordinate 15,888,569, forward strand.
AATTATCCAAGATTCATCCTAGTTATCAAAATTACAGACATAATGACTTTATCATTCAGATATACAAAAGTCACAATCCATTAAATTATAAACAAGTACAATGTCATGGAGTATTTATGCGTTTCTTATTCTCTGTAGAACCTGCTCATATAAGATAATTATAAATTTATATTTTATACCTATCCAATCGAAATAAGCTACATATTTCAATACTTAGAGACTGACCTCGGAATATTGCAGCGAAACCACTTCGATACTCTGAGCTTGGTGCGCTGGCTCTTATACATTTAATTTCCAACAAAAAAACAACAGTAAGCAATTATTATTCATGATGCACAGATAGCTATAAATTAGAGATGGATGGATTATGTGAAGGATGACATGATGGTTTGTGGTGTGACAGGGGTTGTATTTCAGAATAGAGGAGTATGAAAGACAAAGATATATTATGCCCACCTCAAACAATTGTGAGAAAGTGAAAGAAAAGAGAGAGATAGCTATAAAATTAGCAATAGAAAACTAAGTCCGGGGGTATCAGATAGTTCTTAATTTAGCTATATACTTTTGTCTGTATATTTCCAATTATAGCTTTTAATTCCTTTTGACAGGTATATCCAAGAGCGGTTAGATTTAATAAATAAACAAGACAATAATATAAATCCGCGTACAACACATAAACATGTACCCGCTAAAGTTTAACCTATAAAATTCTCACGTATATTTGGGAGTTCAAAGTAGCATACCTGTTAACAAAATATGGAGGTGTCAAAACTATAGCGCGAAATTGTTTTGCTACAATGTCCCGGTGGAGTGCTGTTCCATAACGTCCCATAAACTTGAACATAAAAGTTAGGCAGTGTCTTAAGACAGGAACGTAAGCGGGGTGTTTATTTAACTATTAAATTATATCAGCCTACATAAGTACGCTTTCCTACTGAAAAAAACTCTCTGTTGTAGTGCATGTCTGCGCACAATAAAGAGTTTCGTAAAACCCACCAATGTTGCACTATTTTTGTTACGTGGCTACCCTAACCCTAAAATAATCATTTAATATAAAATACCGCATAGCTAATAAAATAACTAATAGACATTTTTCTAACCAATTGTTGTTGAAATAATTTTTTAAAGCTCTACCAAACATTTTCTTTTTAATTTTCTATGTAATATTTCAAGAATTAGAAAAGATCAGAAACACAATATTTATGTCATTGGAAGCCAATAATTCCCTACCTACTTTATGGAAATTTTCATTAAAAATCGTAGTGAGACTACGTGTTACATTTTATTAAGGAAATAATATAGTTGTTTATGATAATGGTGCGGTAAGATGGCTTTCACAGACAAGTAGACGGATGGAAGCCGGAGACGAAGTCGCAGGCTTATCGTAGTCGCGAGTTTGTAAAAAGCAACAACCGTACATGTGTTATATAACGCTTTCGTTACACGCGCGTGATAAAAATTATAACTACATTTTTCGTCTCATTTTCTCTATAATATTAAATTGAGACAAATGTATTGATCAAAAGCGCTTCTAAGGAAGTTCGATTATTCAGCTTATTTATTCTCGTAATGTGAAACTCTTTGGTGGGGTTTTCATATATTTTTTCAACTAAATTACCACACGTTCCGTTGTATGATGCGAACTTTTAACTTTCGAATAAGTAATACAGGCGTAAATGTGTTGAAGATTTCATTTATCAAATAGTAGCACTCGATAAAAAGACTAACATACAGAGGCAGATGGACGACCGGACCAAACTGGCTATGGTGAGACCTAAAAAGTATTGATGGTGTATATTGTTAATCCTAATTTAATTACAGCATAGTTAAATGTAAAAAGTTATCTTGAATATTAGCGAGAACTTTGTAAATATAAAATTTCACGCTAAACGGTTATCACGAAAGCAAACCCTTATAGGTCCCGTCACGTACGCTCGAGAGTGTCGCCGGCAGAGCACGCAATTAGGCAACGTTTTGTACAAATAATTATGCGACGGAATTTGGTCCCGGCTCAGTACAAACCTCTTAATTCACTACAAACAGGTACAGAGTATATTCGTAGCCTTACTACCTTCACCTAACTGCGAGGATTAAGTCGTCTGGCTATGTTAATATTTATATGTGTGTAAACATAAATGCCAAAGTTGTAGTCAATAGGCGGTTTCCTCTTGTAGCTCACAACGCTCAAAATGCTTCTTTAGCCGTTCTACATAGCCACCACGGTAGTTATAGTCATCGCAAAAAAGTCACTAATGACATCATAATTTTTGATCACGCAGCGCTCACAACGACCATGTCAAGAGGTGGGTCGAAGTAGGCGTTGACCAGAGCAAAATCTCTATCGATACGTTGAAAAAGGCTGCGATTTTCAAATCAACCATACATCAACCAATATGTGTATTTCATCGTCAATGACATCAACGCCTCATAATTCGTTCCACTAGAGTTTACAGTTGTAACGCTCGCAGACAAGTGGAACGGAAAAAATCGCGGTCGTAAGCGTGGTCGTTGTGAACCTCATGTGGAATGTAACCAATGTAAACTGACTGAGCGTGACCAATTTTTATCAAATGCGTTATCAGTTTATTTGATTCTGGCAATGATAAAATCTGTCAAATGCGTTTTAATCCATAGTCTGCATACACTGAAGAATTTCGTGGTAGCGACGAGTCGCTATGGAATCCTAAAAAAACGTTTTTGAACGGGTATGAAATAGCATTAATCGTAAACCTGTGTAGGTTTATAGTATAGATTTTGTTGAAATTAATTGTCATTGAAAGTATTTTGCAACTTAACCTTAATTTATTAATAATTTTTCATTTCTTACTTCCAAAAGCTAGCGGGTAGAACATTTTTATAACTTGAAAGTAAATAAGTTATCACTTATTTATCTTGTTAAAAGTTGTTAAAAATATCGTTCTGAATATTCAAGACAGGTCTGACGATACCCAATAAGCAAATGTGTACTGAATTTCTTTTCTCGATTAATTTTAAGCGATATCACTAGACTCTGAGCCGCGGCATACAAAAAAACTGCATATAAAATAAATACACTTTCTAATTATGTTTTATTCATATGGACCATAATGTAGTTATTGATTCAAATTCTTGTAACTTATAATATTGTTACGAGCTACAGGACTCGACTTAAAAATGCCGTTGGAACTACTATAGAATTTATTAGAACTGTACAAATACAAATAAAACTAGATGCAACCAGTTCACACTGCACGATTTAATACAATTCGAACGCGCAAAGTCCGTCGTCTTTATCGCTAATCGAGAGTACTAGAGAACGTCTTACTCGTTTCGTATTCGTCGCTTGACTGCTCACCCCTCCATTCGGGCATCGTCTTATAATAACTACACAGTACAAAGAAGTTGGCCGCGCACACTGAGTTTCTAAGAAATATTAATTTGCACACCTGCGAACGTCCACAAAGTCGAAAACAATAATAATAAGGATTGATGGTTATAAAACAAGTAGAAAAACAATAGCATGTTTTTCTTAATTGCAAATTCAAAATACAAAGAACTTCTTAATCTCCCGGAGGACAATAGACTGCGCTTACAATAGGCAGCTGTGCGCTTATCTTTGACGGCGTGTAAAAATATGTACGGAGAAATGAACAAACGGACGGACATGGCGGACATATATGTATACCTACCTAATATATAATAATTACCTAATTTAAGATTCTTTTTGTACATAGTGTTGTACTTATCTACAATAGCTCAGTGGTGAACACACCCTGTCTGTAATTTTATTGAAGTGGTTTGAAATTTTGCCAAAGAGCAACTATCGTTAATATTTTATTTTTTAATTCAAATGTGAACATTGTTATATTTAACTAATCTAAGAAAAATCGTAACGAATCTAAGAAAGGGTTGACTCAGCTTAGTATTAGTCGTTGAAGGGCTGATACAGATACTAGAAGACAGCGAATAGATGTCTTCTTATACGTCAATACAATGAGTAGGTATAAAGAATACTATCCGTGCAGGAACGGAGAAAGAATACAATTCCTGCGGCCTGTCGTAAGAGGCGACAAAACAACCCATAGCCAGATGGTAGGGCATCTGCCCCACTGGATAGCCACCACCCCTGGTCTAGAGTATGTCGCCATAACAACCTTGAGTTGCGTTTCGGCATTAGTGACCAGGTTTCAGTCTCCCTTAGCAGTAGCGCATTTGTAGCACCTTTGGTGTTGCAAATGTCCATAGGCGATGGTAACCGCTAACCATCAAGTGGGCCTTCTGTCTGCTGAACACCTGCAATAAAAAAAAATACTTGCACCTCACTGTAACGATTACACAAATATTCCTCTTACTATCATTTCCATTTTATACCGTAAAAGCGTACAAAAGCCCTTGAAAAGTGTGTGATCATGTCACCTACACGTGACACTATGCGAAACATTGCGGAAACATTAAAGGGTTCCAGCGACCTCACTTTGTGAATGATCGATGTTTAAGATTACTTTGTGATGGTTAAACCGGTGGCCTTTCAGTTAAACAAGTTAGCCCCGGGCTAACGTCACTTCATACTGAGATATTGTACGGAAAGGAACGCAGGTGATGTACGCAAAGAATGATAAATGGATTCCAGTAGGCGGTAGTCTGTGGGAATAAATAAATGGACAGTTTATTGTCTTATTTGTTTATAACACGTTGGTACCGTGAACCAGAATTAATGGTTGAAGTAAATATTATACAAATAATACATATATATCAGCCCATAAATGTGCCACTGCTGGGCTCAGGCCTCTCATTATGGGGGGGGGGGATCAGCCTAAGTGGTGCATGCGTTCCCGCCAGGATCGAACCCGCACCCTTTGCGCTTGGAACGCGTGCGCTAGCCATTACGCCATGACTTAAGTAGATATGATATTTTTTTATAAGTACATATTAAATTAAACAAACTTACAAACATAAGAAAAGTTAATCATAATTAAAAAGTCTTTTTGCGTATGAATAATATTATATATCTATAATTCATACGTAAGGAGATCCTAGAAATGACAGTATAATCGTCCGGTAACAATGCTTTTTTTTATAAATGGGCTTTTTTTCTTCATATAAACGAAGAAGAAATTTATTATTTGCGTATATTAAAATTTGGATGAGGCAACCAAGTGAGTTATGTGAACACAAAATGTTAGTCATTAAATGTCAATGAATATCGTCGTAGCTATGTATCATTTCGGATTTACGCCTTTCAACTAAATTAGCTCAGTTTACTTGTACTGTGTAATATTAGTAATAAAAGTTTTAATAAATTTATTTTCAGAGTAATGAATGACCTATCTATGTATCTAGAATTAACAGCCTTGCACATTCTTGGCAGATATTATAATCTATACATATAATAAAACTGTAGAGGTCGAACCGAGTCAGGGGGATGTAAGAAGTGAAATAGAACTAATTTAGATTTTTTCAATTTTTTGTTTCTCTGTTTGTCTGTCTGTTTGTTTCGGCTAATCTCCGAAACGACTGGACCGATTTAAATGAAATTTTGTATGGTCGAAGCTTATATCCCTGGTCAACATATAGGATACTTTAGATCCCGAAAAATTAAAGTTGCTGTGGGATATTTTAAAAAAAAAATCCACGCGGGCGAAGTCACGGGCAGAAGCTAATAAGCAATAAAGATTTTTATATGAATATTTAAATTGTTATATTATAAACATTTATATGACCTATGTAAGACAAAAGTATATAACTAAAATCTTTCATAATATACCAAGTGAGCTTAAATATTAATGCGGTTAAAGAACTAGACAATGCTAAAGAAATACGATATTAGAAATTATAGTACATTTGACAACTCTGTAATTTCATACAAATGACTGGTCTGCCATTGTACAGTCTCGCCAGTTAAAGCGCCAAAGTGTATGGTATAATAAAATCGTAAAAGCAATGAATGTGTTTTTTGCCATCACTGATATCATTGGCGAAACAAAGCTTTTTTGTTGTCTAGACACTCCACAGACGAAATATTGAGTGTTTTATGTAAGCTAACGAATTTGAAACGTGTTTATATAAATATGAATTTTGTTTTGAATACCAGTTGTTGACTTCCACAGAACGGCAACAAATACCACCCTGGGTGCTTCAGTTAGCCCGATATGATGTAATCATGCCAGAGAAGTTGGTATTTTAAATTGTAAAATAATTATTATCTAACGCCGATGGCAAGACCCTACCTATATTAGTCATTACTTAATATAATTAAAAATAGAATACAGTTTTATAACATTAAGTAATTAAATTTATTATGTTTTAAAATCGCATTTGGGCAATGATCGACCTCGTTTATAAATAATATTTTATGATTATAAGCTTAAATTAAAAAAAACCTCATCACCGTAAAATATTTTTTACATAATCTCCAATCAAAGAATACACTAGTGAAAATAAATGAAAAATTTACTAGAAATAACTAACAACACTGTTAATATACTTATTTGTATTAAAAGTCGGTTTACAGAGTAGTTATGAGCCCCTTAAAAGGAATATAAATTATATGTCGGAAATAGCTGACTAAACTCGGGGCTGTATCAGAGGAGCGAGATGATAACAAATTCTTCAAAATAGTTAATTATAATGAGTAGAAAGAAGTAGAGACTTTTTAGGTATTTTTTACGTTTATCGCCTGATCATTTAATAATTTTGAATGAATGAAAAACACTTTATTGTTCACCAAAAATTAAAACTACTTTCTTAACAACTACAATAATTACAGGTACAATACTGTTAAACAAAGAGCGCCTTATCGCTTAAAACGATCTCTTCCAGGCAACCTCCTAAACTAGAGAAAATATTAAAACTTGACAGTGGTGGTAAATACTAGAAATAAAATAAAACATTCAAAAGATAAATAAATAAATAAAAGTATTATACACTATATACGTATAAAAACATATCATAATATATACAGAATAAGCAACACAACAAAAATAATGATTAACCTTAAAAAACGACACTGACCTAGCTAGTTTGATGTTGAGTGGCAATGAGTTCCATAAATGGACAGCCTGTACCGTGAAGGAGTTATCAACGAAGGAAGAAGTGTGAATAGGTGAATCATTAAGGAGAGATTATTACTAGAGCGCAAATAACGCAAAAGCAAAGTAAAATTAATAAGATATGAAGAGATTTTGCTTTGCCCTTTCATGTGACTACGGACTAAAACAATATATCGTTTTAATCTCGGCAGTCTTAATATACTCGAGTCTCGCCTGAAATCGGACAGTCGAAGGGTGTGGTTCTGATAACGGAGCTATTGTTTGTTCTATACGAGTTTGGCTGCCCCCTCCAATGCATCACACCCTTATCTGCAAGCTGCAGTGCATTGAAGAGCTGCACTGAGGCAATTGTTTTAGAAAATAAAAGAAAATCGTGCATTTCCTATATTTTTTCTAAAATTTAGAAAAGGAAATCTTTAGTAGGTAATCCTCATCTCCTAATTAAAACTCCTAATTTTTATTTTAGAAAATAGGTTAAGTTCTGCAGTACAGGAATTAGTTGCACATGGGAGTTAATTGAAGTGAAAATCAGAGAGAGAGGGAGATGACTTTAGGATAAATCTATCCTAAAAAGCAGAACGATTTCGTGATTTATTTCTGATATGTATACTAATAAATCATATAAAAGTTTCTGTGGTTTAAAAAAAACCTACAAAATTTCAATGAAAATGATTTATTATCCTTTTTATGCAAGATAGTTTCATGTTGGAACTATTATGATTTCAGCTCTTAGGGCCGGTTCGATCCGTGTGATATCACGCTCTCATAGAATATCGGCGTAAATCGATTAGCCCTGAGCTAATCGTGTTTCTTGTGTTGAGTGAGTTCTGACAGCACACTTCCCCTAACCCCTATTTAAACCATATCCCATTCGCCCTGTCTGATCCTCCCATCCCATCCCCTCTATCTCTTCCTAAGGGCTGGCAACACGTTGGCTTCGCACCTGGTATTGTTGGTCTGCCTGTTTGCCAGTTTCGCAATAAAAAAACCGGTTCTAGAATTTTTGATATCAGTGTCTCTGAAATTATTTTTCGAAAGGCTTTGAAACAGCTCGATAACTTTTAGTGACAACACTATAGACTAAAATAAAAAATCCTCGGTGAGCTCCTCCCGCGGTTTTCTCTGAACGCTAGAATATGGGGCTCTTCAAAAAGGGCGTAAACAGATTTTTAAAGTCTCAAAGAGGTAGGCAACGCATCGGCTCCCTTAGTGTTGCAGATGTCCATGGGCGACGGTAGCCACTTGCAACCAAGTGGACCCGTCTGCCAGTTTGCTTATAAGCAAACATAAAAAAACATCACAATCAAAGCCACGAGAAAAGCTCTGTTTTCTTCTACATCGTGTATGTACCCTGGAAGAAATTGAAGCTACAGTTTTCTTTGAAGATATATTATGTACAGTAAGTGGCTTTATGAACGGTTATGTTAGACGCTTTGTTATAGGCTAAGTTTTTTATTGGTTCTCGACAAGTTGTTTTAATTAAAAATACAGCAAACTTTATTATTATTAATTTCATACTTTTTATTACTTTTCATCTGATACGCCAAAGTTTGAAGGAAACTTGTTAATAAAAAACAATATATAAACATATTAACTGGCTTAAAGGCGGTTTTTGTCCTATAATGCTGATATTAAATGAATCAACAAAGTTGAATCAATATAGTTGATATGTTTATATAGATCACTTTGGTTGATTCATCCAAATTGAAAGACAAAAATGAATCGTTTAATATCGGCTTTATCCATTCATTTGTATTATTACTGCTTAAAATATCACACAAATTTCATACAATTAATTTCAATGATTAGTGAATAAGAAGAATAGTTATTAAATAGAAACTCGGCTTTTTTATTACATGGGTTCAGTAGACAGGCAGACCGCCCACCTTATGGAAAGCGGTTACCATCTCCTATGGAAATTTGTAACACCAAAAGTCCTACCTGTCCACTAATGCCGGAACACAACTCAACGTTCTTTTGGGGCATTCTCTAGACCAGGTATGTTAGTGGTAGCCACCCAGAAGGGCATTCCTACCATCTGCCTATGGGTTGTTTTGTCCCCTATTACAACAGCTAGCCCGGCCGCAGGAAATTGTATTCCTTCTCCGTTCCTTTAACCCTAAACATTAACCCTTACTATAAACCTGTAAGTTTATATTAACCAATTTATCAATGGATACCGGAATAAGGTGTGAAAAGGTAAGTCCGGTATTGACAAACGTAGTGCGAGCTTAGCTCACGTCCACCTTACCGATCCCTGGATCACTTTGGAGAAGAAATAGCAAGTCTCGGGTCTGATCAAGTTGGACTTCCTTGATAAATAATATGAGTCGCTCAGCGGAAGAGTGACCTAATTCAAAAAACAGTAACAGAGTTAAGTAGGTGTTATTTTCTTTATGCTAGATCTTTGAAAACTCTGTGGACTAAATTTCTATCGAAACTAAAAGGCCATTATGGGTTCAAAGGTACACACAAAGAAAAAACACTTACTTAACTCTGTTACTTTTGTGGATGAGGCTACGCTTCCGCTAAGCTACTCATATAGACTAAGACTAACGGTATTATTAATTTTGAGTTACAGTAAGTTTGTAGGTTTCTTTGAGGTTCTTAAAGAAGCCTAGAAACTTACTCTAACTCAATATGAATAAGAGCCCAAGTAGATTTTGAGAAAAATGGTGAATTTGAAGAAATTGATAAACAGTGGGGATCCCTTAGACATGAGTGAGATTGTCCAGACTGACTGCACACATTTAGAACACTTGGCCTCTTTTCTTAGAAAGTTCCAGAAAAACCTACAATTTAATTTCACGTAGGTACTTACAAAAGAGCGTTTTATCTCTTTAAGAGCGCAATTGGGAGCTTTATATAGTGATACATGACTATTTCAGAGAGCCTTTAACAATTATTAGGACGCCGGCACTCGTGTTGACAATTGTATTGTACCCGAAGGCACTTAACGTGAAATATTTTCGGATAATGTGACTTGGTTAAAGAAGTTCTTGGCTGGAACTTGAAGGATGATAGATATAGCACTTTACTGCTCAAAGAATAAATATTATGGTACTTGACTCTCAAATCAACTCACAATGAAACACTTTTTATCTTATAACTAGCTTCTGCCCGCGACTTCGTCCGCGTGGAAAGTTTTTTTAACTATCCCACGGGAACTCTTGTAATTTTTCGGAATCAAAAGTATCCTATATATTGACCAGGGATATAAGGTTCCACCATAAAAAAAATTCATTTAAATCGATCCAGTCGTTTCGGAGATTAGCCGGTACAAACAGACATACAAATAGATAAACAGAGAAACAAAAAATTTGAAAAAAAATCTAAATTAGTTCTATTTCACTTCTTACATCCCCCTGACTCGGTTTTTAGCATTTTTTTTCATTGTGAAGAAATTCGACCTCTATAGTTTTGTTATATATATATATATATATATATATATATATATATATATATATATATATATATATATATATATATATATATATATATATATATATATATAGAATAGATATCATAAAATTCTAAACATACCGTGTCTGTACATTGTGAAGCTATTTTAAAAAAAACAACTGGAATAGCCTATATAAACGACGGAGAACACGTTGCAATTCTTTGTAGTTTTCTTGTCTATTTGTTCGGGATTCACGTAAAAAAGTACTGAGCGGATTTGGATACTTTTTCGTTGATCGACAGCTAATTCTTAGATTTAAAACCTACGCTATCTCGCGGGAATTTTTGTAGGAATTATTTAAAATGGTCATATTGAAAAAAAATTAATTCCAATGCGATTTTTTAACTAATCGATAGCAAATTTTATGTAATAAAATGTGTGATACTTTTTATCCCGGGAATCCCGGGGGATTTTCCCAGGAGTGGTTTGAAGTTGCCTGGGCGCATAAAAAAATTCCGACACAGTTTTCACTAAAACGATAGCCTACATTCTTTTTAAATTCTGCGGTACCTCGTGTCCCAGGAATCCCGCGAGAATTTCAAGTCAAGCGTGGACAAAGTCACGAATATATCGTAGTCAATATATAAAACGTCACAGTCTCCTTCATTTTTTTCGGACATACTACGTTATGGTTCAAACGGTTTAAATAGCTCTTTTATTACTAGAGTACAGGAGACAGAAAGTGGTTATCGACGTCTGTGAACATTTGCTACACCAAAGGTGCTACCAATGTCTGCCGGTCTCGTAGATGGGACTGGAACCTGACCACTCATGCCAGTACACAACTCTGTACTCTTTTTTATGTAAGTATGTAAAGACAGCCAAGAAAGTACTTTTTTACCAGTTTTGACATCAAATCGTAATTAAGGAAATTTTCACTAAGGCCGAGATTTGGAATTACGATATATTTGGATCTGATGTTACAGTTACGTAGATTTTACAAGCGAAAATAGACTCGTCATCCTGTGAGGTGCAACTGAGATTCGATCTTAGGGCGGTTAATGACTTTCTTGGATGACTTTGAATTGGTTTTATCATTTATTGTAATATGTTTCAAATACTCAATTAAAAAAATGCACTGTTACAGTACTTTCTAAGTAAAACAATAGGCAGCCTTATTGCTTAGAGCAATCTCTTTTAGTCAACCTAACTTAAAGAATAATCGTAACTAACCTAATGATGGTGGTAAATATCTTGCTGTGCAATTTTGTTTAAAAAAAAATATTAATTTTATTGGTTAAACATAAGATACATACTTCTTTGACATTGTTTTTAAACAGAAATTGCGTAATTATGTTAGACATGTCATTAGTTTAGTGAAATGTGCGCTTTCGATGTGCCTCATATACTCTTTCTTTATGGTGAGGCTTCATCTGCGATTATGTTAAAAATATTGATTACGGCCAGATGCGTCGTATTTACAGAGTTAAAAATAACGCCGTTAATTAATAGCTATATTAGTGTATAAACATACGTAATCTGTCAATATGTAGTCATTAAAAATTAAAAACAATATCATCACGAATAATACATTACATCCATCGCCATATCATATATGTGAAACAGCATATATCTGTAATATTATCCTAGATAAGGCCCACCATTAGAAGACCTACAATTTGGCTGACAATTGAAAATTCAAAAAATAACACTTAATACTATGGCCAAAGAGATTGATGGTTACAGTATGTAAATACATATGTAATTAAAATACGCATTAAGGTGTAGGTATATAATTACCATTGGTGATTAAGTAAAGCATCTTGAGGTAAGTTCCATGTTGAGATTATCGATCGTTTAGCCTAATGACACAGGTGCGGAACTTATAGCGCTGAAACTTCGGCTTAAGACGCTGCCAGTGTTTTTTAAGTATCCTGTGATACATCAGCGGAAATTATGCCGCGTTCAGATTAGAGCCGATCCTTCAGTCGCCGAACTTTCAGCGCCGTAGGTTCCGCAGGTGTGTCGTGAGGCTTAATATCAAGTATTAATAAGCTTAAATGAAGAAACGTATCACATTAAACTGGTCTCTAAAGCACCTCTTCATAATTTATTCGTGCCTTGGAACATTATTTCGTCATAATAAAATTACCTGATTAATTTTCGTAGCGTACACGTGTAATAAAGGTTTATTCAATACAATATTATAAGACTTTCGTTTAAGACTGGATATTAATTTTCATATGAAATTATTTACAGAGCAATTTGGGAACATTATCAGGTTCTTATATTCAAGTATGTACATATATAGTTTGGCTAATGAAAGTAGCGATTGAAAAAGCGTGGCAAATTAAAAAAAACCTGTGCGTCTCGGGACGCGCGACAGAAGTGATAATTTAAACTAATCTAAGTTGAACTATTTAATATTGAAATTGTTTAACATGGGAAAAGCTTAGGTTATTATTTAAATTTTATGTATATAGCGCGTGGGTTAGTGTGAGAGAGGAAGAGCCTGCCTACCGCTGCCGTATGCGTGAGAGAAAGGGAAGCCAGACAGCCTGGTGCCGTAACGCGTTATGTAACGAAGCGGTTTACCCTCTCATAAGAAGTTATCACTTCAAAAAACGGTGTGGCAATTCCAAATTACCCTAGAATATTCATATCGGATTTGAAAATCATGCACAACAATAACTTCCGCACTTTTAACTGACTTACATGTAATCTACTTACTATAATATTATACTAAATAATATACATGATGAATTTTTATATAATGTACAGGCCAAATCCTGTATTATAGGAAATAGCGAAAAACACTTACAAGGAGGACAATGACCATTGCTTCGAATAATTGGTTAAAGGTTAAAGTTAAAGCGCAATCTAGAAATATTTGAGAATTCCTTCCCAGAAATGAATCCTTACAAGCTACACTATAATTTGGTATAATAACACAGGCGTGTTCATTTTTTAAAAATCAACCGATTCGATTCCTGAAAAAGGTAATTAATTGATTTTTCAAAATTCTAATGATACCACATTAGTTTTCGTGAAAATCAGCCCTGAGACTTTTTAAATTAACCTATATACCTCTCTTCCATACATATAGACCACACACTTCTATAAACCTTACGATACAAGAGCATTCAATCTAAAAAAAATCAATCTCAATAAAGCTGGTGTCACACTGTCATGCAATACTTGTAGGTTAGGCGATAAAGTAATCGCGGTCGTGCGACACTTAGCTTTCGACGCGACATCTCATGCGACTTCGTTCCTATCCATTTCATTTCACTTGTCTGAAGCAGGCCGTTTGTTCTGTGGTTAGTGTGTAACACGGGTGTATCGTATGACGAATATTGTGTTTTAGAATCTGTGCTAAAGTTAAAAACACTTGTAAAGGATACTAACAATGCGATTCAAATTTAGTGGCATTCTTTATAATTTTCCTAAAAAAATTAATTATATTTTTATTAGTGCTTAAGCTGTTTTTCAAATACTTGTTTTCCTATATTAATTTTGATTAATTATATTCACGTATAAAACTAATAAACCCTATATATAAGTTATAAAAATATAAAATCAATTGTTTGTCAGCCATGTGCTATTAAATTTACCGGAGTGGAATCGAACATCTTTTATTTTTTTACCATTTGGTTACGAAATGCTAAAAAATGCACTTAACTGAAAATAACTCAATATTATAAATACGAAATTTTGGATAGTTGTTTGTTGCTCAATGACGCCAGAACGGCTGAACGGATCTGGATGAAATTTGGCACAGAGATAGATTGTAGAATGGAATAGCACATAACCTACTTTTTATATCGGATTAATGTACGGTTCCCGAGGGATAACACTAACGCTAGCGAAGCCGCGGGCAAAAGCTAATATGTCACATAAATGCGAAAGTATCTCTACCAGTCACTTTTTCAGATTAGGTTTTGTTGTATAACAGCACAGTATAGCACGCCAAGATCCGCGGAGTTTATGAGGCCACTTTTTCTATGAACCTGGCAAAAGGATATGGATGTGACATTGGAGGGTTTTAATATCACCGACTCGGATGGACTTATCTTCGTTGATGCTCTTATCACCTCAATGTGGCGTATCCTACACTCTCCAATCACGGTTCTCCGCGCAATTGGCAGTTTTCAAGCGAATTTCAAGCAAGACAAGACAATTCAAGCAAAACACGTGGAATCGTTTCTTAAATAAAAGTGCGATCTATTCTTTTAATTGGCGTCCTATCTGTCACGCCTGTATGTCCCATGTGTAACGTTTAATTACGCTGTGCTACTCGACCGGCCTCTGATAAACGACTCTCCAGCTGACTCTACTCCATGACATGTACAGGGTTTTAAGCTTAAACGCGATAACAATACCACTCATTAGCACCATTGGACTTAGGAATATGATCCGTTTAATTAACTCAGTAACAATAGTGTTATCATTATATCATGCTGATTAAGTACGCATGTCAGTCAGGCTATAAACGTCCCATAATTGAAAATACGTTTTAACGGTTTTAAGAGTGGCATTTTATTTGGTTTTTATTTCGACGTTTTGGCTACTTGAGAGATCTCAAACGCTCTGGCTGAAAGTTCTTATAAAACGGCAATGCACTGACCGTGCTAATGGCATATAATGAATGAATGAATAACTTTACTGCACATACATTAAAGTACAATGGGCGGTCTTGTCGCCATAGGCGATCTCCTCCAGACTACCCTATACAGTTATTATCGACACCGACTACATTATTTACTGACTTCATAATTATTACATGGAAGATTACAGTGTTCATTTCTTTGCATTCGTCAAAATTATATTATTAAAGTTATCATTATTACTAGAGTCGTTTATTTATTATTATGACTACAGTAATTCACTAGAAATTTGTCTAGCCTGAAATAAAAATAAAGTTGATAAATGACCAGTTTAAGTAAGCCCTTATCTTAAAAATTATCCCCTTTAATATGTTCTCGTGATTGATAAGCCAAATAGCGTGTAGAGGTCATCCCAGTCTGGTTTGTGTACCCGAACATCCGACACCATTAGAGGGTGCAGCCGGTGGAACAATTTAATTGATTTATTTTATCCCCATATCCAATTAAGCCGCACCGAAAAATGCTTAACAGAATTCAATGAAAATTCCGTATAATATAGTGGATGGTAGGGAAGTATTGAAATATGCAATATTTTTTGTAGATGCAATAATCGTTTTAACGTAAAATAATTTTAACATCACGCTTGCAGAGATCTAAAAAATCGACCAAACGCGTATTGTTGATTTTGTCATTTGCCTACGCAACCATACTAACCCTTGTTTAAGAAAAAAAAAAATTAAAAGAAAATAAATATTTATAAAATATTTCTATTTTTTCTAAATAAAATTTTATTTCATTTCGGCAGATAATGATACGTATTTTATATCCCCATATTAAATAAATTACGCTTGTGTTATGGATAATATACTACGGACTACTCTGTGGCCGATCCCAGGCACCCAGACCATAGCAAATAATGGAGAAAATTTGTTCCTGAATTTTCCATTCCAGGAATGGAACTCGGAACCTCTGCGTTGCAGTGAGGTAATCCGGCAAAGGCATAGCCCGCTCAACCACAGAGACCGTTTAAAAAAGATGTCATAAAGTTGTCAAAAAGAAGTGTCGTAAAGGCCAGCAGCACTTTGATAATAATACCTCTAATGTTTAAAATGTCTATAAGCAAAGCCAAGGTCTTACTTCCCAACTTAGCTCGCCTAAACCCTTTCTATTAGCGAGACAACCAGACGCATCGGTCTGCGCCATCATTAAATAGTAGACATACCATTGGGCATAAAAGTTTTGCCTTTACCTTTCTTTTGGGTATCGCCGTCAAGTGAAACAATTTGCCGGACTCTGTGTTTTCCGATTTACATATAAACCACTGATCTTCACGATGAATAGGTATCTACTAGGTAAGCGTGCTTTATTCTAGATCACAATCAAATAATCTGCAATTTCTACAATAAGAGAGGAGATTGCGAACACCTGCACAAGATACAAAGAACGTCTAATGATTCATCCATATGAGCTGGCTTAGAAGCTACTGCATAACGTCGCACAAAGATGCCTACAACAAGCACATATTCTCGACCTAGACACAAAATACGGCTCCAATTAAAAAAAGTAAATTTTAATTATTAGATGCAAAAGGTTAGAAAGAAAATAATTTTATTTAGGACAGTTATAATAATAGAAAACTAAGTGTTAATAAATAGATTTAAAAACAAAACTTATCCTAAAAGGGCAATCAGTCTCAGCATAATGCTAGTCTGTCGACCAGCGTTGATCTTCCGCTGAGCCCATAAGGCATCGTCACAGCAGACAGTATATATACTATTGCATAGAATAATTATAGCAACAGTATAATCTCATACACATATATATACAGTTAAGTATAAAATATAGTTTAGTAGTTAATAGTAGATATTAATGTAATAACTAATAAATAATAGTAATGATAATAAATATATAAATAATAATAAAACTACGTTTTAACGGTTTTAAGCGCGGTAATTTATTTGATTTTTGTTATTCCGACGTTTGTGATCACGGAAGACAAAGATATCGAGTGTCAACGAGTATTATTAAAGTTTTATTTAGCCTACCTTGTTCATTTTAATTATTGTTTTAATTTTGTTTATGGTTATTATTTACTCTATGTGAGCCTAATCTAATTTACCACCACTTCGCAACATGTTATGGCTTAAGAGAAGAAGCGGCGCAAGAAACTCTTCAGCAAACATGCCTAGCTCTAATAATTTTATATAATATTAAAATGGGTGGAAGGAAAAATAAAAGAAATTATCAGTCAAGTTGGTTTGTGTTCCGGTGCACGCAGAAAGAGCTCAGTGTCCTGAGGTCTGGCAGTTGGTTTTTGCTGGGTTTGGGTCTTGATAGTTTTGATGATCGGATCCCAAACAGGTGGTACTTGTCAACCATCTTCTCTATTGAAATTTGGGGTTTTTTTATTATTTCAATAGCCTCACGCATCATTCTAGGTATGAAACGATTCTCTGTCACGAGGATTTGTGGGTTATCGAATCTGATGTAGTGGTTGGGTTTATCCAGACTTCGTAGACCTTGTGTGTTTCATGTCAGCAATGTGTTCTTTGACCCGTGTTTTATACGTAACGTCGGAATAACACAAATCAAATAAATTACCGCACTTAAAACCGTTAAAACGTAGTTTTATTGTGTATACAAGTCGCGAAAACTTAAGAAAATATTAAATATATAAATGTTACAATTATGGAAATTAAATAAATAAGAAACATAACAATGAAATACCACTCGTGTCGAGCCTTAGATCGCGCTGTGAACGTTAACAATAGATGTTGCTTACTGCACGACTTTAAACATTTAAATCATCTGCTTATAGAACAGCTTCGGGTCGGAGATATAAGAACCCATAAAAATAATATCCTGGATCGCGTCATTACTTAACATCAGGTGAGATAGTTATCAAATGCAAACCTATATATATACTATATTAATATAATATATATGGGTTATAGGTTAAGACGTCTTTCCATCAGGTAAGCCGTTAACCTGTTAACTGTACTTTAACCATAAAAAACCTGTATATTATTTATTTCTTTTACAAATGACAGGAGATATTAATCCTGTAGGTAGCGTTTAGAGAGAGTGAAAGGGTTAATAGGTTGGTTTTGTTAAAGCAAACGGGCAAAGTTCAAATGAAGCCACGGATATCGGAGTTGTACAACTAATTCAGTATGAGGACCCAATGAACTGTTCTAAGGAAACTGGCGGAATTCCGATACAATATTCCCAATATATACATTTACTTTGTTACTATTATATGATTATACTAGGATATGTCCGCTACTTCGTCCACGCTTGACTTGAAATTCCTGCGGGATTTCCGGGACACAAAGTACCACAGTATATAAAATATAATGTAAGCTATGTGAAAATTGTGCCGGAATAAGCAAATTTTCATGCACCCGAACTACTTCAAACCGCTCCCAGAAAAGCCCCGCGAGATTCCCGGAATATAAAGTAGCGCAAATTTTAAGTCTAAGAATTTGCTGACGATCAGCGACAACCGCATCAAAATCAGCCCAGTAGTTTTACGTGAATCCCGAACAAACAGATAAACAGTCAAGAAATCTAAAAAAATTCATCGTGTTCTCCATCGTTTATATTTATGCGAGCCGATGCGGCTAATCCTTTGCAGGTGTCTTATTACCCCTTTGAATTTAGTTTGAGTGATCTATATTGTTCGCGTAAATCTCTTTGTTTACGCCGCAGCAAGACTTTATAGTACGCTATTCCTTTGTAAACTATTTCAAGTAAATTCTTAGAAGCCATTGCGTCGACAAGTTAATAATTCAAAAGAATGGTGGACATGTTGCTAAGAGGCAATACCTAATTTGCAAATGGGGAGGGTTGAGTAGTCGAGGAAGGAGTTAGTCATGTTCTGACTGCGAAAGAAGCGTTACCTAGTGTACTTTTGGAGCGAGTATCTTATAACGACGAACTTAGCGCGGTTTATTTGATAACGATTTTGTGCCCTGCGGTTTGATTTTGTTGTATTTAGTTATACTTGTAAGACCTGTGAATTATGTGTGTGTACTTCTAATAAACTTTATGATAATTCCAACGGCATTTTCAAATGTACATCCTACAAATTCGTAACAATATAGTTTATTCCAGTTGACTTTTTAATAGCTTCAATGTAATTATTCGTGCAGAAACGGAGAAAGATTACAATTTCCTACGGCCGGACGACCTGTCGTAAGAGGCGACAAAACAACCCATAGTCAGGTGTTAGGGCATTTGCCCGACTGGATTTTTACCACCCCTGGTCTAAAGTATGTCGCCATAACAACCTCCAGTTGTGTTCCGGCATTAGTGACCAGGTTCCAGTCTCCCTTAAGAGAGCAGCAGCGCATTTGTAGCACCTTTGGTGTTGCAAATGTCCATAGGCGATGGTAACCGCTTTCCATCGAGTGGGCCGCCTGCCTGTCTACTGAACTCCTGCAATAAATAAAAAAAGTAGAGTCACAGCATGTTTAGAATTTTATAATATTATAGATATCTGCTCCCACCATTTCAATCCCGTGGGATTTGGATTTTATATTTATAAATTCTGAACCTTCAAGGTATCGAAATGAATCATACGCGTAAATTTAAGATGTAATTACTGGTTTTCATTGAAATAGATTAAGCCGTTGAAAAAGTTATCGCGAGAAGGTGATTGCCATTTCACGCAGCTCTGGCTAGGCAAAGGCTATGGCGATCAGAGACTTTTAGTGGGTATTACCTCCACCAGGGTAAGACCAGGCCGGCGAGTCTCCATACGTCCTTACAGTGATCCCCACATGGTATAAGCCCGTAACTTGATTTCTCCTCATTAAAAAAAGGACAGCGGCTAAGTAACAAGTGCGCGCGAGGCTCTAAGGTCTTAGCAAAGCATTTCGATACGGGTTTTCCTAAAAATAAACTATGAATATATTATTAGATTAATATTTAAATTGGACTGAAGGTTAGTCCCAGACCCCTGTCAGAAGGAAACGTTCTTTGGCTTTCTTTAAAAAAGGTCATAAGGAATTCCTTCAAGGTCGACAATACATTCGAAACACATCTGGTATTATAAATATCTAAGCAACGGTAATTGCTTACCACCACGTGGGTCTTTAGCCTATACGCTGCACTCGAATAATAAAAAAGCATAATCCTTATCTGTAACGTTATTCGTAAACCAAAAGGAACGATTCGGAACGTTAAAATTCAACTTTCTTGCAAAAATAAATTTAATTTCGTCTTAACTTCTACCGCTATCAGAGAAAAGGTCATTCGCTGAATTAATGGACTCTATCATTAGCCTTAAGGGCCGGCTTAGTAAGGCACTTACACATTGGGATAAAAGAACAGCGTGTACGTTTTTAAAATGAGATAATAAGGTTCAAGGCTCCGAGTTTTATTATTGTAGTATTATTTATTAGTCGGTATATAACAATATCAGCCATAAACTTCCTGCTGCTAGGCATGAACTTTTCCATTTATGGGGAATGGACGGTGTTATAAAACATCAAAAGTATTTGATGCGTTTTATTTGTCGGTAATGTTCACTATATTTTATTTCGCCACCAACACGTGATTAATTAACGTTATTTACATAATAATTATACAACCAGACCATAAAATAGCATCTAACGAAATAATTTTACTTACTGTTTAAAAAATAATTAACGCGCTATTTGACTTTTACAAAATATGACGTCATACTTTTCTACACTCGTACAAAATCTATGAGGCTGCGACGTTTTGTAAGCTAATAAAATGAGTCTTAGTTGGTTTGACTGTCCTCTAGAACTATTAAGTCTCATTTCGTAATAATTATAAGTATTAAGTCGTAAGAGGCGACAAAACAACCCACAGCCAGGTGGCAGGGTATTTGTCCGACTGGATGACTACCACCCCTGGTCTAAAGTATGTCGCCATAACAACCTTGAGTTGGGTTCCGGCATTAGTGACCAGGTTCCAGTCTCCCTTAAGAGAGCAGTAGCGCATTTGTAGCACTTTTGATGTTGCAAATGTCCATAGGCGATGGTAACCGCTTTCCATCAAGTGGACCGTCTGCCTGTCTGCTGAACTCCTGAAATAAAAAAATAAAAAAATGATTTCTTTAATAAATGCGAATTGTTCGTATTTTACCCAACGATGCTTAAAATTCAGTCATACTCTAAATACGCTTACAGGAAAATAGTGAAAACGTCGGAATTAAAACAAAACTTTAATTGTACAAGTGTTTCACATTCATTAAAACATAGATTTAATTATACGTCGCAGTTCGAGAATAAGGATATAAATTTTACTAACATACAAATCTAAACTAAGCCTTACAAAGCTTGCAAGTGTGAAAGGTCTTTTAATGCGACTTTATGAAACATTTCCTTCACACCGCTTGATTATAACAAGATGATCTACGTCTTTAACAAAGTTTTGATTAGAGTATTTGCGTTCCTAATTTCCGTTTTATGTCCTTAAAGCCGTTTTAGTGTAGCGCTAGAGATAATTTTAATGCCTAGTGTAAAATTTTAAGTATTCCAATAGGTTTATGTGATGGTTTACATTCGCATTTATTAACTAATATTAAATCATCTGCAATATTGTAAAATTGTAGTACGGGACTTAATTCTGCTGTACTTTATATCCCGGGAATCGTACGTGAATTTTCTTTGTAGAGGTTTAAAATGTCCAGGTCGAAAAAAATAGATGCGAAATTTTCACTGATCGATAAAATCTTTAGTAAAATTTGAAAACTATTGTAATTGTGTATGCCTTTAGTAACATTACTTATCTCGAGTTTTTAGGGGAATCTCCGAGTTTCGTGTCTTTTCATACTAAAAAATCCATTACCTTTCTGAAAATTTCTTTTGATTTTATATTTAAAAATATGACTGAAAGAAGGAAAGAAAAATGTTTTATTTAGGAGAAAAAGTAAGTTAATATAAATAGAAAAAGACTATAGAAACAAAATAAGTCTTCATTCAGTTCAAGACAATTTCCACGACACAAATCCTATTAAATTTCATATAATCAGGACCGTTTGAGAGTCACAATCGAGACAGAAAGCCACGGAACCCAATCAACGAACTCATTAACTGCTCGGTAGATTTCATGTCAGAATTAGGTCATCGAAGACCGCACACCTTTCATGTTGTACAAGCAATTTCCTTCTAATAAGAGTACAAAACGACGGCTGTTGCCATCTCGCACGCTGTAAATTGCGGGATTCTCAAAATTAAACCTCATTTTCCTTATACATAAAGCAATACAAGTTCATACAAATTTTTATGCTCCCGGTTCCTATGGTAAAAAAATGTAATGGTTTTTTTTCACTGTCAGCACGTGATAATTGTAAATAATATGCATATTGCACATTAGAACAGAATTACTTAAGTGGTTCAAATTTCCTGGTCAAAATTCGAATCCGCTTCGTTTTAAAACGCGAGCACTTTAGCCTCTAAGCTCCCACGGCTTTTTAAAATACATAAGCTCAGTATTAAACCTGGGATTATCTAAAGTTATGCCAAATCATAGCAACACTAATAAACTTTCGTGTATAGCTCTAGCACGTTGTAATAGGCTCGTTAACTTTTCAATTTTCCACAGATACAATACTGGGAAGTGGAAAATTATTGGAGCGGCTTGTAATTATTAATACCTAGTGATTACTTAGTACGTTGTTAGGTACTTATTATGAAACTAGCAGTGTCCGCCACTTCGTTTGCCACGGACTTTCAGTTTAGATTAATGTTATCTTCTCAAGTTCTAAAGCTGCTGCTTATGGAGAATAGCTTAGTGAAATTGACTTCTAGGTATACTGGTAGGTGTAGACATATCATAATTACCACTTTATTTGGATACGTTTCATATTCGTATAACAGACTTGAGAAATTGGCCTCTTTAGGTTTCCAGAACTATGAAAAATATTGAAATGAAAAATACTAAACTTAGAGATTTTCAAATATGTTATACATATAATCGAAATCTCGTAAGAGATTATATGTACTCTTTCAGCATGGGAACCCTCTGTGTAAGTAGATTATAATATTCATGGTAGCCAAAACTATAGGTATATGCTTTCATCCGTGCAGGAACGGTGAAAAAATACAATTTCCTTCGGTTAGGCGGCCTGTAGTAAGAGGAGACAAAATAACTCACAGCCAGATGATAGGGATGATTTTCCCCTTTGGGATGGCTACCACCCCTGGTCCAGAGTATGTCGCTATAACAACTTTGAGTTGTGTTCCGGCATTAGTGACCAGATTTCAGTTTCCCTTTAGAGAGCGACAGCACATTACTAGCACCTTCGGTGTTACAAATGTCCATAGGCGATGGTAACCGCTTTCCATTAGGTGCGCTTTCTGTGTGTCTGCTGAACTTATTTAATAAAAAATAATGTAGATACGACCTGAAATTCTCTCTTGTGGACCTCCAATTACATCTTATAGCCCTCGATGAAGCTCTAAGAGTTGGGAGTCCAAGAAATTTAATGCTTAAAAATTAAAATCCATTGAACCATCTCGGAATCAATTTGAGACAAAATTGAAAACAGACTGAGAAATAAATATTCCAAAAATAGACAGTTACGTTTCACTTAAATGTTGACAGAGACAGCAATAGTAGATTGTTACACAAGAGGTGAAAGTGACGTATTTAGACACGAGATGGTTTGGCGTACGAGAGTAGCGAGGGCGCTAACAATTTGAGTTCCTAAATAGGTCTTTCAGTCGAGGTTAACACTTTTCTTTTCATTTCGAATATGAAGAAAGTAAATAAAAACTGATTAATTAAACAAACAACTACTTCTCGAATAAAATCAGGCGTTAAATCCATATCTAAATCTGATGAAACGTACGTCACGTATGAAATGTCATTTTTTTTATTTCTGTGCCATTCCTCCAGCCATTATTTTTTTTGTCACTGATAATAGTAAATATTTAGCTCAAATTTATGTAAATTAAATAATAATTTTGTGAAAAGTAATTTATAAGTATAAAATGAGGTTACGAAATTGTTGATATTTTGGAAGTGAAACTACTTTAGAATCGTTGTCATTTGAAACTCGATGAAACAAAAAAGCGATACTAAAAAGAGATAAACACATATGTCTTATTTTATATTACATTATCTCTATCTTTAGGACTAAGCCTGCGAGAGAATGAGATAGAATAAATTATATTTAATAATTTAAACACTATACTCATACAGGTAGTGTATAAAAACGGATATGTATTTAATACGAACCTAAAATAAAAAAGAAAATAGTGCGATTGCCAGACAACCTTGGGATGGAGAGAGAAATATGCTACAAAAGCCAGGGCAGGGTTTTGTTGGACAATTGTTAATATTATTATATAAATATACATACACACACACATATATATATATATATATATATATATATATATATATATATATATATATATATATATATTACGTCTATTAAAAGCAATATATATTATATAATAATGTGATTAGGCAACTGCAAACGTACCTTCAGAATGTGAAAAATGAAAAAGTATTATTAGTATAGATGGAACTTTCCGCAGGTCAGCAGAAGGCATTGAATTACTGCAGCACTCGTTTCTTCCATCGGCTATCGGTCCTGCGGCAAAAGTAGTCGATCCACTCCCACTTCAACTAAATCTTCATTCATCATATATATAGAATAAGTCCTTACTGTCACTGGACAGATATCTACATGATCGTCAACTTAATTCTATTTTTTATCTTAAAAATACCATTCCTAATGATAAGGACTTCACTCGACTACTTACTACTAACTTACTAATTTTAAGAGCTATGTCGGTTACTTCAGTTCTTTTTTGATATCTTTGTTTCCGATTTTGTCCACAAAGAGAAACACTTAATCAGAGCCGTCTTAAGCATATTGGGCAACGGGGTTCGAAAATCAACTGAAATAGTATTTAATTTTTATTTCCTTTTTAAGGTCTCCTAGGCCTTTTTGTAAAATCAGAACCCTTATGCATTCGTTATCCGTCCGTCTCTCTGTCCGTCGGTCTTTGTATATCATAGTTTTTTTTCTCAGAAACGTGAAAGGCTGCAAGATGGTAGAATCCGTTTATAATTATATCGAAGGGAAATCTCAAATACGTCCTACTAAGCCGACGCCATACAAAGCATATACATTGCACATACATAAAAATCTGGTTCTTATTTTAAAAAATCGTTGATATTGTCTAATGACCAACCCCAAATTCCTTCGCTAAAGATGATTTTGATTCTCCATTTTCTAGTCTGTATATACCTAATTGCATCTTTCTCTTCTATGGTAAATGCTTTATGTCGTTGTGATGCCCTTTTGTACCAATACGTAACCTTTAACTATTAATTCGTACCATTACTGAGAATCAAAATAAAAACGAGTCCCGCGCCACACACACACTAAACGAAAGGGCAGGGGAGAATCACGAAAACGGGCGAAGGTGTTAGGAATCATATCGGTCACTATAACCGGACATTTTTTTTAACTAGCGGTCTCAGCAAACGTGGTCCTGCTCTGATAAAATAAAAATCTAGGATCCGATCCCAGCGCCAGCTACCGGTTCTAATTATGAATCTAAAACATCTGGGGACCCAAAAAAAACACACACAAAAAAATTAATCACAATCGGTATATTCGTTTTCAAGTTATGCGCGTACATACATTTCTACATTATTATTATTATACATGTCACTACAAGTGAGGTCATTACATCCGACTTTGTTACAAATATTTTTATATGAAAACCAAACTAAGCAGTGTAATTACTTCATTATAGCGGTTGGTGAACATAAGCGAAGTCATAATAAACGGATTCTTCTGTAGTCTATATGGACCTAGACACTGGTGTAGTATTTTAAGTGTCGTTCGTCATGTATTGAAAAATCATGACGTTCTTTAATGATTTTTCATTGAAGTCAATGCAGCTAGGGGGCACCGTAGGTCCTTGCGTCCGGGTGCCACGTACCCCTTGCACGTCCGGGTAAAGACGGCCCTGCACCCAACATAGCTCGCTCATAGCCTAGTAGTGTATAATGTGAAAATTATACAAATAGTGTACAAACAAGGTAAAGCACCCCTGGGGCGAAAACAGCCGTCTCACTGTTAATGCTAATAAGTCAGTTGCTAAGAAAATTATTATAATTGGAGCTCTCATTTAGAATATAAAATATTTAATTATTCTGGAGGAAACACAAGGAAAATTAACATTGTGATTGTTAATTACAGCTGCCCACACAAAAAACTGGTCTGTACTTTTAACCAGACCTATCTATTCTCATGTATTTCGCTGCCATGAATCCGAAACTGGGGTCAGTTTGATCTAAACACCTTCAAAATTTTAAGGGTGTATGGACCAAACTGAATCAAAAAATTGAGGATGTGTAATGGAAAACTTATAAACCAATAGATGGCGCTGAGCAATATTTGAGATTGAAAACGATTCCCGACACGTAGAAAGAATATATACAAATTTCCAACAGTAAAAGACGGGCCTAGGCTTGCGAGGCACAGCAATAGCCTCGCTGGAAGATCTCCCTTTGAGACGGAAGAGCATTCCATCTCCCCGTATGGGCCAAACTACCTCAGAGAAACCCTCAACATGTTGAGGGTTTATGGACCAAACTGACCCCAGTTGTTATAAGTACAGAGTGTACAGTCCACTTTTTTTTTGTGGACCAGTGATTATTATTTACATGAGAACGTCACTTTAATGAACTGAGGCCAACAAAAACAAAGTATATTACTGCCCCAAACGATTGCTACTGACTAGAACATTATTTATTTTATATATCTACTATATATACATATTGTTGGGGGCTAAGAAGACGTGATTAATGAATACGAGAGGTTTTCGTTGTTACATGATATATTTTCAAGACTAACTTCAACGGTGGCAGAAACAACTTAAAAGACAGCCACGCATTCCAATATTAAATTCAAATTTAACATATACAAAAAGTTTGTATATCCATCACGCCCCTATAAATTTAAATTTAATTACATAAAATATCCAGAAGATAAATTAATAAAACTTAACACCTAAACCATCTAAACACTTGTAGTGTTTAACACTAGCCAATGGCTTAGTAAGCACGTCTGCCAACATGGATTCAGTGGGCACATGTCTCAACACAATGTCGTTCGTATCCCTTAAAACCTCCCTAATGTAATGATATCGAATATCAATATGCTTGCTACGCGCATGAAACATTGGGTCTTGAGCTAAAAATATAGCCCCTTGGTTATCGGCATGAACAATCACTCGAGCATACCTCATGAGCCCTACTTCTTTCATTAGACTGTTCAGGTAGACTGCCTCCTTCATACTTTCAGAAAGGCTGACGTACTCTGCCTCACAAGTCGATGTCGCCATGCTACGCTGTTTTCTAGACTGCCAGGATATACACGCACCACCTAAAATAAATGCATAACCCGAGTAAGATCGTCTATTTAGTAAACAATTCCCCCAATCTGCGTCCGAGAAACCCTGTATACAATTACCAGTCTTCTTGTATACGATACTACGTTGTATGGTCCCTTTCAGGTAACGTAATACACGTTTTGCAGATTTCCAATCAGATTTTTCAGGATTCGTAACTTTTTGGCTTAGCTTACTCACCGCCTAGTTGCATTGCTTAGGTAATTCAAACAACCTATCAATTCTCGATATGGCCAATTTTTATCGCTTTCGTCGTCGTCGCATTTTTCTTCTGGTTTATGTTTGGAATTAATTTCCATCGGCGTTGCACATTTATTGCAATTTTCCATTGAAAAACGGTTTTAATAAATTTTCAATATAATTTTGTTGTGACAAAATAATGACATTGTCATTATTATTTCTCCGTATATCTATTCCTAAAATATATTTTGCCTGACCATAATCTTTTAATTCGAACTCTCTTGACAGCTCATCTTTAAATTTAATAATTAAACCTCTTTCTTGACTTGCTACCAAAATATCGTCTACGTGAACCAATACAAACAAATAGCTATTTGCACTTTGTTTAAAGTATAAACATGGCTCGTTCAGACTCTGCTTCAATCCCATAGCGACCAACTTCTTGTTGAGTTTGAGATTCCATTGACGTCCAGCTTGCTTCAAACCATACAATGATTTCCGCAATAAGCATGAATCGCAACCACTATCCAATTTATTCAGCATGATTTACGCACGCTTTTTAACCATTGGATCTTCTCCCTCACGATTCATAAGCTTAATTAAACTTTCTCTCAATAGTTATGGTATCTCCATGTAAATCTCTTCATCTAAGGATCCATTTAAATAAGCAGTGTTTATATCTAATTGGTGAATTTCCAAGTTTAATTCAACTGCGAGAGCCATTAACAATCTGACGGTGTCTAGTCTAGCAACAGGTACAAAGGTTTTCTCATAGTCGACCCCATATCGCTGACTGAAACCTTGTGCTACAAGTCTCGCGTTCTTCTTTAGACTGTTGTCGACGTTCTGCTTTGTTGTCAACACATAGCGGCAGCCTACGATGTTCCTGTTTTTGGGTCTCTTTACAATCTCCCGTGTACCTTTCTGAACTAATCTTCTAATTTCAGATAATATGGCTTCCTCCCAATCAGGTTTATCATTATTTTTCAAAGCATTTTTCAAGGTGATTTCGGTTGATCCAGCAAAATCTTCAACCTCGTTTGCATCAGTAGAAGTTACAGATCGCTCAACTTCCCTCGTTTGATAGATTTTCTTTGGTCGGCCTACGCTTCCTGTGCGTAATATTTTAGGTCTACCAGGAGCTCTCGTCGTCATCCTTAGCTGATCAAGCGTGTTATCACGCCTTATTTCTTCGGCTTGCTGCTCCGCTTGTAAACGTCTAGATAAAGACTCGCCTTGGTCACACTCTGCAGGATATTCTTGACATTCACTCCATATTTCTTGCATATTGTCAATCTCTTCTGCTTCATGCCTAATTTCATCAACTTGAACATTGAATTTTGTGAAGTCGATTTCGATGAAATCCTGATCGTCGTCTTTAGGGATGTTCAATAGGCTCGGCTCTTGCTTCGAGATATCCTTCTGTATGTTTGCACTTTCGTGAAATTTCACATCTCTCGCAATCATGAACTGCCTTCGCTCGGGAATCCACACACGATATCTCTTGGCGTTTTTCGGGTATCCGACAAAGTTACCAACAATACCTCTTGCTGCAAATTTGTCTTTGCTTGGATCTTTATCTAGTATGTGTACCTTAGTTCCAAATCTTCGAAGGTATTCAATTTTCACCGGTTTGTTTCGCCATTTTTCGTAAGGAATTTCGCCCTGTAGACTTCTAGTAAGACAACGGTTTCTGACATAACATGCCGTATCTACCGCTTCGGCCCAAAAACCTGAGGAAAGGTCAGAACTCAACAGCATACACCTTGACATTTCTACCAAGGTCCGGTTCATTCGTTCTGCTATTCCATTCTGCTGCGGTGTTCGAGGCATGGTCAGTCTTCGCTGTATGCTTGCTTGTTTCAAAATTTTATCAAATTCCAAATTACAATATTCTCCTCCATTATCGGTCTGGAGATATTTAATCTTCAGTCCCGTCAAGTTCTCAACGTGACTTTTATACACCTTAAAAGCATCTAAGGCTTTATTTTTCGCACTTAGAAAATAAACTTCACACCAACGTGTACAATTGTCGATAAATCTTATAAAATATTTTGCTCCCCCTATAGATTCACATCTCATAGGTCCTACAATATCAGAATAGACTATTTTCAATTTCTCAGTACAAGGATTATGGGAATCAGAAAAAGGTAACGCGGTCATTTTTCCTCTAGCACAAATATTGTAATCACGTAAGTTTTGTACTTCGGTCATATCAAACTTAGCACCTAGTTTACCTAAAAGCTAAGCAACATCTTTACCATTCAAATGCCCTAATTGCTCGTGCCAACAACGTATATCAGCATTCGAATCACTCAAATTAAATATATATTCAGGGCTATTTAAACAATATAAATTACCTCTACGATATCCTGTCAATTTAATTTCACCATTCTTATCAATAACCTGAGCTACATCGTTATTGAACATAACATTATAACCGTTATTGGTTATTTTGGCTACTGAAATTAAATTCGTTCTTAGACTTGGGACAAGCAACGTATCGCATAGTTCAAATATATCCCTCGAGTGTTCGCTCCATGCCAACAACCTTACAGTACCCTTACCTTTTATGTCAGTACTTACATGCGTCGCTAAATTTAGTTCTCCGCTAGTCATTTTTAAAGTGTCCCCGAACTTACTCGCATCATTACAAAGGTGAGACGTGCACCCACTGTCCAAAATCCAGTCATGTTTTTGAACATTTACAGCATTAGAAACTTCTACATTTAAAACATTAAAAGTGGTTAGAACGTTATCAATACAATGTGTTTCTTCTGCTTTCTGTGTTTTTCTACCTAATTTATTTTTGCACTGCGATGATTTATGTCCACGTTCGTGACATTTATAACATTTGAACCTAAAACCTTCTTTCTTTTCAGTTCCTCTCTTATTTAGATCAGTTTTGTCTTTAACTGTACTTCTGCAATTTCCGCCTTTCTTACTCTCCTTAAAATACTTTTTCGTATTTGTGTACAAAACACCTTCATCCTGATTTTTATTCGCGTCTCTGGATTCGTGGTCTTCCACTATATTAATTTTTAAGGCCTCTGGTTTCGGAAACTCGTCTCTCGACACAATCGCACATCTAAAGCTTTCAAAATGTCCGGGCAAACTGTATAACAACATGATAGATACTAAATCTTCGTTGATATTTATACCAATGTCTGCAAGCTTATCCACAGCGTCGAAAAACGTATCCAAATGTTCTCTAACATTTCCTGTTTCCGACATTTTGTGCAGGATTAAACGCTTTAAAAGTGTAGCCTTCTTAGCGGGTCCCTTCGATGCGTATATTGACTCCAATTTCAGCCAAACATCTCTGGAAGTTTTAAAACCTCTAATATTACGAAGTTCGCTTCCACTCATCGAAAGAATCAAATCGGCTTTGGTTTTTCGTCTTCTTCCATCCAGCGTTCAGCTTCATTAATCTCAGCTGGTCTAAGAACCTTGCCACTTACGTACTTCCACTCATTGTTTTTAATTAATAGAGCTTGTACCTGAATTCTCCAGCTATCGTAATTATCCTTGCCGAAGGGCTCGATTCGCATCGACATACTGCTCATCGTTCTGCACCTTTTCGCAACTAATTATACTGCTTTTGAATAATTTCCGATTTGTATACTTTCTATTAATATAACAGCGCTATGTACTTGGGCTGTCTGGGCCCATAACCAATGTTGGGGGCTAAAAAGACGTGATTAATGAATACGAGAGGTTTTCGTTGTTACAAGATATATTTTCAAGACGAACTTCAATGGTGGCAGAAACAACTTAAAAAACAGCCACGCATTCCAATATTAAATTTAAATTTAACATATACAAAAAGTTTGTATATCCATCACATATACAGGTGAATTTTTCAAGTGGGCCTTCGGGGCCAAATCTTAAACTATACGAAAAAGCGAAAAACACTCAAAGGAGTCTCAAGGCCCATTTTGACGAAAACTAAAGTAGTGTCATTAGATTTTTGAAAATTCAGTTAATTACCTTTGTCCGAAATCGAATCGGCTGATTTTGAAAAATAAACACAAGCTTATTATTATATACTAAATCATAGTCTAGCTTGTCAGGGTCAACAT
Source organism: Dendrolimus houi (assembly GCA_039645545.1). NCBI lineage: Eukaryota > Metazoa > Arthropoda > Insecta > Lepidoptera > Lasiocampidae > Dendrolimus > Dendrolimus houi. The sequence continues at coordinate 15,920,288 of CM077122.1, forward strand.
CTATGGAGGAACTGTAATATAGAAAGCTATAACGACAGAAACCATACTAGATGTAAATACATAGTAAAAATAAAAATAGAGATAGAAAAGTAGAATGTAACTAGAAAATACAAACAGCAAAATAAAAATAGTAGTGTAAAAGTAGTAACAAGAAAGGTCAATAACAATGTACAAAAGTGTATAAGAAATTAGTAGTAATATATTGTAAACATAATTAGTAATAAATAAGAAAATGTAACCATAGAATATAAGAATAAAAAAAGAAATGAAAAGAATAAAGAAAATAAAATGAGATATAAAAAATAACAAAAAGAGGAAACAAATACCCTGACATATCGTGGTCAGGATCGAGGAGAAAAAAAAACATCTATGGAGGAATGGCAAACGGGAAAAAACGGCATAGTTTAGGATTTGGCCCTGAAGGCCCACTTGAAAAATTCATTGTATACTTGCTTGGCCTCACTCACTGACTGACTGGCGTATCAACGCACAGCCCAAACTAATGAAGCTAGGACGGTGAAAATTTGCTTGTGGTGATATACTGTAGGTACGCACGAATAAAGAATTTCCAAAAATCCAAACCCTAAGGGGGTGAAAAAGTGGATCAAAGTTTCTGTGAAAATTCGTAATTTTCAAAGTAAAAAGCACGAAATTTTATACACTTGCTTCCAAGTAGAAAATGTACATATGTATCGGCGTTTTTGAAAATTTTACCCCTAAGGTGGTGAAAAGGCTACGTTTCAAATTTTTCTGACTACTCAAAATCAAGCCTCGGGCAACTGCTAGTATATAATATTGTTACGAGCTACAGGACTCGAACTAAAAATGCCGTTGGAACTACTATAGAATTTATTAGAACTGTACAAACACGTATAAAATAAATACAAATAAAACTGGATGCAACCAGTACAGACTGCACGATTCAATGCAATTCGACACGCGCAAAGACCGTCGTCTATATCGCTAATCGAAAGTACTACAAACGTCTTACTCGTCTCGTAGTCGTCGCTTGACTGCCCACCCCTCCATTCGGGCATTGTCTTATATCAACTACACAGTACAAAAAAGATTGGCCGCGCACACTGAGTTTCCGAGAAATAGTAACTTGCACACCTGTGAACGGCTAACAAAGTCGAAAATAATAACAATAAGGATTAGTTCGACGCTAATGATGGTTATAAAACAAGTAGAAAAACAATAGCATGTTTTTCTTAATTACAAATTCAAAACACAAAAGAATTCCGAAATCCGGGAAGACAATAAGCTGCGCTTACGATAGACAGCTGTGCGCTTATCTTTGACGGCATGTAACAATATGCTGGATGTTTCTTATTTAGTGTCAGGCAGAAGTCATTGATTTAGATTTGTTACCATTTCACCGTTTGTTTTTCACTTCATAATTTTCATCAAGGTCTTTATAGTCTTCATTGCATGTTTGTTTAGAGTTAATTTAAAAACATTTAAATAGTATTTAGTTTTGTTTTAAACGTCACTTTGTGGTCGTGAAACAACATTCAATTTTATTTCATTCAGACAAGTAGAGAATTGTCTGAGCTTATTTTTAAAAATTATGATAATTAATCATTTAATTCTGTTCCCTATGTTTCCCCTATTTGAGGGGTCGTCACAATTTTTTACTCTGGCCAGACATTAGCGACAATTCCACTTAAGCTTAATGAACAACTTCATTAATTTCCGACCCCTGCCTAAGTCACAAATGAGCTACGTAGCAAAAAGAAAACAGTATAACATGTCTGACCAATTACGCTAATAATCGGAAAACTAGACCAAAAATTATTGAGATGGTACGACCTAATGTTTCAAAACCATTTTAGTGTAATTTACATTTTTGCATCGGGAAATAATAAAATCATGACATTTTATTACTTTTAAGTAATTTATGTCTTATCTTCTAACTTCTGATGCGCAGGCTTCACCTGAGACAATATTAAAGTTACTGTGGTCAAATGCGTCTTATCTATACCGTTAAACATAACGCCTTTATCGAATAGTTACATTAATGTCTATACATACGTTATCTGTCAATACTTTACATAATTAACTATTAAAAACAACATCGCATCTCAAATCTGCAGTGCGTGACTAAATCTGCGTAAAACGGCTTATAACTTAAATTATCCCAGATGAAGTAGTAAGCTGATAAATTTGTTTTATTATTTCATCATTGACTATCCGATTAAATACGAGATGAATACTGTAAAGTTATTTTAGTTATCAAAATTACTCGAAAGAGATCACTCTCAAGCCATCTTTTGTTAGCAACAAACATCAGATACTGCGCAGTAGTTTGAAGAGAGAGAGGTCATAAAATCTGAAAAAAGAGACAAATACTTTAAAATGGGTACCGGGTCTGCATTGAGAACTTGTTTTGTAACTTGTATGGTAAATGCTTTTGATCATACTGGGTCGTATTTAACCATGGAAATACAAAAGAGTGTCCAAAACAAACTTCTGTTAGCGATTAGCGGAAGAATCTTGAGCAATGTTAAAATTCTTTACTTTTTTCAATTTAATTTTTACATTTAGGATTATTGGGGAGAGCAAAATTAATGTACCCACTTACTTGTCAAGGACATTTTAAATAATGCTATGATAATGCGGAATATTACAATACATAATAGAGTAATTATTGAATTTACAAATATGAATAAATGGGTTCTAATTAAAAAATAATAATAAGGATTAAAATTTGTGAAATAAAAAGATGCTTCAATTTTTAATTCTTTTGTTATTGCTTGTAGTGTACAAAAAGATGGTCCACCTTCTTTTAGGATGAGGTTATAAATAATAATAATATAGATCAAAAATTGTTAAATAAAACGATGCTTCTATTTTTATTTTATTTTATAGCTTGTAGTGTATAAAAAGATGGTCCACCTTCTTTTAGGATGAGGTTATAAATAATAATAATATAGATCAAAAATTGTTAAATAAAACGATGCTTCTATTTTTATTTTATTTTATAGCTTGTAGTGTACAAAAAGATGGTCCACCTTCTTTTAGGATGAGGTTATGAATAATAATAATATAGATCAAAAATTGTTAAATAAAACGATGCTTCTATTTTTAATTTTTTTTATTGCTTGTAGTGTACAAAAAGATGGTCCACCTTCTTTTAGGATGAGGTTATAAATAATAATAATATAGATCAAAAATTGTTAAATAAAACGATGCTTCTATTTTTAATTTTTTTCAATTACTTGTAGGGTACAAAAAGGTGGTCCACCTTCTTTGAGGATGATGTTACCATCACCAATAGACATTGCAACACCAGAAGCGTTATTAACATTTTACTCGCCTCTAATATGAAATGGGATGGATTGGATAGAGGGGACTGAATGGAGAGATGAGATAGAGGTATGGGATTGAGGAGGAAACGGGGAAGGGAAAGTGGGAAAACGGAACTCATTCAGCGTACGAAACACGATTAACTCAAGAAGTTTTACGACATCCCGTCACATTCCTGGAAAACATGCTTTTCCCGGCAACATTTTCTCTTGCACCTTCATTCGGCCGGTTCTAAACAGAAGGCACTGCGCACACACATGTGTCTTATTGGCCGAGCCTAATCTTCAATGGCTGCCTAAGTAAGTATTGTCGCGACACCACGCTCACCAATAAATAGTCCAAAAATGTCGGAATACTACTGTATTGTGCCCTAAAACCGTTCCTTGAAGTGCCAACTGTGTACCGGACATCTGGTGTAGTGTTTGTGCAAAACCAAGACGCGCGAATCCGGCCTTAAATCCTTCATTATTCCTTACACGGTTCCCTTGACGGTAAGCGTTAATTTTTTTCTACTTGGTTCACTACGATTCACGAGGCGGCATCAGGTCTAACAGAGAATCAGGGTTTGCTACGGCTAAGTAGCCATTCATATATTTCCTTCAAGAATACACGTTTCACGCCGATACTGTGTGAGATGGTTGTATCACAAAGATTGAGCCGGTCCAGAGAGTTGTAATCTAGACTATTATGATTCCAGCATGAGTTTACCAACTATAGTAGTTTTTAGGTTTAAGGATTTGTTTTTTATCTTTTTTTATTAATTTGATCTCGTGTTTGAACAAGGCCTATATTTGCTTCCAGATAAGCAAGATGATTCTCTTAGTATATATAGTATTATTGATGAAGATGAATTTTATAGATAAATCATTTTAAAAAGCTAATTGGCTGAAACTTTAAAGTAATATCTGTCACTAAAACCTATGGCAGTATTAGATTTATTTTTTAATGATATTCAAATAACTAAAGAAAGAATTCCTTATTGTTACAAGCTCTCACTCCAAATTTTTCATTACAATTCTTTAAATAGCTCGTATTATATAAGGCATAAAAAAAGCCAGCTTATAGCCACCACATTCATGAACTTTCGTAATGAAAATTAAATTCACTAAGCTGTTTAGCTCGGATTTTTGGTGGAAATGATTTATTTCCTACCGGGATATGTATTGTTCCCAGGAGCACTGGTTTAAGCGGGCACCGTTGTGTACCCTTGTTTTTGTTTTCGGTTTTATCTTTGTCATTTATATTAAAGTTTTTGTTTATATAATTACTAATATATATATATACACTCCTTACGTGTTTTTAGAGTTACTATAAGTAAAGTTAATAAGGAACCCTCATGGTGTCACTCTGATATACAAGTCTGTCTGTCAATCTATATATATCAGCTGATTATTTCAGGAAATAACAAGTCCAGGGATGAGAAATTTGTCAGCAATATAGAAGTTTCGTATTTCTACAAAATTTGGAAGGATTTATTTGGAAGCATTAGTATTTTTCAATCACAAGATAAGAGTTATTCATAAGATATTGTTACAAGTTGCGAGACTCGAATTAAAAATGCCGTTGGAATTATTATAGAGTTTATTAGAACTATACAAACACGTATAACACAGGTACAAATATACCGAACACAACAAATCCAAACGTAATGCAGAAGGTCGTAACTCAATAAAACGCGCAAAGTCCGTCACTATTAGATTCCAGATTGTAGTACACACCTCTCGCTTTGATCGTGATTCTCGCTTGGCTGCCTCCTCTCTCCATCAGGCCATCGTTTTATACTGCACAAATGCAAATATGCCCGCCCGGCAAGCATCGACGTAATTTCCTAGAAATCGTAATCCGCACACCTGGCTAATGATGCGTGCAAGCAGCAATAAACGAGTACAATAAACAATGAGCTGTTCTCTAAAAACGTATGCCAATAAATAAGTAAGCAAAAGAAGACGATCATGAAAGAATTACAATTACTTCAAATGCCGACAGGTAATAAAATGTATTTTTACGGATATGCAGGTGGATTTTGTTTTTGTCGGAACTTAAGTTGTAACAATATATTAAAACGTGAACCAGAAACTTTGTACCCCTTTTTACGAAAACTGCGCGGACTGAGGAGTACGAAATTTCGCACGCTTATAGTTTATATAGAGAAGGAGTGCATAATGCTAATATTTTTTTAAATTATGCATAAAAAATACATTAAATCAATAAAAAAAACATTACATACACTACCATGTATTTGACACACACACGCATATATACTGTTTTGTTTATTGCTAAAGTCAAATTAACTGTGATTATAAAAGTATAGTCTTTGACAACAGAACTTTAATAATGTTGAAACTTATTATTAAAATTAATTATGGTCGAATTTCGACCACTGGGCGACCACTAGTAAGATAAAATATAACAAATAAATTAAACATTACAGTTGCACAAATAAAACAGTTAAATTGTTTCACTTTTAAATTCAGTGACGTTAAAATTTATTCAATGGATAGCTTTTGTATGATTACTGAAAAATCGACTTATAAGTTTAGTTATTTTAACCATTTGCACGTCGTGTGTATGATAAAATACACTGGCAACTTTATATTATGAAATATCTATTCATGTATTCACCTATGTTTTGCAAATAAAGTTTTAATGATTGATAAAAAAATTTAAAAAGACTTGCTATAAATTTTCAAAACAAATAATAAATATTAAAAAAGGGGCCCGAAAGCAAAAAACAGAAAGAAAATTATTATAATCTTAAATTTATGACTTGGACTTTGGTTTAAAATATATTTTTAATAACAAACTATCAAAAATCTAGATAATAATGGCATGTGGTTAAATCTAATCATTTAAGATTTAGAAGTTACTTCTTTTAATGGTGGATGTTGATGATTATTCCTATTATACTTTCATGGTCTTACAATAAGTTATTTGCAAGTCTCATTATTGATATTTCAAGGAGAACTGGTAGGAAACTCTCCAGAAAATGTAGCTAAAATTATTTTATATAACTTATTTTTCAGTCTTTGTTATTCATAGATGTGTTATACAATTTCTTTTAACTCACAAAAAAAGAAAATTTGTGTTATTGGAATCTCCAACAAGAAGTTTTTAATGTACCTACTTATTGTAGTTGATAATGCATAAGGACTGGCCAGGATATGAATTTTTTGAATTTAGACCTTTATTGATGTTCCTTTATTTTCTTATGTCAATTGTTTCTCTCTATATTAATTCGTCATATATTCTCACGTGTAGCTTTACGGTCTTATTCATAGAGAGTAGTAGTTGTAGTAGTAGAATTCGCCACAAAGGCTGGCAAAGGAATCTTAGTCCATACAGCCAATTCTGATGTATAAGTCTTCGTATTGTAGGGAAGTTAAATTGTAGGCTACAACTGACACCATTCAACGGAGTTCTTGTGAAAACTCGAAAGGCCACATTTGACTATAGAGTTCAAATCTATAATAAAAACATAATTACTACTCAAAAAATAAATATCCTACAGCTATTGTTCATTTTACAGTAATCTTACACATTTTTAGAAAATAAAACAGGGGACGTTTTAGTTTCATTTCCCGCCAAAAACTCCTCGTGCTTATTCATAAAGAGTTAGAGTAAGCTTGAACGCTTCTTTATGGTTCTAAGAGAAGCGTTCAAACTTAATTTAACTCTATAAATAAGACCGTTAATGGATAAAATATTTACAGTTCGTTCTAATCGTAATAATTTAAAGAAATGTTTTACACGGTTGTATTTATAGTGACAGAAACATACTAAAAATTTATATACTGTTATTTATTACCTGATAAAAAAGTATATTAACAATTTTCAAAACGAAAACGGTGTTTGCCTCTCCGATAGCACTGAACATTACACTTGATCGATTTAACAAACAGTAATTTGATACATTCGCTTCTCATCAACAAAGCAGTGAAGATCTGTTTTGTGTAACAGGAAATGTACCGAAAAGAGGATATAAAAGTTAATTAATTTAATTCTATTCTTTTGATCTCTCCCCGGGCGAGGGATTCGTATTAACGAGATAATAATTTGTGTTTACCATCCAAAAATGTTGTAGGGCTACGACTCATTCAAGAACAATTCATTTGTTGAATTTTGTGTACTTGGAAACATTGCTTTTAATTTTATAAAGAAGCTTGATGCCGTTGACGGCTTAATCTCGTTCCGGTTTCGGTCCGATTAAACGTCGCTGTGAATACACTACTAGTTGTTATTTTGTGGATTTATTGTATTTCATTTTAATAAAGACACGTTTGCATTTAAGTTTTATTGGAATATTTAATAAGTACATGTATTACAAATTAACATTTCTGAATGAGAGGAGAGGTGCTAGTGATGTGCACTCACAGACTACACCATAGACTAGTGCCGGGACACGACATAAACACTATTCTGGAATTGTAACAAAAGCGTATTCACACTGTCAGTACAAGTCATGTCAAATCCGATCTCGTCTCAATCAAATACTATTTTCGACGAACCCGTACCGGCGCGATATTAGATCGGAACTAAATTGATATGATACTAAGAATTCTCTAATTCTTTCTTGTTTATGAATATTTGATCGGACCGGTAACGGACCGAGACCGGAACGAGATTAAAGCATGAACGTCATCATAGTTGCCAGTTCCTATATCTTACTATTTATTCACTTGTCCTATCATCGGTTGAATTTTGACATTCTTATGATTATGGAGTTTATGTCAAATTTTAACCGATATTAAAGCAAATGAATGGTCGGTAGGATATCGAAACCGGTCAAGTGTGATTCGGGCCTAAGGGTTCATCGATATTAATATTCAATTATATCTTGATTAATAATGAAAAATTTATATTGTTTTACATGGCAAAATTAATAAAGAATTTCTTCAAGTTCGTTTGTCTGGAACAGATCTTTTTTACGGATAAAGCCAAGTATTATTTTTGCCAAGTACCCATGGTCTCATAATTAGATATGAAAAAGACTGTGTGAAGTGGAAAGGAAAAGTTACAAAGCTAACCCAGGGCTCCAAAGGACATGCTCTGAACACAACTTGGATTTAATGCTAGGATGATGATGTTTGTTTTTGCCAAGAAAGTATTTAATTTTCTATTTGTTTATTCCAAACTTATAGATTAATCAGATAAATTAGATATGAAAATAGATCTTTCCTTGACTGAGGTGAAGAGTGGTAATACTGGCAGTCACGTTGTAAGATAAAATCATGTCATCCTTTACACAATTCACCTATATCTTTCTGGACTTACCTTTACTTAACATTATTTTTGCCACATGGTACCCATATCAACATTATCTTTTTCCTAAAAGTTTTTCAGCCTGGGTTTCTTCATTTAAGCTCATTCCTGAACACAACTTGCAGGGCTCATTTAATTTCACTTGTCAGGTATGATGATGTTTGTTTTCACTATAACTGCACTATAACTGAATCAGAGAACCTTATTTTCCAATACTTTTTCTATTTTTATTTAACAATTTTACAAAAACTTATAAATTGATAGCGGACTAATTGAGAAACATTTTAATTAAAGATAGAAAAGAATTTTATACATTTTGTTTGAAAATTTTAGATAATATTTCATATAAGGTATTATATAAAATATTATACTTAAAGTTTTACATGTAATGAAATAAACCGAACACAGCAAATCTAAACTAGTTATTGAATACCGAAGTATTATAAATATATTTTTGGACATTATATCAGTTTATTTAAAACTATGTTAAATTAAAAAGAACTACTTATTCTATACAAAACAGACGCCAATCACTAAAAAAAAAAATATAACACTATTATTCAATTAAGGAAATGGCAAATTGTATCGTTTAGAAATAAGAGGGTACATAACAAAATTAATTATTTACTTTAAAAAGAAACACGACAAGAACAACTATGCTACTAAATAACTGTAACACTTTAGTGTGGAAGTCACGACGTTTTCCTTCATCGCCAGTGTGGGACGCTGAACTTCAGAAAAATACAATGCATGATTTCAAGATTATTATACTTCATAATCTTTAATACACAAATCACGGTCGAATAATCAATTCCAACAAACACTAGCCACCACCGACTTCCATAACGGTTGGTATTTCAAGTAGTTTCATCTTTAAACAGCGAACGTTCGCGGGAACAAGATTATCATAACAATACAACTACTTATTTTCACAAAGTTTATACATCGTATACAATTACTCACATAGTTTCATATAGTCTAATAAATTATGTCATTATTATATGAGTAATTACTACAATTATACTTTCATGGCATCTCCTATACATACATATTAGCTATATATTTTAGGACACCAACAACAGTGTGTTTAGTTTGCAATGATATGCGTATTAAGCTTGGACTTTAACATGTCAAAGGTAAATGTGTTGTACATTTACCTCATCCAATTGATTAGATGGAAACCTTTGAATTTCCTAAGTCAATTACAATTACTAATTCTTAATTAATGCGCCTTGAGGGATTTCGTAAGGAACCCCTTACCAAAATATCACAGATTGCAGGTATTACCCCTGGGTAATTAAGGTACATTATGAGATCCTGTTTCTATCAACAGATATTCGAGATAGTAATATCATGTGGCATTTTAATTAATGTAATATTGTTAACCTACAGAATGTTTCCGGAAAGAGGTTAGATATAATAGAAATTTATCGCATATCGCTGTGGCCGCTGCTTCGTTCGTGCAGGCATCATGAATTGCAACGACAGGACCAAAAAACGCGACCGCAACGTCATCTTTCTGGCTACATTCATCTATCCCACAGAAACGTCGTCATTTTACTAGATATAAAATGTTGTAATGTTGACGCGGGGTTAAGCTAACTCCGTATCAAGTTTCATTCAAATGCGTTCAGTAGTTTCCACGTGATACTCTACCAGACAATTAGATACAAATTCTAATTCGTCGATACCGCGGAAGCGACGTCATTTATCGAGCTAAAAAGTATGGTAAGTGCTGACTTGGGATATATCCCGGTTAGCTTGTAAGAAAACTCTGTCAAGTTTCATTTAAATCTCATCAGTAGTTATAACTTGATGTTCTAATAAACATAAAAAATTCTAAATATTTGTATTATCGGAATCTGCTAGTCCGAATTAGCCCCTCTGAGTTTTAAATCTTCCGTATAAACAAACTTAACACCTCCTGTAGATTTATAAGATATTATGGAAGATTTCAAATTTTTACTAAATTATAACTAAAAGTCTTGTAGAATAGTGTACATTATTTATTGGTCCATCGCCTAACGTCATTCCTAGTTCCTTCTTCCATGTTAATATCCTATTAAAGAACGTCCCAATAACAGCAATATGTTCTGCGGAGTAATAGGGACTGACGTAAATAGGACTTAGTGACCTTTCAAAGCGAATTTCGTTGGGCCCTCCCAACTGTAAGTGTAATAAGGATTTAGATTCAGCTTTATAATTAAAGGGTCGAAAGTTCTAATAACCGCAGACAATTTGATATGTTTGCCTGATAAGGGAATCGCTTTAGTGTAGCAATTTACGACTGTCTTTATTTGATCGCAGTAATGCGGGAAGGGCAGCGACGTTTTACAAAAATAGTTATTTGAGTACCGAAATCCATTTTTTTTAATAATAGTAGTCACCTTAGGTTGAAATCCTTTTTTTTCTAAGCTATTATGCACTTTTCTGTGTCTGTTTCACTTTATACTGACTTTATAATGAGTGCAATTATTTACCTTATACTCTGTCCAACCGTTTAATTTACTTTTGGTAGGCATATCGTTGATTAATTAGTAATGCCTTAAAAGGTTACTGATTCGAGTGTCTAGTTTCTTTTAATACATTGTAATGCAAAAATATCCTTTGCTATAAAATAAATGTTTTATTGCGTAAAAAATGAGCCATGTACCCCACATTTTTATACATAGTAATTAATGTAAATGTAAAATTAGGATATTTTAAATCTAAATAAATGCCGTGTTATTTTCTTTTCTTAAAAATATTTTCATTTCAAAAAGATTAAATACGATAAAATTTAGGTCAGAAAACTGACAAGTGGTGCATGCGTTCTGGTCATAATCGAACCCGCGCCCTTTGAGTTTAGGACGCGTGCGCTGGCCATTACGCTACCACGACTTAGTCTCTAGCACGTAGTACATTAAACCTCATTGTATTAGTATGGTTTTGATTATTAAAAGTTAATTTTGAAAGCCGTGGGATAAACCGTCTAAATATTGGTCGGAGTAACCAGAGACTTGAGTGTACCGCCTAATACCTCAAGCGCGTGTGAAGTCACGTAACTAAACATAAAGCTGTCCCTTATTCACAGGATTTTGATGGAAAGAGCATAATTTAACGCTAATTAATTTGATTATCAAATTAGGAAGTGATTTGCATACTTGAAGCTTGTTTCGGCGAAGTTTGACAGTTTGTGAACGTTAATTGTCTAATGCATTGTGAAGGCTTTATTTCACATGTTGAATCTTATTTAGTTCGTAAGGGAATTAGCGTTGGCGACTGACGAGACAATTAAGAAAATTGGCTGACATATTACCAGTGGCGTAGCGTAGTGGGGGCTCGGGAGGGGTGGCTCGCCCCGGGCGGCACTTTTTGGGGGGTGGCAAAATTTCACAATAAATAATATAAATATTTGAACCATTTCATATTTTTATCGCAAATACAAATTCGGACCGATTGAAAAGAGCACGGAATTTTTCATTACTTATTCTGTGACCAATTCGGGGAATCCTTTTCTTTGAATGATATTTTGTAGCGACTGCTGACAACACAGTATTTTCAAAATAGGTTCAGTAGATCCAGAGATTACCCCCTATAACGTCACAAACACACAAACTTTACCTCTTTATAATATTAGTATAGATATAGTATGTATTAAATTGAAATACCTAAAGGGCGGCAAAATTGTCTTCCGCCCCGGGCGGCCGTCACCCATGCTACGCCGCTGCATATTACTATAACCCTTAGGAAAGTTTTAATTCTATCATGTTTTTCAAGGTTTAGGCTTTAATTATATTCACGCTGGTGTAGTGTATATCACGATATAAGGCACTCCTAGAACAAGCTATTATCCAAACAGAGCTTCCTTCTTCTATTTCGTTCCCTCACTAAGGGGCCATCCATAAATTACGTCTCATGTAAAGGGGAGGTCCACAAAAGGGTGACATTCTGTGACAAGGGGTGGGGGGGGGGGATAAATTTCGTGACATTTAAAAATGTAATATATTTCAGCTAATTACAGAACTGTTGTTTTAATTGAATAATGTCTTGATGTAAATTTGCAAAATATGTGATGTCACACTAGAGCGGGAGGAGTCTCACGAATGTGACAAGCTTTGAGAAGAACGGGGGAGGGGTTAAAAAATCATGAAATTCGTGTGTCGTAATTTGTCGATGGCCCCTAATGAGGATCGTGTCTTTGCTAGCAGTAAATAATAGCTCAAATTGATCTCTTCCACCGAAATCGGTTTTTTACACGGTGGAAGACCGAATTTATTGACATGATGCGAATTCAAATCACAAATTTCGTCGAATTTTGTGTGGGTTTGATTGGGTCCCCGGATGGTATAAATTCACAATTGGAACCGGTAGTAGGCACTAGAATCGGGTCATAGATTTGTATTTTTTCAGGGCAGGACAAGGTCTGTCGGGACCGCTAGTTAATTATAATCTTAATATGTTCCGTGCAGGAACGGAGAAAGAATACAATTTCCTGCGGCTGGGCGGCCTGTCGTAAGAGGCGACTAAACAACCCAAAGCCAGGTGGTAGGGTATTTGCTCGACTGGATGGCAACCACCCCTGGTCTAGCGTATGCCGCCATAACAACCTTGTGTTGTGTTCCGGCATCAGTGACCAGGTTCCAGTCTCCTTTAAGAGAGCAGCAGCGCATTTGTAGCACCTTTGGTGTTGCAAATATCTGTAGGCGGCGGTAACCACTTTCCATCAAGTGGGCCGTCTGCCTGGCTGCTGAACTCCTGCAATAAAAAAAAACTGATGGCTGATTTTTTAATCACCAGATAAAAGTTATTCATTAAAATAAAGTATAATATGGAAAAATTAAACATGTCAGTTTAATGTGTATAACAGTTGAATGGTTAGACTTTTGATTTGACTCACGTTATAATTTATTCGACTGATAACTTTTACCTGACGATTGAAAAATCGGCCCCTAAACAAATTAACTACCTACTCTCTCAAATCTACAACACGTTTGTCGGTGACTGGTTTCACAAAGACTTGCTAAATAAGACAGGGAATAGCACGGAATCTATTTCAGGGTCTGTTTGATTTCAATCTGAATGTGTTGTGACCCAATTAGCGGATCGTGTCGAGTGTATGGGATGCGAACGAAACGCGTACCTATTAAACTAGTCTAGTTGAGATTTGAGATATTAAGGCGATTATATCTCTTAAATGATTAAAACGTATAAACATTAATTCATGTGTTCCTTTATACGGATGGATAGCATACGAATGTAAGACGAACAAAGTACCTACAGTAGGCGCGCGAGTTCATATCCATCCTGAGGAATGCGGTAGTGCTGTGACCTTTTTTTTTACAAGGTGATATCCATTTGCGGCCCCCCGCCGGGAACACTTCGGCGGGGGAGTGTGGGACTCGCCGGCTAGAGGAGCCGGAATACCCACTAGAACCCCTTGGTGCCACCTGACGCCATGTGCCGGGGTCACGGGATGTACGCGAGTTTATCTTCCGCGACCTCGGTTGGCGTGGGCCCGCCCCAGCGGGCAGGCCTCTCCATACACAATGATTGAGAGGGGCAGCGCGCGGGCACTGACGCGCCCCCTACTCGGCGGCTTTAGATGCGGGTGACGGCCTTAAAGCCTCCCCTGACCGTCAGCCGCGCCGCGCGTTCATGGCGGCCGGAGGTTCTCATTCCTCCGGCGCCGCGACCTAGTGCTGTGACCTAATTAATTATGGTAATGTGGATAATAACTACCGATTTAGTCAATTTGGTTTATCGTAACTTACGGTAATTTTGCAAATTATGAAATAAAATAAATGTGATAAGTAATTACTTATTTATTTCTAATAGAGAAAAATATTTTTTAAAGTCCAATTCAATCACTATCAGATGAAAAGACAACCGACAGATCAGAGTCGGAATCAGTATCTTCGCCGTCGCTGACTTCAAGCGGAGTAGTCATGGTTTATTCACAATGAAATAACACAATAGGGTTAGCGTAAATTTTCGGTATCGATAAGCGCGCGTCACAACCGTCAAGGACAACACTCGACGTCAGACAAATGCGGCGGGGTAGGTGGTGAAGGTGGGGCGAGCTGCCCCCCGCGCGTCGCCTCTGGCCCCGATGGACATAAACTCGCGCGCCTATAATATAATATAAATTACAATATGTAGCATAATTGCAAAGGCTAATTTTATACAAGACACGAGTGTTAGTTAAGTTAATTTTATTATAATTTGTTTATTTTATATATTGTTTTCACTTTGTTTTCCTGTGCATGTGGTCAGTGCAATGATTATATCTATTATATTATATTTTAATTATTGTTAATGACTAAGTATGTATATTTTTAAATTATATTATTTTTGGTTTGTGTTGTGTTTAAATACATTAGAGCTTTATCATAATTTAACTGCATTGTACATTATGTACTATTATTTGTGTTGTATTGTCCTTCGTGACTTCACTTGTAGGACCCAGGCGGAAGAACAGCGCAGGTCTCAATTGGCCAGCATATGCTGAGACTGGGTCTAATTTTAGGACTTATTTTGTTTATATTGTTTTATTGTTTGATAATACTCTGTATTGTTTTTGTCCTGAATAAAATATGTCTTTCTTTGTTTTTTCATACTGTCTTTTTACAATAAAGGTTCACGTTTGACCACGATCTCGCCCGACGTCTAGCGGAGATATGGTCTAGGATGGATTATGCATACCAAGAAGGTACCTATTCATACAGGACTTGAAGACGACCAGTTTCGGATAAAAAAAACAAACTTTTACAAATTTCATAAGTAATTCTAATAAATAATCGGCAAACAATCACACTTATTGTATATCCCCATCTTAAGCAAGTTACGCTTGTGTTACGGGTAATATGCAACGGATTACTCTGGGGCCGATACCACATACCGAGACCATGGTCAATAACGGAGAAAATTCGTTTCCAAAATTTACCATACCAGAAATTGAACCCGGAGCCTCTGCGTTACAGCGAGATAGGCCGTCAAAGGCTTAGCCCGCTCAACGACAGAGGCCATCATATTGAAAATATGTACAAGTATATAAAAGTATGGACACTTTCACCACTAAGAGAGCCAATGCGTTACTTACCTCGTTGAGACTTTAAATATAATAATATATAATATGATGCAGAGACCACCCTGGCTTAGGAACAGGTTCCTTTCCCTAAATCAAGGTGGTGGTGGTGGTGGTAGGCAATACCTAAACCGCCTTCTTCAATACTGGATATTATATATAATGTAGTGTCATTATGTATATAAAAGCATAATGAACGCTCAACTCTCCAACAACAGTAAAAAGTGGACAACAGATTTTGGCACCAAACTAAACTGCAGCGAAGCGTGGCACAAAGCGCAAACTGTCCTTTTTCACGTCGTCAACGCGTGCCGTAATTAGGGTCCGCGCTGTTGATAATTAAGCTGTATTTCAGGAGTGCACAAAGCGGGACACGTTGCAGGCGCAAAGTTTGCTCATTATTTGGACACTTACCTGAAGCTCTAGTCACACAACTGGGTATTCAATTTTATGTTAGTTTATTTATTACAGGGACGATAACCACAATTTACGGTAAGGCCCAACACATTGGTATTAGTAGAATAGTATCCAAAGGTTGATAATAGGAGCAGAGGAAGGCAAAACAAGCATTAGAAGGTTGAGCTTAGGTTGATTGCTAGGCGGGCCCTACTGGCGAAGATCTGCTCTCGAACAACAGCACTAGCATGGGTTGCGGGAAGCTTTTGCCAGAAGGCACTCTGAGAATAGATATCTAATTTAGAGTGAAACAAAAACAACACCTTTCGGATTCAAGGCTATATTATTAGTAATACTCAATGTAACAAAAATGTACAACAGTATACAGGTTATAATACCTATTAAAGCTTGCAACATTGTCTAAAGAGAAATCGCTATGAGACCTGCAATAAAAATAGGCAGAATGCCAACATTAATGATATTGAGACCCAAAACAAAACATATGGAAAACATCCATAAACGAGCTAGACTTGTTGCTGGGAAATTTTTAGTTGCTACTTCTCCTTAAAACAGCAATAACACTGGGAAGCAGTGTGCATGGAATAGGAAGTAGAATTACTTTTGATTTGACTACTTATAATAATATGTACTAAAGCCAGTTGAAGACGTTGATGGCCTACCAGGGCGAGGCAAATCTTCTAGCATATCTCGTCCGCTTTTGAACGCTATGTACCATTCATAAGCACGTGTTTTTGATAAAGTCGATTCACTGTAAGCCTTCTTAACATTTTCAGTGTCTCCGAATACGAAATTCCATTGGCGATGCAAAATTTAAGACAAATTCTTTGTTTGATGTTTTTGTCCGTTATGAAATTCGCAATACACTCTAGATATGGATCTAACTAAAAACAACACTGTATTTAATCTAACTGACCCATGCAACTGAAACTCCGGACCAAAATGAAAACAGTTCTGCCAATCAAACAACAACAAAAAAACAAAAATTGAATTTATAAATAATAATAATAAATCGGTAGACAAAAACACACACTGTATATCCCCAAATTAAGCAAGTTACGATTGTGTTATTTTTAATATACAACGGACCACTCTGGGGCCGATCCCAAACACCCAGACCATAGTAAATAACGGAGAAAATATGTTTCAGAAATTTACTATACCAGGAATCGAACCCGGAGCCTCTGCGTTGCAGTGACGGAAGCCGGCAAAGGCTTAGCCCGCTCAACTACAGAGTCTGAGGCCGTCAACTTTTTGAAATCATAACAAATCATCCATTCCCGATTCTTTTTTGACAGAATGTATTACCTACAAAAATTGTCCCCAGTGGAACTTGGTTTGAATAAGAAATTTGAATTTGAACATTACGATTTTTAGATAGAGAATAATGGTAGAATAACAAAAAATAATTACACCATGGGTTTACTGTAAAAAAAGTGTAAACAAAATAGTCTAACAGGATTCTAATATGCAAAAAGCGACGATTTTATATTTAAACTTTCACCTTTAAACACCCAACATATGAATATATGGACACCATACTCTCACAGAATATCCCGGGAAACGGTTAGCCTTGAACTGATCGTGTTTCATACGATGAGTAAGAGATCGAATAATTCACTCCTCCCCTTCCCCTATAGCATCTTCCCTATCCCTCCCCTCTATCCCATCCTAAAGGCTTGCAACGCCTTGACTTCGCTCCTGGTGTTGCAGAGGCCTATATTTATATATCAAGCCTTTAATATCATACCATTGTATCGTAAGCGACATTTGGACCTAAGTATATTTCTTGTTGCTTAGGTACTTTGAATTATTATTTTGATTTAAGACTTGAATTTCAGCTTTTAATTTAGTAGGATCTAAGCTAACTAAAACTGAAAGTCTTAAAACAAAATACTTCAAAATAACTTTTGCAACAAAAAATGTACTTAGGTTCAATTGTCGCTTACGATAAAATGGCGATAATCGCTCGATATACTTTCATACTTACATATTAATTAGAGATAGATTTATTAAGATAACTTAAGTTTGCTACTTGTTTTTGATTAAGCCCTTGAGAAATTTCGGAACTTGTTTGAAACAAAACTATACAAGACTATTGAATTTGAATGCTTCATTACAATTCTAGCAAGAGGGAAGTTCAGTACCAGGCGGGTACTGATCAGTAGACCGTCCGATAACCGCAGGAGGGCAGTGGTCGGAGGGAGGAGCAGGGTTGTGACCAGATGGGGTCCAACCAATCAGGTAGCAGCAAGGGGGTGCGGCAAAGGCGTGACGTCAACTTGTTGCTTAGGTAGAGGAGTGTTATGTAGAGTATAAATGTGTATTGAAGTCTAAGTTATCTGCTTTTTCAACAAATGTAACACAAACATCGCAACATGCTAATTGCTCTAACCATAATAATTTGAAATTACCTAAAATAACTATTCCACAGTTTTCTGGTGATTATAGTCAATGGTCTATATTTCGGGATTTGTTTGTATCTCTTTGTGCATAAGTCAGAGATTGACAAAGCACAAAAGATGCAATATTTGAAAGGGCTTCTGTCAGGAGAGGCAGAGCAATTAGTAAGGCACATTAATATATCTTCCGATAACTATGATAGATGTTGGTCAATGCTTGAGGAGAGGTATAATAATAAGAGGTTTCTTACATATTCTGTTTTAAAAAGATTGTTTAATCAGAAAATAATTTCGTCAGAATCACTCAACACTGTTAAAAGAAATGATAGATATACAACTACAGAATGTCTTGGTTCTTTAGCTAATTTAGGAGTTGATGTATCTACTTGGGACGTTATAGTAATTTATATGCTTACATTAAAGATGGATTCTGAGTCCAGAAAACAATGGGAATTACAGATAGCTAGCAACTCTTCACAAGATTTACCAACTATGACGCAATTTAAGGAATTTATAACCAGTAGATATCGCGCGTTAGAATTTCTGACTCAGGAGCCAAATTTAACAATCGGTCTTATACTCATAAAACCTAAGACATTTCAATATGTAGCAAATGTGGTGTGTAAATTTGTAGCGATAATCATCGTTTAGCTAACTGTAAACAGTTTGCCAACGCAGAGGTACAGGCTCGTCGTGGTTTCGTTGAGAAAACAGAATATGTTTTTGAATTATTATTTTGATTTAAGACTTGAATTTCAGCTTTTAATTTAGTAGGATCTAAGCTAACTAAAACTGAAAGTCTTAAAACAAAATACTTCAAAATAACTTTTGCAACAAAAAATGTACTTAGGTTCAATTGTCGCTTACGATAAAATGGCGATAATCGCTCGATATACTTTCATACTTACATATTAATTAGAGATAGATTTATTAAGATAACTTAAGTTTGCTACTTGTTTTTGATTAAGCCCTTGAGAAATTTCGGAACTTGTTTGAAACAAAACTATACAAGACTATTGAATTTGAATGCTTCATTACAATTAAGTATTGAAATTAATTCGTTTTTGTTCAAAATCAGAGGTCCCGGCAGACGTCGTCCTGCCCCGAATAAATAAAAATCTAGCACCCGATTCTAGTGCCGCCAACCGGTTCCAATTGTGAATTTAAATCTTCCGGGGACCCAATCAAACACGCACAAAATTTCATCAAAATCGCTAAAGTCGTTCTCAAGTTATGCGCGTACATACATTTCTACGATTCAATTTAATTTATATAGAAGATAAGTTCTACTGGAGAAAATTTTTGGAGGTCATAAATATAAGTTAAAAATTAGGTCTACTACATACAGACAGACATATATACATATTATTACCACGCCTATTTTCTGTGTGGGTAGGCAGAGACGATAGTTCTCCACTTACGACGATCCAAATAACTTGCATCTCATCGACTTTAATTATATTTCTTCATTAAGTTTTACTATACACACCTCTTTGCAACGTGATATTGTTGTTTAAGAAAAGAAGTGACAAGAATCTCCCCAGTAACAAGTCTAGCTAAAAACACATTTCTTTTGTAACTGGTTCACTTTTTTTGTATAAATAAGAATTGTAATCACTTAGGTGTTAATTATTTGTATAGATAACATTACAATAAAGACGTCATACGCAGCACACTGCATAGCTTACACCTTAAGCGATGCAAAAAATAGATTTATCAAACAAGTTACAACAACCATTGAATCTCAAAGCCACCGGATGAAACACAGAGGTCTCAACAAATTCTAAAACGTGAGAGCTCAACATAAACTGGTACCAAGGACCGACAGATTGAAAGTATCACCTCATGTTTAATTCACGTGAATGTGGTTCGAGATTCAGGCGAGTCCCATCGTAATGCACCGCATTTACCACATGTATGAAAGATTGCACTGAATATATGAATTTGTAAACAAAATTTATGCGTGGTTGATATAACTATTTAGAAAGTTTTCCCCATTCTTTATCGTCTTCAAATGTTGTATATATAATAAGTAGATAGGAGAATTATATACATACATACATACATATTATGACATGTTTGCCCTGAGGGTAGGCAGAGACTATAGATCTCTACTTAAGACGATCCTGGCAAACAACTTTCGCTTCATCTACTTTCATTAACCTCTTAGTTCATGCACGTTTATTTGAGATGCTTTTTACCTGACCTCGTTTTAACACTTCTGCTATTTGATCATGATGTGTACGTCGCGGTCTACTGGTACAAACTCTACCATTCACAATACTGTCATACAGTGGTTTTGTGATTCTATTTTCCTCCATCCTCTCTACATGGCCAAGCCAACATATTATAGATAGGAGAATAAGATGCTAAAATTAGTTTAGTATTATTTGGAGACATCTTTTGCTGTATAAAAGTAGTTCATCAAATGACTATGAATTAAAGTTGAGTTTCCATTGTTTTCATCAAATGCAGACTAAAAATGATAATCGAAAGTTCCATAAAAAACTACTAAACGGTTGACAAATTTCCATTGTTTTTAAACGTTATTTAAATAAATAAATCGCAGCCATAAAACACACTCATTTAATCGTTACGCTTGTGTTAGTATCCGGACCATATCTCAAAAACTACTAAACGGACTTTGCTCCTACTAATTTTCACTGAAAGTATAAATTTAAACTTTTTAATCAATATTGTTTAAGTTTAAAATATGAAAAACTGTAAACGTTTTCAGGCCTTGGTTATATGTACACGCATTATTTTTAGCTGTTTCACGATCACACTGCTAGTTTCTATCAAATTTCATCACTATAGCCCCAATAGTACCTGACTAAACATAGCTATGACATAAGAATTCTATTTCTGCCAAAATGTACACCCAGCGATACCATAATATATTCTTACAAGGGTAGTAATAAATACTAGGCTTTAAGCTTAATAAAATACAGAATAAGTAGTACCTATAATTTATATAAAAGATCAGCGAACTTTATGTAAGGATTCAAAGAGGATAATGTATGAAGAAAATCTGACTTGGGATACATTCGACTTAAATAAATGAAAGCTTTCCTACTAATTTCATGGCCCCATTGCACTGCATATATACATGATATGTAACTAAAGTGGTAATATTTTAAAGCGTTCACTTATATTATGTAACCAAATAGAATAATCAGATGAAAGAAATACAGTGGGTAAAAATCTTCAAAAGTAGGTGGCTATTAACATAAATTTTATAAATTCACTGTACTTTACTGTACAACAAGCAAAGACAATTCGTTTCTTTTTACTCAAACCATTCATTCAAAAACTAACTTTTGACTCTTCAAATTATTTGCCACTCACATCGAATGAACACTGAAATTAATTTAAGGTACTAACAGTTTGAGGGTTTGCCAATGAATACAAAATGCGCAGAAGGGACAACTGGGTCAAGTAGTTCTAAATAGTAATATACATTGGTTGTCCCTTTTTACTATTACATGAGATCAGTGATCAGAGATTTTCATAAATATAGAAAGAAAATAATTTATACACCAAATTTTGGTATTCAAATGCATTTTTGGATTCAAATTTATTTATTTATTAGAATGTATTCATATGGAGTATGAACAGGGAAGTTAAACTCAAAGTTTATTTATTTCTTAAAACATGAGTATCTAAATATCAGAGTATGCATTATGGTATAAAAGTAAATATGTATCATGTTTGGCCAGTTATGCATAGAAAAATTACAATAATAAATATAATTAAATGTCCTCGAAACAATGTCATAATAATAACTCAAAAATAATATAATAAAAAAATATATTATTATTACTATACTAACTATTGTCCACAATTACTATTTTATAAATATATTAATACCACATTAATATATTTAAAAAATGATCAAAATGTATTTATAAAGGCCAGTAATTCATAATAGCATTTATTTAATAAAAATGTCCTTAATTTTTGTTTATATATGTCACGCTTTTCAAATAAAGACATTTCTTTTATATTACTGGTTGCTGTCAGATAGTTATTCAAAAATAAAAACTAACCACTTTACCTTCAGCAAAATATATATATCATGTTCTTTTATACACTTTAAAAGATTTTTTTCCAGGAAAAATAGCTGTCATAAAAATAATATTCAAAATTATTTAAGAAACAACCATTCTCGTTACTCATATTTGATAAAAAATTCAAATCGGTATCTGGAGACTTGTTATTTATTATACTATGCAAACAGTTTAAATCCCCACGCGTCTGGAAAACATTAGTGGTTTTATTTTATTGAAGATTAGTATTATATTGTTACAAGTTACGGGACTCGAATTAAAAATGCCGTTTGGAATTACTATAGAATTTATTAGAACTATACAAACACGTATAACACAGGTACAAATATAACTGTACACTACCAGTACAAACTGCACGTTTCAATAACACGCGCAAAGTCCTTCGGGCATTCCTTTATACTCAGTTTGCAATATGTTACGACCGGGTAAACAATGGTTTCCTAGAATCACACCTGGCCACTGCCTACCATAAAGGATTACAATACACAATAGGCGGCTTTTCTAATTACAAATATTAAAAACAAAGTAAACAAAAGAAGTCCAAAGGCGGGCAGGTAATAAGCCGTGCTTCATGTCCGGCAGGTGTGCATTCTCATTTGTCGGTTTACTTCGTGGAATTTTTGCTTAGTTGTAACAATATGATGATTTATTATTAGATGTCTCTGTGATGATACTCTGCTTTAAATTGTAAAACAATCATTTTAAAAAATGTATTGACATCGAAAGTATAATACTAGCCTACAGATATCGTAAAGGTTCTATTGATCCTTTCTAAAAAGTATAATTATTTTAGTCGATTAGTTATATTTTGAAATATAGTTTAAAATTTTAAATGCGTGTAAAAGATAACCTGCTATGAGTTACAATTCACCCAATCAGAATCAGACTGAGTGGGATTTTACACTCTTTAAGTGTCCAATAATGTAGTGCTCAGGGACAATCGCAGGAATTTATTCCATGGCTTACACACATCTGGCATAAATATAATACAGTGGACGACTTCTAAGTGTTGAGAAAGTGTGGATGCACTCCCAATTGTCGGCTAGCGATGCTGGAATGAGAGCGTAAGCACCAAACTCCCCATTATATAGACTGTACAATACACTTAAAGCACCAACGTCTCTTCTAAGGTTTAAAGGTTCTAGGATTCTA
Organism: Dendrolimus houi; assembly: GCA_039645545.1. Classification (NCBI taxonomy): domain Eukaryota; kingdom Metazoa; phylum Arthropoda; class Insecta; order Lepidoptera; family Lasiocampidae; genus Dendrolimus; species Dendrolimus houi. The sequence goes on from CM077122.1 coordinate 15,943,960, forward strand.
GACCCTCGGTAAGTTTGGGTTCGCCAAAAATTCAGACCGCTTGCGACTGCAAGTAGTCAATTGGGAGCAGCTGGTAGTGGAGTGCGCCAAACCAAAGATGACATCACTCCTAATACGAACGTACATACTTGTTCTTTGTACAATAAAAGCCTGTATACTTAGCAATGTTGGGCACTTCCATGTTTTTGTAATGATGTTTTTGCCTACCTTCCCATCTACACAAAAACATCATTGTATCAATCTGGCCACAGTCCAAAACACTCTAATGGAATAGAGTACGTCTGTGTTCGGTCACTTGACGACCGTTGACTGAAAAGCTTAAATGCAAAAATATTGCTTTGACTCTTAACATCTTTTCAAAGCGTCCAAGTGCCAACGTCCATACCACGTTGAAAATACCAGTTCTCGTCGTTACATTTATGTCCACAAACATGTACCTAAGATAAATGATATTCACAAATTATTTATGTTATTATCTGTTTCGAATTTTAACTCTAAACATTTAAGTTGGTATGTCAAGTCTTCGTGTAATAAAAGTTGATTGCCAATTTCCTTTTAATTGTTAGACTACAGTAGATAGTCTGATGATTCACTATAAGCGGCAGTAATCGTCTCCTATAAACTTTAGCAACACCAAGATTATTATCAACATGTTTTCAATTGTCAATGTATTTTATGACACCGTTTGGATAATCCCATATTATTACACTTTGAACAACATTCAGCTGCAAGTTCAAGAAACTTAAACATAGCTGTTGTGTACACAGCATCGTAGGGCGTTCAATGAGCACCATCCAACATAGATGCACAGCTGCGAGTGGTGGAATTTGGGGACAACATCAGGTATAAGCTCTTCTCATCTGGATGGGATCTGGGACGCCAAGGGCCCTGAGTCCTTTTGTCCCACCGTATTGTTTCGGGTGCATTACTTGGGATCGCGACGTTGCTAATGGCTATAGTCCTGCGACTTACCCTAAGGCGAGTTCAGTATTGTATTAGACATACCAGCCTAACTGGGAAGCTCCACTCTACCTCACTGCAGTTCCCTTAGCAGTGAGGTGTGTGTAATTTCATTAGATATCGACAGAAAAATCTGGTTTGTATAGGGTGCGTAATGACATATACAAGAAAGAGTAATTTGTAGTAGGATAACACAAGAAAAGAAATAAACAACTTCGTAGAATATCCACGTTACTGACCATATAACATTAAAACGCTTGATAAATGGATAAATACAGCCGTTCATTGCACCAAAATTATGTTCTTCAAACTGTAGAGTTTAAAAATGAACAGCTTTTTTAAGTACTTACGTAGTATTAAGAGAGGCGCTCTAAGCACTCAGTATCAAGGAAATGGTGCTCGTTAAATTTTCAATCCGCCACCGGGGACGGAGGCTAATGACAGCTCGAGTCATTACACGGTGCTTCCTTGCGTCCGGCGAGACATTTATTAGTGCACAGTATACTTTGTGATAGATTATAGGAGTCAATATGGGTTGTATTTCTCTATATTCACTAATAGGGGTAAGGAGTGTATATCAGAAAACAAACATCGATATTTTCACAAGATATGGTAACATCGATGTAAGAATAATATTGTTACGAGTTACAGGACTTGAATTGAAATGCCGTTGGAATTACTATAGAATTGTTAGAACTATACAAACACGTATATCACAGGTACAAATATAACTGAACACAATCAGTCCAAAAGTAATGCGCGATTCAATAACACGCGCAAAGTCTGTCACAATCATAAAATAACTACAATGTTATTAGCTCAAACGCCGGCAGGTAATAAATGGGCTTTGTTTACAAATATGCAAGTGGCCCAAATTGTAACAATATGTTATAAATGTAAATAAATCGCCTATTGTAGATATTATTTTAACTGTCATATAATATCAACTGTAGTATGTAACATAAAATAAAGCATGTTCATTTCTTAAAAATTTCTTACTTTATTTTAGAGATGGAGAAAAAATCTATTTTTATGTAAATGCAAGAATTTTGGCACTCCAGTACAATGATTAGCACCCTATTATTTTATTCAAAAGTAATGTTTTGAATAAAATATTAATAGAATCCTTAATATGTTTTTTATTTCGTAGCCATACAACATAATAATAGTGAATGGACTAATTGCGAAGAGCCTTGACCGCTACCTAGAAAGGCTCTCGCTTGGTATCTGGGTGACGGGTCGGATGCCTAAAGCAGCCCGCCCTGTTAGATATGGCCCGTATTATGAGGAGGTTCCTGTCTCTGGACCTTTGACCACCGGTAGCTTGGACCTTAGGCTCCATTGCCGGCGGTTATCCGTTATTTACATTGTTTTTTTAAATATATGTGTTTTTTATGTAATGTTTAAAGATGTAATTAATTTGATATGTGAATAATAATATTATTGTATGGGTACAAAATAAAAATTAATATCTTGAATAAATCGACTGTTACACTAGAACAGCATATAATGTTATAGGAAATTATAATAAAACAGAAATTCTTATTAAAATTAAATAGTAAAATCAACTTTCTTCTATACCAACCATCAGATAGATCAGTGAGAACATTCCATTATTATTTCAATTTATTTAGCACATTCCCACTTGTCTGCAAATATAACATACTATTCAACTGCTTTACTCTATGAGCAGTATTTTATAAGATCTAAAACGAAAGCACTGAGAAAATAACAGTCAAAGAGAAAATTTTATTTACATCCAAACATTGCCATGTAAAAATAAAACCATAAAGAAGTCTTTCCTCTTTGAGGTAGCACAGACAGAAAAGCGACATGCACATAATGTTACCAGGTATGAATAGAATAAAATTGATTAGAATTAGTTATGAATATTTTATTGTAAATTTTACCACCCATTTGTAAATCTAGTCAGTATACAGTTTTAATAAGTATTCCCGTTTCAGAATAATAAACATCAATCAATCGCACCAGGTAAAAAACAGAGTTATACAGCCTCTAAATACTACTTCTACTACTACCAAGGAACTCTTGTAGCAACACAATGGCACTTTCCACTAAATAGTTAAAATTTTCTACATTAAAACTCTTGGTTAAAAATAAGTTAATGTTAATTTTACACACATGCTAATATTATAGTCATAAATACAGAATTGTTGAATAAAAATAGCCCCCAATATTTTTCCAATGCTACAGCCATTTAGATAAATAGTATTCCGGTATTGATAATTATAAATGTTTATCTATAATATTATACAATTCTAAACATGCCGTATCTGTATATTGAAAATATTAAAAAATAACAACTGGAATATAGATTACATAAACGATGGAGAAAACGATGCAATTTTTTATTATTTCTTGCCCGTTTGTCTCTTTGTTTGGGATTCACGTAAAAACTACAGGGCCGATTTCGATGCAGTTTTCACTGATCGACAGCTTATTCGTACACTTCAACTCTGCGCTACTTTTTATCCAGCGAATCCCGAGGGAAATTTTCTGGGAATGATTTAAAGTGGCCAGATTTAAAAAAAATCGAATTTCAATGTGATTTTTTTACTGTTCTATAGCAAATTTAATCTAATAAAATATTGTGATATTTTTTATCCTCTAAATCCCGCGGGAATTTTCCGGGGAGCGGTTTGAAGTTGTTCGGGTGGATAAAAATTAGCTTATTCCGACACAGTTTCCACTAAAACGATAGCTTACAATTTTTTTTTTCAAATGCTGCATTACTTTGTTTCCTGGGAATCCAATGTGAATTTCAAGTCAAGCCTGGATGAAGTCGCGGGCATAACTTAGTTATTTAATAAATACTAAAAATAAACTAACTCGGATTTATTTCTAACAAGGTAACCCTTCACCACAGTCATGTGAAGTAGGAAACGAGAAAGTGCAACAGTAATAAAAACTTGAGCAAATAGGTACGAATCTGCGCCAAATTAAAAATTCCATGAAAATATCTCAAAATAGAGAATTATTATTCTCTACTTTGAGATATATTCATAGAATTTATATTTAAAACTAGGTGTACCCTACAGACATTGTCTTGCTCTTAAAAAATAAAAATCTAGAAAGCGATTGCAGCGCCATCAACCGGGACCAATTGTTAATCTAAACTAATCTCGAATCTACTTGAAAAAACACAAAAAGTTTCATCAAAATCGGTCCTGTTAAGAGGTGTTCAGCGGCACCACCTACCGGGTCCAATTGTGAATCTAAACCATCCCGGGATCCACTTGAACACACACAAAAATAATTTCACCGGAATACTGGAACGCGATTGCAGTGCCATCTACCTGGTTCAAATTTGAATCTAAACCATCCCGGGACCCACTTGAAGATACAAAAATAATTCACCTAAATCAGACAAATCAAAATGAGTTTAAATGCAGTCACCATTGCCGAAATCGGCCTCAAAAGATCATAACAAATAAATGGCTAGACGTTGATGTTGTGACTGATGTTATATTTTAATACTTATTATCCTATTTCGGACAAAGATATTTCCAAAAACACAAAAATCATATATTGTGGCCCAGCCGTTCTGGAGTTAGTTATAAATGGTATATCTAACACGAATTTGTTTTATATATATAGATAACCTTTTTTATCAAGTGGCTATCGGTGTCTTATATAAAACACATTTTTTGTCGTTCTATCAATTTGCTTTTATAAATTATTTTCAGTAAGAGAGCGGACAGTGAAATCAAAAGAGGTACTTTTTATCATCTCACGAAACGTTGCAGCCTAAAGTATTAAATTTTATTGTAACATCTGTCAGCATTGCAATGAAGAGAGAATATTCGCTCAATATAGGATCTACATTTATCCATATTGAATAAGCTTCGACTCACTAGCTTTTTAACTATGGGGTATTTTTCTAAAAATATTAAAAATAAAATAGATATGAACAAGATCAGTTAAATATTTTTTTATCTAATGACAAAAACAAATGACATTCCAATCCTCTACTACGTAATCCTTCATATTTCGTTGTTTGCCACGTATTTGATTTTATGTTATTCATTTATTATATCCTGTGTCTCTTCTCTTATATAAGTAGGTATATAAAAATACTTCATACCAAAAACGAGCAAGTGCAAGGAACTTTAAAAGTGTCCAATCCTACAGAGTCCTATCTCAAATAGAATTCAATAACATTACTGGAAGTTGTCGAGGTGGAATCCAATTTGCCCACTGTGTTATCGTGAAGTGTCGCCAACTACAAACGTTTTTCAAGCACGACAGTTAGATTATTGTTCAAGTTTTGTCTTGGAATTGTTTTGAGGAATCTTAAGTATTTCGAGGTTTCTCTATCAATCGACATTAATTTGTATTAGTTGGAAAAGTAACAGTTTTTACTTCACCTTGCTTTGTTCTTACCTCCTCAGGTGTAAACTATGAGAAAAGCTTGTAAAGTTTAGTAGTTACTTAATTAATATTCTCATACAGACATAAATAATATGGAAGAGTATACTAGAGAGATACAAGTTTATTCATACAAATATGATTTTTATCCTAAGAATAACTTTTTCTTTGAGATGTAATTAGTGTACGTCGCTATTACTTCAAATAAAGTTTTTTTCTTTTTTTCTCTTTCTAACCGGTCAACTTTTTTTCGTTATGTATTATTTTTATGTGGTGAGTAAATCAGTGAATATATATATAAAGTATAAATCTTGGTGGATGTGAAGTTTGTATTGATATTGTCGAGTTGTTGCAAAGCTAAAAATTATATTTCATACATGGACATCTGCATTCAGAAGGCAAACAGTCAAGGTAAAAGTTTCCCTAGGGAACAAAGTTAAAGTGTAGTTTGAACCAGTTACCGCAGCCCCAATACCGTTTTGACACTATAGTTTATAACCAACTCTAACACAAGGGTACGATCTAAAATTGTTAATTTTGTTTACTTTAACAGCATACTTATTTACTTCTTGAATATAAAATTATTCGACAAAATTGGTCGTATAATTTTATATTCAAGAAATAATGCTAAATAAAGCCTGAAGTTACAATGTGATGTGAAAGGAGAGCAATTTGAACTCCCGACTTGTATTTAAATGTCATAATTTTAATCAAGTCAATGGCAGTTAAAGCAACTGCGGCACTTTTTCACCTGCAAAATGACTAAAAAATCAAAGACACAAATCATCATAGTCTCCTTGATTTTGTATAAGAGTAATGAGTTATAATGTAATTAATTCTATCAAATCAAATGGCTTGTTTACTATTATTTAAATGGTAACTAAAATTATTTTAGCAAGCTATTGTAAAATTAAGATGACAAGACCATCTTTACCTGAGCATGCAAAGGCTACGTGGCAAACGTGCGCAAGGACTTAGGGGTTCAAGTCGATCGCCTTACCGTACATATCTACATAATGCATAATCTGGTTATTTTAAACAGACGATATTATAATATAAATTGCCAACTTAAAAACCAGAAATGTATCCCGATGCTTGTAAAAATTGTTATTTATGTAAGTTGCATAAATGTTTTTTTTAAATATTGCTGGTGTGTAGGGCTCTAACTAATTTTCGTACCCCGGCGACCAATATGGCTAAAACAGCCCTGTGTTTAACATACCCAAATATTCAAGTACGTATTAGATATACCATAAAATTTTAAAAAGAGTGCTATATTAAATGTCAGTCAGTTGGTTCTACAGCACTTCTTTTAGTAGTCAGCAGTAAATAAGTAATATGAATGTGCTACATTTTTTATCCTTACTATTCCATACGTTCTTTCTTTTAATTATGGCTTTGTCTTACTGGGCATGCACTGTTTGCTATTAATGCCATTAATTCTTCGAAAAGTAATTCTGTAACATATTTCTGTATAAAACTAATGGAAAAAGAGCTTGAGATATCAATAAAAAAAGAAAAACAATTTTAGTTAGACGTGTTGCTGGGGAGTTTCTTGCCGCTTCTTCTCCTTAACAGCAAAACACGTTGCGACTCGGTGTACAAAGAATAGGAAGTAAATTTAAATTTTACCTTAAACATATGAACTTTAAAAAACGTTCTACAGTGGAACTTATTTTGAATAAAAACTTTTGAATTTGAATTGGTAGAAAAATTATATTACTTGCATGGAGTTTATGTACAATTTTAACCAATAGTGGATAAAGCCAATGAAAGGATAGCAAGATATGGGAAACGTCTATCAGTAATTTAGATGATTCCAGACAATTAGCTTGCTTTAAAGTTTGCGGTAAAATATTTACAAGTAAAACATCTTAGACATAAGTCGTGTCGTCCTCACTTCCCTGAATTATTCACAAGAGGAAGTATATTCTACCATTACGAAAACTTTAACCCCAACCAAACCACCTTAACGTGAGTTTTCAAACTGTTATTACTGATTTCGAATTGTGTTTATTCCGGGTTTTGACCTCACAGTTAAGAATTTAATACTTGTAAGTACACTTTGGGGAGCAATTTTACATCATGTGGAACAAGTTTCACCGAGGTTAATTGGTTATGATTAAATTTTCTTGACATAATAGAATTACTGCTGTCCTCAGCACTTAGTGGGTCTTGACGCACCGTAACTTTGTGAATCCATATCCATACTAAAATGAATCATATATAATAACTATATATACGGGGCTGGACCGTTCTTTACTAATTTGAATAATTTAGAGATAGCACGCACTACACAAAATTTGTAACATATTTCATTAAATATTAGGAACTCTAAAAAGCGCGCGAACTAGAAAATAATCTCGCATCGGATTATTAATTTTTACCTAACTTTGGAGTCTAACATCCAGTAGCAGTGAAGTTTATATAGATCCGCTTTCAAGCTATGTTGAATTTAAGGCAAAAAAAACTGTAAAAATCGGTTTAGGAAAAAGTTATGGCTGAACATATTAGGTTGGGGAAAAAGTTTCTTCGCATTTTATATAAAAATTCAAAAGGTTTTTTTATAAAGTTTATTTACATTTGACTAAAGTAGGTGCCATTTAGTTGGATAACTTTTTGCCATCTTGTAGGTAGGGACGTGATCCCATTGCTATAAAGGTTTCGGGGCTTCTGATAAAAAAACTGCGACAAGTGGTTTAGGCAGTCCTCCCGTGATGTTAACCTGACACTGCCTAAGGAATTCTGCAGAGACCGAAACAGGTGAAAATCTGAAGGTGCAAGGTCAGGACTATACGGCGGATGCATTAACACCTCCCAGCCAAACTCTCGTAATTTTTGCTGAGTGGCTAAACATGTGTGAGGTCTAACGTTATCATGGTGAAAAACTACACTCCTTCTGTTCATTAATTCCGGCCGCTTTCTCTCAACTTTTTGTTTTAATCTCATCAGTTGTTCGCAGTAAAGTTCAAAATCGATGGTCCTGCCTGGCGGTAACAGTTCATAATGAATAATGCCCTTCCAATCCCACCATACACACAGCATCACCTTGTTGCGAGTTAACCCGGATTTGCCACAGTCTGTGAAGCCTGACCGGCCTTTGACCACGATCTTTTTCGCATGTTCCTGTCGTACATGATCCACTTTTCATCACCAGTTATCAGCTTCTTCAAAAATGGTTCGGTTTCATTACGTCGTAATAAAGAACCACAAATGAGTACACGGTTCATTAGGTTTCTTTCAGTGAGCTCATGAGGCACCCAAATATTGAGCTTTTTTGTGTACCCAGCTTTTTTCAAATGCGCCAAAACCATTTTGTGGTCAATTCCCAGTTCTCCAGCTATATCGTAACTACTAATATGCCGATCTTGCTCCACTTTTTCAAAAATGGCATCAATTTTGTCCGTATCAGGGCGACCAGAGCGACGTGCATCTTTGATATCAAAATTTCCGAATTGAAACCGCTTAAACCAAATTTGCGCTACTCTCGCAGATACTGCATTAGGTCCATAAAGATCACAAGTTTTTTTCGCGGCTTTAATTGCATTTTTACCTTTTTTGTAGTAAAATTTTAAAATGTATCGAATTTCTTCATTAGATTCACTCATTTTAACAATAAGAAAAACAAATGAAAATCACACATTTTCCTAATTTGAATTTGGAATTGTCTTCTTTAAAATTAAAACTTTTTAATGATACAAAACCAGCCAGATACAAATGGTATAGCCAAAGAGATCTTACTTCAAGTTCATACATACTATATGCGAAAAGACTTTTTCCCCAACCTATTATATAAAAAATATATATTTAAAGGACGAATTTAAAACCTCCTCCTTTTTTAAAAGCGGCCACTTCCTGATTTGGTGTAAGACATAGTATAAATTTCTACTTCAATTAAATGCTTATCATAATCGTAATACGAATCTGTGAAAGTGGCTATTATAAGCCTCTGACGGTAAAGAAATGGAATAAATAAGAGATAGTAGTAGTACACGAGAGTTGAAAGTGACCTATTTAGTCACGAGATGGTTTGGCTAATAGTTCGAGTGCCTAAATAGGCCTTCATCCGACGGTAACACTCTGCGATTCGCTTCGAATGTGAGGAAAGTAAATAAAAACAGATTAGTTAAACAAATAACTACCGCTCTAATGAAATCAGGCGTTAAATCCATGTCTAAATCTAATGAACTCATTTAATACGTGACAAGACATGAAATGTCAAGTTAAATTTCTTTTTTTTCTGGCATTCTTCTAGCCAGTATTTTTTTGACACTGATGATAGTAAATATTTAGATCAAATTTATGTTAATAAAATATATAATTTGGTGAAAAGTAATTTATAAGTAGAAAATAATGTTACGAAATTGTTTATATTTTATTATTACAATTTATGCCGCAATTTAACAGTGGCTGTAAAAAGAAGTTAGGACATGAGTCGCATGTATTATCTATGGTTCGCATAGTTTTTAATTTTTTTACAGCAGTGAGAATCGTTTCTCAGGGACGAAAAGTACTGTTTTCATCCCTGTGATCAGGCAACTCCAAACGTACTTTCAGAATATGAGAAATGAAAAATATATATTTATTTTTTTGATTAACAACACTTACACAGCATTATTATAGTACATTTGATGACAACAGTATAAGTGCTAATAATGTATCTTAATTTGTAAATAATCAATTAAAACTTGCATGGAGAGTACCTATATCTAAGATCAGTGGGATCAGCTTTAGATATTAAAGTTTTTTTGTATTAAATTTTCTAGCGATTTCAAAAATAACATTCTCAAGCACAAAATAAAGGCTCCAAAGTTTTATGAAGCATCAAAATTAGGGCAATTCCAATAAAAATTCATTGTCGGTATTATTCGGCTTGTTTGCCTTAAACGAGTGAAATCGTAACGCACCATTTGCTTTACGTAATTTTGTCTCCTGTAGACGTGTAAGGTCGGAAGATTATTTTATTCAAAGTCACATAAAATACCAAGGAATAGGAATGAAGTAACGAAGGGGAAATAACTTTTTCAGGCGGAAAGCTTAAAGCACAAATAACGGATATAACAAGAAAGAGGTACATATATGTTATATTTGAGAGTTCCAATAGCCCACTTCCCCCTATCTCATCTTGCCTATCCTACCCTCTATTCCATCTTCCGTATCCTATTCCCTTAATCTCATGCTTCCTTTTTTTATGTGGGGGATGTGTGGGAGACTCTTGAACGGCCGTGTGCCCAATGTGATCTCCAGCGGAAGCCCCGGGGATGTCGGCGGTCAAACAACCCACTAAACTTAAACTTGCACCCCTAACTCAGACGCTTTTACGTGGTGCCAAAGTATGGTGGTATGGTATTGCATCTTTGGCGTTGGTCTGCATTTGACGTGATGCTCGAACAGACAGAAAAATTGCATTTTGAAATTTTGCTGGTCTAAATTGACCCTCTCTGGTTTCTTACTCATTTTTAAAGACATTGTCCAACAGCTCTAATATTATGTATAATAATAACAGTCCATACATATCCCACTGCTGGGGCTCGGGCCTCCCATTATAGGGGGAATGGACAGTATATCCGCCACGCTTGTCTAAGGCGGCTTGTGGCAGGATTGACACATCGGTTATCTCGCTGTGCAGGTTGCATCACGATGTTTTCCGTCACCGTTGTTAGTAACAATATGCACATTAGGTCAGAAAACTGCCTAAGTGGAGCATGCGTTCCGGCCAGGATCGAAACCCGCGCCTTTTAAGATTGGGACGCGTGCTCTAGCGATTACGCTACCACGACTTCTATGCATTCACAAATATTATGTATAATATAACAAAAAAAAACAAAGGAAATCCTATTTTGGAATGTGCACACTTATCTCTACTGTAGCTGTATAAAGTTGTACCTATGTAGTTTTCTTAACATACATATATTTTAAGTTTGATCTATTTAAATCAGTTATACCTATACACTTGTATCTTAATTACGTATTATAGAAGTCTAATATAATTGCTAATTACGTTTTGATTTATTTTTGAAATACCCATTGTAGTCCAACAGTTAAGCAGTTACTTTCACAGGTTGATATTAGGCTTGTATAATCTGAATTATAAAATCCTATATTTTTATATAATTAGCATAATCAAAACTAGAATTTTCTTGTGAATAGAATATAAATTTCTGAACATTGGGTCATTGACGGGTCAGTCACCCCTGAGCGTAGCATAACCTCCCCAAAATAACGGCCTTGTTCCATCATAAGGTTTGAGTTATACTGAGCAAATATACTATAGCGCAAACGGCCTTTCTCAAATGCTTTTGGGCGGTTCTCTTAAGCGCAACCACACACACACGCACACACACATGCACACACACACACACACACACACAAACATGATATTAATCCTTATCCAAATAAATACGTTATTCATCACAAGTATTTCATTTAAAAGAAAATCGTCATTCACATCATTCGACTTCAATGAATAGCTTAGGAGATATCGCAGTTTTAAAATAACATCGCAGCAAAATAATGATTAAGTACTGCGCGCGCATTTCTGATGTGCAAGACCGGCGGGCAATAATGAAGGGGAAGGGCGGTGGAGCACCTTCTACGTAAACAAAGTCGTAATATATCCCTTAGCGTGAAAAGATTTCAATATCTCAGAAAATATTACTCTAAGCAACTAGGTCTATGATACTTTTTTGTAGGAAATTAAATTTTCAACACATTTGCTATTTACATTTTTTTTTAAGTCCATTGCTTCGGAGATAACAGCAAAAATAGTAGAATTTTAGACGAAAATCAACTTCAGTAACGCAAGTTTAGACACTAAATGTAGATTGTTTAATTCTCAGTAAACCGCGACTAAGCCCGATATGATAGTATAAAATGCGGCTGAGTTATAGAAAAAAAACCTCTTTATTTACGTGTATTTTACATGGAAAATCTTTTCACACTCAGGGAAAGTACTTAAAATTAATATTTAAGGCTGTAACTATCAGTGGGGACCAAAAACAAATAGTCGAAAAAAAATTACCATTATATAGATATATAAAACTCGGCTACATTATTCATTTTTGGCTACAAAATCACTGATTAATGCCCATTATTGTTATCAACAAGGCATGCAGATAAATTGAAAAAAAATCATAAGATATTATAGGTTTTTAAAATAAATGTGCTTGTGAACAATGCGCTTAGGAAATCTCTCACATTTTTGTACCGTAGTTGTCCTGCCCAATCACCTAGGGCTTATTTATAAACTCCTGAGTTAGGGTTAGTATAAGTGCGCCTGAGGTACAACTTGTTCTTCGAGAACTTTTTATTTTACAGTTTATAGCTTATTTCTAAAAATTCAATAAAGCCTAAACTTCCCGCTGAATATAAAACAGATTATTGTGCAGCTGATGTCGTAGTTATATAAAATTAAAGATGATAAATGGCAAGAAGTTTTATCTTTTTTATAAATAAATAAGTAATATAAATACTTTGTAAATAAATAAATAAAAAATCCAAAATAAAATAAGTTTCCGAAAAAATAATAGTCGGAAGGAGTTTAAAAAAGATTTTTTTAAATTATATTAGTACAGCAGACAGGCTGGTGGCTTACGTGATGAAAAGCAGTTATCGTCGCCTATGGACATTTGCAACAGTAAAGATGCTACCAATGTGCTGCCCTCCTCGAACCGGGGACTGGAACCCGACCACTAATGCCACTTGTCTAGGGGTGTAGAACGGCTAAACGGATCTGGATAAAATTTGGCACAGAGATAAATTATAGTCTGAAATAGCACATTGGCTACTTTTTATTCCCGAAAAATGTACGGTTCCTATAGGATAACATTGACGTGAGCGAAACCGCGAGCACAATCTAGTTATAAAATAAAGAAAAGAAATATCTGAATAAATAGCGACGTACTTACATTGCTTACATATATCTAAAAATGGCGATACGCATGGGAGACAAGACGGTGGTCCAACGTCTAATGGAGCGCCAATAATCTCCCTCCTAAACCATCCATCATCACTAACACCAACTGACATTTTTTCAACAACAATTTCCAGTCAACACTATGTCACAACAATTAAACAAAAAAAATAACACCACATAAAGTCACAAACACAACTAACAATAAAACTTATACTCACACCAACGCGCACTACCACCGCATTGCATGACACGCACACTTCACAAACAAACCAAGACACACAAAGAGCCTAAAATTAATAACCCAGACACAGAAAGGAAAAAACAACACACTTGGTACTAGTTAAGATAATATATATAGGTATAGACATAAGGCACACACTGCACATGCACTTTCTCACAACACCAGCATGTAACAGATACACTCTACATTAGTATAAGTGTAGTATTAAAATTAAAATAAATTAATATAATAAGTTATTCGTAAGGTACACCACAACACACATATGATTGAATAAATGTCACACCCAAAAACAAAAATTGCCCAGATGCGTGTATAAATACTTAAAACTTTCTTCAAAATTAAGTTATAAAAAAGGGCACGGAACTCGTCCGTAGAATTGTTAAAAAAACGTATATCTAAAAAATAAAAGCATATGTTGTGAAGTTGTACGCCGGATTCTCAGCAAACAAGGTTTGCACTCAACATATTGCTGTGTCGGCATAATAAGAAACTTTTTTTCATTATCTTGCTCAGTATGCCCAAAGGTTAAAGGGGACGGCCAAAGCGTAGTTCACATCGTCGGACGATATTGGGCGCAGTGGAATTACTTGCATACTGGAATAAAGGGCGGACTGCACGTCGGAGAGAATTTGCTATTCAAGTGATATTTATTGTTGTCAGAAGTACAGGAGGTCGTGTTTCTGCGAAGATTGCCTGCATTTCTTAAAAATGGATCTTTTACAAAAAGTATTAATTCTTTTTAGGGGTTCTTATAACCAAGTGGAAAATGGAAATCTCATGTTCCTGCTTCATCTGGGATATTTTTAGTGTTAGTAATCGTTTAACACAGGTGTAGCGACAGGTTTAATTCGGTATTTATGATGCTACATTGTTTAGTAACGTTACATATTGACGGATAACATATTGTTACAACTTAAGTTCCGACGAAAACAAAATCCACCTGCATATCTATAAAAACACATTTTATTACCTGTCGGCATTTGAACTAATTATAATCCTTTTATGGTTGTCTTCTTTTGTTCACTTATTTATTGGTTATTGTGGAGAACAGCCTATTGCTCTCGTTTATGGCCGCTTGCAGGCATAATTAGCCAGATGTGCGGATTACGATTCTAGGAAATTCAGTCCACGCTGTCGGGCGGACGTATTGCATTTGTACAGTATAAAGCAATGGCCCGATTGAGGGAGCTGGTAGTCGAGCGATAACCACGAGCGAAGCAAGACTTGTGTACATTCGGTAATCTATTTAGTGACGGATTTTGCGCATGTTATTGAATTACGACCTTCTGCATCACTTTTGAACTTGTTGTGTTCGGTTAAATTTGTACCTGTGTTATACGTGTTTGTATAGTTCTAATAAACTTTATATAATTCTAACGGCATTTTAATTCGAGTCCTGCAACTCGTTACAATATGTTTGTACATTAATGTAGCTAATTATTAACAGAATTATTTTAACGCCCATAATCAAGACGCATTTGGCTACAAATATTAACGTTAACATTATCTCAAATAGAGCAGGAATATCATAATTTCGTAATTTTCATCGACCAGTTTAATACACGCAGGATACAATCAATGATTAAGACATACATTAGACCAGTTTTTTAAGTTCCAAGTTTCGAAGCTTTAATTTGTTTTCTTCCTTCTCAACATAATTTGGTAACCATAACGAAATCTCTTCCATTATTATACACAGGTGTTACATTTATATTGCTATGTTACATACACGTTGAACGGCCTTTAATTAAAGACCACATTACCACACCATCATGGCCTGGGTGACCACATCCAGTCACTAATTACATCATAGCTATTGCTCCGTACCAACCCAACGTGATATTGAGCTGGGACCAATTGTTGTTTGTTATACATGAATTTATCGATAATATTTTGAAAGACTATCCTTGCTATTTTGTTAATATGGGAATGAACTTTTAGATTAAGAAATAAATTAAAGAAATTTCATATGAAATATCGTAGAACATTTTTTACAGGTTTTCAAGTATTATTACAATGATATTAAGGTACATAAAATAGATGTGGAGTAATAATAGCAAAAGCCATGCGTTATTAAGGCTTAGTAGTAGTTTCGTTAAATTAGTAAAGAATTCAGTCTAAATTACACGAATTCTAATATTATTCTCAATATTAGTAAATATGCTATAATACTCCATTAAAAATATTAATTTTTGCGTCCAAGTAACTAAAATATGAATCAACTTATTTACCGACTTTATTATAACTTTTGACTGTCTTTTAAGTATAACTTAATCACATATCTCAATTACAGACTTTATAAATTCAATCTCCATTTTTTTGATGGACCATTTTTCAACAATTGGGTTCAAACCCAAATAAAATGTATTTATATCATTTTGTGGTTCCCATGCCTTGAAAGCAACGTTTTACTAATTTCTAGTTTATCAAATTTCATTATTATGTTGTCGATAAAGTTTCCAAGACACTTGTACATCTCTAACTATCGTGATAGTACGAGACCAGGTGCTGGAAAATTAGGGGTTTATTGAATTTGTCCCCACCCTATAGGGACAATGGATTACAATACTCTTGTACATGGGATGGCTTTATTTGTAAATAAATTTCTTTTTACTGCGTACCAAGATTAACGAGGGTGATGCGCTTTTATTGCCTCACTGTCATCAACTAGGAAACGACTCAAATAACGGCCTCCTTGTAATAGAAGGAGGGTACGATAATTATTTGGAAAACGGATCCTATGAAGTTTGTGAGGCAAATATAATGAGATAACAAGTAACATGAAGTATTATGAAAAGTAACAAGATATGCTTTATATTATAATTGAATGTATATATTACTGATTTTTTATTTTCACGCAAGTTGCGAGGTGTGTGTGTGTGTGTGTTTTTTCCAAATATGCCTACGGCGCCGTCACCGTCAGGATGACCACGCAAGGATGATGTGTGTGTGTGTGTGGTAACTTTGGGGTCGATAATAGTAGATGGTTACATGAGAGGCGAAAGTGACCTATAATATATACCTATAAAATTATACTTGTGAGTTTTTAGTTCTGTATTATATTTTCTTTTAATATGTATAAATTAATAAAAAGTATATGAATTTATACATGTATTAAATTCGAAAGGTATACTGTATTCTACCTACAATCTCTAAAGACCACAAGTATTTGTAGAGTACTAATCCTAGATCTTCTCTAGAGAAGGTGCCTAGAAGTACGACTACATATTCTCTCGCTGGTTTACTAACAATAAATTCAGATTATATTTTGCTGAATAAACCAACATTAAATACAATTTACGATCTTATTACTATTGAATCTTGTACGCGCCTGCTGAATTTTTATTTCATCGAAACCATAAAAATATGATGACTGGTTACATTAAAAGTATTTCCGAAACTACCGAACTAACAAAACGATCAATGTAATGTTGGCCAATGAAAAAGTTTTAACGTCCGTTTATGATAACGTAGAATGTGTTCAAAACGCTTTAACATCAGTCGTAAAGTTTATCTACTACAAGCTCTCATTGAAATGATATATGTTTATAATAAAAATATTGATTTCCAAGCGATTCTGCTACCTTACTTTCGGATCAATATCCAGTGGTAACTATCACACGTCGTGGAATAAAAAGTATTAATACAGGTTTAAACATGCATAAAATACTACACAGTAACTGTAAAAACTCTTGAAATCTTTCGAAAAGAGACTGAAAAGTTAACAGTACTTGATTCGGAATACATTATAATTTTGAGCCACTGCTTATGGTCGCATTTGGGTAGTCTTAAGCCGATATTATACTGTTTCCAAGCGTTTATTTTACTTTTGACGTTTGCACGTCTGTCAAGTTACATATTTCTTGACAGTAAAGTCTACGTAAACAAATGACATAATTGTCGTATTTTATTGTTGTCATCTAAGGCACAGACTAATAAACTATGGACACTACGTAAATAAATCTGAAGTAATCGATTTCAAAATAAAAAATGTGTTATTTTAATTTTATTTTTTTACTTTATTACAAAAATGGATTATTTAATATATGTAAAATATGTTTATTGAAATGTGTGTATATTTATTTCATGATATAGTATTTTAGCAAAAATATACAGGTAACTTAAATTGATTAAAACTTACTTATAAATGAAATCGATTTTAATAATTTAACAATTACTTGTTGACCCGTCATCGAGCTGTCAAAAGTAAAATAAATTCTTGGAAAGGGAATAGTCGATATAATTTAGTTTTTCAATTTGGATGTATCAACCAAAGTGATCCATGTAAACATAAACTCCAATCATTCAATTCATCTAATATTGGTACAATTCCCGCTGCAATATAAGCCGGTCTTACCAAGATATTCCTCTCACTTCCATCTAAACAAAATCAGCTGATAAAATTTTCTCACAAAGTCGCTTCAAAATAGCTTCAAAACCAGTCATAAAGTTTTGGCAAGTATATTCCCATCACAACTAAGTTGCAGCGTTGCAGTACTCGCGCAAAAGTTTTGATCAAGTTTCCTGTACATACATGACTTAATGTTTCCGATGTGGTATAAATTATGACAAAGAAATTCATTCAGGTTTCGTACTGGTAACAAGATAGTATGTATTATAAAACTTTATTAATCGCAATTATTAAGTTGACATCAAACGATAGGCTTCTTATAGCAGCTCAAAAAGTCAAATATTTTATATGTAGTTATAGTGTATTTTATCTATGATAGCAGAAATGTTGCATATAAACACATATTTATCACTTAAAAAGAATAAATAAATATTTGCGAACTATTATTATTTTTAATTCAATAGTGTACATTGTTTAAAAACAAAACACACAAGAAAATTATTGTTATGAGTCGCGAGACTCGAATTAAAATGCCGTTTAGAATTATTATAGAGTTTATTATAACTATACAAACACGTATAACACAGGTACAAATATAACCAAACACAACAAGTCCAAACGTAATGCAGAAGGTCGTAATTCAATAAAACGCGCAAACTCCTTCACTTATTAGATTCCCGATTGTTGTACACGCGTCTCGCTTTGCTCGTGGTTCTCGATCGACTGCCTCCCCCTCCATCAGGTCATCGTTTTGTACTGCACAAATTTAATCTCCCCGTATCTAAGTCGGCTTAATCCGCAACACCTGGCTAATGACTCGGCAGCAAACTGCCATAAAAGAATACAATAAAACAATGGGCTATTTTCTAATCACAAACTTTAAACAAAAGAAGACGATCATAAAAGAGTTACTATTAGTTTAAACGCCGGTAGGTAATAAAATGTGTTTTGTTTTAGATATGCAGGTGGGTTTTATTTTTGTCGGGACCTCAGTTGTAACATTATTATCACCCTTCAAGCTCACGCTATGACCTCGAGCAGTAATTAAAGTTTTGCAATTTTTCTGTTGTTAATTAATTTCGATCTTTACCTTATGACGACGAAAAACATCACGTTTTAAAGAGAGCCGACGTGTCGGTTTTTTATATAATAATCATAATATCCATTAGTGTAATATAGGGGAAAATATTAGGGGGACCGGAAAGTAATGTTGTTTTCTTACGTTAAAATTCAAACGCATAAATTTTAACGTGTTTTTAATCATTAATATAATCACCCTCATTATCAACATTTTTTTCCATCTAGTACGCTAATTTTCGATGCCAGATCGATAAAAATAAATTGGTTTTTAAGCAAAGTGTGAAAGGTCGCATTATGGATATCAACCAAATTTGCAAATCTTTATTTAGAAAGTGCTGAAGCGATCGGAATTAATGGAAATACGTTGGTGCAACATTACTTTTCGGTCCCCCTAATAGAAGGTCTTGTAATTGTCCTCTTACTATACAATTTCTTTGGTGGTATTCAATGATCTTCGAAACTTCCTTCCAGCCAGGTGTCCCAAAGACACATCATTCGTTTTTTTTTAATTAATAGTTGTTTACGTTTGAATAAATTTTATTATAGTTACATCACCAAATATTGTTTAAATTTTCTATTTAAGTCTCCTTGGACATCGGGTTATCTGGAAGAAATCGCTACGAGCGATAAGGCCGCACATTGTTCTAATGCAAATATATCCATATTAATTGTCTAGGTTAAGTTTACAGTGAACAGTAAACAGTTTTCATTCATTCATTCAGTTCCGTGGTGTTCATAGTACGTAAGAAGATATAGATGACAAAAAGATAGTTGATTTATAGTTTCATTTTTAAGCACTTTTTACAGCGTAGCAGTGTCTTATTTGTCGTGGTTTATCTTTGTAAAGTTGCAGCAGTTAGTCGAACTATTCAAGTTTTGCTTATAAAATTTTAAATCTTTCATTGTACGAAGATAAATCGTTGGCTATCGAAGTTTTATAACTTTGCTCAAGAAGATACTTGTGGCTAACATTTATTTTTCATAAAAATGTAGCAACTACATTGTTGAATTTTAATCTCCAAACAAGTATTTGTATGGTTCTCACGGGAGATGTATGACAAGGAGATAACTGAAAATTGGTTCTGTGTTGGAATAATTCCGACACACCAATATACTGAGTGCCAACTTCATTTGCCAAATTGTGGCATACATCTATTGATACATCTATTGATGTATAATGTTATATCAATTTCATATACTTATATGTCTACTTTTTTCTTTCTTTCGAAGTATACTATTTATAAAATAGAGTAGTTGACAATCAAGTTAATTGAGATATTTTTCGTCATATTACAATAAAGCTGAAGTCCTCTGTACGAAAATAGCAAGTTTTGGCGTAATACCATAATCGAATGTAGCGTATTAATTATTGTTTAAACAGACATTATCATAATATTTTAAAAGTAAGGTAAGTTCGCTATTTTAGCGCCCGCTCTTTTATATGACAATTTTGGAAATCGTTATAATAATTGTTTCTTCTATCCATCCTAAGGTTAACAAGAACGCCTATTTTTTTTTACTTAAACTTCATAAAGGGTATCTAATGTTATGCAGTAAACTACAATCTATTCTATCCAATGTTATAACAACATGTTTATGTATTTGAGTGTTAATAATACTCACATTCTTACATACATTAAAGGTTTCTTCAGTCGTAATAATATTGAGTTAAAATAAAATATTGAATATAAATATTCTCTCCAATAAATACTTGGGTTCCAGCTCCAGCACGGCTTCGTCAAATTACACGGAATGAAAAAATCATTCGCATTATATTATTGTATTTCGTATCTTACCAATTTTCCTTGGAATAAGGGTCACCATCTATTTACGTAAAGGTAGTAACTAATATTATCGTGGAATACTAATACTATAGTATTCATTTTCCATGCTAACACCTACTAGAAATCGCTCAGTAAAAAACGTAACTATGAAAAGCTCTTCTAAATCTTATTACAACTCTAGATCGTACCACAGATAAGTTTTGTCTCGCTTTTTGAAGTCTTGTCATTAAAACCTACGGTTTTAGAGAAAAGCTGCAAAACATTGGTTTAAAAAAAAATATATTTAATATTCTATTTTATTTTTTTATTTATTGAGAACAACCAACAAGTCTTACACTAGTACATACATCTGTTTATATTATCACACTAAGTTCTTAGTCTAAGTGCGGGCTTAATTACAGCTTGCCACATCATGTTGGAAAAACATATAATTTTTTAACGTTAACGTATGTGTATGTTTGTGTGTGTGGTTGGGTGTGTGAGAATGTGTGTAGATGAGTATAAATATTTTTCTATTGATGATCTGATAGAAATGAATTTAGAATAATTTGTCAATTTTTTTGTTGTATTATTACTAATAGTAGATAAATTTTCTGGTATTTTGATAATTGATGGATAATTTGTATGTAAATACATCAAAAAGGAGATGAATGGATTGTGAAGATACATGATGATTTGTTGTGGGACAGAAAAGAGGAGAACGGAAAGGAAAGACATAGTGTGCTGACCCCAAAAAATTCAAAGGGGGTGAAAGAAAAGAGAGAGCCAATTTATCTTCTATTAATAAAAATTACAAGTTATTTGGCACTCATTTACTGATTTGCGCTAAATGAAGACTTAATTCTAAATAATGACCTGTCTGTGAGTGCAGCTATGTCACTGTTATTTAACATTGTTTCTAAAACAATACAACATTGTTATTTTTGACGCCTGACCGAGACTGTCGAGTATCAGTTATACTCGTATGTTTTGTTTATATATACGCATAATAAAATGTCTCAATAATTCCTAAAATTTATGGTATGACTACAGCGAGCTTCGTCTGTGATTCTCAACGAGGAGGTTTAATACAAGTACCTTACTTGATACCCTTCAATGTATAGAAAGTAATATTTTACGTGGAAAGAGGCTGGTATGAGTAATCCTCCATTTGAAGATGAGATCAGATCCAATATTATTATCATTGTGAAACTTGTGGGGGAAAAACTATTACGATGTGTAACAATGTATTTGTAAGTAAAAAATTCGTTTTGTTATATCAAACAATGTGAGTAATGTTTCATGATTTCAGTTTTACATTGCTAAAAGCCGTGAAAGCTTATAGTGTTTATGCACGCGCGTCCCAAACTCAAATAATGTAGGTTCGAATCGTAGCGGGGAAAGCATCCACCACTTAGATAAATACCTAAATTTTCCGTTTCCCTAAGAAATTAGGAGACCCATGCCCAACAGTGGGACGTTTATAGGTTTTTAATATTATTATTCCCAAAACCAAGTGTTTGTTTGGAATTTAAGAGTGACGTTTTGGTGTTAAGTTGATTGTTAAACAATCATGTGTGCGAGTCGGACTAGGTTTTCCAAAATGACTACACAACCCTAAAAAGTATAACTACAATTAAAAATATAATCCTATTGAAACGCGTACAATATTGGTTTTTGTATGACGCAAATATTTGTATTTCATTTGGGAGTTAACGATGTTTTTAATCCCTGAAACCGACCGGCCATTATCGCGGGATGCGCCAATGTGCATCCGACGCATAATGCATTTCAATAGGGATTTAACAAACAACTTCATCGCAATATTAAAAAAGGACTAAAGGACTTCAAACATCCCAATAATTATTAGATTTTTGTTCCCTTTCCTCAGCTTTTACTTTATATTTTAATATTTTTTGTGCATTATTATTAGCCCCAAGGCCGAGCCGCAAGTATATGCAATGTTTCATGATATGATACAGAGATAGCTGGAAGGTATATAATAAATAATGATAGAAGTAATATGAGTATTCTTTATGAATTTTATTCAAAATTTTATCAATCATTTACAAAATCAAAGAAAGAGGCACTTCATTGGTTTAGCACCCAGGCGCTGGCCATAGTTGACGTGACACTGATTACCCTTATTATAGCATAAATCTGTTAAGAAAAACATTGTGATATTTTAGTCCTTGTTTAAACACATAATATGAGCTCGGGACCATTCATAGTAAATGGTATCAAAATTTTAAAATCTTCCTTATTAAATAAATTTATATTGTCTATGTATAGGTATGTAACATGTTAAAAATAAAAATAAAAATAAACTATATATACAAATTAAAATTAAACTATAAAATCTGGTATCAGATCGTTTTCAGTTGGAAACGCGCCCAAAAGACTGGTCGCATTACCTCTCTGAATGGCAACGCTTATACGTTGCCCGAAGTATAGACCAGTATTTTGGTCATGTGAGACATCCACCAGACGTTGGCTGTATCGATAAAGCTAGAGCGCCTTAGGCCCCCAAGGTCTCAGGGGCTCGACCCCAAAAGCCGCAAATATGGAGCGATTAACGATGGCTGAGTATTTACGGCGTTTTAGGGCCTCCTGTTGTGCAGCAACTGTACCGACTGACTTGCTAGAAGAGCGACACCCATCTTCGAGGACATGAATGACATTCTATTATTATTATCTAACATTAAATAATTATATTATACAGTATTAAATTATTATAATTATGTTCAATTTTCACGATCTCGAGTATCTACCGTTTGTTATATAATAATGTCGGTAATGTTTACCTAGTATGACCAAGTATGCAGTCCACACTCCACACACAGTGAAAGTTCTACAAAGGTGAAGAACTTCCACTATTTTTATTACTCGGCTATGGAACTAATCAACGGTGAATGTTCAAACAATTTTCGTTGAAAATATTTTTCAGTTCTAAAACATTGATATTATCCAGGGCTTGAAATACCGGTAAAAATGTGGTATCATTATTTATGTTAATTTCAGATAACGGTAAAAAATAATATATTGTTAAATCTAGCCATTTTACCAGTAAAGAAATATAACGTTAATGCTATTTTTATCTGTAATTTTAGCGTTATAACTATGTTTTGTTACCATTGTCGCTCTTTTTCACTCTTTCACTGTACTAAGAGCGCGCGTAATATTTAGAGTTGTGTTTGTTGATTGTTTCGGTAACATGCAGTCGTAATAAAGCCAATTCTTAAAACTGGCAACGTCGCTTGAAATAACGTAAAAATTATCGATACGTATAACGTTATATATACGATTTTGTAACGTTATATTATAACGTTAAAATCATAAAAGTTACCAATTAACAGTAAAAAAATATACCGATATGGCAGTATCTTTTTCGAAAATACTGGTAATTACCTATATCTTTAAAGGTAATTAATAACATTTTCTAGCCCTGATATTATCACAATTTTCCACCCGAAACTTTGAAGATAGACGGACGACCTATAAAACAAAATAAAAATGACCTTAAGAAGCATTTATCAAGTACGTATCTATTTATAGTTCACTATTGTTTTTCTGAGGTTTTTCCTACCAATTCTCATCCACATTAAGCTTAAAAAATATTGTTTGTGAAAAATGATTTTAACGTACCTACACAAATAAACAGACGGACGAACATAACAATTTTATAAGGAATCTGTTTTTGCAAAATAAACAACTCTAGAAATTATTTAGGTACTTTTTGAAAAATCTTTTTGCAAAGCCCTAATCTTTTTAAAAATAAAATATAGTCGTTATAAAATTGCTTACGCCCGTGGTGGCGTCGGTAAACTGGAAACAATATAAAATGCAAGGATTTCGAATCGAGAATTCCTTTTTCTAAACACGTTGATGCTGTGTCCAGTTTGTCGTACGGATCCAATAGAAAGAATTCACAGTCATATGCACAAATGTCATGTCTATACTTTGCTATGATCTGTTTGTGTGGGAAACCATGAATCAGTTGTTTAGGAGACTGTATATTGTTTTGCTAGTTTTACATAACAATCTGATTTTATCCTCAAACCGTTTTTTAATCTATATTTACAATAATGCACTTGTTACACCTGGGTTAAGTAATGTAAGTAGCTCTGTCTAAATGCGACTTACTTAGAGCGTTAATAACGTCCTCAATAATTAGCTACATTAGTATACATATATACATGAGTTGTATGTTAATATTGAACGTCATTACTTATCAATGTCGCAACTCAAATAACGCATTAAACCCTTCGCTACATCTGTGTAACAGAGTCACTAACATTAATTAGTGTTAGTGATTACTGCCTGCTACACCTAGGATAATGTTAGCATTATCCTAGGTATAGCAGGGGCATAAGAAAGTAAAATAAATGGTCAGATGATGCTAAATACGTTTACTTGTTCACAAATCTCCGCTTCAGGACATTAGAATGAAATATAATTGACTGGTCAACACCATCTTTTAGACTCATAAAAATGCAATTGCGAATTCCAGCTCAGGCCTGAGGAAGACCTTGGTAGACGTGTAGGACTCCTGGGCAATGTAGCCGCCCAGTCTATCCACTAAAAACGAGCATTGCCCTGAACGCCTTGGGACCTGCAGAACATATAGCAGTAAAAGAAATACATAGAGGTTAGGTAATGATGTTTGAAAGTGAATGATATTCGTTTGATTTGGTTAGTTTTTTTTGGGATTATTTTTGCTTTCGTAGTCATGGTAGCCCTACTTTCGGAAAGACTCGGAACACATTTCCTGCGGCAAATGAAGCTATTCAGTCGAATAAATAATGTACTGTATGAGACAAATCGAAGCTAGTGCTGCTTTTATTATAAAGTGTATACGATGCAAAATAAGTGATAAAACATAACGCGAAACTCTGGTTCAATTTTATAGGTACTCGTGGTAAAACTACACTGAATTGTTTAATGTTTCCTCCTATAGCACCGGCATTGGTAATTGGCGTTGAAAACCACCTTTATTGTGACAAAATCTCTATACCATGACCTTACCACCACAATAACCGAAAATCAGTTGTGTGTTTGGAGGTAATTGTAATTTGAGGACACAATTATGTTCTTCATTACTTTCACCGATTTGGCTTATGTCAAAGTGAAATACGTTATGGACGTCCTACCGCTCAGGATAGTAGTAGTCTTGAACTACTGATGGCATGCTCAGATCTAACAACTAAACCACGAATCCTGGCTGGAACGCATGTACCACTTAGACAATTACTGACTTAATGTTCATATTGTTACAATTAACACGTGCTAACGGTGAAGGAAAACATCGTGATGATACCTGCACATCCAGTTAACCTACGTGTCAAACTCGTGAATTCGTCTCGGATAAGCGTGGCGGTTATACCTAAATGGGAGGCCCGTGCCCAGCAGTAGGATGTTTATGGGCTATTATTCTTTTACATATTTCCATAGGTGTTTTCAAATACATACATTCATACATAAATGCACCATTATTTGAGGTGCTTTTTACCTTGACTTTCTTTCAAATAATAAACCAAAAAATATTATAATCTTAATTTATTTAATTCTTAATCTTACATCTAATAATTATAATTTGGTTCAGGCGGGTGGTGCGGGGGGAAGGGCGGATGTCCAAAAGGCGGAGGACCACGCGGAGGGAACTGAGGCCTGAAGGACGGGGGCGGCGGTCTCCAGGGAGGTGGGGGACGCGCTCCTGGAGGTGGTGGAGGACCAAAGCCTGGGGGTCCGAAGGGCGGAGGGGGGAAATGATGGAAGGGAGGAGGAGGAGGCGGAGGTCCGGGAGGTGGAGGAGGTCCAGGAGGCGGCATGGACGACGGCGGAGGAGGAGGAGCCGTCATAGGCAGAGGTGGAGGCGGCCGAGCGTTCATAGGAGGCACTTGTGGTGGCATCGGCGTAGGAGTTGGAGGAGGCGGAGGTGCCATTAGCACGGGCCCCATTAAAGTTGGCGGCGCGTCCGCGAACAGCTGATGTGGTCTGTCTGCATGTGATAGCGGGTTTTGGGCTGCTAGTAACCTGCAAATACAGACAATAAACATAAAAAATATATTTATAAGTTTGTGTACTACTTGAATAAACATCATTAATCTGCCAAGACTCTGGAATAGATTAGGTACTCTTCAACGACAAGAACGCTCATTGTACATATAGGTATACTCAGTCATTATTACTTTTCCTGATATTTTTGTTTTTTGTGTATAATAAAGAATTATTTACTTTTTATTCCACAGAAAAACCACTTTGTTTTTAATCTAACCAAATAATCCTGACAGCTTGGTGCCTAAGGCAGTTGAGTCCCATTCTGATGAGGTGGGTTTTTATCATAGCCGGGAAGTATATGACACTGAGGCATGTATTTAACCTAAGTATATATTGTCACAATTACTAAACAAAAACATCATAAAGAAATCTGCACATTGGAATAAGTTTTAACTTACGATCTCCAAAAACATTCTCACTGAACTTTCTATAATATTATAAAACTCTAAACATGCCGTGTCTTTACATTGAAGCTATTTAAAAAAAACCCAACTGGAATATACTATATAAACGATGGAGAAAACAATGCATTTTTTTTAGATTTCTTGTCTATTTATCTGATTGTTTAGGATACTCGTCAAAACTGTTGGGCCTGTTTTAATGCGGTTTTCGCTGATCGACAGCAGATATTATGTAATAAAATGTGATTTTTTTCCCGAAATCCCGCGGGAATTTTCCCATGAGCGGTTTGTAGTTGTTCGAGTGCGTAAAAATTAGCTTATTCCAACACAGTTTCGACTAAAACTATAGCTACAGTATTTTGTGTCTTGGGAACCCCACGGGAATTTCAAGTCAAGCGTTGACAAAGTCGCGGGCATATGCTAGTATAATATACAATGACTCAAGTTTTCCATCTTCTGTAGTAGCTGGCGCAAATGCCACCCGACAAGAGGACCTAAAACGCCGCAAATATGCATCCATTGAGTAACAAATACATTTTTAATTTTGTGGCTTCTGGTGTCGAGACTCTGGGTCCATGGAGTCCTATCAAGAGCTATCTAAACGGTTGATAGACATCACACGTGAGCCATTTACTATTTGTAACTTTTTTTTATTGAAAATTAAGCCATATATATTATTAGTATAGCTATATTTTAGTTTTAATTTTCTTTAGTGAATGTAATAATTGTAAATATTTTAGTCTGCTTTAATTGTTTAATTTTGGTGGCTGATCTCGACCTTTCTTGCCGCCGTGTGCTGATCACGCGATATACACTGATAGTTTAGGATTTGATGCTCTTTCAGCCTCTCATGCTTTTTTATTGTTCGATTACTAGTGTTCTAATAATGCATACCTTTCTGCTGCAGACCCATGCCTCTCTCCTTTGACATCTTTCTTGAATGCATATGATACTGATATTGGTCTATTACATAGATATTGGTTATTCATCGCTTCAATGGCCGCATCTGAGGCTTCGAATGATGCGAAATTTATGAAAGCAAAAGCCTTTGAGTTTCCTGTTTCCGGATCTCTCATTACCTGCAAAGATTTATTTTCCCGTTAAAATTACACAATGATTACCATATACAAAACAAGATCTATTATGCTTTTATTGCAACTAGATGGCAGTACTAGTTGCTAATATTTATATTCATTTCTTCTGAGCCCTGTACAATATAACATTCTTTTTTATCCCTAAATTTTATATTGAAATCTACTGAGCTGCTTCGCAGTTTATTGATTGATTTGAGAGGACACACTTTCAGACCCTCACAACCATTTCAAAAATCGTATCTTATGAATAGACAGGACACAAATAGCACTTTAATTTTGGTATATATTTTGAAATGAGAGATAAATACTTCGATTTCATTTATTGAATAATTACTTTGAGAAGAAAAAGATAATAAAAAAGTTGTTACCTTTGGTGTTTGTAATATAACTCCAAAAGCTGAGAAGGTGTCATATAATAGTTTCTCATCGACTTCAGGATCCAAGTTTCCAATGAACACATTAGCACCAACATCGAGGTTTTTTGATGTGCGGATGCCTTATTTACCCTTACTGGCTTACCATAAAGCTTTATCATATTCATAACCTGAAAAGTATGAAATTATTGAATTACCTTAATGAGTTATACTGATTCTTGTATCTTGGGTCCCAGGATAAAAACTAAATTGCTATACAAGATAAATGGGGCGAATTTTACAAGTGGGCCTTCAGGGCCAAATCCTAAACTATATGAAATAGAGATAAACACTCAAAGGAGTCAAGGCCAATTTTGATTTCCCTTGGTTTGCCGTTTGACATACCTTGAGAGAAATTGATCCTTATATACTGAACAACCATGACAAGAAACAATAATAAATAAATGAAATAACATATATATTTACATACCTTTATAGCATAATCCGCATCTTCTTCACCCATAAACTCAACAAATCCATACCCTTGATGTGTCTGTGTCACCCTGTCTTTTGGCATGTGAACATTGACTGAAAAATAATGTCAATAAAAAAAATTTGCAAGCTTAAACAACATCCCACCTATTAGTATGGAATTCTATGTCAGTCTTTAATTCCCAATTCATACAAACTGATACATGGCAGTTGTCATATTGTAAATGAAACATGCAATGGCCACTTCAAACAAGACTTCCTTTAATCAGAGAAAACCACATTGTCTACCTTATAACAGATAGCATTACTCACTCTGGCTGTTCTATAAAGCTACATTTGGCATCTATCAAACTGATCTAAGTAGTGTTGTGAACTATCAATGATGATACAATTAAAAATTTAAATTGATATTGGAAGTCACACATTACTTAATTGATTAAAATAAAAAGATTTATTATTTAAAAATATATATTTCATGTTTCATTTCCTTTTTTATCTTTAAAATGTAGAAAATATACATAAATTAGTTATGATTTTTGAACTTTGCGATTATAAATCAATCTACAGGTCACTTCACTAATATATAGAAAAGAAAGTGTTGACAAACATAACATTGTCATGTGTTACGTTTCTAAAGAAATAAGCTAATTTGGTATTTCAATTTGATATAAATTATTTTTATACTATGACAAAGTTAGTTCTTAGAATGGCTCAACTACAGTTAAATTTTATGATAAAACTTCACACACCTAATATATACACATGTGTGTTTTCTCAAAATCCTACAATATAGATCTTTTCATAAATGGCATAAATATTCAAGCCCTTAACAAAATAAGAGTGACATCACTTCTCTTACAATTAGTATTTTAGATTTCTTTGAGTAACAAACAAATATGAATAAAACTAATTTTAGTCATTGAATTTTCAGTGCATATATCAAACTACTCATTTAACCCATTTGTGTGCCTATGTAGAATAATTCTTATATTGGCAAGGGATTTGCCATATTACTGATAGGTCAGATATGGTCATAGATGTGCATGACTTATACTTCTTTTATTTAAAAAACTTAATAATCGAAAATAGTAGTACATGTATTGTATCCATAAAATATTTTTACAACAGCAAGATATGAAAAAGGCATGTTAAGGTAGTTTGGACAGGTAGAAAACAGATAAAAGGAGACTGGCAAAACATGTGCATAGCAGGAGTATAGATGGTAGGATTGGTGTTGGTAGACAGTGATGTACTTACCATGAGCAAATTACAGACATTATGAACATTGTTTATATGGAAACTACTTCAACCCGAATAAACATTTAGGTGTGTATGGAGATATTAATGACAGTAAATAAAGCAATAATGTATGTGCCAAAATCTTAGCAGGATATTCATTGCTTCTGTCTAACCTCATGGAATACATGTGTCATTGGATATATATATCTATTTATGTTTTTTTTTCAGTAGCCAGTGGTTATCTAGTGAAATAAAGATACACAGCTGCATAATTGTTGTCTTGAAGAAAACAATTGCTTACCCACAGGTCCTGCTTGCACAAACAGCTCCCACAGCAAACTCTCAGAAACTCTGTCATCAAGACCACCCACATAGATGGTAGCATCTGAAAACATGGTGAATTTCTTGTTAAAGTTAATTTGCAAAGCTAGCAAGACCTTTTCATTGTTTGGCCTGAAATTCACCAGCCAAGTATCAAGTTGTTGATTAAGTAGATGTCTGTCCAAATGAACACAAGGACTTACTCACAAGTTAAACTACTTAACTAATGAAAATGTAAATCAGGCTTTATTTGGAAAATATAGCAGTATTGTTTATCTACTTAACTGTAGTGTAAAATCTTGGAATTTTAAAAGTTGAGCATATTCATTTGGTGATGTATCATATTAAAAAGTTCTATTAGAACATTACAAAAATATTTTTAATTAATTCAGAACTTTCTTTCCTAAGTTTAAATAATAATCCCCTTAGTTAAAAATTTTACTTGATAATAATTTAAAAAAATTAAATATTAGTAAAAAGTATTTTAATTTAACCTATGCATATTTTGAATAAGTGATTATATATTTTTCAAATTATTTATATTTTTTTGATAAAACCGCCTACAATAGATTTTTTTTGCAAATCAACAAATACTAATTGATTTCTTTCTGTTTCAACTCCGCCCAATTTCCTTGCTTCTATATCATTATCACTGCTTTGAGGGATATTGATATTGAAAAACCTCCCATGATAATGCTAATTTTGCTTGGCTTTGATATAATTCCTGACCAAGTAATATGTCCATTACTGGATTTTAAGAAACTTTCTTTCAACATAAAGCTGGTCTTGGTAAATCTATAGCATTCTAATACAGGAATTTTAAGTAGTGGGGTGGTGAAGTGGCGAGAGGGGAAGGCATACTTACCTTTACTACAACCCCTAAGGTCCGGAGATCTTGAAATATATATTTTTTAATAAACATAACCTCACTTATTTTCACTGATTTTTTTGCTAATATTGCACTTCTATCCTAGGTCCAAAGTTGAAAAACCCTTTCAAAGTTCAAAAAAGCCAGTAATCAACATAAAAAGAGTCAAAATAACCAAAAACCAGCTTAATTGGATAAAAATGAAGAAAAAAGACAATAGAACATATTCATATACACTACAAGAGTAACCATTTAAATTGGCGACCAATAAAGACAATGTTTTTTTTATGTAATCGCATTAATTTATATTTAACCTATATTAAAAAAAAATTGTTCAGCAATGTATTTAAAAATTGATATCATTAATATATTGATTCATTGTCATATTTAAAACCAACTTGCTTGTCGTCCACTAAATTGATAAATGTTTCATACAAGACTTTTAAGGCGTGATACTATTTGTGTGTATAAAATAAATAGTAAATGGTAACAGTCGGTTCTGGCACTCGCCGGCCGCTGCCGCGGTACGCCCACTTAGCTCTGTTATCAGGTAAGGGATCTCTAAATAAAATATGGTGCCTATATAATTTAATTAACTTTAAAAGTACATTCATTTACCTGAAAAGGAATAAAATGGCGGCAATAAGAATTGCAAAATATTTGTCAATATTTTTTTTTATAGAAATTTGTCGATTTCCGAAAATTATATGAAACAGTATATTAATTAAAACTCAAGATTTCGAATTCCTTCAATTAAAAATCGATAAGTATTATTGACATCTCGATTAATTTATTTTTATCATCACATCTTGTTAGCCAAGCCATTAAAAACAAAAGTGACAGTAAAAACTTTTTAATCAATCGATTATATGTCTAGCATGAATTTTGTAGTTATGCCTCAATTAAATTTAAAACTTTATTTATATATTAAAAACAGTTTTATTGTTACAAAAAGTTCTGGTGGTTATATGTAATTCGTGAGTACATTCATAAACAATTCGTGAATACATTCATAAACTCAAATCACGGTTTGTTATTATCAAAAGGGCTAAACTTTTGCAGAATGTGTCATCAGATTAACGGAAATTAAGTTTAGGGTATACATACGCCTTATATATAGACACTAGACTTGTTATTTGTGCTAGGAATCACGTTTTTAGGGTCCACCAACAAGTTTTGAATGAATAATGAGAAAAACAAAAATATGTTTGATAAACAAGGTTATGTCATTTTTATTTGTGTTTAGGAATACACTTACACCTAATACATAAACACTAAAACTGTTTTTTTAGTTTAGTAAACAAGTTTTGAATTAGTTATTATAATTTTAAAGTACATAATAATAAATCACAGTACTGTCACCTTTTTTTACTTTATGACAATAAATGTTACCACTTAAACAATAGCTACAAATCGGTTCTGACCAGTGACTTAAACGGTGAGTTGGTTGGGTTGGGTTAGTGTTTAGGCACCGGCGAGTGCCAGAACCGACATTGATAACTATTGAAATGATGGTTCCAAATCGGTTGTGACATTTGCTGACCGCTGTCATGGTACATTCACTTTGATCGCTTGACTTGTGGGCAAAGTGCGTTTTTAGACTGCATTAAATGTTTTTTGCACTGACCACTACCTTTCTTTTGCATTTCTCGTCTTAAGACATAAGAAATAAGTACACCATTTAACAAAAAAATAGTAATGTTTACAAAAAAATTACATGTCTCCTAGACATAGAGGTTGCAGAAAGGAGAAGTACTCCTCCCCCCCCCCCCCCCCACTACTTAAAATTCAGTGACCACTATTGCAAAGTTTAAACATCAAAAGTGACACGATTTTACAACAACAATATAAGTGAAGTTATGTTTATAAAATAAAAAAATTTAAGACCTCCAGACCTTAGGGGTTGTAGTAGGGGTAAATATACCTCCCTCCTAGCTACTTAAAATTTGTGTATCACATTGTTAAGTCGCAACCCTGGTCTTCAACGAAATCACAGTTCTTGAATAATATATAGGAAAACAGCAGTAACAAAGTTGTACTGTAAAATATAGTGTAACCCCCTAAACAGCTTGGAGTTAGAGTTTAGAGTTATTATCTGTCGTTTGGAGACGTTTTTGAGTTTCAGTGTGGTTATTTAACTGTTAATTTATTTAATTACACTAATACAAATACAAAAACGTCTCCAAAATGATTTATGTACTTACACTTAAATTATATTCATAAAAATATAATAATATTGGTTTAAAAAAGCTCCAAACATAACCTCTAATGCAAAATTTAAATATTTAAGAGTTGAATTTTCTAATGGTACAGTCTGTTAAACTTAATAAAAATAATGGAAGCATCATGTTTTAAGCATAATATTATATCATATTTGACTAAAACAATGTAATTCAATATTACCTTGATTCCTTTCGGCAATTGGTCCCGCCGCCATTTTAATTGTTGTTTTGTTTAAAACATAATGTCAGGCAAAGCAAAGGAGCTTAGATCAAAGACCCCATACAGCTTTGTATTTTATTATAGCCTCCTAGCGCCCACGGTCCTTAAAACAGAAGTACTTCAATGAAAT
The DNA here is from genome assembly GCA_039645545.1 of Dendrolimus houi. NCBI lineage: Eukaryota > Metazoa > Arthropoda > Insecta > Lepidoptera > Lasiocampidae > Dendrolimus > Dendrolimus houi. The sequence goes on from CM077122.1 coordinate 15,978,056, forward strand.
AGGGAATAAAGCCCAGCACCAAATCCAATTTCATCAAATGAACGGCCAGGGTACTATTCTAAGTACCCCAACTTTAAGCATTGCTATTAATTACAAATTACCACTTTTTATAAAGTGATGTCTCCGAACGTATGTTCTAGGTTTTTGTTTGTGTATGATCAAGCAAAAGTGCCAAGAAAAACAAAAGAAATTTGTCTTTCTTGACTTCATATCGAACAAGATTGTCAGTGTGAAACTAAATCACAGTGTATCCATGAAATCTTTACGATTTGTTTTGATATACTTGTCAAAAATAAGTGCTAATATTGTATATTAAAATTTACTGTTTACATAGAAACTTTATATGGATCTGAGTTAAGATTTATTTTCACACTCGGCGATCTTGTTCGTAGTTTAGTAAAGAAAGACAAATTTCTTTTGTTTTTGTTGGCACTGCTGCTTGGTCGTAGACAAATAAAAACCTCGAACATACGTTCGGAGACATCACTTTATAAAAAGGTGGTAAATTGGAATTAGTAGCAATGGTTACAGTTAGTGTACTTAGAATAGTACCCTGGGCGTTCATTTGACGAAATTGGATTTGGTGTTCGCTTTATTCACTATTTCATTGAAGTACTTTTTAAAGGACCGTGGGCGCTAGTAGGATAGGTATGGTTCTGCCTTTCTCAGATTAATAAATTGTACAGTCATAAGGTGGTCGCACTCCGCATGAACAATATATACATCTTATCTGTAACACACTCTCCAGATTATTTTAGGGCGTCCGCATGCACAAGATCACGTCCGCGACATAACTTATAATATGCAACACTTCAATGGACTTTCCTTAACCTGATACGTGCCACGCAATTCAGCCACGTTTGTTAGCCGTGATTTAATATGTACACACCTTTACAGTAACAAACTGTCAGTTGTTATTGTCAGGCTGCCATTAATAATGTCAAATATTTGACAACAGTTAAATCGGAGAAGTGACAACCACTTCAAATTCAAAACATTCTTTCGCTAAAAATTAATAGGCTTGAAGGAATTGTATACATACGTATATTCGTGATTTGTTATTTGTAATTTTCCACAACAAAAGCGTAAGAAATAAAAATGCAAAGCGCGTCTGACATAATATCTTCTTTGTTTTGGTTTAAAGAGGAAAGTGATGTAGATGATGAGCAAGAACAGCAAATTTTAGAGCAATTTGTGCAAAATGTCGAGGATTTCAGTTCTCAGTATGGGAGCGAAATTAGTGTTTCTTATACCGCTTGTAATCTTCGAGGGCCACCATCGAACTTTCCTGATTATGGAGACTATCCGCAAGCGTTTGTGATGGTATTAATTGTATTTGTGATTTATTTACTGAATACTCGATACAATTGCATAAATTGTTATTGTTTTGATTCAGTGCTTGTTTACTTATTTTTATTTTTGAGCTATATTAATTAATACTAGTGAAAGGCATTTATTATTTATGAGAAAAAAAATTTTTCTTCCTCTTTGTATTAAATTAATCTAAATGAGCATATTTGCAATTTTTAGTTTATTTTTGAAAGTGAAGTACTTAAAAGCTTTAGAAATAGTTGTATTATACAACTTTTTTATATTTGCAAAAACTTTGATTCTATTGATATATGATTAAAATAAGGTGTCTAAATACTAAATGACCAAATGTTAATTTTAGTGTTGGACACTATTCATTATGTTTCAATGGCCTGACAGAAACTAGGTCAACTGGGTTCACTAGAACCAAGGCCATACATAGGTTTGATCTTTAGGGGTTTTCAAAAACAAACTTTATTACTATAATATGGGTTTCACTTAGCTGGGCTGAACTTTTTGTTGAATAACTGTTGAGATAACTGAACCATAAATTAGGCATACTGTGAGTGCTTATTTGTATAAATTATTTAATTCACTTATTATATAAATTAGTTATTAAGGGAATTTGTTATATAATTGACCTATGACAAAAAAATTGAGAGGAAGACAAATAGACATGTAATAAGGAAGGATGAAAATCATATGAAAAACAATGTTAACTGGAAAATAATTGACTTGATAGATATAAAAAAAGATAGAAAAAATATAAAAAAATGGAATTGTTTATATGAAATTTATTTAGTTTTGTTTTTATATATGTTGTAAATATCTCCAGGAGTTAGATCCTTCAATAATTAATTCTAGTCCTTACTAGTAAAGCGTTGAAGGTAAAATACTACATGTTTTTAGAGAACATATGGGATTTGGTGGGATGAGTCACCATCAGCAATGGATGACTATATGCCACAAAATAGCAGTTCAATAACCAGCCAAGACTTTGTAGGTATGTGTTTTGAAATATAATATTACATAATAACAAAATCATATTATGTGTTGTAAAGTGTAAAACAATCTGTCAATACAGGAGTATTGACAGAATATTATTAATAGTCAGACATGTATGACTATTATTATGGTAAAATTTTGGAATGAATCAGAAACCATCTTAAACAAACGGTTATTTGTATAATGGAAAAATTCTTTATTATTATATTTTCACAACATAACACCATTCTGAAGTGGTATATATAGTATACCTATCAGTTAAATTTAGATCCCAAATTATTGGAAGAATGGGAAATAATGAAGAAAATATTTATTTGTAGGTTTTCCACCAATAAATAGATAAAAGTTTTAATTAATATAAAAAATATATGTTTTTATTCATTCCACATAATAAAGCTTGAGCAGAATCAATAAAATACTATTTTAATGATTAACTTTGTTATCACTGTTTTTGAATAAAAAATCATAAATTATTTAAAAAACTTTTAAATTATTTTTATAATCTTTTGTATTATACTAAAGAATTAAATAAAGAATAAGTAAATGTAATAATAATTATGTATAACAAAAAAATTAAAATATAAAGTTGTTTATTGAAAAAGATTTCACAAATCCAAATGTGGCTAATAGAATTTTAACATACAAACAAATATAAACAAGAAGCTCGGAATAATTGTTGAAGCCATATTCTTCCACTAAGTCTGTATAAAATATAAGAAACATTACCTAGACATTATTCTATGTAAAGTGATACTTTTCAGACAAAAAGTAATAGTTCATGAATAACTTCAGTAATATATTAGAGTGGAAGAGGTCACCAACTTGCCATACCATTCCAAGCTTATCATTTATATAGGGTACTAAAAGTAAAATGATCTAAGTTAATGTACACATAAGGCCAGTGAAACCCATTCATTGGCCTTTTTTGGATGTGTCTATACCTGGCCTTAGACATACTAATGAGATTATTCTATTTTAGATTGTCTAGCACACTATGCTGCTACTAAAAGAACATAATATATGTTTTAAGAGCAGAAAGACACGAATAAAGGACTTATTCTGTTATTTAATGTAATTGTTGTTTAATTAGTTAGTATATTTTTACTCAAAATTACTACCTTTATAAAGTCTGATCCCTTCAAGATATGAAATTGAAAATGATGGAAATTTAGGTTTCCTGATTTAATGCCTAAAATTTTCATTGATATTCATTAAGCCATTTTCAATCCTATTCAGTAAAAGCTTTAAAACAGGTGGGTCTCATATGTACTATGCAACCGGCAACCAGCCGTCCGGCTAGCGGCGTAGTATGTGCTAAACTCTGTGGCCAGCCAGTTTGTGGCAGTTAATATCACACAGTTAAGTACTAGCCACATACTCATAGCCAATTCCTATATCTTACTAACCATTAAAATTTGACATAAGCATGGAGCTTACAAGTAATGTCAAATGTCTGCTGATGATAAGGCAAGTGAGTGAATAGTAACATATAGGAATCAGCCCTGAGCCGCAAATGCGTATACCTCCGATGGACCGGCCGGCAATATGGGGCCGCACTGTTTCGAACAACCGCACCCAGGCTCCGCTTCAACCGCAGCCACAGCGTAGTAGTAGCGTATAGAAATGAGTTTTATCTACATTTTCATGCTTCCAGTACACCGGACGGCTGACTGGACCGCGGCTAGCCCCATAATGTTTATGCACTTAAGGTCACTTTGCAACACCAAAGATACTGCCGGTTTCGAAAGAATTTATGACACCGTTTTTGAATAATCCATATGAAAGAAAGAAGCACTTATTTTATTTCCTCACAGAACAACTTACAAGTGATATAAGACCTGTTGTCTGAGAGTGGTGCCCAATGTAGATCTGTGGAGATCTGTATTATAGGTTACCAGTGCATATATGACGAAAAATAAACTACATACATACTAATTATAAGGTAATGTGTGTGTGCGCGTGTGTGTGTGTGTGTGTGTGTGCGTGTGTGTGTGTGTGTGTGTGTGTGTGTGTGTGTGTGTGTGTGTGTGTGTGTGTGTGTGTGTGCGTGTGCGTGTGTGTGTGTGTGTGCGTGCGTGCGCGTGTTTGTGTGCCTGCGCGCGCGCTTGTGTGTCTATGTGTGTGTGTGTGTGTGTGTTGTGTGTGCGCGCGCGTGCGTGCTAGTGTGTGCTAGTGTGTGTCTGCGTGCGTGCGTGGGAGTGTGTGTGCGACATGGTAATTCTGTGGGAAAATCTCAGTAGGGAGCTCATTTTATATCTCTACAGTGCACATAAGAAACATTCTGGGGAACAGTCGCGTACATGAGCAAAGTCTCTGTATGAAATATGGCAGCATTATGTGCTTTATATGCTTGTGTATAACTTTATCCAATAGAAATTATAGTAGGATTGCGTATCTTATATGCTTGTGTATAACCTTATCCTGTATGAAATATGGTAGGATGGTGTATTTGATAAAGTTATACACAATATAACTTGATTCCCGCGCAGTGTACTATCACTTCCTGTGTTGCAAACAGCAATTAACTTTTGATAGAAGTCTCCTTCGAGAGACCAGTCTATCCATTGGAAGTTTCTGTCTTCGAAACGTATAACCCTGGTGCCCTTGTGCGTCTATGGGCATGGGGCTCGACAACGTGGTTGCTGCTCTGGGAAGGCGAACCGGAATATGTGGGTGATAGGCCGAGGATATTCAGTCCGCCGATACGACAGCTGAATGTACTGACTAGGTGAGTGTTACTGTTTAAGCCGAGATTTTATATCATACTAATTGCTATCTATTTTTATCTTTCCTTTTCTTTCTTCTTTTTTGAAGGGGTTAGGACTCCAACGAAGTTTGCATTGAATTTGCCAATGTCATTGAATTGGTAAAATGTCAGGTGCATATCTATAATAGTAATAAAATTCTAAACATGCCACGTCTGTAATTTGAAGCTATTTAAAAAAAAACTGGAATACACTATAAGCGATGGAGAGCACGATGCAACTTTTTTTAAATTTCTTGTCTGTTTGTTCGGAATTCACGTAAAAACTACTGGGCCGATTTCGTTGCGGTTTACACTGATCGACATTGGCAAATTCCTAGACTTAAAATCTGCGCTACTTTTTATCCTGGATATCCCGCGGGAATTTTTGGATGAAGAAGGCGGAGGACCGGGTTGAGTGGCGCCGACTTGAGAAGGCCTACTTCCAGCAGTAGACTGTGATTAGCTGAAGACTATATATTTTTCTCAAAAACTACTGGGTCTATGTTGATGATGTTTAACAGAAACGTTTATTTTAATTTTTAGTCGTGAATCTGCGAAAAAACTAAAAATTAGGGAACACCTATATATGTAACTAAAGAGATATTTTTAATAGTGTGCATAAGCGTGTAAGTGTAAGAATTCTTAAAATGCCATTTTATTTTGGTACAGAATACAATGAAACATAGACTTACAATGTCGTGGATAATTTCATAATACCGAATGCTGAATATCGCTTGAAATTGAAGAGATATTACTGAAACAGACACCAAATTCCGAAGGGAAAGTGAAAGGATTTACCTGCGTTTTAATATTAAATATGACCTTCATTTGTCCAGAAATATATCCCTTAATAGATATCGTAAATAACTACAAATCTACGAATACAGGTTTTATATTTTGTCTTACTGAATAGAAATAGGTACCCAGTCTGATCAATTATAATTGTGTCTGAGATTCAGTCAAGTCAAAGGCATTGTTCTCGCTAGATAATTTTTGAAACGCGAAGCTAAATGAGCCGTTTATGCATTTTTATACACCATTTCATTCGCTGATGATTGACGTTATGCCAACTTCATGAATTTTATGAGAATAATTAACCGTCTTTTTAATTTTGGCTGGGACTTTTTGTTTCGATTAATACTAAAAATTGTTAGCTCATGACTTGGTTCCTTATGAAATCGTCACGCCTGTCCGTTTTTTCTTTGTATGTCAGTAATTTAAATTTCAGAAACTATTGAGTGTCTATAGATATAATTTGACAAGTGAAAAATTAAGATGATGCTTGACAAAAATAAAATTGGTTTAAACGAGATTCTTTGAGTAGTTTTTGAGTTATGTAATGTTGATATGATTTGTATCCGAATGATATATCAATATTTGTCTTGGTGATGTATTAAACCATCGATTTTTTTTTTGAAACATCGATGTTTTTCTTAGCGATGTTTTCATCCCTAGGTATTGTCGATTAAATAAATGCTTTATTACAGTTTTGTAGCCGAATGACAAAAACATTGAACGTTTATCATCTCCACGGATCTTTAACTTTTCTTAGCACAAACATGCACTCAACTGAATTTTTGTTAAGTGTTGTTATATACACAGCAGTCTCCTAAGTTACTAGTTTCAGCTGTAAAATATTACTTGATATATACAAATTCACATAAACATCAAGTGATATGGTGATCTGTTGATATACAACGAACAGCATCATCACATTAGCGAACATCCGTAATCCAGATAATTCAGTTTTTTATATTAACGTGGATATCGTAATAGCTTATGACTTTGTTTACCACTTAAGAGTACCTTTTAAAATTAAGTTAAGAAACATGATATTTTAATAACAGCAATAAAAAATAAAAATTATTATTGTCTCAGTACGGTGGCATAATTGGTTTTCCTCATCTTATGAATATAAGTAATGAGATCGCGATTGCAAAACCGGTATCGAGTTGTTTAAAATAAAATTTCATACTTAACTTGAAATAATAATGCTTTATTTTGTGTATGTATATTGTGGACATATAGCTCGAAAACAAATAAAATTAACAACGGTAAAATAAGTACACTAGAGTCTGACTAATCCGGCAATATTTTCTCCAACAGAATATTAAGATTGGAGTTCAACCACAGATTGCTTCCATACTACACCGAGCTCGATGCAGTCCTCTTAAAAGGAGTTCAACCACCGAATTTAGTGAACTATAAAAATACCTTTGCATACTCTTCCCTTCTCTTCCCAAAGACGCAACCGATCGAAAAAGGTAATAATTTATTTTGTTTGATTTTATTGTAATGGGGGGGCTAACAGCTGTCATCGTAAAAAGTAAGGTACATATGTATAAACAAGGAGAAGCCATTGATAAGCCCACACAGATGGCATGAAAAAATAGAAATGACTGTTTAAAATAAGCTTAAAAGGAGAATTATAAACTAAAAATATCTATAATTGTCTAGCAAGAAACTAAATATTATCAGTATAGAGTTTGATTAATTTTGCATTTATAGATGCTATCTATCTATCCGCAAATAAGTCAGTATCCACATGATACAACTTAATTTATTGAATTCGTTGACTGTTCTGATAAAGAATATATGGCTGTAATGTGTAATAATGTGACGTAACTATTTTTATGTTTTACACTAAGATTATTTAATTAAGTATTCTATTTTAAGTAGTTTTAAAATATAATAGAATATACTTTATTGTACAAAAATGCTACCTAAAATCAAGAACATTAATATACAAGTACAATCGGCGGTCTTATCGCCCATGGCGATTTTTTCCAGACAACCTTTGGATGGAGTATAGGAAGGACAACAAAAGTCAGTAGTTGCTAAACCAGCTCTCGTACAATAATTTAGTTTATTAATTAATTAATTAATATATGAGATAATATATATACATGCATAAATACACATTATATTATATACATACAAAAGTATACAATAACGCTATAGCTTGAGGTAGTAATCTTTAACTAATCTGTTAAAAGAAGGCAATGATCGTGTCTGCTTGATGTTTAGTGGTAGTGCATTCCAGAGTTGAATGGCCTGGACGATAAAAGACTTGTTGTAAAGACTTGTTCTGTTGACAGGCGTTTTCAGTTTCAAATTCTCTGACAATCTAAAGAATCTTGAATCACTGTAATTAAGGAACTGAAGCGTTCCTTGAGATAATCAGGGGACTTGGGATTAAACAAAATGTTGTCAAGAAGAGACAGGATATGCGCATTCCGGCGAAGGCGGCTGGGAAGCCACTTGAGTTTATTGCGAAATTCAGATATATGATCATATTTGCGTAGCCCAAATATGATACGAATGGTTTATATGCAAATCAATACGGCTTTAGAAAAGGAAAAATAACGGTAGATGCTATAGCAAAAGTAGTAGAAATAGCAAAAGAGGCAAAAAGAAATAATTTATGGAATGCTCTTATATTAGTAGATGTCCGAAATGCTTATACAGCGTGCTGGTCTATCATAGTTTCAAAATTAGGGGTAAAAATATCAACATTCACTTACTAAATGTGATAATTGATTATTTCAACGATAGAGGTATATTTTTTGGAGAAAAACAAAAAAATAGCCATTGGAGGTAGGGTTACCCAAGGTTCTGTTTTGGGACCAACTCTATGGAATATTCTTTACGACGATATAATGTCAATTGAGACTCCAGGAGAAGTGCAATTAATTTGTTATGCGGAAGATCTAGCCATATCAGTCACAGCCAAAGATAGTCATGACCTCACTGTGAAAACTAATGAAAAACTCCACGAAATAAACATTTGGATGCAGCAGCACAGTCTCGAACTAGCTCCCGAAAAAACATTAGCGATCGTTTTTAACAGGAAGCGCAATTCCAATATAAAATTCATTTGTGATGACATAACAGTTGAGCCATCAACGAGCGTCGTATATCTCGGTGTCACATTGGACGTGAACCTCAATTACGGTAAACATCTAGATAAGGTGTGTAACAAAGCCTAAAAAAGAATGACTGCTCTAAAAGCCATACTGCCAAATACGAAAGGACCTAGTTCCCAAAAACGGATAATGCTGGCAATGGCCACACAGTCAATTATCTTATAAGCTTCTCCCATATGGGAGTCAGCTATGTCTAAAGAAATCCATAAATAGAAGGCTTTTAGAAATGCAAAGAATAGTAGCGTTAAGAGTGTGCTCTGCATACAGAACAGTTTCAACCGAAGCAGCTCTTGTGTTAGCTAATCTTGTACCCATCAACTTGTTAGTACAAGAAAGAAGTGACTTAATGAGAGTTAAAGCACCGGGAATCAGGAAAGACGCGCGAAAACGAACCATAGATAGATGGCAGTCCGAATGGGATAACTCCAAGAATGGTCGCTGGACATATGTGCTTGTTAAAAACCTGGATAAATGGGTAAACCGTTCACAGGGGCAAGTCAACTACCGATTGACACAGTGTCTCGTAAGACACTGTGTCAATCGGTAGTTGAATAACAAGTTGGTATGACATAAAAACACCGTGCCCCGTAGGGCACGGTGTTTTTATGTCATACCTAGACAAAATAGAAAAAAGAAACAATAATCAATGTGTTTATTGTCCCAATGAAGTAGATGATGCACAACATACTCTTTTTTCGTGTCAAAGGTGGTCCATCGAAAGGCTTGAACTAGAGAGTGAAGTGGGAAGTATTAACGCGGATAATTTTGTGGACACTCTACTAAAAGGGAAAACGAATGGAGGTCAATTGACAAATATATTAACAAAATAATAAGACAAAAAGAAGAAGATGAGAAGTAGAAGAAGACAAAAGTTTATCTGCGATAGGCTAACGGCAGATAAATAAAGTGTCAGGAAGGGTTTTAGTCGGTTGAAGTCCGACTAAAACCCAGTCCATGAGAGGATTTCCCCCTGAGAAAAAAAAAATGAAACGAATGCAACTGTTTTGAAGGCGCTCAAGTTTATCAAGTTGATATTCTGTGAGGTCAACATAGCTGACATCAGCGTAGTCGAGGATAGGAAGGAGAGGAGACGAAGCAAGTGAGATCTTGGTGGTACACGGTAAAAAGTTCCGTAAGCGCCACAAACTAGCACACAAGCAGTCGAGGCAAAAACTTTCCGACTGACCTCTATCCCCACGATAAGAATTTATCTAAATAAATACCCAAGATTTTTACAGTGTCGCTGAAAGGAATTGAGACCCCATCAAACATAACAGAGGGTAAAGTAGACCATTGGATTTTCGACATCATTGGGGAGCGCCCTACAATAATAGCTTGTGTCTTCTTTGGATTGACGAAACCACTCAATTACTGTTGGAGATATGTCGAGAGAGCAAAGCACATCAAGCACAATGTTATATGTTATATTCGACGGTATTGAATGCATTGCTGAAATCCAGCAAGGTGAGTATAGTTACTTTGCCATCGTCCATTGCTCGCCTTATATCCTCTGTGATTTTAACTAGTGCAGTGACAGTGCTATGGCCAGGGCGAAAACTGGACTGGTAAGGATTAAGGAGACAATTTTTATTGAGGAATATACTTAGTTGTTTGTGGACAAGATGCTCTAGGACTTTGGACAAAAAAGGAAGTATGGAAATGGGACGATATTCAGAGAAGGAAGAGGGATTTCCTTTTTTTGGTATGGGGGTGATTAGAGCTTCTTTTCCGGAACTCTGGAAGGTACTGCTAGAGATGGAAAAGTTGAGGATGTGAGATATGATAGGAAGTATTATATCCAGGATTGGATTGATCATGTTTCGGCTAACACTGTCACTGTCTATAGCTTTAGATGTAATTGAAACTATACTCTTTTCCACATCACAATCGGAGAACTGAGTAAAGACAAATGGTGTGTAGTCAGGTGTTGGTAATGAGGAAAGATATGTAAGTGTATTATCTTTTGATGTCTGATCAATATGAGACGAGGTTACAAAATTATTATTAAGTAAGTTGACACCCAAGTCTGAAGAATGTAAGTTATTTTGAGATTTACCAACACCCAATGATTTTAGAAATTTCCAGATTTTGGCAGGTCCACCATTTTCTACAGAATCATGAATGTGGCGACGTTGAGCATCTCTAACCACCTTGTTGCAGTGATTAAGAATCGACACGTATTTTTCCCAGTTGTGGTTACTAGGGCGACATTTATATCTAGATTTAGCACAGGCCTTTTTGGTTAATAAGATCTTAATCTCATTTGTTAACCAGGGTGCAGGTAGGTGTTTAATTTTAATTGCACGATTAGGCGCGTGTTTTTCGTGCAACCTGGTTAATGCAGAATTAAATAAAGTGATCTTTTGGTCAACAAATTGGCTATTGACAATTGAAGCCCAGTCTATGTTTGAAGCATCCATACGGAGACTATCAACGTTCATACCACCAAAATTGCGTTGCAGAAGTATCTTAGACTTCACTTTTGGGGGTCGGACTTGATAGGACAAAAATATTAGGTCGTGATAGGAAAACGCATCAGCAGAATACTGACCGTGGTTGGACAGTAGGTGTGGACAGGATACTAGGATTAGGTCAAGGAGGGTGGGAGTAGAATTTGGAGAATGGTGAGTCGCGCATAAAGGAAGAACGGAAAGGTTACAGGACTCCGAAGTGGATTTAAAAGAAATGGACCGATTATCATTTTTCAACAGACAAGTTTTAAAGTCACCCATAATAACTGTGTGAGCGTATGTTGGAACTAAGTTTTCTACGAGATTTTCAAAAGAAGGAAAGAAATCAATACTTAATGATGGACAATAATAACAACAACTAGTACTTTGGTATGTTGCAACTCTACTTCAATGAAAATGTGTTCGCCGGCGTCAGGCGGGGGTGGTTGTGTCGACAAATTAATAAATTTAAAGGGGACATGGTCACGTACGTAGATGGCTAAACCTTCACCCCTGGAACCAACTTGATCATTGCGTATTAGCCGGTAGCCAGGCAAAATATACGAGGTAGACAAGAGAACTGGCTTAAGCCATGATTTGGATACAAGTATAGCATGAATGTTCATGCAATTGAATGTTGCCAGCATATCTGTGAAATGAGCCGGAATACTTTGGGCATTTATATGAACAGCATTGAAATTCCTCGTCTTGTCAGAGAACTGTGCGGTTAAAATATCGTTAAGTGATGGAATGCTACTGAAGCTGTCATCATCGCTACATGCAGATTGAAAATCGTCATTACTACTACCATAGCTGGGTACCGTTCCACGATTTGATAGTAATATAATGACCAATTGCTATTTAGACGAATTACTACATAGACCACTTACATCTTAGACGAAACGATACTAACCCGTCCAATTTATCTGTCCATTATCTGTCAATTTAGTCATCTGGCATAATATGAATATTCCTCTTCACGAACATTAATATGTTGAAGTTTTCGTCTGAAGCGAGGCTCGTTTCGGCTGTAGTATATCCTTGCCCGTGGAGAAAAGACGTTCAACTACAGCGCTTCAGGGTATAGCAGTATTATATTTAATAAACAGATTTGCGAATATCTATTCTCCGAGGAATGCTTAAGAAGGATTAACGATTAACGGACTTTGGGAAATTTAACGGAAGTTAACGAGGCCGTTAACATATTTTTAAGTTAACTTCTACTACTATTCAAGCTGGACATATAATAACAAATTTAATAATTTAAACAGAAATAAAAAACTAATCGATTTATTTATTGGTATAAATATTATTGATTGGTATAAATGTATAAAATATATAAGTAGATATAAAATAAATATGATATAGACGAAAATAAAAATATTTATAATATATGAAAATAATCTCCACCTGCCAGTTGAATTTATCTACATATTATAACATCTTAATACTTTTTACAATACAAAGAAAAACAATTAAAGCAACTAAAGGAAAAACTACAACAATAAAATATTAAAACGGAGTTAAGGATATAATTACATATTATATTTTTCAATACCTAGAATAACACAACCCGGTACATGTCACCCAATATAAACACCTCTCATTGCTTAAGTACAAGACTAATGACCAATTCATATTAAAATTTACGCTTAATAATTGTATTGGAAGGCAATGTGTACAAAACTTGATCATAGATATATATAAATTGTGTTCCATATCCTCTACATTTCTATACATAAACAAATTATATCTATTTAAATAACTAAATACATACTAGTAAATGTCAATCAAAAAAATAAAAATATGATTGTAACATAAAAATAGGTTAAAAATATTGTATAAGTAAAATAATGAGTTTGTAATATGGCTAAAGGACGTGTCATATTTTTATTACAAAATGAAAAACATTCATCTTTTTACAGTTTGGACCCAGGAGTGATGAAGGTGTATCCGTACTCCGTCCGTCTCCTTTATTAACCCACTACTTTTAAACTATAAATGGTGTAAGCCACTACTGTACTTAGTGCAATACACTTATAAATAACTTATAATAAAAATATTTCTGTATGCTCAGTTACTTGCTACAATTTAATGTAAAAAATGATAAAATTAACACAAAACAATTAAACAGCATACCATTTAATACCAATGACGACCCGGGCTGCATTACAATGAATAAACTAATAATAATAATAAAAAAATAAAAAGAGAGTAATAGATTTAATCTTTTCGTTTTCACTTTCTAACAGCACGTATAACCTTGGTGACTGCAGCTTTGACAGGAGCAGTCTGCTTTGAATTTACGTCTACGGAAATCTTATTCAGGTCACTTAAAGAAAAAACTCAATGAACATCATCACCGTCCTTGATAAATATTTGACCTTCCCATGTCCAGCATTTTGAAGGACCAAAATTCTTTCGGGCTGCCATCGTGACGAGTTTTAGTGTGAAATTCGGACATTGTAATCCCTGATCCTTTTAGTTTAGTTTTAAGTTGCCAAATCTTATCACGACTGCTAACATCATAGAATTTAATAGCTATGGGTCTGCTTTTTTGATTTTCATCAGGTCTACCAAGTCTATGACCATGTTTAATATATTCTACTGAAAAGTCGATGAGGCCAACTCGGTTTTTCATAGTTTCTGTAATACTTTCCGCTAATTTCTCATCCTTAACTTCCTTTAGCCCATGAATTAATAGCACCTTTCTACGACTTTGCATTTCCAGTTTCCGTATCGTTAGCAAGCATTTCGAATTGTTTTTGTAGCCCAGTTAAAGCTTTGAGCGATGCAAATTCAGCAGCCAAACCTTTGATTGTCGTCGGACTTGTAGTCTTTTGTAGTTGAGCCGCAATAACAGCCGTCCTATTACGAAACAACTCCATCATTTCGGTCATTGTGCCTTGATCCATCATTTCGTATTGTGTTGATTTTGTAGTAACCAAAAAATTGTTTGTATTGTGATTTGAAAGGAGATTACATTCACTGACAAGTAAAGAAAAACACTTAACTGTTCACTTTATGCATTAATCAAACTTGAATAACAATTATTTATACTTATTTCGACTTAAAATATCGAGAGAAAAAATTTCGTGTCTTATTCTCCAATTGCCTGCAGTCAATGTCGAGTTTTAGTAAAATATGTATGTATATATATATATATATATATATTTCCCATCTAATGATATGTTCATTTATGTTATCCTACCTACATTAAATTTCTAACCAACTTGCCATTTATATTTCAACTAACAGTTCAGTTTTCTTTATAAACATTATGTTCAAAGACGTAATTAAGTATACATTTTAAAGCCTGATTTATATTTGCATTCGTTAAGTATGTTGTTATATCTATATATAATAGCTAAGAATATCCTAAAACTTTAAGCAATGCGGTCGCTTATTGTTTTCCCTAAAATATTGTGTCTTACGTCGTGTCTGTTATTTTGGCGAGTAATAAAGTTGTGGCCGTTCCTATATCTTACTATTCAGTCACTTGCCTTACCATCGGTTGAATTTTGACATTACTTGTCAAATTTTAGGCTTAATTCAAATTTTAACAGATAGTAAGGCTAATGAACGGTTGGTAAGATATAGGAACTGGCCATCAATCGATAATTTTTAACTTAACTGGAAAATGTCTGACCAAATGATGATAAGGATATATAACTCGCCAGTTTCGCAAGTTAACTAATTATTCAAAGAAAGCAAAAGTAAATCAGGTTTTTTACTATTAAGTCGTATTAAGGATTTAATTTGAGGCACGTGACTAAGCCGGCGTAAACGTGACGCTGTCTGAAGTAAACACGAAAATCTGGCGACTAAGTTTAAGAATCCTTAGCAGTAACAAAACAGAAACGTGAAACAGGCGACTCAAAAACAAAGAAGGCTAAAATATTGTTTGTGTACTTTTGGTTTCGAGAAGTTTTTTGTTAATTAATTTGTGGACTACGTTGTATTTGATACAGAACACTAAACTTACAAATTCTCACAATTACCTTTTGTTCTTTCATTGGGATTTAATCTTAGATTTTTTTCATTCTTAACTGGTTTGCTTAAATGTTTTAATATTAGAATATTTATAGTTCTTCATATCTAAGAAATACCTTTTGACTTTCCACACTTTTCACGCCGTAATAACTTTGTACAAGCGTACTCGAAGGATTAAAAACATCCTTTTACGCATAATCAAGGGATTATGCACTTATTAGCAATAAATTATGACACGCACACTTCTTAATTCATAATTCTAATACGAATCTTTCAAACAAAACAAAGAATAAAGAACTTTACCAGAATTGCATTTTTTTCTTCACGTTGGAACAATGATACATTGTTATGTATATTTACGCAGTGTTGCGACAGTTCAAATCCGTAGTTAAATGAATATTCGTTAAAAAAAAAAACGGATTTATTGAATATTAATTTTTTGAGATAATATTACTAATTTTAAATAAAACGCGTTTAATTTTTAATGTTACAAAATAAATTTGTCTAGGTAAAATATTTAATAGGTTGGGGAAAAAGTCTTTTCGCATATAGTATGTATGAACTTGTAATAAGATCTCTTTGGCTATATATACCATTTGTATCTGGCTGGTTTTGGTATCATTAAAAAGTTTTAATTTTAAAGAAGACAATTCAAAATTCAAATTAGGAAAATGAGTTTATTTTATTTGTTTTTCTTATTGTTAAAATGAGTGAATCTAATGAAGAAATTCGATACATTTTAAAATTTTACTACATAAAAGGAAAAATGCAACACAAGCCGCGAAAAAAAATTGTGATGTTTATGGACCTAATGTAGTATCTGTGAGAGTAGCGCAAATTTGGTTTAAGCGTATTCAATCCGGAAATTTTGATATCAAAGATGCACGTCGCTCTGGTCGCCCTGTTACGGACAAAATTGATGCCATTTTTGAAAAAGTGGAGCAAGATCGGCATATTAGTAGTTAGGATGTAGCTGGAGAACTGGAAATTGACCATAAAACGGTTTTGGCGCATTTGAAAAAAGCTGGGTACACAAAAAAAGCTCGATATTTGGGAGCCTCATGAGCTCACTGAAAGAAACCTAATAAACCGTGTACTCATTTGTGATTCTTTATTACGACGTAATGAAACCGAACTATTTTTGAAGAAGCTGATAACTGGTGATGAAAAGTGGATCACGTACGACAAGAACGTGCTAAAAAGATCGTGGTTAACGGCTGGTCAGGCTTCACAGACTGTTGCGAAACCCGGGTTAACTCGCAACAAGGTGATGCTGTGTGTATGGTGGGATTGGAGGGGCATTATTCATTATGAGCTGTTAATGCCAGGCTGGACCATCGATTCTGAACTGTACTGCGAACAACTGATGAGATTAAAGCAAAAAGTTGAGAGAAAGCGGCCGAAATTAATCAACAGAAGGGGTGTGGTTTTTCACCATGATAACGCTAGACCTCACACATCTTTAGCCACTCAGCAAAAATTACGAGAGTTTTGCTGGGAGGTGTTAATGCATCCGCCGTATAGTCCTGACCTTGCACCTTCAGATTTTCACCTGTCTCGGTCTCTGCAGAATTCCTTAGGCAGTGTCAGGATAACATCACGAGAGGACTGCCAAAACCACTTATCGCAGTTTTTTGATCAGAAGCCCCAACATTTTTATAGCAATGGGATCACGTCCCTACCTACAAGATGGCAAAAAGTTATCCAACAAAATGGCACCTACATACTTTAGTCAAATG
This sequence comes from Dendrolimus houi, assembly GCA_039645545.1. Lineage (NCBI taxonomy): Eukaryota > Metazoa > Arthropoda > Insecta > Lepidoptera > Lasiocampidae > Dendrolimus > Dendrolimus houi. The sequence continues at coordinate 15,995,226 of CM077122.1, forward strand.
TTAATAAACTTTATAAAAAAACCTTTTGAATTTTTATATAAAATGCGAAGAAACTTTTTCCCCAACCTAATATAACCAAAAACATACGTAGCTAATACCCGTGGTAAAGAAAAACAAGGCTGTATGAAGTTAATTTATTTGCGTACCTACCCCTGGTGACAAAATTATTCTTTTGATTTACTTAATTATTATCTTATCGTATATTCAATTTTAACTTAAATGTATGACCTTCAAAGTGTTCTCTATTGTAATTTATTTTGAATAAAAACTTGAAAAACAAGAGGTATAAGTACAATAAGTAAGTAAGTAAGTATAAATACTCAGAAACATTGCTCAAGGGTTCGCAGATTATTATTTTTTATTACCTAAAGCCGGCAAACACACATTTGGACGTTAGCAACACAAAGAGCGTTGCTAGCATTTATGACGAAATAAACAGGATGGGAAGGGCTGATAAGTTAGAAAGGATCATGTAGTATATGCGAGGGTAGTTGCAAATAATGCTTACAATACATACATTATCTCCGTGCAGAAACGAAAAAAAGAATACTGATTCCTGCGGCCGGGTGGCCTGTCGTAAGAGGCGATAAAACGAACACAACCAGATGGTAGGGCATTTGCCCGACTAGATGGGTACTAGCCCTGGTCTAGAGTATGCCGCCATAACTACTTTGAGTTGTATTCAGTGGCCAGGTTTCAGTTTCTCCTTCAAGGCCGGCAGCACATTGGCAAGACCTCTGGTATTGCTAATGTCTATAGGCGACAGTAACCACTTTCCATCATAGTTGGGCCGTTAATCTGTCTACTGTGTTTTAGCAATATATATAAGGTACAGGTGAAAGTAGGTACATCATCAGTCCACACAGGATTTCCAGAACAGTAGTAAATAATGTTACACTGGCGCGAAGTCTGGATCTTCTTCTAAGTCGTTCCCTCACTGCTGAGGATCGTGACTTTAATGGTAGTGAATAAGTGTTCTCCTCCACCGAGATCGGTTTTGACCACGGTGGAGGTTCGAACTAATTGATGTGTCCAGCTGGTCAGCAACCTGGTCAATTCACCTGTTTGGAGATCTACCCCGAGGTCTCTTGCCTTCAACTTTCTCGTGATCACAAGTCAAGTCCATATTATCTGGGTTCTTGCGGGCTATGTGGCCAAAGTACTTCAGTATCCGTTGTCGGCAAACTGCTAATAATCTCTGGTGATTTTTAATGCTAAGCTCTTCCAGTATGGACACATTCATCCGGCGAGCTGTCCACGCAATTTTTAGGGTTCGACGCTAACACCACATTTCAAAGGCATCAATTTTGCTGTCTGCAGTCTTTACAGTTCAAGTTTCCGACCCGTTCAAAAATATGGAGAGGACAAGAGTCTGCACTAGGCGCTTTTTCGCGACGTCTGGATAGAATGGCACATTGCACTGCTGACGACTTAAGGATAGAACGGCATACAGTACAGATAGGATTGAGGGATGGGTTAGAGGGGATGGAAATATTGTATCAGCAGAATGATGTTCATTTCATTTCATATATACAGAAAATAACAAGGACCTATACTTATATTTGTGAAATCAGTATGTTACAATTTTATAACCTAGGTTTCAACAGTGCTTACGGTAGAATATTCCCTTATACTTCATCTTGCCATAAATATTGTACCAAGAAATACATATTTTTTCTATTGCAAATAACATTTATAAGTTTTACAGTGTGTTAGTTTAATACATAAATATAAAACAATTTAAACACAAAAAGCTTATTCGAAGTGGTCTCCATTGGCTGCAATACAGTCCTTTAAACGTTGAGGCCAGTTGTTAATAGAAGCACGCACTCTTTCCATGGGAAAATTATTCACTGCCAATCGTATGGATTGTTTTAGGGACTCCAAATTATCATGGCGTTTAGAGCAAGCCGTACTCTCTAAAACTGACCATAAATCATAATCCAGCGGATTAAGATCGGGACTAGACGACGGCCAGTCTTCAGCTCTGATGAAGTCCGAAACGTTCGTTTCCAACCAAGACTGCGTGGACCGAGCTTTATGACCCGGCGCCGAGTCTTGCTGGAAGGACTATTTGGTTATTGAACATGGTGCTGTTAAGGGGCTTAACTACCTTCTCAAGAATGGTATCTTGATACACTTGTGCCGATGTTTTGATACCTTTTTCTTAAAAATATGGCTCAGTCACTCCTTCATAACTAACACCCCACCAAATCATCACTCAAGACGGATAATGCCCACGTTGCACTCTGTCGACTAATTGAGAAGCTTCCTTAGAGTTTTGAGCATAAATAATGTCATTTTGTTTGTTAAAATGTTGCTCAATTGTAAAAAATTTCTTATCCGTAAACAAAATATTTCTGTGACCTCCCTTTGCGTACCGCTTCAGTAGTTCTTTCGATTTTACCACCTTATTCTTTTTTAAATTATGAGTTAAGAAATGACCAGTGTGTTTATTATAGACTGCAAGTTCTAAGTCATCTTTTAAAATACGCGACATGGTTCTAGGTGATATCTTCATCTCCCGAGATAAAATCTTTTGCTTTCGGACAGGATTTCTTCGAATTATTTCCCTTGCTGCTTTGACCACCTTTTTCGTATGAACACTACGTGGACGGCCAGATCTTTTTCTGTCACAAACAGAGAAGGTCTCATTGTACCTATTAATAGGCCGGTACACAAACATTTGACTAATACTAAGCGTATGGAGAGTTTCAAAAATTGCATTTGGCTCCATACCTGCTTTGTGTAATGTAATCACAGCGATTCGGTACTCTTTATCGCCCCACTCCATTTTAATATCGCAAAATGTTGTACAATGTATTGGCGCCAAAATGAGAAAACACATTGAACAATCATATAAAAATGACAGATTCCAAAGTCAAATGTAATATTTTGTTTCTTTTTAATTGTAACAGTTTTTATGGCCAGACTAAGTAATTATATTATCCTTCATTAGCACAATCTTGACCTTGCACAAGCTATTCAGCGGTGTGTCGGTGTTTACAATCAACTAATTGCCGGTTCCTATGTCTTACTACTTATTCGCTTACTCTACCATTGGATGAATTTTGACATTAGAAGTATGTAGGAGCTTCTGTCAAATTTTAACCGATAGTAAGGCAAATGAACGGTCGGTAAGATATAGGAACCGGGCACAAGGGAACGTTAAAAGATTACATTTTTATTAGTATTACAATTTTCGTACTTATAAATACAATACATTTTACAAAAGATATATACATTTATATGCATATACAATTACATTTATAATCATAAGTAATAATAACCAATATTACGAGTAAGTATACAGGTACTCAAAACATATGTAATGAATGGCCCTATATGTTTGGTCGACGTGATACAGTTGTTCAATATTTTAGTAAAGGCGTGAGTTATTTGGACAAAACATTTTATAGAATAAATTGTTTTTGCCCTTGAACATAACATACGTCGATGGAATAAATTTTAATCTGAATACATTCATATACAGAGCTTAGACTATATACACCGACTACAACTTGACACAAACTGCATTGATCGGTTATTACTAATATAGAATACTAGCTTCTGCCCGCGACGTCGTCCGCGTGGAATAGTTTTAAAAACAGGTAAGTTAAAAAAACCCCCCGGTTTTGAAACATTCTTCATTGGTGCTCCGCTCCCATTGGTCTTAGCGTGATGATATATAGCCTTCCTCGATAAATGGGCTATCTAACGCTGAAAGAATTTTCCAAATCAGACCAGTAGTTTCTGAGATTAGCATTCGATTCAAGCAAACAAACAAACTCTTCAACTTTATATATTAGTATAAGATAAGTTGAATAAGTTACTAGTGTTTTGCACGCAGCTCTTGTCACGTAAAAAATACTAAATTTCAATAAATTAATTTTCAAGATTGTGCAAGTAAAAGACGACTGGATGTTAGTTTATCATTAAACTAACACCCAGTCGTGTTTTACTTTAATATTTTTAGTATGGATATCTAATGTAAAGTTTAAGTGGTTTAATTTAAAGACTGTTCAAAACTTGATTAGATGTAATATATAAAGATATAATAAAATTGTAGAGGTCAAATTTCTGTACAATGAAAAAAAATGCTAAAATCCGAGTCAGGGGGATGTAAGAAGTGAAAAAGAACTAATTTAGATTTTTTTTAATTTTTTTTTTCTGTTTGTCTTTCGGTTTGTACCGGCAAATCTCCGGAACGACTGGACCGATTTAAATGAAATTTTATATGGTGGTAGCTTATATCCCTGGTCAAAATATAGGATATTTTTGATCCCGAAAAATTAAAGAGTTCCCATGGGATACTTAAAAAAACTTTACTTAAACAGCTTATTATACAACTTATGCACCTAATTAAGTATTGATATTGCCGGTGTCATCATCATACAATAAAACAATAAAACCAATTTATTCATTAAAATACAATTAGGCTATATATCATTACGCCAAGACCAACAGGAGCGGAGCACCAATGAAGAATATTTTAAAATCGGGAGGGTTTTTTTAACTTACTTTTTTATAAACTATTCCACGCGGACTAAGTCGCGAGCAGAAGCTAGTAATATATAAAGATATCGTTTAATTGTTGGGTAAAATACACATATACCCTTCTAGCGATCTGTTCTAGGTAATCTAACTTAAGGGATATTAATAGCTCTTCTGGCGCTTTAGGTGCTACATAAACTTGAATAAATTGTATGTATGTATAGTTTTTACATTAAAGTATTAATACTAGTAGTAATCGAATCAAATACAATTATATTAAAAAATGCATTTGATGATGCCATTGATTTGCATATTTAACGAGCGATTGATTGCAAAATGATTAAACTCGAAAGAAAAAAACTGTAATAAAAAAATTGTGTCAGCTTATTTGTTTCTGAAGGACTTTGCATTCTTGTAAAGACGATTTTATGCTCATTAGCGAAGCAATTACACGGGTAACTAAGTTTAATCCGATTTGTAACTGTGATAAATTTTTGTTATACGTGTGGAGAAAGTTGTGGTAGCGTAATGGCTAGCGCACGCGTTCCAATCTCAGAGAGCGCGGGTTCGATCCTGGCCGGAACGCATGCACCACTTAGTCACTTTTCTGATCTAATGTGCATATTGTTACAATTAGCACGTGCTAACAACGATGAAGGAAAACACCGTGATGCAACCTGCACATCAAGATAACCCATGTGTCAAACCTGCCAAGCCGCCTTGGACAATTGAGACATTTACGGGCTGATATTATATTATATAGTGTAGAGAAAAAAAATATTGTAATTAAAATAGTGTAATTAGTTCATTCATCATCATTGTTCTAGCGTGAAATCTATTTTGTGTTCAAAGCGTTCTCTTGGGAGCTACTAACTAGGGTTTAGTACTATTGCTTTTTCAACTCGTGCGGTTTTCGGCATCTCTTATCGTGAGACTACTGGCACGCGCTTAATTTTTCACGACGTCGTGCCAGCATTTCTTGGGCCTACTACTCCTACCACGGCCTGGCGGAGTTGACATAAATCTAGCGTTTTTCATATTAGAAGAGTAACAACCCATAAACGTCCAACTGCTGGGCTCGGACCTCCCACTATAGGGTAACGGACATTATATCCGCCACGCTTGTCAGGTTTGACACATCGGCTATCTCGATGTGCAGGTTTCATCACGACAATTTCATTCACCGTTGTTAGCACGTGGTAATTGTAACAATATGGACATTAGGTCAGAAAACTGTCTAAGTGGTGCATGCGTTCCGGCCAGGATTCGAACCCGTGAGTTTGGGACGCGTACGCTAGCCATTACGCTACTACCACTATCCATGCCTTTTTCATAAATCATGACAATAATTAGTTAATTGTCAGAATATATGCAAGTATGGGTAGTTTACAGGCATAGTTGTCCTATTATTAGGACTTAGGCCCAGTAGACAAATATAAAAATAAATGCATGGGAATGACATATCGTTACATTTTCTATTCTACTCGTTTAGCGCTGGGCCTGTACAGGTAGGAAAGAAGACACTATTGTCATTGTATCTTATATTGTTGATAGATATATTTTATTTATTTATAATGGGTGAAAATACATGCACAACATGTTATTCGTTTACTTAATGATGCGGAATATATAACAAAGTTGTTAGTAAAACAATAAAATTCCACTGGGTTTCCAAGGAGTGGAAGTCATTGCCGGAGTCTGTTTTTCCCGATACTTACAACCTGGGTGTCTTCAAATCCCGTTCAAACAGGTACCTTCTAAATAACCGTGCCCCATCTTAGACCATATCTCCGCTCTACATCGGCTGAGATTATTGTCAAACGCGAACCTATACTATTATAACAATAAAAACTTTACTTAAGGCTTAACACATTATACGTGGCTGTTAAGTAGGGTTAGACTTGCTGGTTACTACTATTCATTAATTTCTGATAGTATAATATTAAATTTCAGGTCAACTCCTTAACAAAATTATAGCCTCCAATCTGCATGAGTCCATAGCTCCACAAATCACAGTTCCGAAAAAACAAGCCCAGCTTGATACGGGACCGTCACTTGGAGATTTCCAACGTTTGCCGGTGAGTTTGCTTACAATTAATTTTTTTGCCTTCGTTGTTCATTTTAATAATAGAAGAACATCAATAGTAGATTGTTACACGAGAGGTGAAGGTGACCTATTCAGGAACGAAATGGATTGGCGCACAAGCGTAGCGAGGGCGCTTATAATTCGAGTGCATAAATAAGCACCCGAAGTTAACACTCTGCTTTTCATTTCGAATATGAGGAAAGTAAACAAAAACTGATTAGTTAAACAAACAAATACTTATTTAATGAAATCAGCGAAACGTACTAACTGGTGTCAGACGCATCTCTGTCTCACTGCGTGGCGTCACTATCTGTCTCGCTTGCTGATGGCAAACATGTCCACTATCCATCTCCCTCACCATTTTGCCGTAAAATTAAGAACCTACCAAGAGCTTGTGCGAATAAAAAACATTTGAACTGAGTAAAATGGGTTAGCAAAAATCGGATTACTTGAGGTTTTTATTTTTTTACTCGTTTTTTTTAGTATGAAACTAACAAGTATTGTACCATTTTACAATTCTGATTAAATGCGCGAACTTTTAATGACACTTGACAAGGCACTTTAGTACATTTTTTTAAAGGAGGGCCTTTCAATGTCGACAATTTTTGAAAATTTTAAATTCATAGTTTAACAAATAGTCTTAATTCTAGAAAACTTGGGACAATTGTGTCATTATTTTTGACTGTAGTTTTAGAAATGTTATTTAGGGTTACGGTTTCAAAGTTTAAATGAACAGAAATAATAAAAATTTACTACAATAACCGAAAAATGGTTACAGTTTGACCAAATTTCTAGGTTTTTCTTAAATGCCCATAATTTTCAAACTGCATGGGATAGATTTTTTTTTCTCATGATGGTTACAATCAATCCTGTCACCCCGTTTCGGCTTGACGTTAAGTTCTATAAGGCTGTTCTTAGGACAAATTCCATGTTTAATAATATTGTCTACGTTTTGAACTTCTGCTATTCACATTAAAAAACTTAATTTCATTGTCAAGTTACTTTCACTGGCAACTTTGTATTTATTTCTCTGATTTCTGAGACGCAATTAAATGCAATATACGAAAATTTCTCCTTCGATTTCATTTAATAGGCTCAAGGCTCAAATAGTCTATGAGTTTTAGGATACGATTTCTAATAAGGGAATCGATGCGCATGGTTAGTACTATTAGACTTATGGTGTTAATTGAGTTTCGGCCTTGTTGTTAAAAATTAAATAATATGTCATTTAGCTGATGTTACGAAACAAATAAGTAATCCACACCTCTTCTCTGCAGCAAACAAGACGAAAATACAAAACAAATACATACGCTACTAAGTCTAAAATTATATGTAGTACGCCACTTGCCTGTTACGAAATAGTTCAAAAACAACATAGTCCAAGAACTTGGTGGAGGTCATACTTGAAACCGCGCGACAATTTTACCTATGAAATTTATTTTCATTTGTCAGCTATATGCGATGTAACTTGTAGTATTAATTATCACATTTAAACAACAAATAGTCTTTCAACGTCTTAACACTTTAGGCTTGTGTTCTGTAATTTTGTAGACGCCTTGTTGATTGTTGAGAGGTTTAGGATAAGTGTCGATAAGTAGGATTTGATAAGGGTTGGTTAAATCTGTTCGGAAAGGGTTTCAGGAATTATAATTATCAATGTTTAGTATCCGATGTGAAACACGAAGCAACTGTAATGTTAACAATTTTACTTCAATCTTCTTCCAAAGTGAATGAATTGACTTAAAGAGAATTATAATCGATCTCCACAATAGCTTCACTAGCCTTTCTCCGTATTTCATATCTCTAAGTCGCCTATTTTGGTAACGAAATCAAATTAGTGCCATCTATTATATTATTAGTATTTAACTTGTTTAGATAGCATCATTTTAGTTAGATTATACATAAATTAAAACACTTTACATTAATTTTCCACTACAAACCGAACTCGTTTTTGGCACTAGACAGTCGATAATTACAAGAAGATATAAGGGCTAAAACTAGCTAAATACATTAATCTCTTGCTACGATAATTTACATTAGTAATATTTTTATTGATTTATTTTTGTTAGATAGATAGATAGATAACACTTTATTGTACAGCATTACAGAAAACAGAAAAACTTATAGCCTAAATGGTCTTATCGCTAAGAAGCGATCTCTTCCAGACAACGCGTGACAGGAATAAAACAGATTATATTGGTCATAGGTGGTATACATAAATATTAGAGGATATGCTTACATATATTTTATTCATTTACAAACCTAAAGTATGTATGTAAAATATTATATAAGTAAGAATTTTAAGATAAGATTTATTTTTGTTATTCTTTTTAAACTGAGCAAGATGTTCAATTTTTGACTAATTTGGTCTAGTAAAGTAACAAGATTTTCGCTGCCATACTTATCGGTATTCATCTATATAGATATCAAAGAGCAAAAAAAGAATATTTTGCAGCTACCCTAGTTAACTACTGAAACGTGGCATTTTGGGTCTTTTTAGAGTGAAGTTTTTGTTATTCCTAGTATTTATTTGGTATCAACTGACCAATTTTACTTTAGCCATTTATGAAATTAGCACTCTTAGCGTATTTACTCTGCTCTGATTTGCACTGAATACTAAACGAAACCTGACTTTTTTTTGGCCTGGGGAAATCTGTTTGAGGACTAAGCCGCGACAGGCACAGAGGCCTGGGGGGATAATTCGCGACCCGTGTGTGGGATTCGCCAGATCGGGGGTGGCACTAGCATGCCCAGTCAGAACTGGTGCCATGCTATTGCCACTTCCCAGTTAGGGATACCCACTAAAACCCCTGGGTGTTTCGTCCTGCGCCTTATGGTTATGATTATTACTAAGATAATGTCAGACAATATCGACTATGCTAATATGTATTAGAAACATGCAAATATGAGACAATACTATTTTTACGAGTCGCAGGACTCGAATTAAGATGCCGTTGGAATTATTATAGAGTTTATTTTATTAGAACTATACAAACACGTATAACACAGGTACAAATATAACTGTACACAACCAGTCCAAATGTAATGCACGATTCAATCACACGCGCAAAGTCCGTCACTAAATAGATTACCGCATGGCGTACACACGTCCTGCTTCGCTCGTGGTTATCGCTAGACTGTCCATCTCTTCATTGGGGCATTGCTTTATACGGCACAGATGCAATATGTCTACCTGGCAAGCTTCGACACAATTTCTTAGAAATCGTAACCCGCACACCTGGCTAATGACTGCCATAAAAGATTGCAATACACAATGGGCTGTTTTTCTAATCACAAATTTTAAAGACAAAGTGAACAAAAGAAGTCCAAATGCGGAAAGGTAATAAAGTGTGCTTTTATGGTATGCAGGTGTGAGTCTACTTTTGTCGGCACTATGTCGTAACACGATTTTACGACTAGGATCGTTGTAATAATTATAAAAAGACTTGAGTTTCCTGTACTTTTAATCAGCCCTTATAAATTATATTGATAATTTAATAATACTGACGACTGGTTTGCTCGAGGCTTCATACGCGTGGCATTATAAATATTTTTTACGCGTATATGTCCGCGACTTCGTCCACGCTTGACTTAAAATTTCCGCGGGATTCCCAGGATAAAAAGTAACGCAGATTTTGAGTCTAAGAATTAGCTGTCGATCAGCGAAAACCGAATCGAAATCGACTCAGTAGTTTTTACGTGAATCCCGAACAAGCAGACAAGAAATCTAAAAAAAATGTATCGTGTTCTCCGTCGTTTATATAGTCTATTCCAGTTGTTTTTTTTTAATAGCTTTAATGTACAAACACGGCATGTTTAGAATTTTATAATATTGTAGATATTTTCTTAACACCCTGTAAGATATTCAAATGGAACATCCTAACTAATATTATAAATTCGAACGTGAGTTTGTTTATGACGTTTTCGTGCCTTAACTACGCAACAGATCGCTACGAAATTTTGAGTACATGTTATCAGGAATATAGAAAAGTATACAGGGTGGAGCTGGATACCTTTTGTGCAAAAAAAGTACTCTTCCCGAGTGAATTTAAGATAAAATTCCGTTTTTATCATTGAAGTATATAGAGGCCTTTCGGAAGCTTTTCAAGACGAGATTTCAGATCGATTGCCAAAGATTATAAATACAGTAATTTACCATTAATTATGAAGAAATAATTTTGAGTATTTCTTTTATTATCGTAAACATATACTTTATTTTTATTTATTGGTATGTAGACGTTATGATTAAAGTCAGTTCTGTGGATAAAGATTGTAAACGCACTTTGCGTTATTCACTCTGGACTGGGCGTCCGGAATTGACCTTAAAGTTTGCCATTTATATTACACACAACACAAGCGTAAATTGCTTAACTTGGGAATATAAAACATCTCTTTGTCGTTTTAGATATTTATTAATTCATCATTTTTAAACTTATTTGGGTATTTATTTTACTCCCTTTGCGTAAATAACATAAATTTAATGTTCGTGTGATATTTTAATATAATCAAAAATAATCTAGATGCTTATTTGAATGCTACTTGTTAACCTCGAAACACTATCACTGACGGATTAAGTTTTTAATTAGCTTCTGTTATTTAATGTTTTACGACAGATACTTATATGCTTCATTTTTCTTTATGGAGCTGAGACTTGGACTTTGAAAGCATCTGATCGCAGCTTTTGAGATGTAGTCCTGCAGATATTTGTTACGTATACTCTGGATTGCACACCGAACTAACGCATCAATTATAAAGAAAATTAAATTTAAATTCGTGACTATTATGTATCTACCTCCGCAAAGTCCTTGACTACTTCAGGCACATACCCAGAAAACAGAGGAGTAATTTATAAAAGCTCATGGTTCCTGATGAAATAGAAGGAAATGATCTTGATACCGTAGTCCGATGCGTTGGTCCAACCGCACCACACTCAACGAGTCCGTATACGGCGCATTACATGTAGCCTTTGATCGACGAAAAATAGTTCAAGAAAAAGTAGTGGGGAAAGATTACGACCCTCAGGAATGAGGAGTACGAATCAAGGAGAAGGATTAATAGTTTGAAGCCTTATTGTGAACGTGATAGAGCCGGTTGCACGCATGCTGCAATCTTTATTTTGATTATAGAAAGAAAGGAAGAATTTATTTGCTAGGAAAGCGACAATACAAGGATGTAGAAATAATGTATACATACATTTTTATAGTTAAATTCGATATGTTGTACACCGCATTTCCTACAAATGAGGTCGGCAACTCAGCATAAAGCTGTGTTGGGGTTTCCTCCAGCACAGCGCTGTTTTTCAGCGTCGACCCCACCTCATTGGTTAATATTTGACCCATCACCACAGTAAATGTAACAAGTAACAGTAAGTAAGTAAGTAACAGTAAATGTAGTAAGAAAGTAACACAACACTATATAATAAAAGAACTATAATAACTACAATACCAGTACGGTAATCAATGATCTTATTATTATCAATTGAATCAAATAAATAAAATAAAAACGAAATTTAAAAAAAACAATTAATTAAATGGAACAGCCTTAAGGACGGAAATTATAGCTCTTAAGGATCGATCGGTATAATCACCACATTCTCTCAGAATACCGATGTGAAATGGTTCGCTATGAGTTAATCGTATTTCGTGTAGTGAGTGAGAGTCGTCATCTATCCCATCCCTCAAACCCACGCTAAAGGCTGGCAACGCGGTGGCTCGCCCCTGGTGTTGCAAACCTCTATAGGCGACGGTAACCACTTTCCACGAGCTGGGCCTTCAGCCTATTTGCCAGTATCTTGCTTTAAATACTTTGAGTTAAGGTTTTATAGCTGAATGACAAAACTAGTAGACGTTCTTGACATCTATGGGCTTGGAACGGGTAAAACAAATATTTGCCTAAAACCGCCTATAACCGGCTTTTGCCAAATATTTATATATGAGTGTAAACCCTAAAAATAGTGTTATATAAATCTGAATTAACCGGTTTATGCCGCGAGAATTACTTTCTCATTCTATCTATCTAAACATGTGTTTGTGTGCAACTGAAAACAGCCACATGGGTGCGCTTTGAAAGTGTACCACAACAACCGTTAGAAATCGTTCGAAACCTATTTATTCAACAAAACCTATTTAATAAACTTCTGTTGCCAAAAACAGTTTGATTACAAAGAAAGAAAACGTTTATATGCTAAAGGCGATACAGGCAATATATAATACAGATGAAACAAAAATATTTAAAGAGTTCTATGCCGCAATTCGACAAATAAGTTGGACACAGTATAATGCTGTACTGGAAGTTATTCCGACTTTCAATGCCCACTTCTTAATCTATGTGTATTTTCTTGAGACCTTGATGTTAGAACCAACCCGAAGAGAAATGTTTCTATGTACTTACGGTCTTATTCATATCGAGTTAGAGTAAGTTTGTAGGCTTCTTTAAGAACCTTAAAAGTCTTCCAAACTTACTCTAACCTAATATGAGTAAGGTGGTATGTCTGTAACCGGTTCGACTTTTTTACTGGTTTCCAAGCCCTCTATAAATGAAACTTCTCACTATGCGTGGACTGGCATGAACTTGTGCATTATTTTTTTTCAGGATGAAACAATTCTATGCGTGATGAAATATCTCGATATACAATCTTTGTGCCGCTGCGCTCAAGTCAACAGGCATTTCAATAGGCTTGCCTCAGATGCTATTCTTTATAGGAGTATTGATCTCAGACCGTATTGGCATTGTGTTCAGTCTCAGGTTTGTTATTGTTTTTTTTTATAATTCGTATATGAATTAATTAAGTATACCAATATTATTGACAGTTTCTATATTCATCACAAAATATCTATAGCATATATTTTTAGATCAACCAAATTGAATAAATTTCATTGAAAGGCGCAGAATAGAAATGAAACTATCACATTGAATAACTCAATTTTGTTTACATGGATCACTTTGGCTGCTTCATCCAAATTGAAAGACTGAAATGAACCTAATATGAGTTTAATAGAATGTATCATTCATTACGGTAACATTTGCTTTCATCAATGTTTCATACTTTCTCTCCAACTACGTCCTTTAAACTCCTGCCTGTATGAAATAAAATTCAAATGAATATTTGTAAAAATGTTAATAGACTTGATTTTCCTTCCATATTTTTGTAGTCTAATTATTAAGATAGCAATGCAGTTTGAACTTATTATTTTAAAATTTCTAGTCATTAGGAAAAGTGTTTTATGCTATAATTATTATGTATGTACCTCACAATAGAGGAATATAGTATACTAGGATATGCCCGCGACTTCGTCAACGCTTGACTTGAAATTCCTGCGGGATTCCCGGGATAAAAGATATCACGCATTTTATTACATTAAATTTGCTATTGATCAGTAAAAAAATATCACATTGGAATTAGTTTTTTTTTAATCTGGCCATGTTAAATAATTCCCAGAACAATTACCGCTAGATTCCCAGAATAAAAACTAGCGCCGAGTTTAAGTCTAAGAATTAGCTGTTGAACAATGAAAACCGCATCGAAATCGGCCCAGTAGTTTTTACGTGAATCCCGAACAAACGCAAACAGACGTAGTCTAAAAAAAATTGCATTTTGTTCTCCACATTTATATAGTGTATTTCAGTTATTTTTTTTTAATAGCTTTAATGTGCAGACACGGCATGTTTAAAATTTTATAATAATATAGATTATACTGTGTACTTAGCAACAGAGAAATATGGTATATTTTACCATAATAACATATTACCTTATGTAACACCTCATTTTAAATGTATAAATAAATCCTCGGCGTCGGTGCACGACTTTGTAATTACATTTTTTGTTTAATTATTTTTTTCGCCAAAAAATGTTACCTAAAGTAATACTTGTTAATATGTATGTTTGACGTAAAAAACAATTTCACCGAACAAAACAGGTACAAAGTCCTGCACTGACGCTGACAAAATGTGTCTCTTTTCAGGTTTTAGTAACATTATCTATGCGCTGCAAATATCTTCAAAAATTGGATCTGTCTTGGTGTGGGAGCCATCGCATGATACAACCGCATTATTTTGTAAAGTATGTATAATATATAATTAATATATTTACTTAGAAATTGGAGGACGTATTGTGTTGATATTGTTACGACCGACAAAGACAAATTCACACCTGCATACCTGTTTTGCGCATTGTATTACTTTTCGGCATTTGGACTTCTTTTGTTTACTTTGTGTTTAAAATTTGTGATTAGAAAAACAGCCCATTTTGTATTGTAATATTTTATGGTAGTCATTAGCCAGGTGTGATTCTCAGAAATTTGGTCCGCGCGGTCTGGTAGACATATTGCATTTGGGCAGCATAAAGCAATGCCGCAATGGAGAGATCGTCAGTCTAGTGATAACCACGAGCAAAGCAAGACGTGTGTACCCCATGCGGTAATCTATTTAGTGACGGACTTTGTGCGTTTTATGGAATTACTATCTCGCGCATTACCTTTGGACTGGTTGTGTACAGTTATATTTGTACCTGTGCTATACGTGTTTGTATAGTTCTAATAATATAAACTCTATAATAATTCCAACGGCATTTTAATTCGTCCTATAACTCGTAACAATAGTGTATTAATTTTTTTTGGCTTTATTAATTTGTTTACGCGAATAAAACTTACTGGTGTAAGGCCGGCCTATAACTTCTTCTCGTTATAGTAACGAAATGTGTTAAATTCACAGTTTCCTCAAAGACAGTGGTGCGGAATTAACACATCTGCGTTTGAATTGTTGCAAATTCGTTGACAATACAGTGCTAAGAGCAATCGTTGACACCTCGATTTGTTTACAAGGTAAATTTACGCCTTTTTTGTGTAATCTATAATAATAAAATTTATGTTTCTGTCTGTGATTTCAAAATATATACTAAAATTTCAGTGAAAACTATTATTTATACAATACCTAATAATAATAATAAGGTAGGCGTAACATTTAGCAATAAAAACTAAAACAATTTTTGTAATAACGAATATGGTTTTAAATACCTGACTATTGTCTTTATTTTATAAACATAATTATTAATAACTGCTTAAATAATAATAATTAATGTTGTTTTTGACTCGTTAAAAATATGACGTCATAATGCCCGTTTCGATGAAGATTTTAGGAGTTAAAACCAGAATTATGTCTTAAATTTTTGTGTATGTTCGTTCCATTTCGATATTCGTAGGGTTCAGAAGATGTGAATACAAATTATTATCAACAAATTTGCTCAAAGATGCATTAACGAAACCTGTATACATTGTTCGAAAGTTAAAAATACGCACCACATAGCAGAACGAGCGGTAAAATAGGTACTTAGGTGGAAAAAAGAATAAAAATTCCAATAAGGAGTTTCCCGTTAAGGGAATAAATAACCTGAATAATCGAACCTCCTTGGAAACGCTTTTGATCAATACATTTGTCTCACTTTAATACTATGGAGAAAATGAGACGAAAGATGTAGTTGTAAATTTCACCACGCGCATGTAGCACGCCATTTTCATATTAGAAATGTGAAATATTGTTCCGACTTTCCCACTGATATTTATG
The DNA here is from genome assembly GCA_039645545.1 of Dendrolimus houi. Lineage (NCBI taxonomy): Eukaryota > Metazoa > Arthropoda > Insecta > Lepidoptera > Lasiocampidae > Dendrolimus > Dendrolimus houi. The sequence goes on from CM077122.1 coordinate 16,011,364, forward strand.
TTTGTTTCATTACCTATTTTACTATTTTTTCGCAAATGTACTGAAAAACGTGTGTCATACACGTGCGGTTGTTGGTATTTACAAACTTGTGACTATGATAAGCCCTCGGCTCTATTCGTTTGTAAAAACCAACTTACCGCACTAGTATTGTAAATAACTAATGTGATCCTCCAAGTACGAAGTGACAGCTAGTATAAAGTAATTTATTTCATCTTTTTTCTTTTACAGAACTTTGCTTAAGATCCGTAGTAACATGTTCCGATTGGACGGTGTTAGCCAACCTGAAGAAATTAATTCGTTTGGATGTTTATAGAACTGATATATACACCACAGCTGCTGTAAATATCATCAGATCGAATCCTGGATTGCAACATCTTAATGTTGGTATGCAATAGACTTTTTTCAAATGAAGGTTTTTTTATCTGTGCTGGAAGGGAGAAAGAGTACTAATTCCTGCGGCTTAGGAATTTGCCATAGATTAATACGACATTGCTGAATTAAGACCCGACAGACCTCAAGACACTGTGAGCTCTTTCTGCGTGCACCGGAACACAAATCAACTTAATTCATATTTTCTTTTATTTTTCCTTCCACCCATTTTAATATTATATAAAATTATTAGAGCTAGGCATGTTTGCTGAAGAGTTTCTTGCGCCGCTTCTTCTCTTCAAGCCATAACATGTAAATGCAAATTATATTAGGCTCACATAGAGTAAATAATAATAAACAAAATTAAAAATAAATAATTAAAACGAACAAGTTGGCTAAATAAAACTTTAACAATACTCATTAATACTTGACATCTTTGTCTTCCGTGGTCACGGCTACTGAAAAGTGGCCGAAGCGTCGGAATAATAAAAATAAAAAAAACTGAAAGGTATTAAGAATTTCATTTGATTTAAACAAAATCTGTACTTAATATCCTTTCCAACGACAGATCAGTTTTTTTAAAATTAATTTTGTATTTGACGTTTTTCATAGATTAAATTCATTTTTAAGAGTTTGAAAGCTCGTCAAGTATTTTTTGTTGTCTAATGCTAAGAATTAATGTCTAATTTAGATTAATCATGCATTAAAGACTGCAATAAAAGTTATTTGGTTCAATTACAACAACAAACTAGAAAAGTATGTTGTTTTAAAGATGATGAACAAGGTAATTTTCAAAAACAAACAAAAAAAAAAATCGTATCTTGATTACAGTGACACTTAGGACACAGGGATCTATAGGTTAAAGATAGCTCTTGATCCACCCAATCCCCCAAAAAATTTTGTCGATAAAATAATAATGTATGAATAAATTGATTACACCAGCACACAAAAAGTGGTCTGTTTTGACCAGACCGACGTGTATTTCGACATGCTGAATTCCAATCCCAGATGAATCTAAATAAGCCATTTTTAACGGTTTTTCGCAATTTACTCTAAGTGTGTACGAGCCAAACGAATTCGGATTCAGTACGTCGAAATACATGTAAGTATTTCGTCGAAGGTGGGTCTGTTCAAATGTACAGACCACTTTTTTGTGTGCCGGTGATATTATTGGTTCATTGGCTTTCAGTCTTGTTTATTTAATTCAAAATTACGTTTTGTCGACTTAAAATAAGTGTCAAATGGGTTTCTTATATGTGACAACAATTAGGAATTACCTAATCTAGTGTTAGTATTTTCATTAAATTTTTCAAGGCTCGTGCAAAATGATATCTTCGATGGATGACGTGGCTATAGCTTTGGGCGTCAACTGTCCGAATCTCATTTCTGTGGACTTTTGGAAGTCGTATTCGTTAACGCCGAATGGTATCAGAGCCCTCAGTAAATGTAAGAAACTTCAAGAATTGGATGTTGGATGGTGGTAAGTTATGATTATAATGATAGTCTAAACTTAAAGTATCAGAAACCTATCGAGTGTCAGGTGGTAGGATATGTGTTCCGGCATTAGTGACCAGGTTCCAGTCTCCCTTAAGAGAGCAGCAGTACATTGGTAGCACCTTTGGTGTTGCAAACGTCCATAGGCGATGATAACCGCTTTCCATCAGGTGGGCCGTCTGTCTGTCTGCTGAACTTGTGAAATATAAAAAGTGCATTTCAAGAAATTTTACAACTCAGTACAAAAATAAAATGAACTTCAACGATATGCTATTTCAAAGTTATTTATTTATAAAGCTTATTGGGAACGATGCCATATTTTGATACAGTCTTTACATGTTTTGGAAAACACGGTACATTGACCTTTAACCACCATTAACATTTTATCCATGCAGGAACGGCGAAAGAATACAATTTCCTGCGGCCGGGCGGCCTGTCGTAAGAGGCGACAAAACAACCCACAGCCAGGTGGTAGGGTATTTGCCCGACTGGATGGCGACCACCCCTGGTCTAGAGTATGCCACTATAAGAACCTTAAGTTGTGTTCTGGCATTCCAGTCTCCCTTAAGAGAGCAGCAGGGCATTTGTAGCACTTTTGGTGTGTTTGGGCCGTCTGCCTGTCTGCTGAACTCCTGCAATAAAAATGAAAAAACATCGGTTGTACATTACCCATAACACAAGCGTAACTTGCTTAATTTGGGGATATACAATATGTGTGTTTGTCTGCCGATTATTATTAAACTGGTCAACAGTGGTTTTGTTGTCCTGGATATTATAATGGCTTCGAATCATTTTATCTCAACAAGTAATGAAACTGTGAATTATTTTGGAATATTGACTATAGTTTTTCTTTAATTCCCATTTTTATACAACACTAAAAACCAGTAATTATGAAATAAAACATTACAATTATATACATTAATATTGTTACCGAGTTGCAGGACTCGAATTAAAATGCCGTTAGAATTACTATAGAATTTAATAGAACCATATAAACACGTATAACACAGGTACAAATATAACTGAACATCACCAGTCCAAACGTAATACACGATTCAATAACACGCGCAAATTCCGTCACCATATAAATTACCGAATGTACACACGTCTAGCCCCGCTTGTGGTTATGGCTTGACTGGCCTTCCTCAATCGGGACATTGCTTTATATGGCACAAATGCAAATATGTCTGCCCGCCAAGCGTCGACGCAATTTCCCAGAAATCGTAATCCGCACACTTGCCTAGTTATGCCTACAAACGGCCATAAATGAGTACAATAGGCTGCTCTCCACAATAACCAATAAATAAGTAAACAAAATAAGACAATGCGGAAAGATAATAAATGGTGCTTTTATGGTATGCAGATGTGAATCTACTTTTGTCGGCATTAGGTTACTAGGTCGTAACACTATCTAATATTTATTGATGAATACTACTAATCCTTTCGTTTTATATTTAACTAGCCGTCCCCGCCCGCTTCGCTGGGCGAATTTTCAAAGGAAATAAATTAAATTTTATTCATCATTTTTATTTTATTTTTTTAATTTTTTTTGCTTTTTTGTTAATTTTTTTTTTCTGAAATTTAAAATATTTTTCAAAGAAGAATCAAATTCACTTAAAATAAAATTTATTGATATTATTATTATAATTATTATTATAATAAAAATAAATGTTGATGAACAACAAAACAAAGAATAAATGGAGAAATTAGTCAATAGAAATGGTCCGATTCATGGAGAAATGAGTATTAATCTTCCTCCATCTCACATTCGACGACTCGTCGCTCGTAAGTTGAGTTTGCCGGGACGTAAAACATACTCGTTAACATAACGAAGTTGAAACTAAAAACTCGAAATTCAAACGGCGGGTAATTTTGACCGACATCAAAGCTCCGCCCATACTGGCAGACCACGCGAACCATCAGCACCTTCAAAAAGTAAAAAAATATTATTATATTAAGTTCCAGATGGCATCTGTAACGCGATATGATATTTGAAAAAGAAATATCATAAAATGTTTTAATGGAAATGGTTAAACGTATAACCACTGCGGACCAATACGGTGAGCAGAGAGTACGTTTAACCACAACCTTTTTTTTTACCTGATTTATTTCGATAATCGACTCAAGCTCATGTTGATTATCGACAATCATTATAACATGATCCCCAGACCGATCACGGATATCAAATGAAAAATTATCGGTAAAGAGTAATTCACGGTACCCGAAAAGCTCCCGAACGTACCCAGTGAATCTGAAAAAACAATAATCAATAATTTATAAAATAAACAAAAAAGATTTTAAATTCAATTAAAAATTATAAAAAAGACACTCATAACGACGCCCTTGCCGGAAAAATGGTGGCCGTTGAAAATTCATGAAGTTGATGTTGATAGTAGCGTTGATGACAGATGAACGGTCTAAATGTTTATTTGCTTATTTTTTTTTAATAGCAAAAAACAATGAACCTAGTAACCATTCATTTTTTTTTTCGTTTATTTATTAACTTCATGTTTATCGTTGCAACGAACATTATAAACGTATAACTAAGTATTAGTAAACGTTATTTCTTCTTTATGAACATGTAATGTACATATTCACTCTATCTCATCGAATTATGAAACGGATTACTTTGCCAGGCGAATGACATAGATTTATTTAACATTTTTTTAATTATTATTATTATTATTTTGGAAAGGTAATCTTTTCTTAGCACTTTGGCTAGTTTGAACCACATCCACGGGCCTAAACCAAGTGAATGCAGCGTCTAGTGAGGAAAATTTATGTTGACGGTATGTTATTATGAGGGGCAATTTCGTTTTCGTCTATCTGCAAGAATTTTCTAACTATTCTACATGTATTCAAGATTGCGGCTTTTTGGAGAGTTATGTAGAGGGTTTCTTTGAGGTCCAATAGTTTTAGGCTATGGAGAAGATGGTTGGGAATAATGCCTGTTGTGGAGAGAACTATGGGTACTATGTATACTTTTTCCTGTCGCCAAATTCTGCTCACTTCATCTTTGAGTTCTGCGTACTTGCTTATTTTTTCAGTTATTGTTTTTTTGTATATTGTGTGTGTTAGGAACAGCAATGTCAATAAGGTAAGTGATTTTGTTAATTTTGTATTATTATTATTATTATTATTATCAATATCATTATTATCTTCATTATTAATATCGTTGTCGTTGACAATATTTTCGTCAATTGCTTCATCGACAAATTGTTGTGAACGTACTATTCTTTGTCTCTTCGTTGTACGTGTCGATCGGCCAATTTGAGCTTTTCTTTTTTTCGCCATAATTTTACTATTTTTACACAATTTATAAATATTTAATATTCGATTTATAAATACACTTATTATCACAAATGATAAATTAATATATATCTTATTAAAAGATAAATAAATATTATAACTAAAAATGTAATGAATATACGTATCTTCTTTATGAACTGATTATAAACTTCTTCTTCATTCAACTAACCTTAAAATTATATTATGTTATTTTTGTTTTTAAAAAAAGACGATCGATTAAATAACAGACTAACATAACCAAAGAAAACAAATGACAAAACAAAAGACTATCTATTAAATGACAGATTGATATAACCTGTGAAAGATGAATAACCATGATAACGTCGTAAACTTAATCAGGGACTCATTTATTATTATTCATCCAAATAACGGATACTTTTATAGAAGAAATAACAGGTATAAAAATAATTAAATAGATAACGATAGACACATTACGTAAATTTACATTTATCGATTCAGTTTTCGTGGTTATGTAGAAGAAATATATGGAATGAGTTCATATAATTATCTGTTTGCAGTTGAAAATGCTCCACTCCAAAGTTCTACCGTCATTTAAATTATTTTTTTCTTCTCAATTTAATCGCATCCATTTTGAATTTATATTAAAAAAAATTGATCATTAATATAGATTGTGACGATCTCAAATGCTGCGGATTTTGTTTGACACTTCCCAACTATCAATGATCAATTTCTATCCGACTCAAAATTTAGAATATTCTTCGATCAAATCACTTTCTCGAACGAATTCATAGTTGAAGAGTTACCAATTCTTGCAATCCATAAGATGATTATTGAAGATGAAGATGAAGATTAAATATTATGTGTTAATATAAATTTTTTTTTTATAAATTAATTACGGTATTAATTATTTATCAATGACAAACAAAATGTATTTCATTATTTGTATGTATATATATTTTGCGGCTGTGGACCGACATGTGCTTTATTGTACCGTATCTATCCTGTGTCCCATTACTCGGCGGAACACAGTGACATGAGGAAACCACAGAGAAAACTCACGCCAGTACAATCGGTGATAGGCAAATTTTCATTAATCACTAAAATTCTGCATTGTAGTGATCAATGAGCCTTTAACTTATACCAAACAACAATGATGTTCATGCAGGCCAATCGTATTCTTAAGAAGATCACCCATCAAAGTACTAACCACTCTAAAAGCTGCATAGATTAGGTGATCAACCGAATCATACGCCAGCTGCATAGCTATCACTGCCGCACTTATATTAAATAATCTTATTACAATTACAATAATAAACATTAATATTTTTTTAAAAATAGAGAAGGTAGCTTGAAAATGAACCGAAATTTAGAGCTAAATGTACCTACGTCAATGTAGATCAATAATATTATTTTCTGGACATTTTCTAACTTCTTTCTTTATTTTTTAATCGTTTTTCTTCCTTCATTTTTCAATCTTCTCCTTTTTTTCCCTTGTTCCCTCGTTCTTCTCCTTATCCACTTCTTCACCTACTCTTCCTTCTCTGACTTCTTCGTCTTCTATCTCAGTTGATTCCGTCGCGATGTTTTTTCATCTGATGGGGTTGTATTAAAATTAAATTTATTTATTATGTTTTATATAAGTATCTCAATCAACAAATATAAAATTACTTTTTAATTTCCACTCCTGCTGTTGTTTAGCCTGTTTAACCAAACGCATCATTCGTTCTTGTTCTTTTCTTTCAAAGTAAGTTCGTATTTCTTGAAAGTATAATAAAGCGTTGTAAATTCCGTCAATTAACGATTTCTAGATAAATTTAAATAATTTTTATTACATTAATAATTAACTCTTAAACTTTATCATCACTTTATTTTATTTTTTATGGACATTTACCTCTCTAATCTCTGCAAAGGAAAATTCACTTATATTATCGTACTCTTCAAAGCAACCAATCCCTTCATGGAATCTTCTGTCACTTAAAGTGATTCGGACTATTGTGAAACATCCAATATAAGACTTTCTTGATTCTTTTGATAGTTAATGTCGAATTATTAATAAAAAATTGTAATTTACAATTTAATTATATATCAATATATTTTACAAATCATTACTTACCTAAAGTTTGAGCTTTTATCTCATGAGACCAGTTTTTAGAACCAAACACATAGTCAGCACACAAACATAAACTTTCAATACTTTCTCTGTCTGACATTTTTATTTCACTTCTCAACCGCTTATGAACTGACGTTTTATCATAAGATTATTATTAGGTTATATAAAAACAAATGAAATTAATTAAATAAAAAAAAAATACTTTAACCTTTTCTATTTGAACAGTAAAAATAATCATTTGGAGTCTGTAGAAGTTACAGTTTGGAAACATAAATTTCACATTCTCACACCCACCCCCGCAGTCCCTATTGGAAATAGAATTCCGTAAAATCCTATTTGAGATGATTTCTGCATGACAAATAAAAGGTTACTACCAAATTTAGAGTCTATAGAGGTTACAGTTTGGAAATAGAAATTTCACATTTTAACACCCACTACCGCAATCTTTTTCGGCGGTGGGTTGTTGTAAAATCCGCTCTTAAATCATTTCTGCATCACATATAGACGACTCTAGCTAAATTTGGAGTCTGTAGGAGCTACGGCTTAAAAAATAAAAAATTTCATTGTTAAACCACCCCGCAACCCCTGTGGGGTGAGCTACCGTAAAATTCGTTCATAGACTATTTCTACATCTCTTACAGAAGATTCCTACCAAATTTGGAATTTATAGGAGCTATAGTTTAAAAACGGGAATTGTTCATTGTTAACGCCCCCGCAATCTCCTTTTGGGGATGAATTTCTTAAAATCCGTTTTCAGTTGACCTCTACATAACGAAAGTAATATTCCTACCAAGTTTCACATTTCTAAGTCCTATAGTTCCCGAGATTTCGTGATGAGTAACTATAGAAATTGGAATACTTCGATTATCATCGAAATTTTTAACGTTTTAGCAGACCTTTTTAAAATTTTCTTACATATAAACCTTCTCCTGACAATTCTAAAGACAACAAAAAAAATTAACCTAATCGGTCCAGCCGTTCTCAAGTGATACTCGATCATAGATACGGCATTTTATTTTATCAAAAATGAGAATGGGTGTGCAGGGGTGCGTGGGAGTTGGTGGGTGGATGCGTGGAAGTTTGTAAGTAGATTCTTAGCTGAATGTAAAAGAACATAATCCGTTTAGTAAACTCCGTTGAAATCCATGAAAACAAAAGAATCAAGAGAAAACGCTTGTCTTTTGTTCTTATTAGCGGGATAAATGTTCATGAAAGTAAAACAGCAATAAAAAAATGAAGGAACGTCAGAATTCGAAAAATAAATAGCCATAAACCATCTAGGAAAAATTTCCCATCGAATGGTGGTAGTTTCATGTCGATACAATCAGTGGTTTAGGCGTGATTGAGCCTCAAAGGAAGGCCATTTTCATTATATATATATAGATTAATGTATATAGACGTAAAAAGAGAGAAAATCTGGTGAAATCTATCTTTAACTTCAGAGAGACACCTTCTATAAGATTTTCTTCTATATTATTTTTGGGTAAATAATATAGAGTTTGTAAAAGCCAACAGTAGTCTGCCGTCATGCAACGGTCCCGACTACCTTGGTACCTCTCCACAATCACTATTAGGTGTTGGTAGAAGTACTTACCTTATTCCACACTCAAATTCTCAACATTATCAGGTAATCTAAACCATGTAACTGTGGAGAAAGTGTAACTTTATGCTCATAGTCGCTCTAAAAATCTTAAGAACCTAAGCCAATATAGTACTTCCATAAATATATTCGCAAATTGTGTACTGGAAACTATAAAAAGCTGCAGACATATCTATTTATTATTTGGGATATAAAATTAACTTTGGGTGGTTATAAAAAAAATAACCACGAAGGCTAAGGCGGGAAGCTCCGCTTCGCTTCCCATCCGCTTTAGCCGTCATTTTTTTAAGCCTCGCACTGCAGTGGTATACCGTTAGGCATTACTTCACTGCAGCGGGGAAGATAGGGATGTTTTCCTTTCAATTTCGTCACAAGCCTTTTTGGACATGGTTTCGCTCATCATGTTGTTGACATTGTCCCAATGTTCTATATTCTTCAGCATTATATCCAAAATTGTAGTTGCTGTTATTTTGGCACCTAAATTTGTCTGGGCTGTTCTTCGCGCCTCTTCCCATCTTTCGCATTCTAGAATAGTATGCGCTGCGGTGTCCACATTTTCGCAGTATGGGCATGTCTGTATCTACTTTCCTAATTCTGCGCAAGTAGTCCTGGAAGCAGCCATGGCCAGTTAGCACCTCAGTTACATAGTAGTTTATTTCGCCGAACTCCCTCCAGTACCATTTTCTTATGTCGGGTATAAGTTGCTTTGTCCAGCTTTCTTCTACTTCTTTCACCCACATCTTTTGCCACTGGTCTATGGTCTACTTTCTTATCGCCTTTTTTTCCTTGGGAGGCTTACCTTGTGTCATAACCCTTTCGTCAGCCAGGAGAGTTATTGGAATGGTGCGCACTATTACCATGCTTTTATCTGTTGAAATGGTTCTATAACCTTTGCATATTCTTATTGATAACCGCCTTTGCGTTGCCAGTAATAGGTTTCTGTACTTTTTATATTGCAAGCCTCTCTTCCAAACCTGTACGAAGACAGGACGCAGACATATCTAGGGCGCCAATTAATTTTAAAATTTTGTTGAACTGTGTTATTATTATTGTTTAGCCATAGAGCGCCACTTCATATATTCACCTGTATATTTCAGCCTCCAAGCTGGTGGTTCTGGCGAATGGCTAGCGTGGTTGTCCGGTGGGGAGTTGCGCAAGTTGTTCTTGGGCGCGTTGCGTGGCATATGCGACCGCGACTTACGCGCCCTGTTGCCGCACGCGCCCAAACTGGCGCAGTTGGACCTGTTAGGCGTCAGAGCCGTCACGCCGGATATTTGCGACGCGTGAGTATATCCGTGTAGTGGTGGGGCTTTATCTGGGACTAGCTTCTGCCCGCGACTTCGTCCGTGTGGAATAGTTAAGAAAAAAAAGTAAGTTAAATAAAATCCCCTGATTTTGAAACATTCTTCATTAGTGCTCCGCTCCTATTGGTCTCAGCGTGATGATATATAGCCTTCCTCGATAAATGGGCTATCTAACACTGAACGAATTTTTCAAATCAGACCAGTAAGTAGTTCCTGAGATTAGCGCGTTCAATCAAACAAACAAACAAACTCTTCAGCTTTATATATTATTATAAGATAAGGGGCCATCCACAAATTACGTCGTACGAATTTCATAATTTTTTGTTTTTTTTTTAATTTGACCATTTTAAATAATTCCCAGAAAATTCCCGCGGGATTTCCGAGATAAGAAGTAGCGCAGATTTTAAGTCTAAGAATTTGTTTTCGATCAACGGAAACCGTAACAAAATCGGCCCAGTAGTTTTTATGTGATTCCCGAGCAAACAGGCAAATCGACAAACATACAAAAAATCTAAAAAAATGGCATCATCATTGTTTTTTTTAAATATCTTCTATGTAATCTAGACAATGATTCCAGCATAACTCTAATACGTTAAGAAACAAAAATGAAAATTTTATTTTTATAATTATAGTAGCTTCTGCCCGCGACTTCGTCCGCGTGGAAAGTTTTTTTAACTATCCCATGGCAACTTGAAACGAAAATGTGACATAACATATCCTTTAGTGATATTTTTTTTGATAAAGTTGTTATTTTTCTATTTTATTTATTTCAGGATTTTGGCTGAATGTCGAGAGCTGAGACTTTTAGATGTTAGCTTTTGTGATCAGATACAGGAATCTCAGGTATGAAAAGCTGATGTCAAAATCATTGTACTATTTCAACAGTTGAGATTTTCCTACTTGTAACAAAGTATACAATAATGTTATTTTTATCATTGGTGTGGTTAAGAGGGTTAGACGAGTTAATTTTTGTCTTTCAATTTGTATAGACGTGAGACAATAAAATAAAACGAACTTAATTGTTAAAAAGTAACTTTTTAAACTGCTTAATTTTTTCCGTTATTTATTTTGTTATTTGTATTTCCATCACTTATTTCTACACAAAAATATTTATTACGTTAAACATAAATTTGTCCTTGAAGATACTTCATAATCTTAGTCCTTCATAATGTAAAGGCCAATTTTCCAATCACATGATAAAAGTTATTCATAAAATAAAGTATAACGTGGAAAAATTAAAAATGTCAGTTGTAGAATGAAACAGTTGAATGGTTTCACTTTTGAATTCGCTCAGGTTATAATTTATTTGACTGATAACTGTTACCATATGATTGAAAAACCCTAAAAACACAAATAAGAAATCGACAATGCTTCATTTCCACCAAAATTTGAAAGACAGAAATGAAACGTCTATTTAAGGCATTACAAAATAGAATGAAGATCTCTCAATGTTTTGTTATAGTGGAATGTGATTTAATTTGATGAATTTATGAGAGTGAGACAGATGCCCAATCCTGCACAGAAACCAATTTGGTAGTAAGCACTACTAACCCCGAATCCACCTTCAACGGGGCAGGTAGAACAGCTCCTGAGAGTCTTCAGGTGGTTTAGGTTCCACCGAAGACTATCAGGAGGTCTTCGATTTATGGCACACACATCAAAAGAAATCGCGGCATGTTCTTAGAGGCCATCCGCAAATTACGTCACACGGATTTCGCGATTTTTTGAAGTGATAACTTCTTATGGAAGGGTAAACCGCTTCGTTACGTAACACGTTACGGCGCCAGTGGCATCCCTTTCTCTCACGCATACGGCAGCGGTAGGCGGCTCCTCCTCTCTCACTCTAACTCACGCGCTATGTACATACAATTTATGTAATAACCTAAGCTTTTCTCAAGTTAAACAATTTCAATATTAAGTAGTTCAACTTAGATTAGTTTAAGTTATCACTTCTGTCGGGCGGCCCGAAACCCACACGTTTTTTTTACCCCTCCTACGCCCTTGTCACAGCTGGACATATTCGTGACACGTCTCCCTCCCTAGTGTGACATCACATACTTTGCAATTTATGTCAAGAAATCGTTTAATTAAAACAGCAGTTCCGTAATTAGTTTTATTATAGATAGAGCTGGAAATATTTTGAAGTCTTTCGTTAATAGTTCAAATTTTTAAATGTGACGTCACGAAATTTAGGACCTTCACACACTGTCGTCGACCCCCCATATAACGTACGTGTGACGTAATTTATAGATGGTCCCTTAGGACTTAAGGATGGGATGTGAAACGTTCACTTGGTTTTAGCATGAAGAAAACGGAATGTCCAAACTGACCTCGCGTACTGTTATACCGGTCCCCAGTATCTAGAATTTGCTCACCTCATCCCTTTTCCGCTACATCAGCATTTCCTATATTTAGATATTCTTTCGATCCCCATACACAACAACTCCGTTCCATCCAATACTTCGTCGCGAGCGGTTCAAGTTTTTTTTCTAAAAAGACCCCCTACTGTCTCTGTATAACAGTACGTTGGAGACTGGCTTTGCCACCACGCAATGGCGGCAAAAAACGAAATCTAGCGACACTTATACAACTACCCACAATGGCATAAATTGTGAGGCTGCAACAAGTTTAACCCTAAATTGTTTTTGTTTTTAGGTTTTAGAATGGCGGGCTCAATACCCACACGTTAGTATAAAGAGGTCATTCCAATCTGCCAACTTAATTATGGCTCCAAATCCGTTGTTTTTGGCACCGAGTCTAGAATAGACATGTACCATGAATCCTCTTCTTTATTAACATTTTCTATGATGTATTCTATCTCCCTTAAATAGATGTGAACTTATAGGCTTGTTAAAACGATTAAATTTTTTTTTTTCATAATTGCGTTTTGATTGCGATTATGAATAACATCTTTTTAACGATCTTATAAACCTCGTATAACTGTAAACTGAAAAGAGTAAAGGTAGTTTCAAAAATACACGCATTGGTAGTACGGAAGGTGACTTGAAGATCTGCAATGTGCTAGGTAATGTATGCCAGATACTAGGAGTATGGAAGAAAAGTACATAATATCCCCACTCCAAAATTATTGGGAAAGCTGGATACAAAGACAGCGCCGTCTAGTTTTAACAGATGGCAGCAGGATGCCTTTTGATAATGTATAGAGGGTAGAGATATGGAGTATCATCTCTTGTGTTGAAAAAGTGTCCGTCAAAACGCGGATAATTATGGTGGCGATGCAGTAGGGTAGGATAAATTTTAAAGGAAACGCTTAAAGTAATTAGAGTTAGATAGAAACTTAAAAATAAGGACCGAAAGACTTCCGCTTTGTTTATTATTATTAAAAATTCACAATAATTAAATCACTCTACACATTTTCTTACAGCATTATATTTACAAAATTATTTTAGTCTACGAAAATAGTATAATTCATTTTATGCCACTTCAGCAATTTTTAATTCATATGGGATGGTAGCTGACAAGTAAAACAACACTACGAATTTACGGCTTATCGGCGATGCGCGTGTATTTATTTTAGTAATTTATTGATTAACACCGTACAATATTTTAAATATTACTCAGAGCGTTTTTTTGCGTCGTACGTACGTCATCCATTCGTATCGTCTATCCTCTTCTTTCACTCGTCATCTCTTTCACACTATGGGCTCGTTCAGAAATATCGTCTTACATTCATTACATCATGCGTTCAAGATACATCATTCCCACATTCATGTCGTATTTTTTCGCACGCTAGCGCTATCGTGGTAGGTGTTCGAACCTCTATTTTCAGCATACTGCTGGACACTTTTTAACTTCCCCTCAATATAAGATGATAAGTACTTCTTTCTACCCTCCAAAAATAATGTAACTTGCAGCTACTTACAGCGACTCAGCTGTGTCTTTTGAGGTATTATTTTCAAGTAACTGCTAAAGTTATGAATTGTTTAAACGACTATCGTTGTTATATGATGGGTTTAAAATCAAAAGGCAGTTCATCTCCAAAACGTGTTGTTTGTTTTAATTGTGTTTTAAAACCTAAATTCGAAACAGAAAAATATTCACCATTCTAAGCCAAAATTGTATAGAAAATGAAGCATGCTATCAACTGTCTCCTTTTATGTCCTTCATATACCATTTTAATTATTTTTGTTAAATTTTAATTGAAAAGTATAATTATGTTTATAGCCGGTTCCTATATCTCACTATCGCTTAAAATTTGATATAAGCTCCATACAACTTATGTTAAATTCAACCAAGGCAAGTGAATACATAGTACGATCTAGGAACCGCCGTAAATTATTAAATTAAATGAACATGTCTTGTATATTTTTGTTTATTATTTTATCGTTTAATCAGAGGATAGTATGTTTAGAATATGTACTTAATAAATTCCTATTTAATGAAATGCTAAATGTAAACTTACGGCCGGCTTCTTTACGTTACTAACCGTCCATCGAGTTATAAAATTTGGCATAAGCTTCATACGAGTACTGTCGAATTTCTACCGATGGTAAGGCAAGTAAATGAACAGTAAGATATAAGAACCGGCCATTATTCGACTTTTATGCAAGTGCTATTGAAGTTAAACTATACATATTGTGTGTCAATGGAATTTTCCTAATATTTTGTACCTTTATTGTAAACTTAAAATGTATTTGTAAAAAATTGAATGTAGTTTATATAACAAATATTTTTGTTTAATTCATTCAACAATATGCTAATTATTTAAATGCTATTTATTAGTTATTGATGCTTAATAGTAATGGCAACATGTATAAGCATTAATTTCATAAGAATGCTACTTTTACATTCTTATTATAATATGCATAATGACGGTATTATGCATATAAGTGATTTTTATACGATCACTAATTGCTGTTTAATTTTTAGTGTTATAATTTAGTTATACGTTCAAAACACATATGCGAAAGTTTTTCCTTCTTAGAGAGACCCGCACTGTTCGGCGTGGATTCGGCAAATGGGCCAAAAAGCTTTACGCCTTCGACACAAGCGTGTCAGTGATAGTCTGCCCAGTGAGTCGTGGCACGACTAAATCGCGGCAAATTCAAAATAACTTCAACTGGCAACATTGATGTTACTTTCGTGTTTTTATATTAACTAGTGGTCGCCTAGTGGTCGAAATTCGACCATAATTAATTTAAATTATAAGTTTGAACATTATTAAGGTTCTGTTGTCAAAGACTTATACTTCTATAATCACAGATTTCGCCAAGGCTACACTGTTAATTTCACTTTAACAATAAACGAAAGAGTATATGTATATATATGCGTATGTGTGTCAAATACATGGTAGTCTGTGTAATGTTTTTTTATTGATTTAATGTATTTTTAAGCATAATTTAAAAAATATATTAGCATTCTGCACTCTTCTATATAAACTATAAGTGTGCGAAATTTCGAACTCCTCCGTCCGCGCAATTTTCGTAAAAAGGGGTACAAAGTTTTTGCTTCACGTATTAATATAATGATGTAACTACTTCATTTCGGTTTCGTCATTGTTTATCGAAAATAGTCCACAAAAAAACCACACGAATAGATGTTTGTGACTATTCGTTTGACAGATATGTGTGTTGCCATAGTAAGAACCTCAATAAATAGCTTGTGTCATGAGTCGCTGGACAGACTATCGTTTTCACCGGCTCGTTGCTTTTTTTTACTTATATTTGCCGAATCCGTGTCGACTAGTGTGGAGACTCCCTTTTTCGTTACTAAATTTCAACGGGGCCTCTATCAGTCAATTTAATCTTAACATTTGTCAAAAGACGTGATTATGAATGTTGACTTTAATTCAGTATAGTAAATATAATATAAGCTTGGATGAAAATTAAGACTGACTAAATTTTTAGTTTCTAACAACACAAAATCTGAAAATATATGCATTTAAACAAGTTTTCGTATATCTTTGGGCATATTTTTCGACTAATATTAGTAACGTGATATTTTTTCGTAGTGTAAATTGGTACATTACAATGTAATTAATTATAAAAGTAAATATGTTAAAATAATGAATATTAATACATTCATGATTTGTTGGTTTTAATGTATTAATTTTTTTAATTCACTTGTTTTGACAATTACGCTTTACATTTCAGTTTTGCCTAATTTGAGAAAAAATATTATTTTAAAAATATAACTTGAAGAAAAAATATCACTTTAGTTTAGTTATTAGTCTTTATGTTTGTAAGATTAGTTTCTATCTAAGATGAATATAAGATATATGAAAATTACTTAATTATTTTTTTGTGTATAAGACGTAACTATTTTCATTTTAACTATACGGTTTCTACCATTCATACATATTTTATGTTAAAATGTTAAAAAAGATTTTGTAGGATGTAATTCTTGATTAGTATAAAATAAATTATTTAATATTTTGACATTTAAATGCAAGGTAGTTTTGATTTCTTGTAATAGTTATGCGCTGGATTCGCTCTTCAAGTAGTTGTTAAGTAATAAAGTAAAATGGGAGGTATATTACATTTTTGTCTTCTCATATTTAATCAAGTAACTTGTTCGCTAATGGCATTATCTTTCGTCATTACCTATAGATATGATATCCGTTAATAAATTCGGTAAAGTCAATTACCCTAAAAGATGGCAGGGAATAATAAAAACAATATAAAACCGTTAAAAAATTAGCACTAGCGTTCTAGATCGCCAGAGTATGAAAGATTTGGATAATCCCCGCAAGCGGTGTAACGGCCATTGGAATTCATCCGTC
The DNA here is from genome assembly GCA_039645545.1 of Dendrolimus houi. NCBI lineage: Eukaryota > Metazoa > Arthropoda > Insecta > Lepidoptera > Lasiocampidae > Dendrolimus > Dendrolimus houi. Next base: position 16,028,253 of record CM077122.1, read on the forward strand.
GATAATGATGCATGCGGCATGCGGACTGACTGTACACGTCCATTTAGTCCCACTCTTTCGAAATAACTCAAACGTGCGATGCAAGATGTCCAGTACAGTACGCGCAGAACTTTTATGCGTTTCGAGTGAAGTTAGTTCTGTGAGTTTGCGCAGATCCAGTCAAATGTTATGGTGCGTATCCATGCTTGCCAAGGCTCGACAAGCATCCACAAGCCCCAGGCGTCCACAAATCTCGCTTGGCATTTGGAAGTCCTTTACACGCTTGTGAATGCGTAAGTGTGCTACGTACATCCAAGCATGGCGGACACCGAACTTGTATTTCATGGATGAGAAAGTATTCGTTTCTGCAGCTGACGGACGAATGTCTTTGTATCGTATGAACAATACGCGATATAACGAAGGACGATTTTAAATTAATATACGTTGCCTAAGCCATATTTTAAAGTGGACAAAAAGCGCTTAGTGCAGACGCTTGTGATGCCAACGTGTGAACGCGTCGCAAGCGCCCTTTGATCTGTGTTCAAAAACCGACACTAGACCGGATCGAATACAAGCGTCCACAAGCTCACGCAAGCCAATCCAAACGCCCTCTTCACATGCTTGTGCTTGTGGACGCTTGCCGAGCCTTGGCAAGCATGGAAACGCGCCATTAACGTTTACACCATGCGATCTGTTCGAAAGAGATGGCATACGAGTCCGGATAGCGACTGAGCGAGAGCGCAACACTCCCCTTTCAGCTCTGTCTGTGAACTGTTATAACTCGGCACTGCGCAATGACGCGTACTTCCTTCAAGGACGCTTTTAAATTTTGCTCACACTTTATTACCTCGAATGCGGGTTCCACCGACTGATAAAAACGATTCCACACTGACCTCTATTATTTACACTGTACGGCCTACTGTCATTCAATTTTTGTGCCTGTTTGATTCGCACCATTTTGGCGCTGATAGTCAAAGTGCTGACGCTGTACGCTGGGCCTGATGAACTAACAAGTTAATTATGTTCGTATTAATTATATTAGACACAAAAATATGCTGCAGTGGATGTGTAGAGTTATGCGGAAGGGCCGCGTCAGAAACTCCCGCATCCGCGGCAGCCTTCATATCCCTGAAATAACAGATAAACTGCAAGAGAGTCGGTTACGCTGGTACGGCCATGCTTTACGGTACCGGCTAGTTACGCGGGGAACTAATGTCTAACTATGCCACCCCCGCAAAGTCCCGATCGAAGGCTTAATACAAGGAATGCAAAAGACCTCTCGAATTGGAGAAGAAAAAGTAGGAAAACGGACCCGGGGCGTCGAAGCGAACGCTTCGAACGCAACCCAGATTTAATGCTCGGATGATGATGATAAAAATATTCTTGTCATTTACATGTAACACTCAGTCCAGTGGTAATAATGGCGGTACAATCCCCATACACTGCATTTTCTATAAAAATTTGTTTCACTTCCCTCGTCACTTTTCGGCTTGATGTCGTGGAAATGGGCATAATGTAGACGAGGGGTGAAGGATCAACTCATATACATATATTTAAAGTAGAGAATGATAAAAATTTGATGCACGTATATTTTTTATTTATTTTAATGACTTACATTTAATATAATTAAATAATACAATTTATATGTCAATTGTATGTTTTGCTCTTTGCGAGCGAGAGATAAACTCTTATATACTAGTAATGTAAGAAAATATTATATTATTGAGTATATGTACTTACTTGTGGTCTCGTCAAATCTTATGACCGCTCGTATTAGTCAATCTTAATTAGTTGCTAAGCAAACTTTTGTAGTATGTAGACAAGCTCTAGGGAGTAAATTCAATTAAAATTATACAAATTACATTAATTTACGTAAGGTTACGGTTACGGTTACGGTGCGGTTTCCACTTACGAATAATTTCGTGCAATGACTGACCACTGCAAGTAAATTAGCTTCGGGACTGAGCCTAGATCACCGTCTTCTATGACTAAGGTGCCCAGAAGGCTGGCTACGTTACTTCGCTGGATCGCCATACTGATACATACATAAAAATTAAGTTTAATATTAATGTTTAATATTATAATATTGTTTCATATTATTAGTTTTTTTTTAAATACTTGCCTATAAAAATATAGAAAGTATTAGTCAATTCATTTATGTGCTAACAGTACACTACTACAAACGCAAAAACTTCTTGAAGCTAATTTATCTATACTTCTCTGTCACTCGCGTAAAAAAATATTTGTGTATTGCCATTACATTCACACTAGCACTAGCGAGAGCTTGATCTACGCTAGCCAAGGCGACGGCAAGACTCGCGTGCGTGCGAAAGGGATATATGTAGTATAGTCATAAGCTTATGAATAATGATGTACGACTTGGATAACTAAATAGTCCTTAATTTTGGAATTATTAAACGATTGAAATCTGTTAATTATTGTAACTAAATATAGAAGCTACACTTTTTATAAATTCTAATTAAACTTATCGGGCTTACGACCTCAGGGAAAATTTTATTTGGGGGTTCAGTTCAACCACAAGACCTATGAGCAAAAAGAGATGACTTTTATTAAATAATTTTATAAGAGAATTAATTAACTAAATGTCCCTACTCTCTTCGCACGTACATAAGTGATGCTAAAGGATAATGTAGAAGTGACGTAATATTATTTAACTCTGATGTAGTACATGGAAGGAAAGTACTAGGAATAACAATACTCGTACTTTGTTCTCTAGATGGCGAAAGTATTGATTTATGCTGATTGATTTAGTTTTGATATTTTGTTATACTATAACATTGAAAATAAATTTATTATGCAATGTGAAATCTAGGATGATAATTTCGACAGTTTACATTAGGCATGAGGGTCGTTAATGAACCTATTCAGTAATTGAGTAGGCTGTATTGTCAAATTATAATACAAAACAAACTATTTTTATAATATTTCCAAAAAATAATATAGTTACCTAAACGTAAATTTTTATACGGTCAATTTGTTATTTTTCAAAACCGATTGTAGATAGACTTCATACTTCGTTATGCATAGCACTTCACTAATAGCCGGTTCCTATAACTTACTATACATTCACTTGCCCTACCAGCGGTTGAATTTTGACTAAGTAAGTGGTTCTAAGTAGGTGGTGCCCATCAATAAAGCATGACATTGCCTGCAGTACATTTTACCGGAAAAAATACGAAACTTCACGGGCGTGAGTTGTCATAATTATCGTCCTAAATTTGGCAAACCATAGACTATCAATATTTAATTTGTTATATTTTATATTGTTTTGTTTTTCTATGTTAAAAACGTAGAGATGATTGATGTCTGGTCCCTCGGGTCATTTAGCATTTAGGAGTTTGTTATTCCTAGAATTAATTCATGATCACGGTTGATAAATTGTACTGTGAAATGTGAGATATTGTTGGTAGCCAGTGCAATATAACACTATACCCTTTGCAATCATTTAATTTACTTTTGACAGCTCGATAACGGACCAATTAGTAATGTCCTAATGCGTTACCGACTCGATTTGTTACAAAAATCGACTTAATTTATAAATAAGTTTTAATCAATTTAACTTACTATGTAGTTTTGTTAAAAATACTATATCGTATAATAAATATTTCTTTATCTATTTATAATTTCATTGAAATGTGGGTACATTTCAATGAACATTATTAAATAAGCCATTTTATAAGCCCTTATAATAATTGCGGTTTATTTTTCTTATTTTTCTTTAAAGCAGAGCATTTTTTATTTTCAAATCGATTACTTTCGATTTATTTACGCTCGTCGGTGGTTTAATAGTCTGTGCGTTACATGACTCACAGAACAACACTATTACATCACCTAGAACAATAAAGTACGACAATTATGTCATTTGTTTCATGTGGGCTTTACTGCCAAGAAATATGTAACTTAATAGACGTACATATGTCAAAAGTAAAATAAACGCTTGAAAACAGTATAGTGTCCTATACTATAGTCGTAAATTATGTTTATAATATATTAAATGGAATGTAATATTTTTATTATATGTATATTTGTATGAATTTGATGTTTTATTTTACCTTTATTCTCAAATATTTGATTTGGAAAAGGAGTCGACACGGAAGGTAGATCTATTCCAAAACGATTTGAAATAATTGACAAGCTTTTTCTTAATTTGTTTAATCGTCAACCGCATTTCATGCTTGCTTAAATGCTATATATATTACTGCATCTATCTTATAAACTGCTAGATAATACCATGGAATAGTATTCTTTTTCCATGATAATACATATGCCCGGCGTATTTTACATTTTATTAACTTATTTCTACTCGAACGTTAAAAATACGTATAATGCAGTTCTTAAAAGTCTATGATCATAATTATTATAACTATGTTCAGTTCAATAACTAATGCTGATATTTCACGGTTGACATCTTTATTTCAATTGAATGAATCAACTAAAGTGATTACTGTACTGCTGTTGTACACAGTTCATGTCTGTCTTTCAATTTGGATGCAGCAACCAGTGATCCATGTAAACAAAATTCAGTCAATCAAGCCATAGAATGGCTTCATATCCTTCAACTACATTGATTCATTTTGTTGGAACCGTGTAATACTTATCAGCTTTAAGCTACTAGTTACCGTTTTCTCAGAGCACATATATTTAACTATTTTAATTGGTTTCAAATTGTATTGGAATCAAGTTAAGGGTAAGTTATATTAGGTTGGGGAAAAAGTTTCTTCGCATTTTATATAAAAATTCAAAAGGTTTTTTTATAAAGTTTATTTACATTTGACTAAAGTATATACGTGCCATTTTGTTGGATAACTTTTTGCCATCTTGTAGTTAGGGACGTGATCCCGTTGCTATAAAAATTTTGGGGCTACTGATCAAAAAACTGCGACAAGTGGTTTTGGCAGTCCTCTCGTGATGTTAACCTGACACTGCCTAAGGAATTCTGCAGAGACCGAAACAGGTGAAAATCTGAAGGTGCAAGGTCAGGCCTATACGGCGGATGCATTAACACCGCCCCCACCCCCAAACTCGTAATTTTTGCTGAGTGGCTAAAGATGTGTGAGGTCTAGCGTTATCATGGTGAAAAACCACACCCCTTCTGTTGATTAATTCCGACCGCTTTCTCTCAACTTTTTGCTTTAACCTCATCAGTTGTTCGCAGTACAGTTCAGAATCGATGGTCCTGCCTGGCGGTAACAGCTCGTGATGAATAATGCCCTTCCAAACCCACCATACACACAGCACCACTTTGTTGCGAGTTAACCCGGGTTTCGCCACAGTCTGTGAAGCCTGACCGGCCTTTGACCATGATCTTTTTCGCACGTTATTGTCGTACGTGATTCACGTTTCATCACCAGTTATCAGCTTCTTCAAAAATGGTTCGGTTTCATTACGTCGTAATAAAGAATCACAAATGAGTACATGGTTCATTAGGTTTCTTTCAGTGAGCTCATGAGGCACCCAAATATCGAGCTTTTTTGTTTACCCAGCTTTTTTTAAATGCGCCAAAACCGTTTTGTGGTCAATTCCCAGTTCTCCAGCTATATCGTAACAACTAATATGCCGATCTTGCTCCACTTTTTCAAAAATGGCACTAATTTTGTCCCTAACAGAGCGACCAGAGCGACGTGCATCTTTGATATCAAAATTTCCGGATTGAAAACGCTTAAACCAAATTTGCGTTACTCTCACAGATACTGCATTAGGTCCATAAACATCACAATTTTTTTTCGCGGCTTGTGTTGCAGTTTTACCTTTTTTTGTAGTAAAATTTTAAAATGTATCGAATTTCTTCATTAGATTCACTCATTGTAACAATAAGAAAAACAAATGAATATCACACATTTTCCAAATTTGTATTTGGAACTGTCTTCTTTAAAATTAAAACTTTTTAATGATACCAAAACCAGCCAAATACAAATGGTATAGCCAAAGAGATGTTATTACAAGTTTATACATACTATATGCGAAAAGACTTTTTCCCCAACCTATTATATAAATGTGAAAATAAGTCAGGTATAATAGATTATTTTTCGGAAATGTGAAAGCGTAGTTTAACGATGAGTTCCATATTAAAAAAAAAACTGGTTCGGAAGCAACAAGAATTTTACTACAACTTATAGAAACGTACATTTCCATTTCATTAAAATGTACAAACTTAAAACATTTATAGGCATTAGTTTCCACTCGCGACTGTGGAATGTAGTGTAGTCGCTGGGCCTTATTGAAATGTAAGTAATTAATTCATAAGGTATTAATTTTGCATGCCTTGGTATTCGAAAAATGCATTGATAATTACTAATCATAGTATAATATTTAAGAGCTTAATAACTCTTGTCGGTGGAGCCTTCTTCAATCCTTTCTACTATCGGCCAGTGTTTCACATCTTTGTATAACACGACTATCTTTTCCCTTCTTATTTGATTGACAAACACCCTCCACTTTGGTCTTCCTTTCCCCCATCTACCCTCCACTTTGACTTGTACTGTAAGTACTCTAAAATTAAATAGATTTAAAACATTAAAAGACTAAATTTACTTGCAGAGAAATAGCCACTTACATTAAGTACATATTCAACCCTAAAGCGTTGTATGCACTAGAGAAAGCCTCCGGTCGAGCAGCCTCTCCTTGTAGCAGACTGATGCAGCTCACTTTGAGGCACGTTGCCGATCGAAGTGAGGCCACGCGATCCACTTTAAAGCAGAAACACGATGGCACCAGACACGCGTGGAGTAGCTGCTGCTATAATATTCTAATACTTTTTATTTATTGGATCCCAAAGAACATGACGATTCTGGTATAATTTTATTAATTTAAGTGCAGTTTCGTTGTTGATCTCCATTGCGCACGGATCAGACTGAGCATAGATAATACACTATACAGACGCGTACAAAAACTGACAAAATATGGCTCGGTCCGCGGCTTCGAAATTTGCCTCATGGCGCGGCGTGCCTCAGGTTGAGGCAGCGTCTCCTCTTGCGCTGCCTCGGCTCGACACGAGGCTGCCTTTAATGAATACAAAGCTTATTAGCGCATTCGTATATATTTTTTTATTGCACGAGTTCATTGTGCGTGAGTGCACCGTTGCCCATAGACATTTGCAACACCAAAAGTGCTACCAATGTGCAGCCGCTCTCTAAACGGAGACTGGAACCTGGCCACTAATGCCGGAACACAATTCAAGGTTGTTATGGTGGCATACTCTAGACCAGGGGCGGTAGCCATCCAGACGGGCAAATACTCTACCATCTGGCTCTGGATTGTTTTGTCGCTTCTTCACGATGTCGCGATTTTGTCCCTGGCTAGGAACTCTACTCAGATTGACAGCGGGAGGGGAAATGCTCCGCTCTCGCTATGTACAAAATGCCAGTGCCGGGGGTTGGTCAGGGGTTTTTTGCCGCCGGGATGAGAGTGGGTCGGTATACAGCGCACGCTAACCTCATGTCGGTTACACGTTGAACTGACGAAGGGGTTCGCTGACCTTCGTTAGCTTCGTGTTACGTTTCGTAGAACGATCGATTGTATGGCAAGTCGCACACTCCCCGCCGCGATCTCTAGGCGATGGGTAGTTGATAAACAGATAATTTCGAAAAATAATTATCTTTGGCCAAAACTTAATTTTTCGGAAAGAAAAGTCACCTTTTAAACTACTTTTATACTACATATAAAAATTACATATCCGAGGTTCTAAGGAAGGAAACCAACAAATCCACTTTTCAATCACCGGCGAATATTATGCAAATCAGTCAAATTTGATATCATATCTGTTTTTACAAAAACAAGATATAGGAACGGGCCATTATAAATTTATTTTGTGTAGCCCAACTCATACGTAATACTGAGTGTCTTTATTATAGCAGTTAGTCATACATATTTACTATAAACGCATGGATTGTTTCAAAGTGACTATAATTAAAATTACTTACGTATAACTGTGACCCTAAGGTCACAGTTATACGTAAGTAATTTTAATATACCTAAGTATACCTAAGTATACTTTATAAACAAAAGATAAGGAAATTATATCCAGTTGTTACAGTTCTGTTGTCTTATTTAATTACTATAACACAGGTTTTAATATTGGACAATATTGGTATTTGGTACAACTTTCATATTATGTGATTAATCTATTAGAACTTGGAAATAACTTTATTTTTGTGCCGAGTCATTACTGGTGAGTGAGCAATAATTAATTGGTAATTAGTTTTGTGTATTAAGAATAAATTATAAACAGAATTTTGCAACGTCCAAAGCAGTCAACCAATGGCGTGTGATAACTTCAAGAGCGTTGCCTGAACTTTAGTAAGTCATATTATTCGCCAATTTGTGATCTATAGATCCTTTTTTTTTAACGAGAGGAAATTCAATTGGCTACTGAAACCCCTCGGTGTTCCGTCCTTCGTTTATATGGCAAGGCCACATTTGGCCTTGCCATTCTACAGGCCCTGGCAGGCGGTAGCCCAATGGCCTCTTTTACTGCCGGGGGAACCAAGCCCCTGGCGTCTTCGTACTCTCTCTGGCGTGCGGCGGTTTGTAACGCGACCCACGAGAGGTGAGGTGAGCGCGCGTGGACCACTGGCGAGCTAGAGATTTTCTTTTCTAAAGTTAAAAGTTAATAGATAACGTTCTTATGAATTTCAGAAATGTATTCGCAAGTGCTTTTAATCTTCCTTTTTATCGGTGTGCAATGCCGCCATCATAAAACAAATATGGTGCCAGATGGAACAACCATAGTTCATCTGTTCGAATGGAAATGGAAAGACGTGGCTGATGAATGTGAAAGGTTCTTGGCTCCGAAAGGATTTGGGGGTGTTCAGGTAATTACATATGAATGGACTTTCATTGTTGTTCTGTTCTGGCCTCAATCACACTACGATTGTCAATATAAGCTAGATTACTAACTTTCTATATTTTTCTTTTACTTTTTAAGTTACGTGACTATTTTAAGAGAAGTCTATCAAAAATATGATTTTTATACCTACTATATGGGACCTAGAGGTGCTGACAGGATGGTTGTTAAATTAATTTACCTGATTTGACTAAAACGTGTTCCTGTGTATATTCTTAAATAGTCATATTTGTAAATGAAGGTTGTAGTGAAATTTTGCTTTAAATTCTGAAAATAATAATGATATAAAGCAGCCCACCAATATAAAGCAGGTTTCGGATTCCCTGTTTATATATATAATTTTAAGAGTAATTTATTGACCAGTTGCAGTATGTACAGTAAATAAGTAGCCCTAAGTCTATCTAAAATTATGTAGAGCTATTTAAAGGATGATCTTAACTAACGGACTTATAAATTAACTATAGAAAGCTATGCACTAAATGATGTTGTTTAAAAAGCCAGTCATCTATTACAAGGGTGGCATATGAGGTATTGTTTTACTGGTCGCGTTACAGATATCACCACCTTCAGAGAACTTAATAATACACCTACAAGATGATTCTAGACCATGGTATGAACGGTATCAAGTGATGTCATATAAATTGATTACAAGATCTGGTACTCGACAGGATTTTCTGAACATGACGACAAGGTGCAACAAAGTTGGCGTAAGGTAATAGTTCGATGGATTTAAATAAACAATAAGCAGTAGACAACTTTATTGCTGTGAGTAGTTTCTGGAATTTTAGACCTCCCTTGAGAAAATGATCGTTAAAGCTTCTCACGTTTGTGGTCTATTACAATGTTGTGTTAATACAAGTGCTGTAGGTCGATCTTACTTGACATATACCTAAGCTGAGCCGCCAGTGTGGCGCACAAGACACGGCGTTTCATACGCTAGTCGAGTGCGCAGCATGGGCACCCCAGAGGTTTCAACTCGAGACAATAGTAGGTCCGATCGATTCGCTGGGCAGTTTGGTGCAAGCCATGCTGCATAGCGATGATCGTTGGGTGGGTGCGGCCAATTTCTGCGAGACTGTTATGTCTCAAAAGAAGGCCGCGGAACGAGATAGGGAGAGAGGTACAAGTGCGCATGCGTCTCGCGGGCACCGACTTCCGTCGGGGGCCCGGAGGCGCAGATATGCGTATGATCTCTCTCCCTAAAATACCGCTGCAGGGGCCCTCTAGCATGTAGGGAGCAGAGGAGTCTTCACCCCTGTTGACGAAGTGAGTTTGCTTTGATTCCCGGGGCACTCTCAGGCACTTGTGCTAGGATCAGCGTGGGCGTAACTACGTTCCAAGTCTCATGCCTTTCCTACCATAAGCGCGGGGCACATGGGAGGAGGGTGGTTTTAGTGGGGTATTGCATTGCCCTTGGGCATTTGTCCATTGCTTCGAGTCTCCACACAAACCGGTCGGTTACTGTTTGGATTGCCCTCAGTGGAATGCCTCCATGATCGACAACGGTCTAATCCCTAGCAAACGACCCGTTTTTGCGAAATGCATTTCCCCCGCCTGAAAAAAAAAATACATAAGCTGAAAAAAGTTTTAATTAAAAAGCAGTGATTTTATTTCCATAGTCTTTTATGTTACCTATACGTTTCCAAAGAGTATTCGATTGGGATCAAAAAGTATGCAAATTATTTAGAAGTAAACATGGGCTTTCAATATACGTGTCGGTTGAGAAAAATCGAAATCTAGCAAGCGATTAGCAATTTTTTTACAGCTGTTGTACGAACTCATTTCAGAATTATTTATTAAGCGTATTGGAAACCATACGATATTTTGAAACAGTTTTTATCAGTTTATACATAAAGCGGCAAATGCGTAGCAAGACAATCAATGTACAAATATTTTAAATTTAAGTCAGTTGTTAGGTTTTAAAATTGCACAGCTGATTTGTTGAAATCTCATTTGGGTTTTTGTCATATTTTAAATGCATAATAGTTGTAATGCGATTATCACCGATAGCTACGTATAGATTAAATTATATGAAATTACGATAACGATTGTACATATAATTGTATTAGGTTCTAGTATTTTCTTTTATAATAATAATTCGAATTCATGTTTATTAAAACATACACATAGGTACAAAACAAATTAAATAAATGCATAAAAGGCTGAAAGACTTTGTTAATACAAACTTCTATTGGATATTTGATTACATTTTTTCATACTCTTGAACGATATTTTACTTTGATTCGATACTTCGGAACAATAAAATATCATACTGTCTACATCATGTCTATTTCCAATGATGTAGGCAATGACGATTAATTTTTAATTATTTTTTTCAATAATTATACAAACAGTTACATTGCCAAACTGCAGCGCAGTTTGTCTGCAGCTTTCTCGTGGATCATATTAAATATGCCTTATAACTTCTGTTTTAAATACTTAAGTACATTTTTTAATGTAAATTGTAATATAAATTAACTTAAATGTTTCAATTAACAAATTTTTGTATTAAGCCTTACATTATTTACCACCGTTATCTAAAATATATGCACCAAACCTCTTGGGAGTTCGTTTCATACTTTTCCATTATACATATATATATATATATATATGTATATATAAATATATATTTTTTTATATATATATATATATATTTATATAATACGTAATGAGATATGATACTATGATCAAGGACACAATGCTAAATAATGCTTACTTAATATACATTTTAAACTCTGGACATATTTTCTCTTAACATATCTTTGGGTATCTCATTATATATCTTAGGATGTCCTAAGATATATAATGAGATACCCAAAGATGGGTATGTACCCATCTCCTGGTCAGTAGCCCGTACTCATTATTTACTTCAGGTAGTTCATATTTACCTTTATTACACACTTGTCGTGTTGGATATTTTCGCGTTATTAATTCCTTGAATTCAGTGTTCTCATGTTGTTCTAAAATGATATTTAATTTAAACTTAAACTGTATAGGTAGTGTTTTACAAATTTTAAATAATTTAACGTAGTCGTTTTTAAAATCTTACTTTACTTTTCTATCAACTAAATTTTAATATCTGAACCTCCATTTTTTTTATTGCAGGAGTCCAGCAAACAAACAAACGGCCCTCTTGGTGGAAAGCGGTTACCATCGCCTATGGACATTTGCACCACCAAAGGTGCTACAAATGCGCTGCTCTCTTCAGGGAGCCTGGAACCTGGTCACTAATGCCGGAACATAACTCAAGGTTGTTATGGCGGCATACCCTAGACCAGGGGTGGTAGCCATCCAGGTGAGCAAATAGCCTATCACCTGGCTGTGGGTTGTTTTGTCGCCTCTTACGACAGGCCACCCGGCCGTAGAAAATTGTATTCTTTCTCCGTTCCTGCACGAGTAAAGATAAATACTCACTATTTCTGTACTAATAAAATTGAAGCAACTGTTTGTGATTTTAAAATACAGGCTTTTTAAGTAAAAACTACTTATACGATGCGTAATCATAAATGTCGGTTTTTGAATTTTTGTCTCTCGTTCTTTTTGAAACTCCCCGAAACAGCTCAACAGTATTCGATGAATATTTTAGGAAATACAAAGTTTCGCCTTATAATTTCGTGTGTCATTTCAGTGTCTTATAGAATTGCGAAGATAAAATACAAAGTATCGGTCCTGCGCGAACATAGTAGCGGGCACAGCTAGTTCTTAACAGTTTATATCTTCGTCCTTCTTAATTGCGTATACGTAGAACATGAATTAAAATGCTATTTGTGCATCTCTGTTCTAATCATATGCATATTTTAGGTATAGCCAGACTTCAATCTGTTTGGGTGTAGCAAACGTTTAAATGACAAGCACAATACTAAGACCAGAACCAAAACATTTGTAGGTTATACGAATGTTATTTTCTTTTGAACAGAGGATCAAAGTCAACGATAATTCTGCATTATTAGGCAAATATGCTCATTACTAGAGCAGTGCTAGGCTATTATAAACAGTACGAGAGAATAGTTTTATGTTTACTGTTATTACTGAATTTATGTATTTCTATTGAAATTTGACTTTTGCAGGATATACGCAGATGTGGTAATAAACCATATGACCGGTGATAACAAGGATAATATAGGCACAGCAGGCAGTACAGCTGATTTTCAAAACTACGAATATCCAGCTGTTCCGTACAGAAGGGAACATTTTCATTATCCCCATTGTACAGTGGATGATTACAACGATGCTTTAAATGTAAGATTTATTGATATTTATATTAAAGAAACTAAACAAATCGCCTTTGATATAAACCAAGTTCCTGTACTACTGTGTAAGCACTGTTGAGGTCCTTGATTCATTATGGGTAAGAAAGATAGTGATATCATCATGCTTGTTTCTCTTATGAGTAGTCTGATTGGTTGATTTTAACAATAAAGGGGTTATAAATGAACTATTCACCTTAGGCATTACACAAACGAGAGCAAGAAGTTTCTAATATTATAAACAGGTTATGTGTTGCCGGGGTCTACATTTTAGACGGGTAAGCAGAGATTACTTTATAAGAACCTCGATAAAGTGTGCTTAAGATTCCCTCAGTGTTTACCGCCTTGTGCAAAGGCTTGTTATACTCTCCGCCCTGTCTATTTAAATCTGATCCTGATACAAATTGTATAAAATAAAGAATATCTAGGTTTAAACAAATTTTCTGTGAAATCGTGATGTGTGAAGAAAATGGTTTATTTAGCAATCTATTTATAGAAATTACCTGAAACTATTTATGTGCCTTAATAATATAATTATCGCATAGGTCCGAAATTGTGAGCTCTTAGGATTAAAAGATCTAAATCAGACTATCAAGCATGTTCAACGTAAGATATCTCGTTATATCAATAAACTTATAAGAAACGGCGTCGCTGGCATCAGGTATTGATAATAATATATGGAAAATGTTTGGGTGTGTATTGTTTGTTAGTGTTTAATCTGCTTGCATACTTAGAGTGATGCTTTTTACTAATTATTTTTATCTATAGGAATTTTTGCACACCTTCGATGAGCGCGTAACGGTCAACAATTTCACTCTAAATCTTTAGATATATGAAATTGAACAAATGCTCGCTATTTTCTTTTCCTTCTTCGTTTTCTACCTATTCGCACCGCTTATGACGCATTTAATAAAATTTTGTGTTTTTATCAGTACCGGTTTTCTTTTTGCACTTCTATTACCTATTGCCATCACCACGGGCTCACAGAGCTGTCGTTCTATTGACCATCATTCGTGAACTGTACTATATAGTGTGAATACAGAAAATGTATGTAAGGGTATATTATTATGTCGATAAGACTCATATGCGGGGTTTGAGATATTTCTTTTTACCTTAGAACCCGTATTTGGGAACCGTTATCCGTAAAAGACCCGGTAGTGTGCGAAATGCATATGCACCGCTTCAAAAAAAAAGCCAGATGTAGCCACAGCGCTACAGATCTGCACCGCACTTTTAGTAGTTGTTCCGAAAGAGTAGCACCAAGCAGACGTATTTTGTATATTCCGCCCGAACTATGAATTTCAATGATTGTTACACCGTTTGCGGAATATCAGTAGGTACCATAACTACCACACTATCAACTTACAACTATCATTATCTGCGGGGAGTCTTATATGCTCCTATCGATCGAATTATCGATCAATAAAAATGAGCTCTAATATTAATTCAAAAGACCTTTGACTCACTTCGTGTTGTTTTTATATTTCGTACCTACCCTGAGATGTTTTTTTTAGTACACAAAGTGTGGTATGTCAAATGGATAAATTGTGCACAATGATCCATAAAATAATGTATTAGGTATTAAAATGAAAAACAAGACATAGCCAACAGTCTCATAGCTATCTCTGTGACCAAAAGACTGGTCTGTACTTCGAGTAGCGTTGCCATTGAACGAAGATGCGGCCATTCTTCTGGGGCCATTCCCAACTAACAGAGGTCTTGAACTCGATTTTCTTGTTTAGTTTTAATTCATATGTTTAGTTTATTTTTAAAACAAAATCTTTATTTACAATTTGATAGCCACAAAGTCGCGATTACATAATATGTTTGTCTTCAATGTCTAGTTTCTAACTTCTTTTTAATCGTTACGCAATACTCTTTTACATTATGTTGAACTCTGCAGGTAAGGTCATGCAATTTGGTCGGTTTGAAAGATTTAAATCATGGTGAACCGCACGTTCGTAGTAAAATTATCGAGTACCTTAACGATCTAATCGAGTTGGGTGTTGCGGGTTTCAGGTAAGTATAAGTTAAATGGTTTTTGTCGTTTCGCCCTGAATGTTGTTGGGTTTTATGTTACGACTGCTATATTTTAATTTAAGAATTCACTATTCGTAAGTTCTTAGTGAAATAACTAAAATAATAATACATTTTTATTCACTCACTAATATTTATCATACAGAAGTTATTTAATTGGAATTGTTAATAAATTTATTTAAATTTTTCACTTCTTCGGTGTAGAAAATATGTTTTAAATAAAATACAGAAAAAAGTGAAAGCAGAGTGACACGTGGTGCCATCTGGTAGAGTAGGGTTGCGGAGTCTTTCAGAGTTCGTCTATCCCCCCAAACTTTATTATTACCTAATAAAGTTATTTGGTATGTTAGTAGTTACCACACTCGCATCCCGAAGAAGCCGGAAAAGCTAGCACTACTTAGGCAGTTTTCTGACAAAATGTACATATTATTTTAATTACCACATGCGACGAGGAAAGGAAAACATCGTGATGAAACCTGCACATCGATATAACCTTTGTGTCAAACCTGCCAAGCCTTGGACAAGCGTGGCGGGTATACTCAGTGACGTAGCATAGTGGGGGCGGCACTTTTTAGTGGGCGACAAAATTTCACAATAAATATTCGAACCATTTCATATTTTTATCGCAACTACGAATTCGGACCGATTGAAAAGAGCACGGAATTTTTCATTACTTACTCGCCCGGCTCAACACGGGCAGTTTTTTCATTACCACTGCGCTCCTATTGATCCTAGGGTGATGTTATATAGCCTATAATGTTCCTCAATATGTGGGCCCTCCAACATAAAAAGAATTTTCGAAATCGGTTCAGTAGATCCAGAAATTACCCCCTACAACGTCACAAACACACAAACTTTATCTCTTTATAATATCAGTATAGAAGTATAGATAAAGTATGCATTAAATTGAAATATCTAAATAAAAGACCCGGGCGACCGTCACCCACGCTTCGCCGCTGGGTATACCCCCTTTCCCCTATACTTATAAATATGAGACTCGAGCCTAGCAGTGGGACTTTTAGGGACTATTATTATGTCTTGACTATGGGATTTTTATCGCTAGCAATCTTAAATATGCATTAATCATCATTTTACAGAGTAGACGCAGCAAAGCACATGTGGCCATATGATTTAGAAGAGATTTATAAGAAACTGCACAATCTAAACCCCGAGTTTGGCTTCGCTCCAAACAGTAGGCCCTACATTTATCAAGAGGTCATTTACGACGGTCACGGCCCTATTAAGCATTCAGAGTATACGCCTCTTGGTGACGTCACCGAATTTAGAGTGAGCCACTTTGATTGTCTTGCTAAAAATTAATAGGTTTTTTAAGGGATGAATATTCAATTAGTCGTGTACAATATTAGCTTTTACCCGCGTCTTCGCAGGCGTTAAAGAAGGATATATATATCATGAAGTGAGCATGTTACATTTCTTCGCAAAGTGAAACTCAAATTTTAATTTAAAGTATTAACTACTAATGTATCTGTGCAGGAACGGAGAAAGAATACAATTTCCTGCGGCCGAGCGGCCTGTCGTAATAGGTGACAAAACAACCCACAGCGAGGTGGTAGGGCATTTACCCGACTTGACGCCTACTACCCCTGGTCTAGAGTATGCCGCCGTAACAACTTCGAGTTGTATTCCGGCATCAGTGGTCAGGTTCCAGTTTACAGTACATTGGCAGCACCTCTGGTCTTTTTGTGTTATTTTTCTCCCACCCATTTAAATATTATATAAAATTATTAGAGTTAGGTATGTTTTCTGAAGAGTATCTTGCACCGCTTGGTCTCTTCAAACCACAACATATTGCGAAGCAGTGGTAAATTAGATTAGGCTCCCATAGAGTAAATAATAACCACAAACAAAATTAAAACTAAATAATTAAAATGAACGAATTGGCGGTAGGCTAAATAAAACTAACAATACTCTTTGACACTTGATATCTTTGTCTTCCGTGATCACGGCCACTGAAAAGGACCGAAACGTCGGAATAATAAAATCAAATAAATTACCGCGCAAATAAAACCGTTCAAACGTAGTTTAATTACCTCTGGTGTTGCTAATGTTCATAGGCAACGGTAACCACTTTTCATCACAGTTGGGCCGTCAGCCAGTCCGCTGTGATTCAGCAATAAAAAATAAATTAAAAAAACCTACGTATGTGTATGTGGTAGTGCTTTGCTGGAATCATTATCTTCATTACAGCTTTTGTAACTGCAGCCGGCTCGATAGTTGTATGTGTGTGTGAAGCGGTTAGTCTTGAGCTAAGTGCGTTTATTTATTTTTTTATTGCTGAAGCTCAGTAGACAGGCTGACCACCCAACTGTGATGGAAAGTGGTTACCATCGCCTATGGACATTAACAATACCAGTGGTGCTGCCAATACGCTGCCAGCCTTGAAGAAAAAACTGAAACATGGCCACTGATGCTGGAACACAACTCAAATTTGTTATGGGGGCAGTCAGGTAAATACCCTAACACCTGGCTGTGGATTATTTGGTCGCCTCTCACGACAGGGATTAGTATTATTTTTCCGTTCCTGCACGGAATAAAATAGTTTCGTGCGATAAGTGAGAGTATCGATATCCCACTTCCCTTTTGTCCTATACCATCTATCCTATTCCCACCTATTCCGATCCCATATCCGGCCCAGTTTTAAATTGCCGCCGTAGTGGTCGTCTTCTTCTTCGTCGCGTTCTTCAAGCATAGATGATTTGTGGTGGAATACGGTTACACGGTCTATGCATCTGAAATAGAGGAACCTAAACCCAGCAGTCAGTCAATCAATCAATAATTCTTTGTTGTACACCAATACAAAAAAAGAACTTACAGAGTAAAACTATGTCTCGTGCTTTTTAGCGCTAAGACCATCCTTTGTGTATAACACAAAGGATGGTCTTATCGCTAAAAAGCGATCTATTCCAGACAACCCCAGGAATGAATTGACATTATAATCATAATAATTACATTATAATAATTGTACTATGTATTCATAGTACAATTTCTTACATTATAGTAATAAATATATAAATGCAGTATATACGGACGTTCTATATATTAAATAGATGTATACTTAATATACATACAAATACATATTTACAAAAAGATGTAAATGTTTATAGATAAATATATATGTACATACATTTAAATATCATCATAATTCCAAGGACAGTTAATATTTTCTGATCATAGTTTTAAATAATAGTAGCGATTTTGCTTGTCTGATAGCAATTGACAGCGAGTTCCAAAGCTTTATAGCCTTGACGGTAAAGGATTGTTGTAGAAATTTGAACTATGCGCAGGGGTGTTTAGTTTCAGTATACTGGAAGGCCGTAAGCTATGGGAGCACAAAATAAAGTCGAAGCGTTTTTTGCGTCAAAGCGTCAGATGTTTATAAGCTGATATTTCTGTACTCTATGTATCAAATAACTACTCACAATTATCCCATTGCTGGGCATGGGCCTCCTCCCAATTTCTTAAGAGAACGGAAAGTATACCCGCCACGCTTATCTAAGGTGAATTGGCGTGTTTGATACATCAGTTAGGGGCCATCTATAAATTACATCACACGTAAAAGCGGGGAAGGGGGTCGACGAAGTGTGACATTGTGTGACAAGGGCTAGGAGGGCTCCTAAATTTCGTGACGTCACACTTAAAATCTAATATATTTAAGCTTTAAAACACGAACATTTAAAAACAATTGAAACGGAAATAAAACTAATTACGGAACTGCTGTTTTAATTTAATAATGTCTTGATGTAAAATTGCAAAATATGTGATGTCACACTGGAGGAGTGTCGCGAATGTAACCAGCTTTGACAAGGACGGGGAGGGGTCAAAAAACATGAAATTCGTGTGACGTAATTAGTGGATGGCCCTTTATCTCGATTTGAATTTTCATCGCTGTTCTCCTTTACTGTCAGCACATGGTAACGGTAACAATATGCACACTAGGTCAGAAAACTGCCAACGTGACGCACACTTTTCCACGACTTATATACGACGAATGACGACGATGTACTCTATATAAAGTTATTCTTCTTCGATACTCAATTATGCGATTAAAAAGTACCTCGTTTTGAAGATGCGTAAAGCAATTTTCTTATGTTAATATTGTTCAGGATATAATGGGTTAAATTACTATAGAGCCTTTATAAATGTTAGCGAGGTATTTCTTAACATAACAGTTTACAACGTGCCTTGTTCTGGTTATACAATTCCAAAGAAACCTTAAGTATACAATGTGAAGGTACCAAGAAATAATAATAATGTACATAATTTAAGTAAGAATAAAAGAATAGTATCAAAATACTACACAGAAGATAAAACAACAAAAAAGGCACTTATAGTCCCTGACCTAAAAGAGCCCTGGCTACTTAAGCCAATATTAAAAGGATAATTCGTATCTTTCAATTTGGATGAATCAACCAAAGTGATCCGTATAAAAATGAAGTTGAATCCTTCAATGTCATTGAATACCGTCGAGTCCATTCTGTTCTGTGTCTATCAACCCACTTGATTTGATTTGGTTGATCCCTCTAATATCAGCATTAGAAGCTACGATGTTTTCAAATTCCAACTCAAATGATGTCGAATTGAATCCTGACCAGTGGCCCAATGCTATTACTATCCCTTCAAAATCGCCGGACACTATCGTCTCAATAGTAGGTTTGCCTGATTTCGGTTTTCTGTTAATTCCAATGGTGTATGTATATGTATCTTTATAAATAATTAAAAGCGAAAACTCGCGAAATAAATGTTAAAATTTTTGGTAGCTTTTCAATATTCGTTTCAGCTAACACCATTTCTGCTAAATGTAATACCTATCTTTTCTACTATTATTCTGTCTCCATGATATCAAGAAGATATTTTGGGTTTAGTAAACTAAACTTAAACACGGGTTAGCAGTGGGAAGACGTCATAAATTGAAATGAAAATCATATTTTTATTACCAACTAGCTCTGCCCGCGACTTCGTCCACGTAGATAGTTTTTGCGGAACCTTAAAAAAATTAGCTTTAGTTACCCCTTATAACATCAGATCTGCCAGAGAAAGTCCCGTCAAAATCGATTCAGCCGTTTCAGAGATTAGCCCGGAACATCCAGATAGACAGAAATTTTAAAAATTGTTTTTTTGATATAAGTGCCGTATATACTTTAATATGCATTTATTTAAAAAAATGTTATATTTATCTATATAGATAAAATTGAGACGTATAAGACACCTTTCTGATATTATCTTTAATTATGGTTTTTGGAACCCATTCCCAAAGAAATCTTTAATTTGTACGTAATAAACGGAATATTTCGGCATAATTTAATTTCTCTCAATCCTAAACTAACAGTTGGTTTTTCTTCTAAGTCATTCCCTCATTGCTGAGGATCGCGACTTTGAAGGCAGTGAAAAATTGCTCTCTTCCACCGAGATCGGTTTCGAGCACGGCGGAAGGCCGAGTTTACTGAAGTGTCCAGCTGGTCTGTAATATGGTCATTCCACCTATTTGGAGATCTACCGTGGGGTCTCTTGCCTTAAGCTTACCCAGTGACCACAAGTCTCTTCACATTATCTGGGTTCTTTCGGGCTACGTGGCCAAAGTACTTCAGTATACGATGTCGGCAAACTGCTGATAGCCTCTGATTACCATACCCAAAAGGAAATGGTGCCATGACTAGTAGTTTTGTTCGTCGAATCACGATAAATTAATTTCGGTAAACTGCTAAAGGCGGTAAACCACGGTTATTTTGCGTTAACTCATGATACTTCTTCATTAAGAGTTCCCATTTGTCTTGATTGAATAGAAAATGACTGAGAAATTGACTCCGATTTAAATCGTCTTATTGTTAAAACAGAAAATGGAGTAACATTTTATCGTATCTTGCTTTTTGTTATGAGATAAGTTTTTGAATCAAATTTTAGTTAAATTGTGTGTTTAGATGATTAATTAATGCTGGTGTGCATAGAAATTTAACCGATGGTTAAAATAAAATAATCGCTGTAACTATATGACTAATGCCCGGTTGCTGAGGTTACCAGTTATGAGTTCAATAACAATTGATTCCATAAAGTTATGTAATAGATACACTTACACACTAGATGGATCTAATATTTATTTAAATCAAAGAAAAACGTCAGCAACAAAACGTCAAACAAAAGGTATTGAATAGATAAACGCCTAATATTGGTCAGTTAAGTTGAACCTAGTTAAACTATCGTACGATGGTGTGTTCGGAAACGTAATTTTATAAGTTATTGAACCGATAGCGTTAACGAACAGATAAACTACAGTTAAAAGTATCTCAGAAACCGAAAAGTATCTGAGAAACCGGACATAAACAGCGATTATTTTAATTTAACCATCGGTTAAATTTCTATGCACACCAGCCTTAGGACATTTTCTATTTTATCTTCTCTAGTGTATAAAATTCTCGTGTCGCGGTGTTTGTTACCAAACTCCTTCGAAACGGCTGAACCGACTTGTATAAAATTTTGTGTGCATATCGGGTAGGTCCGAGAATCAGCCAACATCTATTTTTCATAACCCTAAATGATAAGGGTGACTCCAGCCCTAAATATTTTTTGTTTTGACAAAATTTCTTATTTATATTTTATCGTGATTTAGCATTGAAAAATAAATACAACTTAAAATTTTCACCCTTCTACGATCAATCCCTATTTTTAGTAGCGATATTAGTACTTTAATAATTTAACTTACTTAAAGTTACTAGAAATAATTTAAATGGCAAAACAACGTTTTCCGGGTCAGCTAGTTGTCTAAATATAGATGTTCCTTAAGATGCATTTAAACATCAATAGTGATTGCGAAAATCATGTATGTGTATACCAAATGATCTTTTTTTTATTCATAATTAAAGGGCTTTGTCGCTTAAGCGACCATGCTGCCCTGGTAAGTACAATTACTTACTCTAAAACAAAACAAAGCAATCACTGATTTCTTATATCTACTAGTTTATATAGAATTCTGGCGTCATCCGAGTATGAGTCCGCCAGAATACTATTAATTTAATCTATTAGCCCTAAGTTGACACCACAACTTTGTCTAAAATTCTCATCTAAAGAAAAACAATATATCAATTCTCTACAAGTATATTTAGCAGGTAAGGGACAATAAGTAGTTGTAACGGATGGCATTAATATGCCATTTAAAAACTTCCACATCGGTTTCATAGTAACAGTTTTGTTATAAATGTAAGATGCGAAAACACAGTGGAACACGTCAATGTGGAATCTATATTTATCGCGATCTTATGAAATTTGGGTAATTTAATAATATTATGACTATAACAGGGATTTTTGGCGAGATCTGAAAGGTAAAACTCTGTTGTGCAGTTTTATTTTCTGAAAAATGTGTAAATATTACTTTAAAATAAACAATAGTTGTAGGATATTGATAGTTTTTGTGTAGTATGTGTTTTTGTGAGAAGTGTGTAGCCAAATGTAGCCTTTCGAAGTGTTATAAGAACTCCGTTGATTGGCGTCAGCCGAAGAACTACAATTTGGCTGAGCTATACTGAGCACTTAATACATCAGATGAGGCTGTATAGATAAAGTTCATTGTCTGCCATTATGGCGAATTGTACTATACTAACTATGTTATAGGTTGGAATAGAATTGAATCGAGTATTCAGAGGCAACAATGACTTGAAATGGTTGGTCAGTTGGGGAGAGCAATGGGCTTTGTCGCCAAGTGATAATGTTTTAGTATTTATTGACAATCATGACACTCAACGATCGGGCGGAGTTTTGACTTACAAAGACGCCAGGATTTACAAGGTAAGTGTAGCCATAATAACATGAGTTTAATCAGTACACTTTGAACTGATTCAGAGTGTACCTTTACCGCGGCCTTAGACCTATAAGCATTGCTCGCGTAAGCCTATAAGGCCAAGTTAGCATGAGTTTCTATATCAAATTTAACCTTTCAATGCTGAGTCTTACTTAAGTCGAAAGTAAGTAAGCTGTATGTTTTTAAGGCTGGGCGGGCATATTTAAGATGCAAGTAAGCTTGTATACCGTATTAGTTGTACTAAAATGTTGTTCTATTAATTCTAGTAATTTTAATTTAATTTAGAATAGGAAAGCCCAGAACAGACGTCTGTGAAAAACTTAAAAAATATATCTTAATGCAAAATTGCAAATATTTTAAGAATAAATATTTATTTATTATATTTGTTTTTTTCCATGATTTCTGATTCTTTTTCTCGTTATATATATTATCTTTGTTTTCAGGCTGCTATAGCGTTTATACTTGCGCATACCTACGGTCTGTCTCGAGTCATGAGCAGCTATTTTTTTGATAAATTTGATCAAGGACCACCCAGTGATCAACATGGAAACATCATATCCCCGTCAATTAATCCTGTTAGTACAGCATCTATACCACTAAACAAGCTCGATTTGTCTGTCTGTGATTTGAAAATATGTAAATGCGAAAATTAACTATTATTGATGCGCTATTCTAATCGTCAACAGCTGTATTTAGAATTTTTATCTGTGTCTGAAAGTTTATCAAATAGACTCCGAAACAGCTTCAATGAAAAATATAGGCGCCAAAACAGGAATTTTAGCTTAAATCGTGCATTTTTCGTGTTCAGTTTCGATACCGTGAAGAGTTCAAAAGAAACAAATATAAGCAGCATTATATTAGTTACACGCAAACGAAGTCGTGAACGCTAGTATGAAATAATTTTTCATATCCATAATCATAATTTTTGAGAAAATAGTTAATATTAATACCTCTTAGTATACTTATATTAATATTGTTCCGACCGACAAAGGCAAATTCACACCTGCATACCTGTTTTGCACAGTTTATTACTTTTCGGCATTTGGACTTCTTTTGTTTGTCTTTGTGATTAGAAAAACGGCCCATTGTGTATTGTATTCTTTTGTGGTAGTCATTAGCCAGGTGTGATTCTAAGAAATTCGGTCCACGCGGTCACGAAGACATATTGCAATTGTGCAGCGTAAAGCAATGCCCCAACGGAGAGATCGTCAGTCTAGCGATAACCACGAGAAACAAGACGTCTGTGCCACATTCAGTAATCTATTTAGTGACGGACTTTGCGCATTTTATGGAATTAAGATCTCGTGCATTACGTTTGGACTGGTTGTGTTCAGTTATATTTGTACCTGTGTTATACGTGTTTGTATAGTTCTAATAAACTCTATAATAATTCCAACGGCATTTTAATTCGAGACCTGCAACTCGTAACAATATGGTAAGTATATGTCACATTTTTACAAACTCTTTATAAATATTTATGAAAGTTAGGCAAAAATATTATAGTAAAAAATATGTAGGTAAGCGCTGAATAGGTTACTATTTATAAGACTTTATGAATATATCTAATTGTAGGACGATACATGCGGAAATGGTTGGGTTTGTGAACATCGCTGGAGGCAAATTTATGAGATGGTTGCATTCAAGAATGCAGTTCAAAATGCGCCAATTGAACATTGGTGGGATAATTGGAAGAACCAAATTGCGTTTAGCAGAGGCAATAGAGGATTTATTGTTTTTAATCTGGATTCAAGAGATTTAAATGAAACTTTGCAGGTATGGAGAGAGCAGAATGACCATTTTTTTACAATATTCTACTATAAACAATTTATTTATAGTAAATTTATATTGTTTTCAAAATAAACGGTATGTTTAAATAACCAGTAATGAAAAACCATGAACAAAAATAGATTATAATTTTCTGTATTTTGCTTTCAATTTCTCCAAACTGCAAATGGAATATTGTGTCTAGGCAAAGAAATATTACGAGGAATATTTTTTTTTAAACCTACCCATTGAAACTGGTAGTTTATTTCAAGTTCATATTTAAATAGCCAATTAAAACTAAATAAATATTTTCATGATGTTATTAACTACATCTAGCGGATAAGATAAAGTATTCACTTTATATTTCACTTCATAGACATATTAAAATTTTACCCGTGCAAGAATGGAGACAGAATAAAATTTCCTGCGGCCGGGCAGCCGGTCGTAAGAGGCGACAAAACAAACCATAGCCAGGTGGTAGAGTATTTGCCCGTGTGAATGGCTACCACCCCTGGTCTAGAGTATGTCACCATAAGAACCCTTGAGTTGTTCTTTTTTTTTCTCCTCCGAGCGATCGGGATTGCTCGGGCTTATTACTTTTAGGGGGTTTTATTTATATTTTTGGAATTTTTAATTTTCTTTTATTTTAATCTTTTATTTATTTCTTTTCTCTTTTGTGTCTTGTCTTTTTTATTTCTTTAATTTTCTTCCAAAAAATGTTTTTACAATGTTTTCTTAATACTGATACATACAGTACATACATATCTTTTACTTCCAAATTTATACAAAATTATTTCCAAAACTTTTAATTTATACAAAATTATTACAAAACTTTCAGTTTTAATACAAACTTTCTTATTTCTACTTTTAGTCTATAACATCTGTGATAGGCACTACAATCTTTCTTATGCTATCTTGCTTTCACTATTACAAGCTTCTTATCATCTATTTATGTTTATTTATATAATTCAACTTTATATCCTACTGTTTATGTATTAAATTCTATTTGCTTAATTTCTGTCAATTTATACCTCCTGCCAACAAGAATTACCTTTCAAATATTTTAAAAGAAAATTATTCTTATGCCTGGTCGAGAAATGTTTGTATCAGGTATCTGACATATTCATTTAGATTAAATGACATTATTTATTATTATGTTTTCATACAATTATGAATGGTATTATATAATGATGTATGATATAATTTAATAGTAATTAAAAAAGAATTGACATTTATCATATATACGAATTATACTTTGACAGAAATGTGATAGTAAAATTGTAGTCTATTGTTACAAGATGTCCACCACAGTAGTCATGAGAACCATAGTGTATATTAATATGACATAGACAATCGTCATAGATAATATTTTTAGTCTATTTATCAGATGATTCTATTTATAATTAAATTACCATTTTCTACCGGTTAGTTAATTTTAGAAGCCCACTAAATTATCATCTAGACAATTTAGTGTATCAGTAACTAATTATTATAATTGTTTTTATGATCCTGGCAACACTATGATGTAATTGCTATTTTTAGCAATGATGCAATGTTATTGTTTTGTAGGGTAGCATTTCCGTATAAAAGGCGTAGTGGCGTGTAGACGGTGTTCATTGCTTACTGTGCTGTGTGAATATTCACATCAAAGGCTGAACAATAAAGGAGAAACCCTGCCCAAATAGTTAATATTTGGTATATTTGGTACTTTCTTACCCAAATCTCTCCTTGCATTTTACATTATACTAATATTATAAAGAGGAAAGATTTGATTGTTTGCATTAAATAGGCTCCGAAACTACTGAATCAATTTAAAAAATTCTTTCACTGTCGGCATGCTACACTTTCCCCGGGTGACATAGGCTATATTATATTTTCAAAAAATTAGGAATCCTTTTTGAAACTCTAATAATATAACCCAAGGTGTAAAAAAAAATACCTAAAATATTTTAATATATTACTAAACTATAATTTACATCGCGTGCGCTGCGAAAACTATTGATGGTAGAATAAAATAGTGTACTACGACTTTGCAGAACACATCATTATTTACAAAAAGTGTCGCAACAGCATATGTCTAACTATTATAGTTATGCCACAATAAGTATTTTTTTATTTAAAAAAAAATAATTAAAATGCTGCCGCTAGAAATGCTCTTTATTTGTATCTTCGTATTCATCCTTATCAAAATAAATTACTTCACATTCAAGACTGCTTCAATACCTTTATATAACTTTTTGAATTATTTAATTCGGACATACCACTCGAAAGATATCACGAGTTTAAAAATGTAAGTATTAGAAAAAAGTTGCGTGGTCGCTGCTCACCCTGCTCGGCTAGCTAGGCAGCACCTTATGCGATGTAGGCGTCACTGGGTTACGGGCCGTACGGGATGGGAATCAATGTCAAGAAAAAAAAAATCTTTTTAGATACCCGTGCGAAGCCGGGGCGGGCCGCTAGTATTGTAATAATTTTAGATTAACGGTAAATTGATTAAATTAGTTTAAAATTAGATTACTACATTAACTATATTAGTTTAAAAAAAACAAATTTGTATGCCAAAAAAATGGCGAAACGTGTTCTCATCATCATATTACAGCATGTATTGTATCCATGTTTCATACAAATAAACATTTCAATATTTAGACAGTTACGATTTACCAAATTTGTTTCGATATTATATATATTCCGTGTTATATTGCAGACAGGGCTGCCATCAGGACATTACTGTGACGTTATAACTGGTAAACGTCAGGGTAATTCATGTACTGGAACTAAAGTGACTGTTAACAATGACGGAAAAGCTCATATACTTTTACCTCTTAACGCAGAAGACATTCATCTTGCTATACATATCGGCAAAGAGGTATTTAAAATGAATCCATGCTAAATTTTAAACAAGAAATTTTATGTAATTAAATATGTGATATTTTTTTATACTGGGAATTCCCGGGGAGCTTTAACAGAAGCGGCTTGTAGTTATTCGGGTGCATAAAAATTTGCTTATTCCGACATAGTTTTCACTAAAACGATACCTTACATTCTTTTTTCAAATGCTGTAACCTGGGAATCCCGCGGGAATTTCAAGTCAAGCGTGAACGATTTAAATATACAAATTAATATCGAATAGATGGACAAGATGCTTAGTCAGCGTATACATACATAAACTAAATGCAATCAGTTTAATACAATGTTTTCATAAACTCAAAATCTACTAACCTTATCGCTTATCTGATGACTCAGATAATTTCAAATCCATGGGCGCCGACAGCAGGGTGCAGAGGGATGCATTTGCACCCCCATTTCAGAAAAGAAAATACATAGAAAAATAAATCATTTTTTTTAAATTTACTGTTTGTATAAGAACTAAAGACGTCTAGGTTGCAGTTCAAATTTATTCATGACCTTGTCAATAAATTCAGTACTCTCCTCTACTTTTTTTCCTGTGGACACTGAGAATGTACGTTGCATATGCCGGTCAGCCTCGTGTCTCTCATCGTTGAACGGTTCCACGTCTGGACACGTTACGTGCTAAATGTACGGTCAATGCTACATGTTGTTGCTGGGATAGATTAGTTAATAGTATAATGTGCAGATGCGCCTCCCTGATTGGACTGATGACGGCGCCCATGATCAAATCCACACCAAAGTTTGACTCCAAATCCTTATTTGTTTATCCAAATGACTGTTTCATTGGGAATACTAAAATTATATCACGCACTGGCGTGATTCTCCCGCGCCCAACCATTGGCCATAACAACACACAACAATTCATTGGCCGCATTCAGGTTTTTTTTAAATATTATAGTTTTAATCAGTTAATTGCAGTCAAACTTGAATGATCTAGCACTTGTTTAAAAAATCTGATTGCAATCAATGACGCGTGTCACAGAATTGCTCGGCAACGAGGAGAATTGCCCACTGGTGTGTTCTTCGTAATAGTAACTGATTATGCTAATACAAAACTGTTTCGGCCAGTTGTCGACCCGATGTACTGTGAGCGGACCTTAAATTATACTAGGTACACTTTGTTGTTATATTTATTATACATATATTGTATATCATAAATCACAGCAACAGATTGACCGATAATGATAAACATAAGCAGATATGGAACTATATAATCCCTTTTACATAGTACATACATCCATATAACTATCAACATACTTAGAAATGCAGCATTTATGTACATGCGTGATATAATAATTAATTTGTCTTTCGCATAATTTATGCAAAACTTTTATTTACTTTAAGTTTTCAGGACTTCAATTTAAAGTTTAAATTCAATTAAAATTGTTTTAGCCTGATAATAAAATATATTTTCCATGCACGTAAATGCAAAACTAATCCAATATTAATTATTAATCTAATCAATTGTGTTATTTTCAGTCGTCTCTGCAAGTTTTTTGATTGCTGGAGAATTGTTTTGTCTTTATCAGGAGGAGCGTTTTGAATATTTCATGTAGAATATAAAGGGAGGGGAACTTTGGACTATTTGTTATCATTTAAAATTATCAAACAATGAAGACAATTTTTATATATATTCTGTTTCTTGTATTTATGAATTATGAAAATAAATAAATTTATTTCCTTATGTGTTTAATATGGCCTTAGTAACATGAATCAATTTTTTGGAATAATTGAATATATAGTATTTCATTACGGTTTTACGATTTAAGACGTTTTAGCTGTTATCAGTTGAGATTTTATCTGATTTTCATTTCAGTCACAGGTTTTGTTCACTTGTTAGTAACCAAGATGACATAATTACTTAAATTACAGACGTCATTGAATGATAATAAATTGATATGTTATAGTAGGAGAGCCCAAGAGGCTAAATGGAGACTTACTCGAGTGTCGCGGGGACCTTGTGGTTTGTGAAGATTATATGCTAAAAAGAAAAAAAAAGATTATGTGACGTATGCCCTTTCACATATACAGACAGTTCAGCTTGAGGTCCTTGTCGTGCTGACCCATAATTTGACAATTATGTCGAAGAATATCCTTAATCTGAAGGTGTGAAAAAATATATTTAAATTTTTTTTATTACTGAATGTAACAAATACAATTAGCAGAAAATAATATAATACATATATTTAGAAGGAAATACATAATTATTACAAAATACACTATGCAGGAGATCACTGCCAACGGGAAGCGTGCCCAGAAGGCTTGGCTGCATTGCCACGCCGTATGGCAATACTTATTTATTGTGTGAAAAAAAAATATTTTGTAGGAAATGGTGTAATAAATTAATAACGAAAATATTTTTTTTAATTTTCATCATCAGTGAAATCATCTTCATAATAGAAGTCCGGTTCGATTTGGTTATTTTCATCTACATTTTGCATATCTGCATCAAGAAATGGTTATAATAGTTAACAATAT
The DNA here is from genome assembly GCA_039645545.1 of Dendrolimus houi. Classification (NCBI taxonomy): domain Eukaryota; kingdom Metazoa; phylum Arthropoda; class Insecta; order Lepidoptera; family Lasiocampidae; genus Dendrolimus; species Dendrolimus houi. The sequence continues at coordinate 16,058,338 of CM077122.1, forward strand.
TTTATTTATTTCATGATATTACAGTATTGTAAAGGAAACATACCTAAATCTGGACCATCTCCTAAAATATCAGGTGCTATGGCAACATCTTCATACACTTTTGGTAGTTGATTACCAACGAACCAAGTCATTTCCAATTTTCCGTCCACATTTGTTATGGAAATACATAGTTCTCAGCAGCTGCACGCACCACACTTTATTGATGATTTTATCTATTTCGGCTCGTGGAAATCGGCAGATTATATTATTCTCGTGATCCTTGAATGATTTCCTTCAATATAAAAAAAAAATGACCGCGCTCGACAATTTCCAGGTGACGTTTTTATTTTGCAACTTTATGTCTCTCCTATTTCCTTATGTCACGCGCAAGTTGTCAGATTATTGAAATATAGACTTTTCTGTATGTAATTAACTCACCTTCTCTAAATCTGATGCGCTTGAGTTTTTTTAACGATCGGTTTTTTACTATTCTGATCGACTGCCCTAAACGCACGACCCTATATGAAGAGTTCATGTATGGTGGGGGTACATAATAGAGTGCAAGGTTTCCCTCCCTTATGTTATTCTGCTACGCTTGAGTAAATCCCAAAATCCCCGCTTGGCCTCCCCTACTATTATCTACCATCCAACATGTTTTTTACCTATCAATTTTATTTATGATTCCTATTTGTTCCAAGTTAATCAGCCAAATCAGACCAGTTTGGCTCATTAAGTTGGGGTCTTTAAAATTAACCTTTACTACAAACATACATAATCTTTTTATAATCTTCCCCTTTTCACATATTAGCTTATATAATACAATTAAATGATGATATTATTATTGAGGTGCATTATGATTTTTACTATTTAAGCGGAAATTTCAAGCGTGGTTGCTAGGCTACACTTTCATACATTACATAGTATACTCTTCTCTGACTGTAGTAATGTGTATATATATCTATCTCCCTCCCTCAACACCAAGTACGCGCGAAATGCAGTGGCGTCGGCGCGGCTACAACACTTCTCTACGGACCATGGGACTAAACTTCTGAATATACATATACCTATATACAAAAACAATATCAAAGGCCGGCCCAGTGAACTATTCGACTTGTTTTTATGTGATTGTGTAAAGTGCTAGCGGACGTAAATGTTCTACGTGCTATGTAAGTTATAAGTATTCATAGTTATTACTTTTTGAATACACAACAACGGACGCGCAAAGTTGAACTATTTGCTAACCAGCGGTTATTCGGATGCCCGGATACATTCCTAAAGTATTCTTTGGAAGTCCGGCCAAATACAATTATGTTATTTACGTTTTACTATAGTTCTTGTTACTGTGACACTTCACTTCACATATAAAATAGGTACCCATTAAAAAATTACGAAAAAAATGACAATATGAAGAAAAATATTTCAGTTTATCGATGTTTTTGAACAATTATCTTAGGATTACATTAATTATGATGATAATTAGCGACTATCATACAAAGAGAGTTGTATTATCTTTAGATATATAAGAACAATCGCAGTGGGAGGCCACGTACATATTTTAGGATAATTGATTGTAGACGGATCTAGAATTTGTAAGGTGAGTTATTCGTTTTCATCTTTGCAACAAACATTATAAACTAATATAAGCACGTTTCCATATTTAACCGTATATATTCTAATCGTAATTCATAGTAAATATTTAAAGTGTTAGTAAAAATAAATGAGAAAAAAGTGTACTCTAGACCTCGACTAGTGATTTACCTAAATAGTTCAAATATAGGTTTTTTGTCTGTCAGTTCCTGTTTTTATTTTGTTAATTGACTTCAACAAGGAGGAGGTTCTCAATTTGTTTGCATGTTTTTTTCTTTTTTTGTGTGTGTTCGTTACTCGATTTCTCCGTCCATTGTGAACCGATTTTCAAAATTTTTCTTTTAATCGAAAAGGTATACTCCCGGATTGATCCCATTGTCACCATGTTAGTGCGAAGTAAAACATAAAAATTTCTATATTTTCCTAATTTGTTGTTGTTTTTTATGTTTTGACTTCAAGATGTTGTAGAAAGAAGTCGGTTAAATATCTATTTTTTGCTTTTCAGTATGAAGTCGGTTTTGTTTTTGTTAAACAAAAAACATTATAAAAAATTTATTCCCAAATATTAAACTATATTTTTAAAACATACAAGATTTCCACAGTTCCGAATCTTTACATAGTATTACGCCGACAAAAGTAGATTCACATCTGCATACCATAAAAGCACACTTTATTACTTTTCCGCATTTGGACTTCTTTTGTTTACTTTGTGTTTAAAATTTGTAAATAGAAAACAGCTCATTGTGTATTGTAATCTTTTATGGCAGTCATTAGCCACGTGTGATTCTAAGAAATTCGGCTCATGCGGCCAGGAAGACATATTGCACTTGTGTAGCAGAAAGCAATGCCCCAATGGAGAGATCGTCAGTCTAGCGATAACCACGAGCAAAGCAAGACGTGTGTACCACATTCGGTAATCTATTTAGTGACGGACTTTGCGCGTTTTATGGAATTACGATCTCGTGCATTACGTTTAGAAAGGTTGTGTTCAGTTATGTTTGTACCTGTGTTAAGTGTGTTTGTATAGTTTTAATAAATTGTATAATAATTCCAATGGCATTTAATTTAGAGTCCTGCAACTCGTAACAATACTATAAAACAAAGTCGCTTTCTGCGTCTGTCTGTCGTTATATCCGCTAACTCCTAAACCACAGAACGGATTATTAAGCGGTTTTCACCATCAGTTACATAATTTTTCAAGGAAGGTTTTAGGATTATAAGGATGTATAATTGTATGACTTAAAGTAGTTTACCTACGCAAATAGTGTCGATGCACGGCGCCCCCCACATAGAAGTGTTCGAGCACTAAGGGTTGTGTTTTATCTCTTGGTATCGGAGTTTTTAAAATAAATAATTTGAAATTGATTGATTTTATTGTATAGGATGATTCGGTCCATCCTATTTCTCACGGCCGTGACTTTAGCCTTGGCCTACAAGAACCCCCACTATGCCTCCGGCCGGACAACGATGGTCCATCTCTTCGAGTGGAAGTGGACTGACATCGCTGCTGAGTGCGAGAGATTCCTGGGACCTAGAGGATATGGTGGCATTCAGGTAATTTTCATTTAATTGGATTATTGATTATTCTCGACCCTGTAGAAAAGAAAATTTGAAATCATTTCACTAATACACATTTAGTGAGTGAATTATTTATGCAGGTTTTAGCAAAATACATTTTTACCATTTGGAATGCTTGGAGACGAGAGTCTTCGAGCAGGGTGTCTTACCTGTTATAACATACGGTGCCGAGAAGTGAACACTGACGATTGGTCCAAAAACTTAGACACTAATTGACCTATAGAGTAAGCTATGTTAAGTATTTTTCTTATAGACAAAATCCGAGCCGAGTCTCTAAGAGAACCAAGGTAACTGATATAGTTTGCAAAATTTGCAAGCTAAAGTTGCAGTGGATCGACCATATCTGTCACAGGATCGTTGGCTGATGCATCAACCAAGTCATGAAATGGTCACCGTGTTTCGGTAAACGTAGTATAGAACGTCCTCCGGATTGGTACACTGATGACCTGCCTAACGTCGTTGGTAGGGGCTGGGTAAGAAAAGCGAAAGACCAGAATAAGTAGTGTAAACTTGGTGAGGTCTACGTCCAGTCCAGTGGACTGAAAGAGGTTGACGAATTTCCTAAAATACACATTTCATCCTTGTTGTGAAAACAAAGAAAATAATATAATTGTGTAAAGGATAGCATTAAAATATTAAAGGAAAAAGTAAATTATATCGATCGTAAATGATTGAGGAAAGATGAAACTAAACGAAAAGTTAACTCACTAAATACTATTATAACTACAATTCGAAACAAAAAGAAATAAATAAGGTTAAACAAATTAATTTAATTTGAACAACATTAAATATTATTTGATAGTAACATATTCATTTTAAAAAATGTAGCATAAAGTGTCCTTTAAGCTCTCAACAAATATCAGTTATTATATATCAAACATCTATAAAAAGAGTTTCATTTAGAATCAAAGAAATATTAATATATTCTCTACATTTTGCGTTGTAAATAATTACTAAATTTTAGTGTCCACTTCACTAATTTTGTTTCAGATAATAAAATTCGCATTAAAAACAGATGTAAACAAAGTGTGAATAAACTTTATACTTTGAGTCCTGAAATTAGTAAAATGATCACGTCTACATTAAAACATTGTTGAATTAGGAGCTAACGAGAAATTTTGTAATACATCTGGATTTAGCATTTTAAATTAAGTTTTTGTTTGACAAACGTCTCTAAATTCTTCATGAAATATTTACTTACCTTTTAAAGAAATATGCTGAAGGCCTCGAACGAAAGGTTTTTCAAATCAAATCATATATTGTACAAAACCATGGTACATGGAATATATAGTATGGTTGTTAAAGAGATCGACATGTGTCTTATCTGATGGACGTACAAATTTCGCTGCGAATTGTTTATAAATTTTATCATTTTCATTATAATTATATTCTTATTGAGAAAACTTCTATTCAGTAACAATGTCAGTTATTAATCTTACTAATGTTTTTGTAAACAATAACTTGATAAAATTTCCTTTAACAGATCTCCCCACCTAACGAAAATCTTGTTATCTGGTCCCAAAATCGTCCCTGGTGGGAGAGGTACCAACCGATCTCATATCGTTTGGTGACCCGTTCTGGAAATGAGCAACAATTCGCGGATATGGTCCGTCGCTGCAACAATGTTGGAGTCAGGTAGGTGTATTTCCACTCGTAATCTTCAATCTTCCTTTAAACTTAAATGTACACTGCCTCTATAGGCTACAGTACTGATAATTGGCATTGAACTTAGAACTATCGAATTTCTAGGACCCGGAAGTCCTGATTTTCATGCTCGGTGGATTAAGTTTCGGGAATCACTGTGTCAGTTATTGCTCTGCTGGAATTAATATTAGTGTTTCTGTTATAATATATTTTTCATAATACAATAAAATAATCATATGAGATTGACATAATACAATAAAATAATTATTGGAGACAGTCCCAAAAAATATTTAATTTGACTTCAAGTTACAACAAACACAGTTTAGGACCCCTTGAACCCCCTGGACCAATAACTATGGTAGGACGCAAGGTTGGAGGTTGGATGAAGTCAATAGAGTGCTTGGATATGTGGCGCAAGCTTGGGATTCTTTAGAGCCTTTGTGAATCTCGTTCGTTTGTGAATTAGCTATCGCCTGCAACGATGGACTTTTATGGTTTTGAAACAATCCTAAATGCAATTTTGCTATAAATCTTAGCACAGCTCAAAAATATTTTATATATTACTTAGGATATACGTTGATGCCATCATCAACCATATGACCGGTACATGGAATGAGAATGTTGGTACCGGGGGCAGTACTGCTAACTTTGGTGATTGGCATTATCCCTCTGTTCCTTACGGGAGAAATGATTTTAACTGGCCACATTGCGTTATCCAAGGCTCTGACTACGGCTGCTGCGCAGACAGGGTAAGAACTGACTTTTTTGTACTATATCAAAGTAACTTCGTGAATGATTTATTTACCATCTTCAAAACCTGAGTCATGAATCTTCAGTCGAACAAAATAGTTAGACCGAGCTCCAAGCTCGAGTGCAGACGGCTAAAAGAAAGTTCTGGAATAATAAACCGGTCGCGCTTCAGTGCCTTACGAAAATTTTGTGTTAAATAATCGAATTAATACGGATTACTATTAACACAGACGCAAGCCACGTATGTACTATATGATTTTACGCACCCAAGATTTTAAAAAATGCTTCACTTCATTTGAGGATTTTCTTCAAATACTCGTAGGCTCCGCTTATAATTTTATTCGTTCGTCTAAGTTGTGTATGTAACATTACGACATTTGGTACACATACTTAAGTACATTTGATAATGCGGATAAACAATGCGTTTGTTTTATCATCGGAATATATCAATCGTAAAACCTAAGAAAATGTTTAATTAAATGTGACGTTTAAAAAAGTGATACCAAAAAAACATTTAGAATTTACACTAATTACTATATTTGCAATTGAATACAATTTTAAAGGAGAATTATATTTCGATTGAAACATTTTGGCATCTCAATATTAGCTGCAGACAGCAACTCTTGATTTTGTGTTAAAATATGATATTGATCAGCCATCTCTTGCTAAAATCAGCTATATTAAATAAATAGATAACATGAAGCATTAATTTGTGTAACAGGTCCGTAATTGTGAGCTCTCTGGTTTGAAAGATTTGAACCAAGGCACTGAATACGTTCGCGGGCAGATTGTCAACTATATGAACCGGCTTATCGATATGGGTGTTGCTGGATTCAGGTAGGTAAACAGAACTATCATTTTAATTTTATTGATTCGATGAAGGATTTTTTGGGTTTTCGGTTTGGAGTTATTAAATTTGTATTCGCAAAAATCCATATAAATATATGTTTATCGATATGAAAGTGACTTGGTATGGATGTTTATGAATATATTTGTGTACCTATCTATTTCTTCTACAATGTCTTAGGAAATAAAATAAATTATGAAGTTGTGTTAAATGTGTAATAACGGGAATATACACAAAATATTTTCATCCCGGTAAACTGTATAGCTCCCGTAAAATACTGATGCTATTAGTACTAATATATGAAGAAGTTTGTTTGTTTGAAATTTAATGTTTTAAATCTGTAACGATTTTACAAAGCATATTTTTGTATGAAACATCGAGAATCGTAAGGTTCTGGGAGTCATATATTAATAACATCAGCACACAAAGTCACACTACTTGATTCAGGTCTCACCTTTTTAGATTCTTCCGATTCGACAATTCCCATTGGCGGGTGTTATATAGTGGCTATTTCGATGTGCAGATTACCTCAAGATGTTTTCCTTTACCACCAGTACGTGGTAATTTCCCGGTCATGATTAGAAATTAATAAACAGTAATTACAAAGCTACTAACATTGCATATGGGATATAAATTTGACGTTAATCCACTGAATTCACATAGAAAGAAAGTCACCAACTTCCAAACTTCTTGTATTTGATATTTTATTTTTATATGTTTACTACTTCTATAGAATTGATGCCGCAAAACATATGTGGCCATCTGATCTTCGCGTAATCTACGACCGTCTACACAACTTGAACACCGGTCACGGCTTCCCATCAGGTGCTCGTCCTTACATTTACCAAGAAGTCATCGATCTCGGAGGCGAAGCGATAAGTCGTGACGAATACACATCGTTAGCAGCTGTTACTGAATTCAGATTTGGAATGGAATTGAGTAGATGTTTCTTACGTCGTAATCAGCTCAGATGGCTAGTTAATTGGGGTCCACAATGGGGGCTTCTGGCTTCAAATGATGCATTGACGTTTATTGATAATCACGATAATCAGAGAGGTCACGGCGCTGGTGGAGAAATTTTGACCTATAAGACATCTAAGCAGTACAAAGGTGCTATTGCATTTATGTTGGCGCATCCTTACGGTTATCCACAACTGATGAGCAGTTTTGATTTCCAAAACACTGAAGCTGGGCCTCCAATGGATAACTCTGGCAATATTATTTCTGCTTCTATTAATTCCGTAAGTATCTAAGTAAATTTCGCCATAAGTATGACTATTTAATAGATTTTTATGATTTTGTACGTTGATGATGTTGTCTAAGATTACGCACGCTTCGCTATAAGATAGTATCTATTTATTCGTATTTAAGGACAATAGACTCAGACATTGATCCATTCTTCGGTGGTGCGTATTATGACTCTATTTTGTGTTTGCAAACCGAAAGAGTCATAATAACAGTAAGTTAAGTCAACTAAAATTGGCCGAACTGGTTCCTTTGATTGGTTATAACTTTGACAATAATTTTGCAGGACAACTCATGCGGTAATGGCTGGATTTGCGAACATCGCTGGCGTCAGATCTTCAACATGGTTGAATTCAGGAATGTTGCTGGTAGTACCGGTCTTAATGATTGGTGGGATAATGGTAGCAACCAGATTGCCTTCTGCCGAGGTGGTCAGGGCTTTGTTGCTTTTAACAATGACATGTGGGATCTAAACCAGACTCTTCAGGTAATAATTTTGTTAAAGATATATAGATGAAATAACTCTTATTGATTTTATCTTCATTTATATATAAAAAATAGGTATAGATAGGTAGATATATAGTACTTTATTGCTCAACAAATTAAACAATTCCAAAAAATGTATAATGACAATACTTCTTGGCAAAACAGAAGAGATCGCTTTTACCTTATCGGTAAAAGCGATCTCTTCCAGGCAAACTAGCTTAAAATAAATTTTTGACTTATCTGGCTACGTAGATGGAGCAGGAAATAAGATAGGACAGTACAATAAATTTATATTGCAATTCACGTATTTAAATTACTTTAATTTTTTTGACATTTTTCTTGTAAAGTATATACATTTATTTCTAAAAAAAATAATAGAAAATCTGATCTTCGTCGGCAGTCGGGCCTAGGGTCCAGGCCACTAAGGTTAAGGCTCCAGACATAGGAATCTCCTCACAATACGGGCCATGTCCAACAGGGCTGCCTTCTGCATCCGACCCTTCACCCTATACCAAGCGAGACTTTTTCAAGATGACGGTCAAGGCAATTACAATAATTATTAAAAATGGGCAATAAAAACACATTGTAATTTGTTTGGGGAAGAGCGTTATTTTTGTATATTAAAAAAAAATTGGATATATTACGTCCTCCTATGGGTTTTGATGAAGCACCCCGCCTGTCAAAGAACTGTGTCAGACCATAATAATGAAAACTTCATGTTTTTACTCGTACACTATTAAGCGCGACCATATAACTGTCTTTGTTATTATAGACTTGCTTGCCCGCCGGCACATACTGTGACGTTATATCCGGATCAAAGGAAAACAACAGGTGCACTGGCAAGTCCGTTACTGTAGGCAACGATGGTCGCGCTCACATCTCCTTGGGCGCTAATGAATATGACATGATCTTCGCTATCCACAGAGACGTAAGTTTTTGCAATGAATTTTTGGTGACTAAAATACTTTGCGCACTGGCCAATCGGCTAGATATTGGGGATATTAACTTCACAGATCTGACCCTGATTGGCTAATACACTGTCCTAAATCTTTGCTGAATTGACTTTAAAAAATACATTTTTATTTTAATTGTTAATAAATGTTCTTAATATATTGTCTATATATCTATACAAATAAATAAAATTAAAGTATCTGTTTGTAATATCAAAATAACAGCTTTTTACTATATGCATATGAAAGTATATACGATACTTATATCAAAAAACCATTTTTTTTGTCTGTCTGTCTGGTTGTTCCGGCTGATCTTTGGAACGGCTGGGCCGATTTCGAAGGGACTTTCACTGGCAGATAGCTAATGTTACAAGGAGTAACTTAGGTTACCTTCCTTTTTACTTTTTTTAAGATTTAAATGAAACGATCCAGAGGTAGTTTATGTCCCAGGTCAACACTAAGGATACTTACTATTTTATCCTAATAAATGATGTTGTTTTCACGGTATAGATGAATATAGCTTATTTAAAAGCCTCTATGTATTATTCTGATTAAAATAATATAAAAATTGTTTTGTTTCAGTCGAGACTTTGAGCTGCAATAGAAGAGTAAGTTCATGAAGTAATTGATGCCAATTTATTATAGATAAAAATATGTTGTGTTTTTTATTATGTCGTCAAAAGTGTTAACAATCAAATGTACTCGTACATTCAAAAATTTTACTACGTGAAAATTTATAACAATATTTGAATTGTTAGAATCAAATGATTACTCATTAATAAGACTGTTATTTTTCAAGTCATTTTATTGTGCTTTTATTGAAAATAAATTAATAATTGTGACAAACAGACCAAACTGTTTTTTTTTTAATATCATCCAATTATATTCATATCGGAGCAGTGTGAGTTTTGCTAGCTAAAGTTTGTATGGTGAAGGATTGTAATAGGTTGGGGAAAAATTCTTTTCGCATATAGTATGTATGAACTTGTAATAAGATCTCTTTGGCTATACCGTTTGCATCTGGCTGGTTTTGGTATCATTAAAAGTTTTAATTTTAAGGAAGACAATTCCAATTTCAAATTAGGAAAATGTGTGATTTTCATTTGTTTTTCTTATTGATAAAATGAGTGAATCTAATGAAGAAATTCGATACATTTTAAAATTTTAGTACAAAAAAGGTAAAAATGCAACACGCTGCGAAAAAAATTTGTGATGTTTATGGACCTAATGTAGTATCTGTGAGAGTAGCGCAAATTTGGTTTAAGCGTTTTCAATCCGAAAATTTTGATATCAAAGATGCACGTCACTCTGGTCGCCCTGCTACGGACAAAATTGATACTATTTTTGAAAAAGTGGAGCAAGATCGGCATATTAGTAGTTACGATGTAGCTGGACAACTGGGAATTGACCACAAAACGGTTTTGGCGCATTTGAAAAAAAGCTGGGTACACAAAAAAGCTCGATATTTGGGTGCCTCATGAGCTCACTGAAAGAAACCTAATGAACCATGTACTCATTTGTGATTATTTATTACGACGTAATGAAACCGAACCATTTTTGAAGAAGCTGATAACTGGTGATGAAAAGTGGATCACGTACGACACGAACGTGCAAAAAAGATCGTGGTCAAAGGCCGGTCAGGCTTCACAGACTGTGGCGGAACCCGGGTTAACTCGCAACAAGGTGATGCTGTGTGTATGGTGGGATTGGAAGGGCATTATTCATCATGAGCTATTACCGCCAGGCAGGACCATCGATTCTGAACTGTACTGCGAACAACTGATGAGATTAAAGCAAAAAGTTGAGAGAAAGCGGCCGGAATTAATCAACAGAAAGGGTGTGGCTTTTCACCGTGATAACGCTCGACCTCACACGTCTTTAGCCACTCAGCAAAAACTACGAGAGTTTGGCTGGGAGGTGTTAATGCATCCGCCATATAGTCCTGACCTTGCACCTTCAGATTTTCACCTGTTTTGGTCTCTGCAGAATTCCTTAGGCAGTGTCATGTCAAGATCACGAGAGGACTGCCAAAACAACTTGTCGCAGTTTTTTGATCAGAAGCCCCACATTTGTATAGCAATGGGATCACGTCCGTACCTACAAGATGGCAAAAAGTTATCCAACAAAATGGCACCTACATACTTTAGTCAAATGTAAATGAACTTTATAAAAAAACCTTTTTAATTTTTATATAAAATGCGAAGAAACTTTTTCCCCAACCTTATATAAAACAATTTTATTTATTGCACGAGTTCAGCCAACAAGCAGACGGCCCAGCTGTTGAAAAGCAGTTACCATCACTTATGGACACTTGCAACACTGAAGGTGTTACAAATGCACTGCTGTTCTCTAAAGGGTTACTGAACTCTGGCCGGAACACAACTTAAGGTTGTTATGGAGGCATACTCTAGACCAGTGGTGGTAGCCAGCCAGACGGCCAAATACCCTACCACCTGGCATTTAATATGTTTTATGAATACTGTAACAACTTTGCCAAAATTCCACGAAGCACACCGACAAAGTAAATGGACATCTGCCTGCCATAAACCCGGGTTATTACCTTCCCGCATTTGGAATTCTTTTGTTTAATTATAAAAACAGTCTATTGTGTATTGTACTAGTTTATGGACGTTCGCGGGAATAATTAAGCCGGTGTGCAGATTATGTTTTCTGGGAATTGCGCTGACGCTTGACAGGTAGACATATGGCATCGGTGCAATATAAAACAATGCCCGAACGGAGGGGTGAGGCAATCAAGCCAGAATTACGATACGAGCAAAACGTACATTCGATAAGCGATATAGCGACGGACTTTGGGCGTGTTATTTAATCGTGCAGTTTGTACTGGCTGTATCCCGTTATATTTGTACCTGTTTTATACGTGCTTGTACAATTCTAATAAATTCTATAGTAATTCCAAGGGCATTTTAATTCGAGTCCCGCACTCGTAACAATAATTTAAATACGGCCAAATTTCAACCAATAGGCAACTACTAATAATAGAATATAAATTACACAAAAACAAAATTTCAACTGCATCATCCAAAGGTATTTTTCTCAAAAACTTCATTGATATCGAACCCACGTCAACACTTCGATGTACATTAGGAAGCAAACGTTCAAATAAATCCATCACAAATCAATCACTCTCCAATAAAATGTGCATTAGTTCTTATAAACACCTTACACTTGTGTTTGTAAATCCAACATTTCACAAACATCTTGTCAGTATTAAATTTGCAAAACTGTTGTAGTGTATTGAACATTCGACAAATGTTTAAGTTTTCCTAAAAATACATATTACTTTGCGTTTCATGCATGCAACTAGTCATTGTTTTCGTAAAGTGTATCATGAAATCTGAATTTATTTCAAAGTCGTCTTGTACTTTGATGTAGTTTACGTGTCCGTCAGTGTACATTTAGAACTTGTTGTTTTATAATGAATTATAAGTTGATATTATTAGATATTATAAAAATAAAATAAAAATTTGTCGTAATTGAAACATTGTTATCAACAAGATTATCTTTGCATGTGATACTTGAACTTGATTAACAAATAATATTGATGAACTACTCCTCTCGAAATATTATCATACACTGTATATCGGATGTCTAAGAATGAGTGGATAACTTTGTATAGGCTTGTGGCAGATGTAGTGGAAGATGTGATGACAGGTAAATAAAATATAGTAATAAATTCCATCCCAAGTTGTATCCAAAATATGGTCTTTTTAAAAAATAGTCGAATATTTTTAACCTGTTTCATATTTTGTTCGTCATGACTACAAATAAACTAATTCCATAGGTTTTTTCTTTTTATAATATTGTTGTTAATTGTACTGATAGATATGTAGTAAATAATATGAATACCTTTAACAGTTTTTTTTAGAAATATAGAAGTAATTTTTAATAAAATATTGTATAAAGTTAAATCATCTTGGATATAAAAAATATGTGAAAACTTAAGTGTCCCTGCGTCAGTCAATCTTCCTGTTACGCTGAGGACACGCTGGTCGCAGCCCGTGGACCGACCCACAGGCAGGCGGGCCTACTGGCCACGGCTGGGGTAGCGGGTGTTGTTGAAAGGACTCGGCGGCGCGACCTGGAGGTGACCTTGCATAAATTCGAGGCCTATTCTATGGACCTCGGACCAAGCCACCTCTCAGGCTAAGCATAACAGTGGGAGGCAGCACTATCGGCGTCGGAATGACGATGAGGTATCTCGGGGTCATCCTCGATAGCCGACGGCAGTTTTCTGCCCATTTCAAGCATCTGCCCCCCCCCCCCCCCAAAAAAAAAACTATAACATAAGAATATACAAAGTAAATATAGTAAATATATTGATAACTAATTGGTGAAAAAAGTTTAAGATTTAATTTTTTTATTATTAAATTAGCTTATTTCTTATCATAATTCGATAGACTGCATACAATTATCCTTACAACAAGTTAGATACATAAGTGTAACAAATATCTCAATTTTATGTCACACGTCAAACTTTAAAATTGGGCCCTACAAAATATCATTTTGAACATGTCAACATATTCCCGCCATGAACGGAATTAATAAGTACTAGCGTTTTTCCTGCGGCTGCGCTGCGTGAAAAACCTTAGGTAGTAGCTCTATGTTACTTACATAAAATCTTAATTAGGTTTTTTTATATACATAAACCTTCAATGAAAATTTATCTAACTGATGGTGAAAATCGCTCAAAAATTATTGCTATATTATTGTATATACATACGTTATCGATCAATATTTAACGTCATTACCAATTAATAACAATATCACATCACAACTTTAAACTGAGCGCTACATCCGCGTGAAACAGTCAATAAATATAACATTATCTCAGAAGAAAAATTGGCGTAAGCTAAAAACTCGTAAACTAAACTGTCATTTTCATGTTTTAAAGAATATATAATAACAGGTAAAGGAACTAAATAATATACTGCTATGGATGTTAAACTAAAAAAAAACTTATAAAATATGAATAATAATTTCTGATGGAACATCATTATTCTAAATAACATAGCTGGTTAAAGGAGGATACATTCTGTAACTCATTAAACCTAAAACTTTCCTGTTTCGTGTTAAATTGACTACAATAAGAAAGAAACTAAGACCATGTAGTCTACACAACTGCCCAGCAAAATATATAGATGAGTCAAAGCCACGTAGGTATCTATTAGTGAATTGGAAAAACGCGATTGTAATTCTAATTCGTCTATTCCAGGTAAACGACATCTTTTATCGGGATAACACCTGTCGTAAGTGTTGATTCGGGTTATAAGCCAGCTTTATGTCGAATTTCAGTTCAGTAGTTTCCAACAAAGATGCGATTGCAGCGCCATCTTTTTGGCTATTTTCGTCTATCCCACGAAAAAGATGTCATTTATCTAGATAAAAGTACCCTAAGCTAGCTCCGTTTCGAACTTAATTTAAATCCGTTCAGTAGTTTTCACGTGATGCTCTAACAGACAGAAAGACAGACAAAAATTCTAAAAATTGCGTTTTCGGAATCTCCTAGTCCGAATTGACGGCCTCTGTGGTTGAGCGGGCTAAGCCTTTGCCGGCTTACCTCACTGCAACGCAGAGGCTCCGGGTTCGATTCCTAGTATAGTAAATTTCGGAAACATATTTTCTCCGTTATTTACTATGGTCTGGGAGTCTGGGGTCGGCCCCAGTATGGTCCGTTGTATATTACCCATAACACAAGCGTAACTTGCTTAAATTGGGTATATACAGTGTGTATGATTGCCTGCCGATTTATTTATAATTAGCTCACTTGATTTTTTCCACATCTTTAAACACATTATACAAACTCGAACCATTTACAAATTTATTATAGTATATAGATTACCAAGCTTTTGATTGACGCCAATCAACGGAGTTCTTATGGTAACTCAAAATGTCACACCACTAAAGATTTCATATTTATTAAAAAAAAAGAAACTTTGTTAAAAGCCAATCATGTAGGATTTCGGAGCTTTCAGATTAACTTTTTTAAGTAGGCTGTTCAGTATCAGTGCTAGTCAACTTTTAGCTAGTCAACCTTTCTGAAAAGATCTAGTTTAAAATTTTAATTTAAGAAAAAATATTCATACTGTCCCTCAAGGGGGTTAAAATAGCTACTTTTGCATTATTATGAATATGATAAATGTCAAAATAGTGATACTACATACAGCGCGTTCCATTAGCATCTCATAACGCCCAAAATGCTCCGTTAGCCGTTCCACAAGGCGACCGCGGTTGTTGTAGTCGTGACGAAATCGTCACTAATGACGTCCTCATTTTCGATCACACAACGCTCATGACCGATGTTAAGAGGTGGGTCGAATAACCGTTCCACTTGGGTTTACGATTGTAACTTGTTGTAATTGATTGTAAGTCTCTAATGGAACGTAGCCATAGTCGTATAATGTGAATTACATTGGTAGTATTCCTCTGGTGTTGTAAATGTCAATAGATAACCCCTATTAATATTATAAATGCGAAAGTAACTCTGTCTGTCTGTCTGTCCATATGTCCGTCTGTATATTCCGTTTTCACGGAAAAACTACTAAACCGATCTGGCTGAAAGTTAATATGTATATATTTTCGATGCCGAAGATGAATATAGGATACTTTTATCCCGAAAAATGGGATAGTTTCCGGGATAAAAATGTATTCGTCTTTGTATTTATTATGCTTTTCCAAAAAAAACTAATAGACCGATTTGGCTGAAATTCGGGATGTATGTAAATTTTATACCGAGGGTGGACAAGGGATACTTTTTATCCCGGATTATAAGACAGATTTTGGGATAGATTTATGTAAAGGTTATCCCAAAAAATATGATAGGTTTTTTATTTGTGGTTTGCAATTTTTGGTAGTATTGGTTGTTTTGGTAGTTCTGATAGTTTTGGTGGTTTTAGTAGTTTTGGTAGTTTCGGTAGTTTTGGTAGTTTTGGTTGTTTTGGTAGTTTTGGTTGTTTTGGTAGTTTTGGCAGTTTTGGTAGTTTCGGTAGTTTCGGTAGTTTTGGTGGTTTCGGTAGTTTGGTTAGTAGTTTTGGTAGTTGTGGTAGTTATTTTTGGTAGTTTTAGCAGTTTCGGTCGGTAGTTTTGGTTGTTTTGGAAGTTTTGTTAGTTATGGTAGTTTTGGTAGTTGTGTTAGTTTTTGTAGTTTATGTAGTTTACAGAGAAATAAATAGTGATATATAATTAAAACTAGAACGGGTTGATATAGGAGATAAAATTTTGTATGCGAGATCAATTATTTCTCAAGTTTATAGATATAAAAATTCATTATCTATAAAAAAATGCGATAGTAACTCGATCTGTCTGTCTGAATACCGAAAATGGACATAGATACTTTTCATCTTGGGAGATGGGATAGTTTGCGATATAAAATGAAGTAAATCTTTCGAGGGTAAATAGCACTAACATAAAAATATAATACAATGTAACCTGTATTAACGCCTGCTCTTTAAACAAGAGGTACGCACTACCCCGCGGCTGCGCCGCGTGTCAAACTCTAGTAGTAGTATAATGATATTGCTGTCCCCAGCATCTAATCTAATACGTCTATATGGCACATATAAAAAAAAGGTTGATTATAACTGATCTAGATACATGTCCATTTTACAAAGCATCAACACCGAAATTACTTTAAAAAAAATAACTTTGCGCTTAATAAACGGATGTTTTACAAATTGACAATTCACGTAAGGCGCAACAATTTATCCTAATACCAAACAAACTGAACCCTAAAAAATTAAATAAAATTCAATTTCAAGGTACAATGAGAATGACACGACTTTTGTAGACCCCGCGTGTCTTTTACCTTTCAATTATGTTTGGGTTCCAGGATATTGGGATTTCTTATTCGGCACGTACCAGAAATAGTACCTACCTTAGTTTTATTACCTTAAGAGTTAAACTGATTGATATTACTATCGACGGAGACATAGAAGCTCGAGTGTGCTGATGAAAATATTCAAGAAAACCTTGTAATGCGTATGAATATGTCTCTTTCCTAATTATAAATAAATAGTCGGCAGACAAACACACATATTGTACATCCCAAAATTATGCAAGTTAAGCTTGTGTTACAGGTAAAATACAACGGATTACTCTGGGGTCGATCCCAGGCACCCAGACCATAGTAAATAATAGAGAAAATTCGTTTCCTAAAAATTTATCAAGCCGGAAATCGAACCCGGAGCCTCTGCGTAGCAGTGATGTAGGTCGGCAAAGGCTTAGCCCACCCAACCACAGAAACCGTCAAATTATAAAGATATCGACATTATGTTCCAAGCAAAACGATGAATTTGTGAGTAGTGAAGGTAACAAAACAAAAGGATACTTAGTTATTCTTTATAGAATTTAATTGGGACTAAATTTCATTTTTAACCGAGTTATAAAAAAGAAGAAGGTTCCCAATAAATCGTATATTTTTTATGTATGTTTAGCTATAACTTTTTTTGTTTCAGAACCGATTTTGATGATTCTTTTTGTATAGCTGTATAGTATATTTAAAGTGCACTGACACTTTAAATATACTATATTATATTTTTAATATAGTATATTTTTCGCATATAATAATTTTATTGTTATTGGATACCACATACATATGTAAAAAGTGAAAAATCAAAATCTACCGACGAAGAAAACGACTTCAAGAGTAATTAAAAAGCAAAAAATAAACATTTTAATTTAATTGCAAAAATCGTAAATTTTCGTCTTAACGTACAAATGAAGGTTTCGTAGAGGTAAAGCATGACTTTTACTTTGTTATTTTGCAATGAAATCCTAAATATATTCAATCGAAAATACTCCATATCTTAAAATTCAATTAACAGATTTAGCAATTTTCGTTGAAAGTATTTAAGTATTTCTACGATCTAGAATTTTGTAAGTAAATAATCAGATTCAAACCTTGTCATTCATGTGAATTAGACTCAGGTATATCAGCCACCAGGCTACCATGGCTTTAATATTGATTTTGATATTTGAGTCCTACTCGAATGTTCTTCAGGTGATCAGAGGGCCGGCTCCTCCCTTGGACAACACATAGTATGGCTATCCAGCGACTTAACGTAACCAGCCTTCTAGGAACCTTACTCATTGATTTCGATGACTTAAGCTCAATATTCTACTTATAATCTTAAGAGATTATAGGTTAGAAGACCAATATAAGTAAAGTTTTCTTCGTTACATTATTTTGATTAGCGCCTATTCCATAATTATAAACATTGCTACCTATTTCATTCTTTGCATTACAAATAAAATAAATATTTCATAGAAAACATTACAATTCCTTTTCAATGTTCAAGTCGCAATCCATTTATTTCCTCTTACAATAGAATTGCTTTTTCTGAGAAGGAACTAATTACATCAATCGATTTGAGGGAATAGGTACTTTCAAGGCGATGTAATTTGTACCGACGAATGTCCTGCCAAAGTTTCATGATTGTATTTTGGTTAAAACGTTATCTATTATTTATTATTCTGTTTACAGTAAATATTCTTAAGTCGTGGTAGCGTAATGGTTAACGCACACGTCCTAAACTCAAAGGGCGCGGGTTCGAATCCTGGCCGAAACGCATACATCACTTAGACAGTCTGACCTGATGTGCGCCGTATTGTTACATTTACCACGTGCTAACAACGGTGAAAGAAACCATCGTAATGAAATCTTGCACATCGAGATAACGGATGTGTCAAACCTGACAAGCCGCCATGGACAAGCGTGGCGGGTATACTGTCTGTTCCCCTCTCTATAGTGGGAGGCCCGAGCTCAGCAGTGGGACGTTTATGCGCTGTTATTATTATAGTAAATATTAAAAGTGATCGACCGAGAGCTGTTTTGACCTAATTAGTTTACTGTTTTGGAGGACCCTTTTTGTCCTTCCCAATGATCATTCTCTATACTATCTGTGTTCTTTCAAGCTATGAAGATAAAACATCGCTATCGGCGTATTGTCAATAACTGCTGGTAACTATCAATTGCAAGCTCTTACATTTAATACATTCATTCATCTATCTATTATTCTCCTCAAAAAAAAAAAAATAGGTATTTGATAATGAACCATAACCGCAAGGTAACATCCGAAAAACTAATGAAATAATAAGAAAAAAAAAGCATTTATTCTACCGTCTTTTACTGCTGCCTTTACTGTCTACCGAATAATATACGTATGTAAACAGAAGAAGCACTGAATAAAAAACACATTTTAAAACGTTCACACGAGAAACAAAATGGTTATTCATACGACTTACACTTCTGAATGTTTCGAGACCGCCCAACTCTGTGGCATAGCCTAGCCGCCCGACAACTCCGGCCGCCCTGCTCAGTCGTGCCCCGTGTTCCTCCAAAGGCGGTTGCGTTCTCGATAACTCTATTCTACGTAAATTTTTAATAGCCTACCGAAAACCGAAGGCGTAAAATAACCGCTGTTAAAAATTCTAGTTATTTTTAACAATCGATCGTATGCTTAGCTGAGGTTTTGTGTTTCAATTTTCAATGTACTAATGTTAGTGTTGAGACATATAGCATTTTCAGTAATTCTTTAAGTATTGGAAACTTAGTTTTTTGACGTGTTCGTGTATGTTGAAGTCGGGGCGGTCCTACTGAAGTTTATTCTTCGCAGAGGTAAGTGAGTTATGAATATTTAATAAGCTCAATTTTGAATATGAACGTATGTTTGTCTAGAATCGACAACAAATGTTTGTTGATACTTATAAAGAATGACGAGTCGCTTTTCCATCTTGTTGTTTTAGGACTCCTTTTGCCCTTTTTGTATTTATATTACTATTTAATATTTACATTTGTGTCAGAATAAGTATTTTTATTTAATTAATTAATTTATTACTTTTGAAACGCAATAAAATTTAGAACAGGTAAAAAGTACTTCATACAGATATACATGCTTGGCGAGGTTAATGGACTTACGAAGCGAAGGGTACCTACCTATATGACAAGATTGCAGCAAGTGGAGATTCGTTATTTTTGCCTACCTCTGGTGGCAAACAGTAAATTGTGTACCGACCTATGTTAAATTAATAAGATATTCAGATTTACTTTGAGAATATTCCGATGTGTGATAACTTACTGCAATGTTCTGATATGTATCGTAAACAGCCGAAAAAAAATCCATTTACTAATATAAAATCGCGAAAGTAACTTTTCTCGAGTAAACGATTGAGTGGATTTTAAAGAATTTTAGTGTTTTTACTATGCGGATTTTCTCACAACAGTCTTGTACTTATAACAGTTGTTATAGATTCTATAATATAGAATATTTTCGATGAAAAGTTTTTCTTAGTACCAAAAAATTCTATCACAATACGTGTTCTAATTTATTTTATTGTACAATAGTCTTAAATCATAGATTTCTAAAGAGGTTAGGATAACCCCCTAAGTAGGTGCTGAAGCATACCCCCCACGGCGTTAGAGGATTCAGAGGCAAATAGAAGGCGTTGAGTAAGTCAAGAGTAGCGGTTAAATAGATAAAATAATTAAATATTTTTTTCATAATCAATATGAACAATTAAAGAAATAAATT
This sequence comes from Dendrolimus houi, assembly GCA_039645545.1. NCBI lineage: Eukaryota > Metazoa > Arthropoda > Insecta > Lepidoptera > Lasiocampidae > Dendrolimus > Dendrolimus houi. The sequence goes on from CM077122.1 coordinate 16,078,953, forward strand.
AGAATATTAAAAAATTAAATACAAACTAAACACAAAGCAGTAATTTTTAAATTACAAATAATAAAACTTGATTAATAAAATTTCTTTTACGAATTCCATGTTTACGCTATTGTTATTTCTTTCATATCGATTTGGTATTTGTTACTCGTATAACCCGGTTGTACTTTGCAATCATTTGGATGTCGTTCTATGACGGGTTTCTATATCTTACTATTCATTTAATTGCTCTACCATCGGTTGAATTTTTACATTACTATTTTTTGTAAGGAGTTTATCTCAAATTTTAACTGATAGTAAGCCAAATCAACGGTTGGTAAAATATAGGAACCGGCCATTAATGATTCGACTTGACTTCGAATGAATCGACCATCTCGCAATGCTGGAAGATAAAAGTCTTCTAGAAGTGCGTCCTCCCCGTCCCGGCCTACGGGGCCGAGACGAGGGCACTGACGGGAGGATTTGTCCAAAAGTTCCAAGTGGCTCAACGGGCTATGGAGCGAGTTATGTTGGGTGTTTCTCTTATGGATATAATTAGAAATGAGGATATCCGTAAGAGAACCAAGTTAACCGATATAGCTCGCAAAATTAGCAAGTTGAAGTCGCAGTGGGCCGGTCACGACAGCCGCAGAACCGATGGTCGATAGAGCTGTCCTGGAGTAGAGACTGCGTCTCGGTAAACGTAGTGTCGGACGGACTCGGACGCCCTTCGGCCTGATGGACTGACGACCTGCGTAAGGTCGCCGGTAGGCGCTGGATGAGGAAGTTAGAGGACAGGAATGAGTGGCGTCGACTTGGGGAGGCCTACGTCCAGCAGTAGACTGCGGTTGCCTGACGACAACAACGACATTAATGATTACTGATTTATGTTTATAACAGATAAATAGATTAACTATTAGGTACATATATTTTATATTATAAATGGGATTTCTTTGTTGATAATTTGTTTGTTTTTTATGTAATAATGAAACAATTGACTAACACGATTTTTTATAAAGATATAGTTAGCCGAAATACAATGTGTGTTACTTGTTATCTTGACAAATCACACAATTCATGCACTGTACCTATCTCATGCACGCTAAGCTGCGGCAAAAAGATAATATCATATAAAGTTAATTATCGTAAACAGCGTTGACATTTTTGCTATCACCTTAAGGGGGCGATAGTTCAGAAAAGGTTGGGAATCACTGCTTTAGATCTACTAGTTTCTAAACGCACGTATACCCGGATATATAAATTGATACTCGTATAAACACCCAATACATAATATAAATACTATTATGAAAAATCTCTCGAATGCTATAAAATGCCGGATGATGTGTCACAAAGCCAATGTATTTTAAGATGGTATTCCTGTAAACAAGTATTTAAGAGCATTCAAATGTTCGGAAATTGTCGAAAGAATAGCCGATTCTTGGAAATTTTTCAGTAATTTTATAGTTACGAAAGAAAGCTACGTAATGTATTTATGACTCTAATTGAAATATAATTTTCTAATATTTCGCTAGCTTTTTTTTCAAAAAGAAAAGATTCAAATCTTTCTGAGGCTTTACTTTTAATTTAATCAAAGTAAAACACAGATACTCTAATAGCAGGTAATTCAAAATAGAAATAGCACATTTACCGGTAGTAGACAGTAAAATATTACTCTCTACTACCCGTAACTACCCGTACTGGTGTAATAACACCAGGGCCGAGTTTGCGAAAAAGACTTAAAAAACAAAACGTAAGTTATGTAATAAAATTACATATTTACATAAAAAGACAAGAAATACCAAAAAAGAATTTTGAAAAGTTAGATTTGGTAAATATGTAAATAAATGTAATCACATAATATTTCCTTTTAAATAAACTTTGGGATAAAAATCGACACTGTGAGTTTAGGATTCCATTGAAGCAACATTGTTCACTGTTTTGTCATTTGACTACAAAACCCTAAAAGCCCTATTAAGCTTTTAAATCTAATTTTCCAATCTATTCAACGGATTGTAATTTGAAAGTATCTTTCTAGACTGCTTCAAAGTATTTCTTAAGGTCTACCTTGCCTTGATTTATCAGTTTTTCTTCACTATGGTGCAAAACTTAAATGCGAGTTGGAAAGCGACTATGTCGATAAGCTCCTTACCTTATTGGCTTAAAAAAATCACCAAAAACATCCCTATTATTACTCAATACTATCTAACAATACACCACACGTTTATGTATTCTGATAAATAAAATCCTCAATCAGTGAATCAAAAAGTTCTTGGTTTCGATATTAAAAAAAGCAAAAATTCAAACAAAAATATTCATTTTTCTACATAATCTCCAATGCATTTAGAATAACGCGTTTCTAACTTCCTTATTCCTTGCGAAAAAAATGTTTTTTTTATTCTTAAAAAAGTCCTCTACGGCAGCCATAACTGCGTTATTATCGTGAAATTTAGTTCCACAAATTTCCTCTTTTAATTTTGGGAATAAGTGAAAATATCTTGGGGCTAAGTCCGGAGAAATGGTGGATGGTCAATGAGATTGAAGCCAGCACAGCGGACTGCGTTGAGCGCAACTCCCGATCGATGAGCGTTAACGTGAAGAAACAATACGCTCAACGAAAGTTTAACACAACGTTGTTCTTTATTGCGACTAAACTTACGCATTTTCGTAATTAAATTTGCATAATAGGGTAATCGTCTGGCCTTTTGGCATGTAATCAATAAAAAGGATTCCTTCACTATCCCAAAACACTGGGGCAATAACTTTGCCAGCGGTAGGAGCAACTCGAAATTTCTTAATGGATGGAGAGGATGGTCGTTTCCAAGACATGCTTTGTGTTTTAGTTTCAGAATCGAAATAGTGGACCCGTTTTTCATTCTCGGTGATAAGGCGACGGCAAAACTTATCCGAATCACGCTGGAACATTTCGACGTTACGCTTAGAAATTTCCAAACGTCGCTTTTTGTTTTCGTCGGTTAACATTCGTGGCACCCACCTTGTCGACACTTTTTTGAACCCCAGTGAATCAATTAAAATGGATTGAACGCTACCAAAAGATATATTTCGGATCTCAGCTATATGTTTTATAGTTATTCTTCTGTTTTCCAAAACCAGATTCTCAACCTTTTTGACATTTTCTTCTGTAACGGAGGTTGAAGGTCGCCCAGAATGCGGGTCATCTTTACAGATTGATCTACCTCTTTTAAATGCAGCCACCCGGTACGCGACCATAGAATAGGGTACAGCATCATTCCCCAATGTCTGCTGAAAGCCCGAAACAATTTCTTTCGTACACGTTTTTTTCAAGCTGAGATATTTTATCACCGCACGTAACTCACTTTTATCGTTTTATCCATAATTTTCCGTTTTTAGCAACTCGTTGCACAAAACAATTTATTATGTGCGAACGAAGTGACAAAAACAAGTAACAGTTGGCATAAATATTGTGTGATTGACTCTCTTTAATTTGTATATCAAACTTCTCCCATAAAGGTTTTTTATATATATGTATATATATGCATTCCTAAGGACTTTTTGATTCACCTACCTAGGTGAATCAAAAAGTTCACGTACCTACGTGTACGAAGACCTGTTCTATTTTTTTCCTGTTATCTTCACACCATTATATAGCGGCATATAAAATAAATGTTTATGCTAAATAAGTTTCTTAGATTAAAAAATATATATTTTTTAAATTATTTTCAATTTGTCGACAATATTCTCATGGACCGTGTATACCTTACTTATAACTACTGTTTTTATACATTTTTTAAAATTAACTTAAATTATTCGCTTATCCATTTTGAATTGTGCTTTACAGTATTTACACGTCTCACCTTCGAATCTACCACATATTTCTAAATCGATATCTAATCAATGACATTCTATATTCATAGAGAGATAGACATGATAAAATATCATAATAATAAGAGAACATTTTTTTTAAATGCCGATCCCAGACCTTCAGTCTATTATACTAAGTAACGCAAAGTTCGTTTTACGAAACTTACCATCCTGGCAATCGATTATTGAACCCAGGACCTCTACGTTTCAGTGTGCTAGGCCGGTAAAGGATTATCCCTTTCAACCACAGAGGCTGACATTAATTATCCAATTATTGGAAATTAATGTTCAAGTTTATCAGACACCCCTAGGACAAAATTCAATCTCACCAAACCTATACCTACCATTTAAATTGTCTATTACACTATCTTAGTTCTAATAGGGGGAATTTAATTTCACTTAATCATCGCATTATATGATAAGTGTGGCAATTATGTCTGATATATATAGCTTACGTGAGGTTACCGAGTGAAACATTAATTCGGTCGCCCACGTACGTAATTTAACTAAGGTAGTTATTAATCGCAAACGACTACTGGGACTACTGGACCATTGTCTCCTAGAAGCCGGCCAGCTTAATTAGATTGTAGCATAATTGCCAGCTTCTACTTGTAGCTTTATACGCATAGATGTAAAAAGAAGTTTAATGTAACCTTTTCCGAATATTTTTTGTTACTTTTAACTCAAAAATTATTTGCTTTTAATTATCTATCAGTTTTTTATGTTTCTTTGCTCGAAAACTGGGAAACTGACCAATTGGTGGTAGGTGGCTGCCATCGCCCATGGACATCTGTAATACTAAGGGATCCGTTACGTTCTTACTTCGTTGAGACATTAATTATCTGATTACGTCCTTTTTGAAGAGCCCCATATTGCAGCGCTCTGGGAAAACCGCAAAAAGGAGATCAATCCATAGTTTTAGGAGGAGCGTGCGCCAAGAAGCGTGCACAAGGCACAGTAGACGACTTCCAGGGGTCGAAGATGTGTGGTGTGGTACGATGTTAAAACGGAGACGTAGACACCAAATCGAGCATTTATTATAAATTGACTGCAGGTACGACTCGCTCAGAATATTTTCTGATCTGTGCAAGGTATCTAAATTAAACATGCATGAAAATTTTAAATATATATGCCGTTTGAAATCATACAATTCGGCTGAAGTTTCTATTACATCAATCGGGCTTTCGCTTGGACCTTTTTTGCTAGAAGATTATCTCTAAATTTAAATATTTGACACTGACTGCATACACAATCGCGCAAAATAATATTTAAAATAAACAAAGTACTTCGTAGTAATATTATTATATTACGAACTCAACACACAAAATCCAAATAGTTTATACCTGATATATCCAAATAGTTAACAGATACCTGCATTTTATTATTTCACAAATCCAGAAACTGCCTAGATTTCGTAAGAGGACAGCCAGCTGTGACTCCATATCTTTAACTAGTTAACGTATGTATTACTATTTCAAAAGTAAACAGTAAGAAATTTAATTTTTATCACGATATTTTAAAATTAAATTTATAGCAAGGTATTAATATGTCACCTACACACTTGTACAAATTAATTAATGTATTATTTGACCCACATTTTTATTACTTTTCTCATATAAAATTTCCGTCATGCGCTTAATACGTCCCAGTTTGACGTTTAATGCTTTGCAGTCATCAAAGCATTTGTCAAAATAATGAAACCTTTGTGCCCTATTTAGGGAACCAGCGGGCTTAATTATATTATTGCGTCGTGTGACATAATTAATTTTGTTTAGTATCGCGTGTCCCGCTTAATCCGGGACATGAAGCGGGAATTTCCCAGGAATGTAAGCAATTCGTCGTTCGGTTTTTTTGTACACCAGGGAATTTCTTAATTTGGGAGAGTACAGAGATTAAGTATTCATTTAATGTTTCTATGATATTTATAATGAAGGCTGCATTTATAGACGGTTTCTGTATCATACTAGCTGACCCGGCAAACGTTGTTCTGCCCTAAAAAAAAAAACACCATAGGAGGGTGAAAAATACTTTACGACCTATTCTCATACTAAATATACAAAACAAAATCTTAAAATCGGTTAAGTTATTTCGGAGGAGTGCGACCACAAACCCCATGACACGAGATTTTTATATATTAGATGATTATACATTATTTTAAATTATCATTTTTAGATAATGACATTACTTGTATGTGTCAAATTTCAATCAGTTTCGAAGATATAAAAAGTGGTCATTAATGTAGTTAACTAGTTATATTTAAACAAATTATAAGCGTGATTATTATTAAAGTTTGAAAAATATTTACAATTAACAAACTTAGGCTGGTGTGAATAGACGTTTAACCGATGGTTAAAATAAAATAATCCATAAATATATGCCTAAACAGCGATTATTTTACTTTAACCCTCAGTTAAATGTCTATGCACACTAGCCTTAAATATACTAAAATTTAAACTCATATAATATTGTACATGCGAATTAAATGGCGTTATATAAAAAAGAGCTACGCCCGACTCTTCGTTGACGGAGCTCTTATATATTATAGAGTTAATATTTATATGTACCTATACATGTAATATATCGAAATAAAAAATACACCTCAATTAATAAAATCTTGATTTAATTCCTTAATTTTTCATTAAAATTTGTTGAGCCGTTTCGAAGTCTATTCATATAATATATAGATGGTTTCTATAATCGAATGAGGTTCAGACAAAAAATACTTTATGTGAACTCAATTTTCTTGATAACGAAGTAGAGAATAAAGAAATTAAAAGGAGTGTTCTTCATCAGAATCACATTAATATTATACTTTTGATAGTACTTAGGAAAGAATGTCGCCATAACACGTTGTTGTAGCCATAGACTACAAGCTATATGGGTTAAGAGGTCACATGGTTCGCTCGTGTTGTCACTGTGACGTGTTTATGGAACAAAAAGAAAACTATTTTCTACACCCGTATCTTGTCTTTTTCCAAGTTATATAAGTTCTCAGCGGGTAAATAAAACTTCACCCTAAAAGTTATGCTTAAAAGAATAATTAAGTAAATCAGCAGAGAGTCGGCATATATATTGTATATCTATGCCCAAACTTAATAAGTTACACTAGTGTTATGGAATAGTGGGTGAGGTTTATAAGCTATCGCCTGCTAGGGTTCGCCAACTTGGTTATCCTATTTACCTGCGGTTCTGTCATAAAGCGAAGGATGGAATGCCGAAGAGTTTCTGTGGTTATTCCGGCAAAAATATCAAGATAACCAAGCGGTGGAGAGTCCGTAAATGGATTTTTCCGTAATTAAAAAAGAGTGTTATGTAATAAATATAAAAACAATTCTGGGTACTCCGGGTCAACGCTCTCTTAAGTTGCTTCGTAAAGTTAGCATCCACTCACTGTGATACACGTGCGAAAAAAGTCCCGAGCCTTAAGTACCTGTAATTATTTGTTCGTATTTCGTGTAATTACCCATAGACTGCCAAACCACAAAACAATAATTTTAGAATATTTATTGTATTTATAGAAAACATTGTGTTTGTGTGGTGTCTTACCTTCGTGTCTGCTTGAAAATTATTTTAAAACCAATAGGTAGAGTTACAAATACTTAATAATAGTTAAATCCATAAACTAGACGAAGCTATTTTTAGTAAAAATGAAAAAGGCTAAGTAGGTATTTGCCATATTAGCAGGAAAAGGGACTTAGTCCATATGGTCTTGTCTGATGTGTTATATCAATACAGCTCAGCCAAGAGAAGCCAGCCAACTCGAAAAGCCCACATTTCGCTAGCTATTCGGTTGACATTTTTCACATAAACAGAAAACACTCAAAAATAATCAATACCCTGAAAGTATTGTTCATGGTAAAGTTATATTAAATATCACAGACCTGGTGCCTACCTCAGACAATAGATCACTATGGCAAAATAAGGAGATAACCAAGCTATCCTTCTGAGCACCTTACTCGTAGAAAACGGTGACATAAGCTCAGTATTCTACTCATAATCTTAAAGGATTATATGTAGAATGCAATATAACCAAGTTAAACTTTTTATTGTTTTAGATTATAATATTTTATTTCAATAGTTGTATAATAAAATTTAAAAAAACGTTACTAATTAAATTAATAGAAACTCCAGAAAAAATTAAAAACCGGCAAATATTTAAACAAAAGTTACATGGCGTCTGATTAGCCACGTTTAACAAGATATTTCTAGCTGTTATCCACAAAAAGCTGACGTAAACGCGGTATCCACCTTCCGATCTAGGGCCATTGATTTGTCAAGGCCGGATGGGTAATTAAGGGGCCCTACACTGCTTTTATCCGATTTAGGCCTTTTTCTTATATTTTTTGTTATAATGGTTATACTGGAAAGTAGTTTGGATCTATAAAAAACTTCTGACACAAAAGACGTTTAGACAAAGGAAATCTTAAAACCTGCCCAATGGGTATTAAGTTTTTAACCAAATTAACGAATTTTCCTGCTATTTGCACAGACTAATAACTGTTTATTATTATAGTCTAAGCGTGTTCTAGTCTGTACAACGGGGATTGCTCTGATGAGCTATTTGATTTGGTGCCTGCGTCGGCATTCTATCATCGCACCACTCTCCGCCGATTGGGAGTTCATCCACACTTCCTAGGCACTTAGAAGTCCCCCATTGCTCGTGACGCACGCTCTTTCATGTCATATGTGTGCTAATTATGGCATAAACTCCCTCCCGCGGTTTTCCCAAAGCGTTACAATATGGGGTTCTTCATTCAAAAAGGGTGTAAACAGATACTTAAAGTCTCAACGAGGTAGGCAACGCATTGGCTCCCTTAGTGTTGTAGATGTCCATGGGCGACGGTAGCCATCTACCACCAGGTGGTCCGTTTCCCAGTTTGCCAGCAAACAAACATGAAAAAGTTACTTAATAATAACAATAAAGAATAGTCTGAATTTTTATCTATAGTAGTATAGATTTGCATTTGATGATGATCTCGCCGATGTGGAGTGAAAATATGGTCTAAGATGGAGCATGCTTATCTAGAAGGTACCTATTCACATGGAATTTGAGACACCCAGGTTGAATAACTAACATAAAACATTTAACCCTAAAACTTTTCTTTAAATCTATAAATACATTTTAATATGCCTGTGTCCTTAATAGATAATAATTTGCACCATTCAATATTCTTTTTTATAGAAAAAAAAATGAAAAATTCATGGATGCATGGGGCGTTGAATGTATCTATAACTTTTTTCATTTCAAAGCTCGCAAACAGGCAGACGGTTCATCAAAATTAGATTACTGCCGACTAGACTAGACATTTGCAACACCAGGTGCGAAGCCAATTGCCAGCTTTTAGGATGGGCTAGAGATGGGGTAAAGGTTGGATAGATTATATATATAATTATATAATATAATATAATGTATGTATTTATTATTAAAAAGTAAGTAGTTCGTACTATACGTATACGTATACCATCATCGCCATTATCATCTCAATTCATTCTTGAGATTGTCCGGAAGATATCGCTTTTTAGCAATAAGGCAGCCCTTTGTATATAATTAGATATAATTTTAGTCTAAGTTCATTTTTGTATTGGTGTATAATAAAGTATTACCTATCTATCTATCACACCTGAAAAACGCCTTATCCTTATCGCCTACCACATCTTATCGGAAAACATGTAAGAATCTGACTGAGTTTATCTCAGAAACGAAAATAAAGATTTTCTAAAAATAAAGGTTTGGTGAAAAATAAAATGATTTGGTGAAAATTGGCAACATATATCAATACGGTTTATTGAAGTATGAAAGCCTTCAGGATTCTAAATCAGCTATTCAATATCCTTTCATGTTTAGCCAATAATTGAATTTTATAGCGTCTACGCACAATATAATTTATTTCAAACGAAGCAAATTCTGCTGATTGAAATCTTCGCCTAAGTATGTATAAAGTGTGTTTTGGTTTAAACAAATTTACTATATAAATTAGGGCATGCACTTCTTGATGTTATTCTTCGACTAGCTCTTCTTTCTTTGAACATTTTGTTATTGTTTGACATTGTTACAATATAATATGTTTTCCTTCTCGTGGTATCAAAAGGTTCGCCAGTTTTCAAATTGATTCATTTAACGTTCCGCGAGCACATATTACCTTTCAAACTAAGTCACAGAACAGATTGTACTACAGCAAATGATGTTTAACTTGTTGACGATAAAGTTTAAAATTATTTAGATCAAAGTTGTTTGCTTTTCTATCTTGTCTAAGAAAATTGTTTAGAGATGTAAAATTATTTTTATTGGTTTTAATACTCATGATAAGCGTAGTGTAATCACTACTCCTCTTTGGTTCTAATTATTAAAACTATTGTTAATCTCATTGTCTGTCATTGTCAACATTTCAATTTTCTTTTTTCACTTTTGTATATTTTATAAACTAAGCAAAACATAACATTTATTAAAATGTTGGCAGTACTGTCTCTTGTACTCATGCAAGCAAAAGTCGACTTTAAGGTGACGAACCTTTTCATACCGCGACTGTACCTGCGCAGTAGCCAAACTTTAGTAGTGTGGAACAGTGTACAACTCGTGTAAACGGGACAGAGCTAAAAATGCATAACATGCAACACTGCCATTTTTGCTTACGAATAAAGTTCAATATAGATAATTTACATGTCGGAAACCGATCTGCACTTCTCTGTGCAAACGAAAGATGCCGATTAGAATTATAGTTTGTATAAAACTGAATCCATTTTTTTTTTATGGGCTGCATATAATAATTGGCGTTCTGGCACCACTTAGTATTCACGTTAGTTTGAAATTGTAGCTTAACAGTCACCGCACAATGTTATGTAATTTAATATTCCGTACCACAATCCAAAGTTATATTAACGCGTTTGTTTACCAAAGTCGATCCAAAACTAATCAAACTCGAACAATTCGAAACGGACTTGGTCCGGTCAGTCTTATTTGAAACCGATATTTGTTTAATGTTTATACTGAACTGGATTTATTACTGCCAAGTCTGGGACTTTCTATGTGACGAAATCAGTCAAATTATTTCTCATAGTTCATAATTAGATACGGATGGAGCAAACATGAAGAAATGTTTTTAAACATCTATGTATTATAGAATATGATGATGATATGAATAAAATCACTCTAGTATTTGGTTTTTGTGACTGTTGAATATAAATAAAGGGCTGTTCAAACCATGAAAGGCAAGACAAAGAAGAGACAAGACAAGACAAGGAAGACCTAAAAAATTGTTCATTCGCTACCTGAACAGTTTTTGGTAACTTACTGATTATAGTTCGTATAGCCAATACCTTTTCGGTTGTCAGTGACTAAATTAAAACCTAACTATTATACATATACACACATTGCGTACATGATCAAACAAAAACAATTTCTTAATTAAAAAAAATATTTAGTAGAGATAACAAACATATTATATACACTAATCTCCTTATTCATAACAGTTATAAGAGTTTTATACCCAAGAGTTATTCATACTTACACATGAATAACACTTTTGATGCTATGATGAAGAAGAACGTTTCATGATTGCAGTAGCTTTCGTTGTTTGTTTCCAAAAACACGCGAAATTATACCGGTTATTTGGACACTATAAAGTGGATATTATGGATGTCACTTTAGCCCTGGAACTTCATACAAATGTCGCTGAAGTCGATATCAGACGGTTTATTTCTGTCTTTCATACATACATACATAGAAAGCTAGCTAAAAGCACTTTATTAACACACGTGCACCACATATGGTACACATCAAATCAACAATTTACAGTAGTCATATTAAACAGTAAGGGCAGGTACAATGGGTGGCCTCATCGCTCACACGATGTCACACCTGCTTCTCTTTGGGGTAAGCAGAGACGATGGATCACCACCTGCTACGATCCTGAGAAACATTTTTCGCTTCACGATGAATCAACCAGAAAGATCCATATAAAAACAAACTTGAATTATTCGATGTCATTGACTACCGTCGTGTACATTCTGTCTTTTACGTATCAATCAAATTGATTCAATTTTGTTGATCTGTATAATATTGTTATTAATTTATTTATAAACTGTCCTACAGCATTTCCACAAATTTAAAGCTAAACAATACATAATAATACATCTAAACCAAAAATGGATACTTATTATCTAGAAAAAGAACAGAAATGTAAATAGGAAGTTACACATACACTACACCAAAATTAATTATAATCAAGGTGGGGAAGTCCGGCAGTGGAATAAGTTCATATACCTCTTGTTTTTTACCTTTTCTAAACGGAATTTAACGCCAACTCCAATTCGAACATAGAATTAAATGGTGTCTTACCGTTACCGACCGATTTGTTGTTGGCGTCGCTATTAAAACACGGAAACAACGAGAGATGTACGGAGTTCCCCCACTGACGGACTTCCCCAGCTTGACTATATCCAATCTATCATAATACTGTTACACTTCTAACGGGTAAACTAAACACAACTAAATGATTAAATATAAAAATTACATTTTTTTAAACTTATTAATAACTTTACTAACAACTGATGGCTTAAATATTTGTTTAGAAGAATTAGAAATGTCTATGTCACTAAAATATTTGGTGTAGGTATTTGTACAACGACGCAGATATTCGTTTTATCTGTAGTTAGTTTTGGAAATAGTGATAGCAAACAGTATTATGTTTCAAAGGACCTTTGATGCTCGATTTTATTTTAATCTATTGTTTTGGCCATTCCACTAGCCAGAATTGTACGATGACTCAGATCTCAAATGATAATGAAAAATGTTAGTTATTTGTGTCTGTTTACATAAAGTGTATTATTTTAATTATTTAATTTTTTATAGTCATTATTCACTGTATATGAGCGTAATATAATTTACTGCCGTTTGGCCTTGCTATATTAAAATATAATTGTATTAAATTCTGTAAAACTTTAAAACCTAGTTTTAATGAAATGATTTATAATATAAAGACGTCTAGAATTGATAGATAGATAACACTTTATTATTATACATCAATACAAAAATGAAGTTAAAAGACTAAAATTATATCTAGTTACGTACAAAGGGCGGTCTTATCGCTAAAAAGCGATCTCTTCCAGATAACCCCAGGAGTGAATTGAGATAATAATGGCGATGATGTTATACGTAACATATAGTACGAACTACTTACTTTTTGATAATAAATACATAAATGATATATATATGCAGAAATTTTATACAATAAATAGCTATATACTTGATATACATACCATAATTGATACGGTATTTAATTATTTGAAGCATTGTTTTAGATTTTAAACGTACACATTATTTCTAAAATTAATAATTTTAAATGATAATTGATTCGTGTGGAATGAAGATATATAACCCCTGTCTAAAAATTTCTGTAGGTGAGTTCGAGGGTAGTTTGCATGAATTTGGTTATAGTGTTCTTGTTATGAGATATTTACTTTTTTGCCTGCTGCGCTATATTTTATCAGACTTTTATTTCAACGTTTCGGCCACTCCTCAGTAGCCGTAATCACGGAAGACAAAGATGTCAAATGTCAATGAGTAATATTAAAGTTTATGTTCATTTTAATTATTTAATTTTTGTTTATTGTTATTATTTACTATATGAGAGCCTAATCTAATTTACTACCGCTGGGCAACATGTTGTGGTTTGTGTATTCTGCTGTAAGCCGTAAGGCTGCTCTGTAAGGCAAGTTCCCGGCGACGTCATACTCTCTATTCGTGGGGTGGTTTTTAACGCGCCCCACAGAGGAGAGGTGAGCGCGCGAGAGGTGGGTGGGAACGCTTTCAAGGGTCCTGCCCGCACCGCCCGCTCACGGCGGAGGAATGTCTAAGGATAGCCTCCGGCGCCGTCGCATGGTCCTTTGGTAGGAGCAGAGCAAGGACGTACGCTCACGCTCCCGCTCCGTCTCCTCCTTGGCGAGCCATCCGCCAGCCACCCCGTCCGGGTTTGCTCCCAACTATAGCCCGTACCACGACTGGGAGCAGCCGAAAGTTGCCAGTCAACCGCAATTTACAGTTTGAATCCTAGTGAGGGATTTTGGTATCTGACGGACTGCACAAAGTTATCGTTATATATATTGTGGCTATGTATAAGTGAGGTCTTTTGTTTATTAAATTCGTTTAAGGATGGCAGACAATGTTTCTAATTTTTCATATGTCTAAGGACCCATATATGGCAACACTACCCGCAGCCAGCTCCATAGTCTGCCTATCTATCCAGTAAAAACTAAGATATATTTTTACAAGTAATTAATTTAATGTCAATGTTTTAATTATTTTTGATGACAAAACTGCGGTGTGTTTAATAAGTCTTTTATTTAGCTTAGAGGCAATTTGTTAAGCGACCTATTACGGGGAAAACGCTGTATTAACTGCACGAAGGTCTCGCCTGTAAAAGAGTAATGGGTTCGAATTATGCGTTTTACGTGTGGTTATAATAACAAATATCTATCTTATAACTCGCTAGATTATATCATACAACTAGAATATGGCCCACGACTTCGTCCACGCTTCACTTGAAGGCACAAAATACCACAGCATTTAAAACAAATGTAAGCTATCGTTTTAGTGAAAACTGTATCAGAATAAGCTAATTATTATGCATCTGACCAACTAAAAAACCGCTCCCAGGGAAATTCCTGGGATAAAAAATATCACACATTTTGCTATCGAACAGTGAAAAATGAAATTAAAATTCGATTATGTTTTATCTGGTCATTTTAAGTAATTCCCAGGAAAATTCCCGCAGGGTATCCCGGAAAAAAGAGCGCAGATTTTAAGACTAAGAATTTGCTGTCGATCAGCGAAAACTGTAATGGAATCGGCCCAGTAGTTTTTACGTGAATTCCGAACAAACAGACCAGAAATCTAAAAAAAAATGCATCGGGTTCTCCATCGTTTGTGTAGTGTATTTCAGTTGATTTTTTAAATAGCTTCAACATACACATACATTTAAGACACTGAATTTTTTGAATGTTATCTATCATATGGATTATGGATATTATGGATTAACGCGGCAGCCCAGTATTAGGTACTGAACGCGTATCCAAAATGGCGGTGGTAGGATTGCTGGTATGGAAAGAAGGGAGACTAACCTGCGTGGCTCTAGGCTGCACTAACTATGCGTGCAGATCACCAAGTCGTGAGCCTTGCAGCAAATCTTCTGTTTTATCTCCTTCTTGCGGCCTTCGATTATTATTTGTACACACGCGGCGCGGTATAACTGCATTTATAGGCAAGTTGTGGCGGAATAGATGTGCGGGTTGTCGTACGAGGGTCGGCAACAGACTTAGTCGTAAAGACGAGCAGTATTGGTACAGTGGTAAGTACGACAAGGATAGTCGTATGGAACGGAAGATGGCGACTGGGAAAAGGTGATTGGGTAACGTGCTTAGGAAAGCGGGTAGTTGTGGAATAATTTGATAGGACAGGATTTTAAATTAAGCAGCGCGAACAGATAGTTAAAAATATCCTATAAGTCAGGTTGCCTGGAAGAGATCGCTCTAAGCCATAATGCAGGTGGCTTTATTGCTTAGAGCGATCGTTTTACCTAAAAATGTTATTTATCTATGATAAATGAAGACAGCGTATAAAATATTTCTAAACTGTAGAAACCTAACAAGATAGAGTAGTACCTAATAACCGGATTTTGGGCACTGGAGCTAAATATTAAAATGTAATTTTACGCTAGAACGATAGTGATGGTGAAATATTATTAAAAGGCAGGCATTCATAGGTTGAGCGGACTAAGCCTTTGCTGGCTTACCTCACTGCAACGCAGAGGCTCCGGGTTCGATTCCTGGTATAGTGAATTTCGGAAACGTATTTTCTCCGTTATTTACTATGGTCTGGGTGTCTGGGATCGGCCCCAGAACGGTCCATTGTATATTACCCATAACACAAGCGTAACTTGCTTAATTTGGGGATATACAGCGTGTGTGCTTGTCTGTCGATTTATTATTATTATTATTATCCACAAACTCTCTTTAAAATTCAACTCAGAAAGTATAGGTCTAGAAAGCTTTTCAATGTTTGTTTGTCATATTTTTTTATGATAAGTAGGCTCACGATTGATCACGACCATGCCTAATATTAGACGGTGATGCGGTCGAAGATCGAGCACGCTTGCCTAGAAATTACCTATTCACACGAGACTTGAAGACATCCCGATTGTACTTTGCGTGAAGCAACACGCACTTGGTATTTATTTATTTTTTTGAAAACAAATCACAAATTTACGAGACCTTTTTCTTGTGAATATAGATTTATTGACAAAGCTGCGTCAATAGAAACCGTTCAAAGCACAAGTACCGAATTATTGTCAGTGACTTATAAAATATTTGTTATCTGAGCGGCCTCACTCTTGGGAAATTTCACAGATATAAGAGATAAAGTCTCATAGTTCGGATAATGCGCTAGAATTTGTCTTACGGATAACACAGGGCGTATAATCTAGGTATAACAATGTTCCTGTAACAAGGCCCTCGATGGCCTTTTACACGATCATACATCTATCAGTTGAATTCACGATTGATAATGGTTTGATGATTGATTGACTTTAGTTTATCGTAATTTGGTTCTTAATTTTTAAAATTTTAGACGTGTGCTAGAGTTTATTTTTGTATAAAATTTAAGATGATGGAAAATATAAGTGTTAAAATTAAATAGACAATAGCTTTAATACGGAAAAATAAGTATTTAAAATCACACTATAACATACTATATTTTGTTTGAGGTTGGTTTGTCCGGACAAACCGCCTTACAACAACCGCGATCTGTATTTAGAATGCCTAGGCGCTTTAAATATCCACGCGTACCCCTCTCAGCTAAAAGCGGAGACTGTAGTTACCAAAGGGACTATATTTTTGCAGCCCATGAAGAGGCCCGTCCACCAATAAATGCAGATTGCGCCAGCTGCGGCCCACAGTTTGCAATACCTTATTCTCGTAGCTTCGGCCACAGAAAGAATACCGAATGTTTTAGTGGATATATCGGGTTAGTCAGGGAGTCCCGCTACCTCATTACCTGTCTTCATTTGGCGTAGTGTCACTGCATTTAACATCAAAAAAAAGTATGTCGCCTTTCGTCCTAATACAAGATGTAAGTTAAATATACTTAATTATAATGGACTAGTATCTGGTAAGGGATTGCATGCCAATAGTCTTATAATGAAGGAATGCAAAATATCGTGAGGAGAAATGAAAGTAAGGAAGTCTGCACTGCGAAACAGATAACTGTAAACGTAGCCGAGATTTGACCTTATTATAAACGATGGTACGGTTTGCTCAAACTTTACTTAAATGAATCTTATGTGTTTTTTACTAACGTAGAAGGCTTGGCGACATATTGATGGTGTAATTTATTTTGACTCAAGATATAGACTGTTATCGAAAACTTAAGCTTTTTCGTTTGTTAGTAAACATCGACTGAATATTTTGTAGTCAGTAATATATTATACAATAAATACCTTTATCGAGATTCTCCTTTAATATCAGACATATTTTATGCGAGAAGATAATACACAAACATATTATTTATATCTGTTACATTTAGCTATCACCATTTTGGCAATCTAAGAAAGCTTTGTGTATTGTAATGTGCTCAATGGCTAATTAATATTAGAAAATTCATCCAAATGAAACCAAATTGACGACGAAACGAAAAGACGCAGAACTAAGAGGACGAGAAGACATTTAAGGTGCATTGTGGTTGCATAATTGGAATTGAAAAACATAAATAAATCGTTTAATATTGCCTGATAAAGAATGTTAAACTGCAAGATTGATGGGTACAAATGTAAAGGTAGACCAAAAAGAGATGGATGGATTGTGTGAAGGAGAACATGATGACTTGAGGTATGTCAGAGTAGAGGAGTTTGGATGAAAAAGACAAGAAAAGATGAGACACAAGCAAGAACTGCATATCACGGAGAAGAATATGTTGCGATGGATGTGAAGAGTCACGCGAAAAGACCACGTCAGGTACTCATCCGGGGCAGTTTTCATGTCCTTGACATAGCATACAAACTACAAGAGAGTCGTTTATGCTGGTACAGCCACGCTTTACGGAGACCGGCTAATTATGTGGGGACAAATGTCTAGCTATGCCTCCGTCGCCAGGTACCGGTCGAAAGGGAAGGCCTAAAAAATGTTAGCTTGACGTTGTGAAGGTTGGCATGCCTACCAATGATCTCAAAACGGGGGATACTGAAGACCACGCGAAGTGGAGTAGAAAAAGTAGGAAAGCGGACCCTGGAGGTCGGAGTGAACGGTCCAATCGAAACCGGATTTAGCGCTCGGATGATGATGATAATAATGGTGGAAGAAAAAGACAATGTGCTGACACCAAATAATTGAGAGAAGGTGAAAAAAAATAAAGATTGGCTGAAAAAGAAACTACTTAGTTTGTTGTAATGATTTATAAGCTAAAGTATTAATACTCCGATAAGCTTATAAGAATAACATTATAAACTTGTTCTAGCATGTTGGAAACAATTTTATACCAAGCTGGACATCACAATGTTAAAGATACTGTCCGGTCCCAAAGGAGCCATTGAGGCGCTCGGCCGAGAAATTTGTTATACTGCCTCAATATAGAGGGTTATCTTCAGTACCCACTTCATTCTTTGACATTTTGGTAGATATATACATATCGATGTTCATGCGAAATGTCACTTTACATGTGTTATATTTTAGAGGGTACGTGATATTAGTCAAGCGATGCCGGGTATATTATAAAGGAAGTGAATGCAAGGAAAGAAATAGGTGTTGTTAGGCGAGTAGTGAAGGGTTATATCGCGTTGAAGAACAAGTAATATATAAATATATAGTTATATAACTAGCTGTGCCCTCGACTTCATTCATACGCGTGGTTTTTTTTGCAGAACTTTAAAAAAGTAAATAAAGTAGCCTAAGTTATTCCTTATAACATCAGTTATTTACCAGTGAAAGTCCCGTCAAAATCGGTACAGTCAGAGATTTGCCGGAATATCCCGAAAGACAGACAATAAAAAAATATTTATATCATATGCATTTAGTAGAAAGCAAATTACTATATTACAAACAGACACTTCAATTGTATTTATGTCTATAGATGTAGATTAGTTGACCTCGCTGACTGACTGACATATCTACGTATAGCCCAAACCACTGGAGCTAGAACCGTGAAAATTTGCAAGCGGGTTCATTTGGTAGGTACCGTAGATGCGCACAAAGGAAGGATTTTTTAAAATTCAACCCCTAAGGGGATGAAAAAGGGAATGAAAGTTTAGAGGAAAATCCGTCATTTTCAAAATAAGAAACAAGAAATTTTGTATACCTGCTTCTGGTTAGAAATACACACGTATCGGCGATTTTGGAAATTCAATCCCTAAGAAGGTGAAAAAGGTGATGAAAATTTATTCAAAGTATGACTATTTTTAATCTACGCGACCAAACCAAGAGCAACAGCTAGTAATTTATAAATTTAGTGTTCCCTAGCCTTTTTGTTAAAAACAAAACCTTTTTGAAATCGTGGACTCGGTCCATACTTCTTTATGGTTATTTTTCCGGTCTTCTACAAATCTACCAGCTCTTCTGTCTGCCCGTCACAGTCAGAATTCTGTAAAACTATACTTATTATATTTTCAATTGATCGCAGCCTAATACTAAATATGTAGCATATAAACTTCACTAATAACTAAAGTTTCTAATTCTAAACTACCAAAATTCATCAAAATTACTTCAGTAGTTTTCGTAAGGAGAAGAGGAGCCTCATGATGTCACGCGTCGATGATCAGTAGGGTTGACAAAAAATACATAAATAGTTGTTGCAAAAAAAATATTATTTTAATTTATTATACGATCGGTTTAATCTAACAATAAATAATTAAATTATATTGTCACTAAATTCAATAAATTACTTTATTATATACGAAAATAAACTAAGTAATAAATGGTAAGACGAACCTATAAAAAAAAACCATATATCAAAGTCCGTCCAGCCCCACCAGACCACTGTCGCTGGGCATTGTACCTAGAAGGCTGGCAGCATTACCTCGCTGGATACAAAGGCTAATCCTTTGAGCGAGGTAAGCTCCAGCCTTCCGGTCTCTTGTTGTATCGACCAGACGTTTTTTAATATTTTAAAATAATTTGTGGGCACTTGGCCCCTATGGGCCCAAAGTCTCCACCCCAAAGGGCTCAAATATATAACTTGTTTCAAGGTTTGCATATTTGAGCCGTTTGAGATTTTCGGCAGAAGTGGCAGTGCGACCAGCCCCAACTTTAGACTCCTGGAGATGAGAAGGCGCTAGTGTGTCGACACAGGTAACGTCCCACACGAGCGGCCTTCCCAAGGTCCAGGGAATTAAAAGTCATGCCGTCGGGTCTCTTGCAATCGTCGCGGACCAGGCCATTCGGTTCGAGAACGGCTGGCACGTCGACGCTGACGAGAGCCCGACGTATTATATCGTTGAGACCGGCATGTCGCAGAATTCTGCCTGCACTTCTGCCACACGATAGGCCATGGTGGCCAAGCCGGTCGACGGCCCGGCCGCAGCGACAGTTATGTGGCTCGCAGCAATTTGCCCCAAGACGAAGGCAGATTGCTGACCTGAATGTGGCTGCATCCATTAACGTTCCTATATAAGGTGACGGTAGGGCCTGCAACCAAAGTTCTGATTCCCATACAGAGGTAGCTAAAAGACGGGATCGATCTACAGAACTAGTCGACGTTTCCAATAGTTTTTCACGTGACAGTCCGCAGATCGGTCCGTCCCAGGACCCCTATATAGAGGGGACAGTGGGCAGACTGCTACCCGGACAAGCCACCAGCCAAGCATTCCTGGCTTCAGTTGATAGTGATGGCTCCAAGTCTGCACGAAGTATGTATTGAACGATTTTTTTGGTGCTATGTACTGAAGACAGGAATGCTGGAAGTGCCACACTCAAAATTTTGCGTACACCCAGACGACCAAACCTCACTGGTAGCGAAGCTTGGGCCCAGATGCGTTCTTGTAGGTCAATGTTCAAAACGTTGATGAGAGTATTTTTTACGATGTCGTCAAGTGTTTGTAAAATTATTGGATGCTTCCAGAGTTGACAACATTGTAAAAAATCTGTGAATTTTGGAACAAATAAACAAAATTTAATTATCCAAAATGCCATGTGGCTGTTAATTTGGAGTAAGCGGTCCGAACAAGAATTAAAATTTTGAATTTTATCGTTTATAAACGACGGAATCGACTCATCCTTAACTGGTGAACCTAGGAGGCGAAGAGAGGTATCGTCAATGATTGTAATATTTCGTGCTATAAGGTTAAATTTTTGGATGATCTCATCCTTATTTGAGGACGCAGGAGGTATATAAAGTTCACATTTGGACAAATTAAGATGCAAGCCGATTGATTGGAATTCAGATATAATATATTTCAAATCTCTCATAACCTTATCTGCATCACCTCCTAGGGTTCCGTCATCCAAGTACCACACATTAAATTTTGAATTCAAACGGGTGATGATGGGGTGAATCGCGAGGCTAAAAATGGCTGGTCCGAGGGGATCGCCCTGTTGACAGCCAACAGCCGAGTCTATTAAATTACTTTTGTACATTCATTTAGTGGGTGTACTGTAGCATTGCCAGAAAAAACCGAAAGAATTGGGAATTTTTTCTTTAATTTGGGTCAACAGGGCGCCCCTGTCTACGGAATTGAAGGCGTTTTTAACATCCACCTTGAGCAACATCTCTCCACTATTACCGTCAAGAAATGTACGTAGAGCATGAACCGCTGCCTTGCACCCGCCTTGTGTGCCAAAACCGAGTTGAACTGGCTGTAGATAATTTTGTAAAACCTCTTTATGTTTGGTGCAACAGATTTTAGCGGCGAGACGGCGGTACGTTGTGCCAACGGCTATTGGGCGGATGCCGCCGTCTTTTTTTTAAGTGCACAAAGGTTGGCACCATAGAGTAAGTCTAAAATATCGTTATGAACGCGACCTGAGAGCATGAGATTGATTAAAGCTGTTATATCCTGCAGGAGTCTCTCGCCAGCATTACCGTTACCACCCCTTGTGAGGTCTTTTAAATGTTGTCGCGTCAAGCCATCGACGCCTCCTGCAGAACCAGGTCTAAAGGAGTTAATAGCTTTTAGGACATCTTCCTTAGATGCACACAAAGATGAGTCCAAAATATTGGGTTCTTCAGGTAGAGGAAGGTCTATTGCTGAGGGTGGATGTTTATCTTTTAAGGCTGCAAGAGTTTCTGCGTTATTGGATGTTATTTTATCTTCGGAGAAAAGCAGATGTGCGGCGCCGCTAAGGTCGCCGTCGGCAATGCGGCTCTCTACTAAGTTGTATGGTGCTCTGTGTCGATGTTTCTTATCGTGATGGAAATTGTTAGTTAAACTGTGCTGATCATTTGTATGTATAATTTCGTTGGTGCAATTTGATTTAATTTTCGAAGTAAGCGAGTTTTCAATGTTTGTTGATGCGTGTAGGATTTTATACGGTAAAATTAGGAGAAGTTCCCAAGTCCGTTTAGAGTTTTCAGACAGAACCGTCCTGATTGTTTTTGACAGTGTCTCAGCAACCGCAATTCTGTCTCCTCGTGGTATACGTTTGATGACAGTTGTGTGCTCTTTGTGATTGCTAAGACACTGGTAAAAGGGCACATTGTTGAGGCTTTGAGGGTTTCCGTCCAGGCAAGTGGTTTCTAAAATCGAATTTGTTTTAACAGGTTTATGAGTTTTTGAGATATGGATTTTTAAACCCCTCTCCCCTTTAAAAACACGCTTCTGGGAACAATGCTGGCATCGCACGAAAGTTTCTCCGATATCTGCCACATTCAGGTGGCTGTATTTATTATTGCAAATACTTTACATAAGTATATACAATAATAGTAAGTAATACAATACAATAATTGTAAGTAGTCATCGGCAAATCTTCTTTCTGCGCGCGGCTTATAACATATATTTTATACTAATTTAGCTATCTACCCTCATTTCTATGCATGTTGGTGGCTACGCAAAGCGGGTGGAGTGCGATAAGTAAAATAAAAAAGCACTTTAATCCAAAGGTGTATGCCAAGGTAAACATTGAAGTTATAACAACGGTCATTGTAGGTCAAATCTCTGACTTCCTCGTCTGAGTGAAACACAAAGAATAATACGACGTAATTGATATTCTATTTTACATTATAATGTTATTTTTGCTTATAAGTTACTTTTTATTTTTTAATCCTGAAACTTACACTCACAAAAATAGACGCGCACTTTTAATAGTGAAATTTCTTTAAACTCATAAACTCGTTTGTAAGCGAGCGCTGTAATATGAAGCTCTTTAAAAGGGCATAAAAAGACATCTAAAATCTCAACGATATGGGCAAGCATCTACTATCTTAGTGTTGCAGAAATACATGGGTAGCTAACCACTTACAATCACGTACCCAGTTGCTTACAATAAAACTTAAAAAAAACTTACACATTGAAACAATTGATCTAGGAAACCCTATAATCAGCTTTATACAAGCGTAATGGGTAGTTATTTCGTCCCCTCGGGAGGTCCGAGTCGCATGATGTCTAAGGGCTAATATTATTATTAATATAATAACAAAACTGTCATCAAATGAAAACAGGGTGCCATGACGTAACAGCCCTTTTCATTCGGTGTCTAAATAAAAGTTTGATCCCCCGTGGATCTCAAAGTAAAGGTTTTGAAGTTGCTTTTATTTAATATATTGCAAACACTTAGAGATACGTATATTACAGTTTTGACAGTTTGAGTGATATTTATATAGATATTTAGGGCTAGTAATAACGTCAACGTCCTTGATAATTTGGGAGAAACTAAGTAGCAAGTACCTCTCCCCGCTCCACCTCCTCTGATTCCATGATTCTGATGCATTATTATTTTATTGTAAAAAAATAATACCTCAAAATTGTTTCTGTTTTATAAAGTTGTAGATATTTATTGTCCTATTTTGTTAGAAGTAAAATGGTTTCATGTCAATAATTTGGAGGTGACTTGGATAACTATGGAAAAATTACGAAACATCGCAGTTTTTTTATATATTATTTTATTGCAGCAGCAGCTGTTCAGCAGGCAGGCAGACGGCCCACTTGATGGAAAGCGGTTACCATCGCCTATGGACATTTGCAACAACAAAGGTGCTACAAATGCGCTGCTGCTCTCTTAAGGGAGACTGGAACCTGGTCACTAATGCCGGAACACAACACAAGGTTGTTATGGCGGCATATTCTAGACCAGGGGTGGTCGCCATCCAGTGGAGCAAAATACCCTTCCACCTGGCTGTGTGTTGTTTTGTCGTATCTTACGACAGGCCTCCCGGCCGCAGGAAATTGTATTTTTTCTCCGTTCCTGCACGGATAAGAACGGTTTAGCCTTATTTCGTGAATATTTATGTTTTTTTTTTGTTAATTTTTATTTATCAATAATTACTAATGAAAAATTGTACCATTTACACCCCATTTTCGACTTTTCGCGACAATAGGGACTTTAATATATTTGTATAAGATTATATTGTTGTTATAAAAAATATAGTAGTACTTGACGGAAAATTTTTTGTAAGTTTCACATTACATGAATAAATAAGCTGAGTAAAGGAACCTCCTTGGAGCGCTTTTGATCAATACATTTAATTTGTCTCACTTTAATAGAGAAAATGAGACGAAAGATGTTTGTCTAATTTTCACCACGCGCATGTGACGCTATTTTCATATCAGATACATCAAAGATTGTTTTTTTTTGCTTGTTTTTTTGCGTGTTTGCTTGTTGTGACTTTCTGACTGATATTTTTGGTCGTTTCGTTAACTATTGTACTGTTTTTTCGCAAATGTGTTAAAAAACGTTGTATGACACACGTGCGGTTGTTGCTTTTTAAAAACTCGTGACTATGTTAAGCCCTCGACTAAAAACCAACTTACCGCACTAGTATCCTAAATAACTATTATTTAAAATTGGGAGACCGTCCATCTGATGGCAAGTGGTTACCGCCGCCCACAGGTATCTCTAACACCATAATAATAACAGCGCATAATAGTCCTACTATTAGGCGTGGGTTTCCCCATTATTTAGGAGAACGGACAGTATACTAGCCACGCTTATGTAAGGCAGAGTAGCGAGTTTCACAGATCGGTTATCTCGATATGCAAGTTTCATAATAGCAGCAGGAAAATAAAACATTTTGTTCAAAAACAACTCTTTCCCTTGGTTTGCTGTTTGGCATTTCTTCACGGAGATTGATCCTTACAAGCTACGCTATAATTTGGTATAATAATACAGGCTGTGTTTATTTTTGTAAATTAATCGATTTGATTCCTGGCAAGAGTAATTAATTTTTCATACTGATACCATTTTGGTTTTCGTGTAAATTGGCTTCGAAGACTCCTTTAAGTGTTTTTCGCTCTTTCGTATAGTTTAGGATTTGGCCCTGAAAGCACACTCGAAAAATTCAGCCTGTATATGTGTACGGGTATCAATAGTTATATTATAAAAACATGATGACTTATGACTTTTTTATTTAAAACTAATAATTCTACATAATTAATTAATACCTTACTTTCATGACTCTCCAAGTTTACTAAACACTACCTCTTTTAAAGTATCCCAAAGTGGCAAAGTTGCAAGAAATTTTCATTTTAACGCCACTAGCTCTAAGCATGTTCCCTCGGGCGTCTTTTTGAAAACTATACTCGCTCGTCACGTAGCCACTCTATCTAACAACTTATTTGAAATATCTCCGTCACCAATAAGATTAGGTCCAAATTGTGTTGCCAAATTCGGTACCACAAATTTCGAGGCGGGCGAAAAAGTTGACACTGCTCTCAACAGGCCAATATGTTGTAATATACCTACACATTGTATATCCCTAAGCTAAGTAAGTATAGACATTAAAGCTATTTAAAAAAACAACAACTAGAGTAGACTATATGGTATAAACGACGGAGAATACGATGCAATTTTTTTTAGAGATCTTGTCTATTTGTCTGTTTGTTCGGGATTCACGTAAAACCTACTGGTCCGATTTTGATGCAGTTTTCGCTGATCGACAGCAAATTCTTAGATCTAAAATCTGCACTACTTTTTATACTGGAAATCACGCGGGAATTTTCTGGGAATGGTTTAAAATGAGTCCATACTTGAAGTTATTTTAGTATACATGTCTCTTTGTCGCAGTGGAGTAGAATATTGGTAATAATTATAATGACGCGGGTGTAATGTCCTAGTATTTGTCTTATTAATTAATTGTTGTGCCGTGAATTCATTTGAAATTTGATAATATGAAAAAAATATAATATAAAATTGTATAATATGAAAATACTCAATTTTTTAAAATAAATGAATTATTATTATTATAAAATGACCAGATGGAGAAATAACGAATTCCAATGCCACTTTTCAGTAATCGATAGCAAATGTTACGTAGTAAAATGTGTGATATTTTTTATTCCGATAATCCCACGGGAATTTTCCCGAGAGCGATTTGAAATTGTTCAGATGCATAAAAAATAGCTTAAACCGACACAGCGTGGAAGAAGGCGCGGGCATATCCTAGTAGGTAATATAAATATCCAGCCTGTTATGAAAAACACCGTAAGCGACAGAATTTAGGTATTTCACTTTTTTATTGTAACATACAGCTAAAATAATTTAGATCCTAATAGAAAGACTCTTAGGCACATATCTGTCATTGTGGAAATATTATGAATGTATTAAACATCTTAGATGTATAAGTAATGGATTAAAAATGAAAGCAGGAAGGTAAAGTAGCTCTCGTGTAAAATTTTATGTATGTTGCTTACGATGTTCTTCCATAATAGCCTAGATATTGTTACTTTCAATAAGTAATATGTAAGATTCCATTTTAAAATAAACATCTACGTTCTTTTTCAATATACAAAGAATAACTCCGGAGCCGATCCCAGACACTTAAATCAAATATAAATAAATTAGATTAGACCATCCCACAGAGTATAAACCCATAATCGAAAATTAAAAAAAAACAAGTTGGGGGTAGGCTAATTAATAACTTTAACATTACCCATTGACATTTGACATCTTTGTCTACCGTGATCATAGTTACTAAAAAGTGGCCGAAACCTTTTAAACTTAGTTTTAATTATAAACAAATAAAAGTAATTTAAAATATTTACCATATAGGGAATCTAACCAGGAACCTCTGTGTTCTAGTTAACTAGGCGAGTCGAAAGCGTCGTTGAAACTGAAAATCGGTGCTTATAATATTATCCATCACTCCTGGCAACACTGCGTTCATACGATACTTGTAGCTGATGACTATTGATCGTGGTGACTTGTTTATAGGTACGTCTAAATAGTATTGAACTATTGACATTTCAGGGACGGGTCACCTGCGTAAAAAGCGATAATATTCACTTCGATTGTCTGCGTAGTATGGCAATTATGAGGATTATAAAACAAGTACTTGGCTTGCGAAACGATTAACAAAGAGCAAGTAAAATTTATACTTTAATTAAAATATCTTCAAGTATTTTGTGAAGATTCATAACTGCTAACATTTATGAATATTTAGTGTATATGCATATATTCTTACTTCCTTATCCCTGCAAGATATCGACATGAATTATACACGGAATAAAATAAAATTGCTCTTTGAATTAAAAAAAAACTATGGTCTCTTAAGCCGTTTTATTATTAGAAACATCGTCTATCTTTACATACATACATTCAGAGTGAGAGATTAAAACAAAATGACGTTAAAGCAGGTCTTATACTGTTAATTTCTGTCTTTCAATTTTATTGCAATCTCTTTATTCATATTGCTTTGAATAACACACAACCAAACAATTTACATATTCATATTTGTAATAAAGTATGAGTGAATAAATTCTAAATTAAAAAAAAACCTTTCTGTTATCCAAATTCGCATTTCAGTACGGGTTGAAACTTCGTTGCTTTTATAAACGAGGCTTGGCAAATATGAAATGATGTTTAATTAACACCAGCCGCCATTGGCTGTATTTGAGTTACTACTTAATGAATGTATATGTATTTGACTTGTCATGAAGTTACTCTGTGGTCGGTTTGTAATGTTAACGCTTTTTCATTTTCATTGTATTTTCTAAAAGTTTTAAATGAAAATTATAGTAACATTGGATTGCTTAAAAAAAATAAATAAGGTTTGAGAAACTAAATATTCAGCTTTGCAAAAATATCTTGAGTACAAAAATAAGTCAGAATGTAAGTGTTTAGACATCTTTATAATATTTGTAATACAGAACTACCATTTTTATAAACATAATTTAAATTTTTGTATTTTTTTATAGTATTTTGGTTAAATTTAATTTTAAACATAATTGCAAAATTGAAATATTGGCAGTAGTAATTAAAATTGGAACAAAATATAATGGCGTAAGATTAGTATATACATGTATTCTGATCCTTATAAGAACGACAACACCTGTACACCTACTATTTTTTTATGCAATAAGTTATTTGATTCGATTTGATATAAGCCAAATAAATTTATAACATAGCGGAGTTTCATATTTGGCTGAATTTACATTCATTTTTGGCTACAATATCACTAATGCTCATTATTGTTGTCAAGCAAGGCGCTCGAATCGAAGAAATTCTTAAGAAGATATAGATCACTAAAAAGTGGTAACGGACAGTGATGTGCCCCAGGAGACTCACCCGTGTACACTAAATGGTTCGCAAGCCTTAAACTACTTTAGCGGTTGTTTTGGCGACAATTCGAACCTTTTATTGAGATAAATACTTTACGTTCGCTTTTCACTCTGCTAACAAAGAGGCAGAAGTGTCATCTAATGGAAAGTAGTTACTGTCGCTTATAGACATTTGCAACGTTATAACGATAATATTTTTCTTTCTTTTTATTATGTCTTTGTATGGGGCGCTGTAGACCATGGGTAGTTTGCTTCTATAGTTATAAGAGAGATATGACTTAGATCCTTGCACTAGAAAAGCAAAAGCTTCAGCAACCTTAAGATCCGCCCTCTCCTGGCTCAGTTCAGGTTGCTCAGAGGAACAGCACACGGCACTAAATTACACTTTGGAGCTAACACTTTGTACAAAGTCTGTGTATGGAAAATGTTCTTGGCACGACCAGTAATCGCAATCACTTGAGAGAATCTTATCCAAGAAAAAGATGAGCGCACGGTGCAATGTTCCTCGTCTAAATATTGACAGCTAATCAATCTCCAAAATGGCTGCCAACACCCTGCTGTGTTAGCCGTCGCCTCACACAGAAAGAAGGTATACAGCAAAAATTGATGGAGCGATATTACCTACTTTAAACTAGGCAAGGATCGAACTCTTTGTCTTACTGAGTATGATGAACTCTTTGCTACAACTCCATTAATTCTTCGAAAGTGATTGTGTAACATACATCTGTATAAAATTTAAAAAAAGCACTTGTTTGATAATTAAATAAGAAGTAAAACAATTTTTAGCTAGACGTGTTGCTGGGGAGTTCCTTGACGCTTCTTCTCCTTAACAGCAATAACACGTTTCGAAGCGGTGTACATAGCATAGGAAATAAATATAAATTTTAACTTATATGCGTGCCCTTCAAAAAGTGTTCTTCAGTGGAATTTATTTTGAATCCAAAATTGAATTTGCCCACCAGAAGTAAAGCTAACGTGTTGCCAGCCTTTAGAGTGGGATGGCATAGAACGCATGGCATAAATAGGGATTAAACAGGAAGAATGGGATAGATATATATTTTTTATTTATTTATTTAGGACTAGCGGTCTCGGCAGACGTTGTCCTGCCCTAAAAAAAATATCTAGAACCCGATTCAAGCGCCACCTACCGGGTCTAATTGTGAATCTAAACCATCCCGGGAACCCACTCAAACACTCATAAAATTTCATCAAAATCCTAGAACCCGATTCCAGCGCCAAGTTTTTGTTTAGATTGATGGGTTACATTATTTAAGTTTTGCTAGGAATCCCTAATTTTTATATAATCTATATTAATCAGGAATAATGTAGCATTCCAATGGTGAAAGAGTATTTGAAATCGGTCCAGTGGCTTTTGAGTTTATTCGTTAGAAACATACAAAAATTCATAAAATACAAATCTTTCCTCTTTGTAATATTAGTATAGATAACAAACAGATATACACTAAAGTTACATAAGGAACTGTTCAGAATGGTGCCTTCGTCTTCTTTTTACCACCACACCGCACGCCATCGGCTGGGCGTTCATCCCCACTTCCTTGAGCCGCTTCGCTCTTGTACGCAACGGTTCTCTAGAACGTTTCTCTTGCGCACCGTGGGGATTTGGAAAGAGCTCCCAGCCGTGGTTTTCCCACAGCGCTACAATATGGGGTTTTTTAAAAAGGGTGTCATAAAATTTCTCCGAGCCCGGCATCGCGTTAGTGACACCTCTGGTGTTGCAAACGTCCATAGGCGACGGTAACCGCTTTCCATCAGGTGGGCCGTTTGCCTGTTTGCTGTACTCCAGCGATAAAAAAAACAGTATAAATATCACAAAATCAATGCTTATCCAACTATATATCCGCTTCATCTATATTCCACGAACTAAAATGAGAATGAGATGGGCAAGAGATAGGAGGAAAGTGAAGTGGGGCATCGGGTCTCTCACTCATCCTACGAAATACAATCAGCTCAAGGCTAACCGTTTCACACCCGAAATTTTGTGAAAGCATGGTACCACACCGATCGAGCCACCTCTAAGAGCTCTAATCAAGATAATGAGTCAAACATGGCTCTACCGCCTCAAAACCTATTATAAAAATTATAATATTGTTGCAAGCAGATACTAATCATTTGCAGGTGCCTTATTACCCCTTTGAATTTGAGTGATCTATTGTTCGCGCTAATCTTTTGTTCACGCCGCCGTCAGACGTCATAAAACCTCATTTTTCCTCCATTGGTATTTCTTGCGAATTCTTGGAGACCGTTAAGCTGACCATTTAACGATTTCAAGAACCAGTGGGCGGCATATTGCTAGGAGGCCTTGTCTAATTTACAAATGGACGCGGGTCAGTCAGTCGGGAAACGCACCAGTCGTGTTCTGACTGCGAACGAGGCGATACCTAGTGCACTTTCGGATGACGAACTTTGCGCGATTTATGTGATAACGATTTTACTGCCCTACGGTTTGGTTTTGTTGTATTCAGCTATACTTGTAAGAACTGTGAATTACGTGTGTGTACTTCTAATACACTTTGTGATAATTCCGACGGCATTTTCGAATTTAAATCCTACAAATCCCCTACAAATTTGTAACAATATATATCATTGGAAATAAACGTAGAAGCTTTACCAACTGTCATGGTTTGTATTTCGTATTTGTTGATAGTAGAAAGTGTTTTAAGAAAATTATTTAGTACTAGCTATTGCCCACGACTTCGTCCGCGTGGAATTTAATTTAATTTGCCGCTCGGTGTGGCGACGGCGGCTTTCAATTATTTTTCTAAAAGAAAAGTAGTCCCTAATACTCCTTATAAAACCAGCTATCTGCCAGTGAAATTTTCGTCAAAATTAGTCCAGCCGTTTCAGAGATTTCCCGCAACAAACAGACAGACTAGACAAAAATATTAAAATTGTTTTTTTATATAAGTACCGTATATACTCTCATATGCATTTAGTAAAAAGCTGTTGTTTTGACATTCCAATCAGACACTTCAATTTTATTTATTTGTATTATATATTATTTTTGAGTCTTAATAACGATTTTAAATTACGAAAATGACACTTTGTTATTATTAACTTTATTCGTTTTCTCCAAGGCTATACTGCGGGACAAACCCTAGGAAGTAAATCTTTTTACTTACATAACCACTCAATTAGGTCTTTTATAAACCTTCAGTGAAAAAATATCTAAATTATGCTGAAAACCGCTTTAAAATCCGTTGCGTGGTTTAGAAGGACTTAGCAGATATATACAGATAGACAGACTATGTAAAGATACACTTTAGTTACTCTTTTCTGTAAGCTCTCTGAATATGACTGTTTTAAACGAATGTTAATCGGTTCTTTTCCAAACAAATTAAACACGTTGGGTTACATTGAAGGGAAAACTAATTATCGCTTATAAAACCTGAATTATGAACAAAAAATTCCAAGATTTTTCATAGATTAAGTTGTTACTTCCAAACGAATTGCGATAGTTAACATTTTCACGTTTTATTTTTTGCTTATCTAGACTCGACTTTATATTACCAGTTGACCTTTGACATTCTGTTGTTTCATTAATTAACTGGATCGATTTAAATATGCTATAATTATCTAAACTGGAAAATTATTTTCCATTGGTACAAAATTCATATTATTTGTATGGACGTCATCTCAATTTTTAGCTAATAGTAAGCAAATAATGAAAGTATATAAAGCCTTGGTAGCTTAGTTGTGAGCTTTGGTATTTTATGGTAAGCTGTGGTAGCTTACTGGTGAGCTGTGACAGCTCAGTGGTATGCCGTGGTAGCTTAGCTGTAAGCCGTGTTAGCTCATTGGTAAGTCGTGGTAACTTAATGGTTAGCGCACTCTCGTCCCAAACTTCAGTGACGCGGGTCTGAATATATTCATATTATTACAAATATCACGTGCTGCCGGTGGAAGGAAAACACCGCAATACAATAAAACACCTGCACATCGAGTTAATAAATGTATCAAACCCATCAATTTATCTTGGACAAGTGTGGTGGGTATACAGTCAATTCAAATTCAAAGACAAATAATTGACACACACTGATTGGAATAATGTAAAGTATTAGGTTGGGGAAAAAGTTTCTTCGCATTTTATATAAAAATTCAAAAGGTTTTTTTATAAAGTTTATTTACATTTGACTAAAGTATGTAGGTGCCATTTTGTTTGATAACTTTTTGCAATCTTGTAGGTAGGGACGTGATCCCATTGCTATAAAATTTTGGGGCTTCTGATTAAAAAACTGCGACAAGTGGTTTTGGCAGTCCTCTCGTGATGTTAACCTGACACTGCCTAAGGAATTCTGCAGAGACCGAAACAGGTGAAAATCTGAAGGTGCAAGGTCAGGACTATACGGCGGATGCATTAACACCTCCCAGCCAAACTCTCGTAATTTTTGGTGAGTGGGTAAAAATGTGTGAGGTCTAGCATTATCATGGTGAAAAACCACACCCCTTCTGTTGATTAATTCCGGCCGCTTTCTCTTAACTTTTTGCTTTAATCTCATCAATTGTTCGCAGTACAGTTCAGAATCGATGGTCCTGCCTGGCGGTAACAGCTCATAATGAATAACGCCCTTCCAATCCCACCATACACATAGTATCACCTTGTTGCGAATTAACCCGGGTTTCGCCACAGTCTGTGGAGCCTGACCGGCCTTTGACCACGATCTTTTTCGCACGTTCTTGTCGTACGTGATCCACTTTTCATCACCAGTTATCAGCTTCTTCAAAAATGGTTCGGTTTCATTACGTCGTAATAAAGAATCACAAATGAGTACACGGTTCATTAGGTTTATTTCAGTGAGCTCATGAGGCACCCAAATATCGAGCTTTTTTGTGTACCCAGCATTTTTCAAATGCGCCAAAACCGTTTTGTGGTCAATTCCCAGTTCTCCAGCTACATCGTAACTACTAATATGCCGATCTTGCTCTACTTTTTCAAAAATGGCATCAATTTTGTCCGTAACAGGGTGACCAGAGCGACGTGCATCTTTGATATCAAAATTTACGGATTGAAAACGCTTAAACCAAATTTGCGCTACTCTCACAGATACTGCATTAGGTCCATAAACATCACAAATTTTTTCGCGGCTTGTGTTGCTTTTTTACCTTTTTTGTAGTAAAATTTTAAAATGTATCCAATTTCTTCATTAGATTCATTCATTTTAACAATAAGAAAAACAAATGAAAATCACACATTTTCCTAAGTTGAATGTGGAATTGTCTTCTTTAAAATTATTTTTTTTTAATGATACCAAAACCAGCCAGGTACAAATGGTATAGCCAAAGAGATCTTATTACAAGTTCATACATACTATATGCGAAAAGACTTTTTCCCCAACCTATTATAATTAAAAAAAAAATAATAATATTCACATTATGTAATGTACTATAATAGGTACATAAATAAATTAAAACTGTTAAAATGATAGCTTGCACACCATTAATTTTGCTAAAATGTACTGGACTATTTTTAAGAATAAGTTCTGTATCTACCTAAATTTATGCAAGAATAGATATTTTATGTCATTTCGCCTAAAATGTACAGGCCCGGGTAGTGGAACTTTTATAAGTTGATATAACATTTTTTAATCGCTAATAACACATTTTATCAAATGGCATGAATTTAATTTTTTGGACTGAGATTATTTTTTATCAGAGGTATTGGAATGGAATGTAGAATTTTGATTTCGTACTTTGGAAGTATTTAATTGGAATCCTAATATCTAAGAATTTATATTATTGTTTCATTAACAGAAATACTTATTTGTTCCCTTAACAGTAATAACTATAACGAAAGCAGAGTTACGTTTTTTAGAAAACAGGGTAAGATTTTCCAGGTGCATTAATTGATTAAACTTTGTTTTGCTTAAACTTTAAATACTCTTTAATTGAAATGAACTTTTAGAAAATATCAGTAAAGCATTATTTTTATACTTTTCTCCAATTTGTGACTTGGTTTTCTAAAATATGTTTAATAATAAAGCGTGAAAAATGAGAGGAAAATGATCTGACGTCTAGATGACGTCTTGATGGATGCTTAGATGGAAGCTTTTTAGACTTATGTTTCTTTTAAGAGATTGTCGTTTCTTGTATTACCTTTCAATAAACATCGCTCCTAAAGAAAATATAGAAACGAGAGTCTTGTTAATGAATAAACATCTGTAGCAACTTTCTACACAAAATTTACATGTTCTCAAAGTTATTTCTAAGAACTCAGCGCAGTTAAATGGCTTTCTTCATTGGGTATTTAAGTAAGACTTAATATGAAGATTCTTTTAACATGTACGTCATTTTATCCCATTTTTTGATGATGTAAGGGAATGTCTTTTCTTGGGATACCATTTTCGGGCCTGGGGGGAAGTCTCGCCGAAGGATATGTGGGATTCTTGATCGATCGTATGACCCCATGGCTTCTGAGCGGAGGACATGGGGTCATACGATCGACCGGAGGACAGGGGAATAGTCAGACGTCAAACTACTCACTGACCTAATCTAACCTACGCCCCTAGTTCACACGCTTTTACGGGACGCCGCAGGAACTAGACCAACAGATACTGCATCTGTGATGCCCCAACGCTTGTCGACGAACCCTGCGAAGGAGGACACCCTCTTCAACAACAGGGGAGTCCGCGGGATCCGTCAATCGTTCACCTGACCCCCTGTGCTAAAATCATGAAGAAATGAGTCTTTGTGCGTGGCGACACCTCCGATCCCGGAGTTTCCTTCTGGAGAAACGGGGAAACGTAATTTTGTCCCTGCATCAACTTTAAAACTTAACTTGTAAATATTTTTATTAAGGCGTCTGCGATTTATGTGTAGATATGGTGTTGTTAAACTAACATCAAGAGGTATTTCTAACTTTCGGTTTGGTGAAATCGACCAAAGTGATCTATATAAACATATAGTTGCGTCATTCAATGTCATTGCATGTTGTCATTTCCTTTCCTTTTTCTCGAAAAGTACTTGGTCTATTTGGATAACATTGAGTGAGAATATAAGGGGCCTGAGGCGCACAAACTTTATCGAGACAGCGTAACGCCTGGTAGACGTCTCACGTGACCAAAAGACTGGTCTGTACCTCGGACAATGCATTAGCGTTGCGATACAGCGAGGTAATGTAGCCAGTCTTTTGGGCACGTTTGCAACTGACAGCGGTCTGGCCCTAGATTTTATAGTTTAATTTTAATTTGTATACATACTTATTTATAATTTAGTTTAGTTTTTGTTTAACTATCAAATATAGTTGATTAAAAAATAAGTTAATTATCTTATTGACATTTTTTCTGATGTCAATAATTGTTACAATATTTACACTAACTATGATATAATAGCAGCCCATAAATGTCCCACTGCTGGGCTCGGGCCTCCCACTATAGGGGGGAACGGACAGTATACCCGCCACGCTTGTCCAAGGCGGCTTGGCAGGTTTGACACATCGGTTATCTCGATGTGCAGGTTGGATCACGATGTTTTCCTTCACCGTTATTAGCACGTGATAATTGTAACAATATGCACATTAGGTCAGAAAACTGCCTAACTGGTGCATGCGTTCCGACCAGGATCGTGAACCCGCGCTCTTTGAGTTTGGGACGAGTGCGCTGGCCATTGCGCTACCACGACTCTCATACTAACTATGATCTTGTCTCAATTCAAACTAAATTTTATCCAAATAGACCAAGCACTTTTCGAGAAAAAGCCTGCGACAAACAAAGACAGACAGACGAAACGGTCAGACATGACGAAAACATAAGAAAACGCTTTTGCCAAAATGGCTACAAAACTCTAGAAAGTAAATTTTAATAAACAAAAAGTTAATTATATTAAAGTTTACTAAATAGACTGTATAATGTTATATTGTTATATAATGCTATATTCATTAAATTATTAAATTACTCGGCTAGTTTCATACATTATTAGTATTAAATATCTTATATATCTTAGTATCAAATCTTACATAAACCACTTAGCTTTAGGTCTAAATTAAAAATAATAAATACGCACCTACAGTGCCTATCACTGATAACATGGTATAAATTTAACGTGTGTAGCGTAATCACAACCCCATGTGGCAATGTTCAGCTGAGGTTGAAGTGCTTCGAGTACTATTTAACGATCTACCTCGATGTACTTATTGTCTGGAACCGGTGTTGTAGACTATAAAGCTTCCAGATTTTAAGGAGTACTACTTTGTAAATGACAAAGGCGCTGCCGGGTAACCAGGGGCCTTATTCTGCTATTTCACTTCTTGGCATTGCGAAGATATTCAAAATACGATTCTATTGCAATAGTGACAAAAATTTGCATTCTACTAAATTAATAATATCTTCTCGATATCGCCGGGTAGACTAATGGTAGTAAAAAATTGTAATATAATTTTTTTTCTACCACCAGCTGAAATGGCGTTAGTTGAAATGAATATGGAAAAGCTACCAAAAATTTTAAATAGTTTTCGCTTATAAAGATAGAGTGGTGTGTCTAGGAAAACAAACTGGCAGATGGTCTAACTAATGGTAATTAGATACCGATATCTATGAACGTCTGAAACAACAAGGGAGTTGATGCATTGCTTACCTCCCGTTCGCGCTTTTTGAACAGCCCCATATATTTTATAACGTTCGCGCAGGATTAATACTTGTCGTTATATTTTTATCAATTTAAACAATGTCTTTATAATTTGTAGTCTATTTGTAATTCTGATGTATAAACTATATTACTGTAATGTTTCATCAAAATCCGTTCAAGTAGTTTTTGCTTGAACAAGTACTAAATATCTATCATCACTTTCTGGTTAATAATATCAATAGGAATTAGATTTTTGATAGATTTTATAATAGATATCTATCATTTGTACGTATTCAGTCAAACACCAACTGTCATACTGCCATAACCTCTTTCATTATGAATAAAATAAGGCAATAAAATTCACCCCTATTTTTCTTTGCGGTACCTATATATAAATGGTTTATTGGTTTGTTTCGAGTATAAATAAACGGACTGACCGCGACTAAACTAATTGGGTTGGGGCAGACGAGTTTACGACTATGGGCAAATATAATACTCATTGTGTGTGCCACTTTCATATTTCTGATATGATTAGCGGCCCATTTTTATTCATCGAAGACAGAGGGTGAGATAATATTATTAGATAATTGTAGATTGAATGATATATAAATTTTTAGTTCACGATGACGATATTTCGTATTTAATTTTTGAAGTAACTTGGTATTGTTACAACTTAGGCTCCGACTAAGACAAATTCCACGTACAGATCTGTAAAAGCACATTTTAGTACCTGTCGGCATTTGAACTAATTGTAATCCTTTTTGATGATCTTCTTTTGTTTACTCATTTATTAGCATATGTTTCTAGTTGTTGTGGAGAATAGCCTATTGTCCTATTATACTCGTTTACTCCGCTCAGGAGTATCATTAGCCACGTGTTGCGGATTATAAGTACAAGCTAATTCTAGGAAATTATGTCGACGTTGCCGGGCGGGCACATTTAGATTTATGAAATATAAAACAATAGCCTGATTGAGAGAGAGTCAGTTGAGCTATAACTACGATCTAGGCGTGACGTGTGTACACTCGGGAATCTAATATTGACGGACTTTGCGCGTTTTATTGAATTACAACCTTCTGCATTACGTTTGGATTTGTTGTGTTCTGTTATATTTGTACTTGTGTTATACGTGTTTGTATAGTTCTAATAAACTCTATAATAATTCTAACGGCATTTTAACTCGAGACCAGCAAACTCGCAACAATATTATAGTTATAACTCTCGTGGAGCATATTTTATTGTGCTTATAAATAATAGATTAGGAAGACAAAGGCTATTATTAACACGTATTTCTAAAGTTTTTATTCGACAAATATAAATTATGCATTTCAATAGACTGGATTTTTGATCGATGGCATATCAGTAAGACAGTCTAATTATACCTCTTTTTTCTTACAAGATAAATTTTCGGATAATGTTTTAGTTAAATTGTGTCTTTAAGATTTTCTACTGTAAATCTAACTTTAGATATGGCTTAAGTTATCTAATATATTTAAACATCATTAAATAGTTTGATTCATTGCAAAAATCCTCATTGTAACGTAGTGAATCTAAACCATACCGGGACTGACTTAAATACACACAAAAAAATTCATTAAAATCGGTCCAGAGGCTAGGAGGAAGGAGTTCAGTGACATATACACGAACAGAAGAATTTTATATACAAAGAACAAATATGCGGAAGACGCAAATTAATAGCTAAATCATAAATCAGCGTAGTATTAGATCTCTCTAATAAAACAAAGCATTTATTTTTGCATATGTTTGATGATATATGGGGTAGAGATAACGCGTTTCAATTTTCCGGTTTTGCCCCATATTTCACTTTTATATGTGCCGTCAACGACGGTAGTGTTTTGTTGTGTTTATCTTTTAGTGGAGCTACATTTGACGTTCTACTAACATATTTTGCGATAAGCTGACGAGTTATGATGCGATCGTGTTATAACTTCTAACAAATTTTTTTGTTGCATAAGTTTAGCGGACAGGCAGACAGCCTACCTGATGGAAAGCGGTTAACATCGCCTAAGGACATTTGTAACACCAATGTGCTGCCGCTCTCTAAAGGGCGACTGGAACAAAAAAACTTCTCTGTTCCTACACGGATAAACATTTCGCAATCACTGCATATATATAAGCATAAATAGAGAGACCGGACATATTATGTGGGAAGATAAATGACACACACACAAGAGGTAACAGAGTGGATACCAAATGATACAAATGGAAGATAGAATAAATCTAAGTTAAGGCTAATATTGAATTTGCAGGTCTCTACAGCTAAGGATAGCGAGTGAGAAGGATATATATATGTATATATATAGAACTGGAAGACGTCTATGTATGAAAAAGATACGCTAATCTTTAATATTAGGAATTTAACACTAAATTTAATTGTAATCACTGTAAATATATAAAAGGCCGTTTTGGCTTAATTATCATCCATAGTGATTTATTTATATTTTTCTTATGACGTCTAATAATTTTAAGTAATCTTCCGAATGAGGGTTTGTCATAGCTTTACGATATAGTTTTACAAAAATATATTTTGTACAATTTCTGCTGAAGCTGGCTCGTTGGTAACATTTAATTTTCCTGCAATGTATCAATTCATTTATTTATAATTCTACCACTCAAATATCTAATATTATATATATATATATATATATATATATATATATATATATATATATATATATTTATATATATATTTATATATAATTTACTTTCAGTGAAAACTACCGAAGTAATAAGTACTATTAATACTGCTATTACTAATAAGTAGTATTAATTTTTGGTTTTTAAATAACAAGAATTTTAATTACTCTGTTTCAGAAATATATATTTATATATAAAAAATCTGCTTCCTCATGTTTATATTCTCAAAACTCGAAAAGTAGTCGATGCATTTACTTCTGTAATAATCCGCAGACAAACACACATTGTATATCCGCAAATAAGTAAGTTACGCTTGTGTTATGGGTAATATAGCATACAGTGAAACGTTTTTTTAAATCATGACTAACTAGCTTCTGCCTGTGGTTTTGCTAGCGTTAATAATATCCCACGGCAACCGTATATTTTTCTGCGATAAAAAATATTCTATGTGCTATTCCAGACTATAACCTATCTCCAGAAACTCCATCAAAGAAGTGATAACTTCTTATGGGAGGGTAAACCGCTTCGTTACGTAACGCGCTGCGGCGCAAGTCTGTCTGGCTTCCCTTTCTCTCACGCATACGGTAGCAGTAGGCAAGTTCTTCCTCACTCACTCTAACCCACGCGCTATATATACAAATTTTACTTAGATTAGTTTAAGTTATCACTTCTGTTGGGCGTCCCGAGACGCACACGTTTTTTTAACGTTTTAAATAAGACGGATTCGGCCACCGTAAATTTTTAAGATTAACACAGATAAGGCCCCCAGCATTAAGTATAGATTATCACGGGTCACCTAAACTAAGTGACTATCAATTATATCCAATTGATTTTAAGTTCAGAGATCTTAACCTCCTTACTTACCTGCGGCGAGGGTGTACGATAAGACACTCAATCCAATCTAAAAGAGCCATTTCTTCAATTGGCAGCGGGAATCGAAATCTAGATTGGATCATTTATCTCAAAGATACGGTTCTTGAAAGAATTTAAAAGGTGTCATATTCTCAGTACTTTTTATTCTATTAAAGGGAAAAAATATTGGAAAAATCTACAATATTATAAATTTCTATGCATGCCGTGTCTGTACATTAAAGTTATTTAAAAAAGGCAACTGGAATCCTACTAATATTATAAACGTGAAAGTTTGTAAGTATGAATGTATGTTTGTTACCCTTTCACGCAAAAACTATTGAATGAATTTTGATGAAAGTTTACAATAGTATAGCTTAGATATCAGAATAACACGTAGGCTATAATTTAAAAAGATATAGTGTGAATTATCCAAAATATAACGATTTTCCATTACCATGCGGGTGAAACCGCGGGGCGCAGCTAGTATATATACTATAAAAACGGCGGAGAACACGATGCACGTTTTTTAGATTTGTTATCTGTTTGTTCGGGATTCACGTAAAAACTCATAGGCCATTTTCGATGCGGTTTTCACTGATCGATAGCAAATTCTTAGACTTAAAATCTGCGCTTTTTTTATTCTAGGATTCCCGCGGGAATTTTTCTGGGAATGATTTAAAAGGGCTAGATTGAAAAAAAAATCGAATTCTAATGTGATTTGTTTCACAGACCGATAGTAAATTTTATGTAATAAAATGTGTGATTTTTTTATCCAGGGAAACCCGTGGGAATTTTCCAAGGAGCGGTTTCTAATTGTCCGGGTGCATAAAAGTTAGCTTAATCCGAAACAGTTTTCACTAAAACGGTAGCTGCGGTACATTGTGTCTCGGGAATCCCGTGGGAATTTCAAGTCAATCAATCATGGCCAAAGTCGCGGGCATATCCTAGTAATAAAATATTTTTACTACGTTGAAAAGAATCAAATTTTGATTATTAAGTGTGAAATACAATTTTTTTTTTTTAAACAAGCAATATACTTTGGTCAATATTAGCTTAAGTGATGTGAAGTCATTCTTCTTACTGATGTTTTTACCGTTTAAATAGTTTTGTACACCAACTGTAGTAAATAATAAAACTATGATGCAAGCTCGGGTCTCTATAGGCCGGTTCCTATATCTTACTTTAGATTAAATACCATCATTTGCCCTATTATCGGTTAAATTTTGACAGTATATGTATGGAGTTTATGTCAAATTTTAACCGATAGTAAGGCAAATGAACGGTCGATTAGATATAAGATCCTGCGGTATATGAGAAGCGGAACATTATTTTCAAAGAAAGCTGTAATAATTTAATTCTTATGTGTTTTATCTCAACAATGCGGGGTCTGACATATCAATAACAACAGGCGATATTAAGGTCCAGGTAGATTACCTACGAGACGTTTGTAGTAGTGTACGGTCACAGTACATACATATATAACTAATAATATTAAACGATATTAAAATAATAAATAATAATATTGTTACAAAAACTAATCGCCGACAAAGACAAATTCCACGTACAGATTTATAGAAGCACATTTATTACCCGTCGGCCTTTGAACTAATAATTAATAACATTTAAATTATTGTAATTCTTTTATGATCGTCTTCTTTTGTTTACTTATTTATTGGCATACGTTCCTAGAGAACAGCCTATTGTTGTATTATAATCATTAGCTAGGCGTTACGGATTTTAAAGTACAAGCTGATTCTAGGAAATTCGGTCCGCGTGGCCGGGCGGGCACATTGCACTTGTGCAGAATAAAACAACGACCTGATGGAGGGAGGGAGGCAGTCGAGTGAGAACCACGATCGAAGCGAGACGTGTGTACTACAATCGGGAATTTAATAGTGACGGACTTTGCGCGTTTTCTTAAATTACGACCTTCTGCATTACGCTTGGACGAATATAACCGAACACAACAAGTGTTCGGTTATATTCGTACCTGTGTTATACGTGTTTGTATAGTTCTAATAAACTCTATAATAATTCCAACGGCATTTTAATTCGAGTCCTGAAAATCGTAACAATATTAAACATAATATTTAATATTAAATTGTTGGGCTCTGTTCTGGAGAATGACATTTGCTTTCTGGTCGCATCTTTCCGATGGAAGTCAATGATATTCCGGTTGATTTAGCAACTAATTGAGTGGGAGTCATGATACTTCTCGGATTGCTATTGCATTCACTCTCGAAATATTTGTACAAATTATACAAAACTTCTTTAGTTCGGGAAGTCAAAAGCTTGCCTTAACCACGTTTCAACTTTGAAACCATTTTTCATTAACAAATTTAATATCAAATAACAACAATAGCAACAAACAATAACACTGAACAACAAATAACAAGAATTAACCACAAATAATATCAATTAATTCATTAATTATCAAACTAAAACCAAATAGTCAGACCTCACAACAATTAGCAATGTAAGTCATTATTATTTATTTGACTTTCACCATATAAATGTATCGAACCTCTTTTTGATGATTCTACAAGGAATTTTAAATTTCAAATTTAGAATTCCTGTATAATATAAAATATATACAAATATACTACAAACATAAAAACTTCTCCAAGCTAATTTACCTATAATGCAAGAACAATAGTTGTAACAGCAATGGCGATAATTCGTATCCTTGAAAAATTGGTCCACGAGTTTATGATGACTTCAGATGTTGATATATATCTAATAATAACAAAGGGGGGTTCTTTCTGTAACATAAACCATAGTCTTTTGTGAAAGGAATCCAAACCTGAAGTAAACAAACGAGGCATAGCAACTAACTATTCACTTAGCGATTTGCTTTTAGCATAAATTTTCAGAAGCTGTTATTATTTATTCTATAAGATATTGCTAACGTGTTTGTATTGTGTATTATTATAATATCTTACTTTATTGTGGTAAGAGAGTAGTAAGACATCATAATCTGTACATATATAATTGCTTGGCCTCACTGACTGACTGACTGACTGACATATCAAGCCTTTACCACTATTTTATTGTGAGTATATTTTTTGTTGCAAACGGTATTTTGAAATATTATATTGTTTTATAACTTTCAGTTTTTGATTCAGTGGGGTCCTAATCTAACTAAAATTGAAAGTGTTAAAACAAAATAATACCTTTTATAACAAAAAATATACTCAGGTCAAATTGGCGCTTACGATAAAATAGCGGTAAACGCTCGATATCAAGGCACAGCTCAAACTACCAGGAGCTAAAATCGTGAAAATTTGCTTGCGTGTTTTTTTATGAGGTAGGTGTGCGCACTAAGAAAGGATTTTTGAAAATTTAACCCCTAAGGGGGTGAAAAAACGGATGAAAGTTTGAAGTAAAATCCATAATTTCCACAAATAAGGAGCACGAAATTTTATATACCTTCTTCTGGTTAAAAATAAATGTGCATGTGTATCGGTGACTTTAGAAATTCAATCCCTAAGAGGGTGAAAAAGGGGATGAAGGTTTGCTCACACTATGACTATTTTTAATCTACGCGGGCAAAACCGTAAGCAACAGCTAGTACTAATATAATATGTGGTTAATTAATATCTTCGTGTGAAGTACAAATATTACTTAAAAGATGTAGCAATATTCCTATGAGATAATTAGTGACTTTGTTTAGCTTAATGCGCTGTTAATTTGAGTATAATGTAAATGTGGGTGAATATTGGATGATCTAGTAAAGTGGTTATATAGTATGGTCATATAAATTGAATTACCTATATGTTTTTTTATGTTTATGGCTTGGCAACTAGGCCTTTAAGCCAGGCGTAGTTGTATTGTAGGCTACAATCGATGCCATTCAACGGAGTTCTTGTGACAACTAAAAGGCCACATTTGACTAGACAGTTCACATTTCTCACAAAACTCATAAATACTACTCAAAAATTATCAATATCCTACAACTATTGTTCATTTTAGAGTAATTTTACACATTTCTAGAAAATAAAACTGCACAGCATAATATCTCCTTTCAGTTTCCGCCAAAAACTCCAATTACCTATATAATAGGTAAGTTAGTTCCGTAGTTCAATGGTTCCGTAAAGATTAGGAACGTTATCTTTTTGTAATTTGATTACAGTTTCGAAAAATCACTTAATCAAAAATATCCCACATGTCAAAAATAACTTTATGTATCTTTTTTAAACCAATTCTAGATGAGTTTTTTTACTAATACCACCTTGAATTTATTCAGAATTTCATTCTACTTTATAGATAAGTATTGGGAATTGTATACACATTCTAAGTTTTGTTTATTCTATCAATTTATAATATTGTTACAAACTAGGACCCGACAAACATAAATTCCACGTACAAATCTGTAAAAGCACATTTTATTACCTAT
Organism: Dendrolimus houi; assembly: GCA_039645545.1. Lineage (NCBI taxonomy): Eukaryota > Metazoa > Arthropoda > Insecta > Lepidoptera > Lasiocampidae > Dendrolimus > Dendrolimus houi. The sequence goes on from CM077122.1 coordinate 16,123,935, forward strand.
CGGCATTTGAACGAATTGTAATTCTTTAATGATCGTCTTATTTTGTTCACTTATTAATTGCCATACGTTTCCAGTTATTGTGGAGAACAGCCTATTGTACTCGTTTATGGCCACTTGCAAGTATCATTAGCCCAGTGTGCGGATTACGATTACTAGGAAATTGGGTGGATGTTGCCAGTCGGGCATATTCACATTTGTGAAGTATAAAACGACGGTCTGATGGAGATAGAGGTTACTCGAGCAAGAACCACGATCAAGGCGAACGTGTGTACATTCGGGAATCTATTAGTGACGGACTTTGCGCGTTTTATTGAATTAAGACCTTTTGCATTACGTTTGGATTTGTTGTGTTCGTTTATATTTGTACCTGTATTATACGTGTTTGTATAGTTCTAATAAACTCTATAATAATTCCAACGGCATTTTAATTCGAGTACTGCAACTCGTAACAATATTGATAGATAGGTAGATAGATAGATAATATTTTATTATACACCAATACAAAAATGAACTTAAAAACTATTGTTTATTATTTTATTTGTACAAATGTAAAACAAATTTCTTGCTTTTTAATCTTTCTATTTTCCTTTACACAAATCGTTTTACAACATAATGGGAAACTGGTGCAAATATATTTTTTGCAATTTCGAGTACGACAACCGTCGATACATCCTCTTTCGCAAGATAATCGGATTCTGTCGGTAACATGTTTTATTATTTGACTAGCTCTGTTTGCAGCGTTGGCTTAAAAGTAATTTTATATACATACATAATTATAATATCAGTCAAGTGCCCATCGGTGCATAAACTAGGAAATATTTCACAGAGGTAAGAAATATCCACTGCTTGTGTCATTTGGCTGCACAAGCATAAAAAACATTAAATTTAAAAAAAACTACTAAGGTGTCGAAGGCCATCGGAGAATATCGGAGGTCATCAATGACCATCGAAGAAATTGCATACTAATAATACTAATTAATTTAGATCTTATTTCACTGCATTAAAGTTCGACACTGTATAATAATATACACTGGTAAGCATTTTTACTTTGGCTAAAACTATTTTTCGTCTAGCCCCCATCCGCAACTTTGTTCCATTGTCTTATATCTCAAAAACTATGATATTCGCCGAATCAACTAGCACAAAAAGCAACTACATTCTTTATTATGCTGACGCCAGCTATATTGATTTGTCTCAAGAGCAACTTAATAAGTTTGAGCGCCTCCAAAATGTTTGTATAAGGTTCATATTTGGGTTACGTAAATATGACCACGTCTCTGAATTTCGTAAAAAACTCAAGTGGTTGCGAATTCGTTTTCGCCAGAATACTCATATTCTTTCACTCCTCAAAGTGTGTTGTTTATCTCCACAAACCCGTATTATCTCAAAGAATGCTTTGACTTCATCTCTTCCTGTCACAATTTACTACCTTCTACGAATCTTAGACTTAATATTCCCAAACATTATTCGTCTTTTTACAATAATTCTTTTACTGTACAGGCTATTCGACTCTGGAATGAGCTACCTGTTACTGTTAGACAAGCTAAATCACTAACAATATTTAAGAACATGACAAAAAAGCACTACCTGCATCATAGTGATGTTTGATATTTTTAAGTATATTTATGTATGTAATATCAATAGGTGTATTTATATATGTCTATTAAGTATAATTCTTACTTATATAATATTTTACATTATTATATGTTTATAAATTAATAAAATATATGTAAGTAACTGCATATTATAACCTGTTTTATTCCTGCCACGGGTTGTCTGGAAGAGATCGCTTCTTAGCGATAAGACCGCCCATTGTGCACATTTAGAATATTTTTAGACTATAAGTTTTTCTGGATTTTCTGTAATGGAGTACAATAAAGTGTTATCTATCTATCAATCTATCTACACTAACTAGATATGCTGGTAGTTGTAAGACATAGCATAAAGTTCTACTTTCTGTTGATACTTGTAATGTACATCATATGAAACAGCGAAAACGACCTCTATAAAGAGGTCGTTTTCGCTGTTTAAAGTATCTGTTTAATCGCTGTTTAAGCTCTCTGATTAAAGTATCAAACTCACCAATCCGCTTTGGATAAGCATGGCGGGTATAGCGAGAGGTCTAAGAACAGCAGTGGGATGCCTATGGGCTATTATTGCTATATGTTATTTATTAATATCTAACTCTAAATGAGTAATCCATAATCAATTAACTTCAACTGAAATTTAAACACTATTTACATACCTATATTTACCCTACCGCAATCAATTCGCTAAGTGGAGCGTTATTAAGGCGTATTGGTGCAAATAGACTTTGAACTGTGCTCACTTTTCTTGCCTTTTTTCATCTATTTAAGGTTCATATTCTAGTAATAGTTGTGCTTGCCAATTGGTTCGCCTGATACTCGGATTTTATGTTGTACGTATTCATATCTATTGAACCATGTATGTATGTATCTAACCGTGCTGGAACGGTGAAAGAATACAATTTGTGGCCGGGCGTCCTGTCGTAAGACGCGACCACCGGACAAGCAGACGCATGAGCTCACAACATCGAGATATGGTGGAAATACCAACAAAGTGGACGAAACCCTATGCTTCAACTTTTATCATACGTACCGCTAAAGAATGGAACTCTTTACCGTCGTCTGTTTTTTCCTGAAAAATACAATCTAGGTGTCCTCAAGTCTCGTGTGGACAGGTATTTTCTAGGTAAGCCTGCTCCATCTTAGACTGCATTTCCACCTGACATCAGGTGCAATGTCAGTCAAACGCGAACCTATTTAATATAAAAAAAAACAACCAACAGCCAGGTGGTAGGGCATTTGCCCGTCTGGATGGCGACCACCCCTGGTATAGTGTATGCCGCTGTAACAACCTGGAGTTGTGTTCCGGTATTAGTGGCCAGGTTCCAGTCACCCCTTAGAGAGCGGCAGCGCATTGGTAGTACCTTTGGTGTTACAAATATCCATATGCGATAGTAACCTCTTTCCATCAGGTGGGCCGTCTGCCTGTCTGTTGAACTCATGCAATAAGAAAAATAATGGAAGTAGGTGAAGCGAAAGTTGTTTGTCAGGATCGTCGCAAATGGAGATCCGTTGTCTCTGACCACCTCCATGGGAAACAGCGTGATAATACGTATCTTCTACCTGCTCTTACAATTTTCCTTTGCTCGTCTTGCTATTGAAATGCAGCAAACAGATGAATGTTAAGATAAAATTGCTATTTTTAACCGACTTCAAAAAGGAGGACGTTCTCAGTTTGATTGGTATTTCTTTAAATGTGTATACACCGATTACGCTGAGATTTATGATCCGACTTACGTGATTCTTTTTAGTTTGATGCGGAATAGTTGCCATTTTGTCTCCTAAAAATTTAACATAGTTTGGCCCAGTAGTTTTCATTTTATGACATTTTTTCCGTTCCCGTTTCTTGGGACCTATATTTTTTAAGGCACGCGGTACCTTTCGTAGGCCTACCCATAGCTAGACACTAAAAAGTAACAAATAAAAAAAACATTGTTTAAAAAAACCGACTTCAAAAACTAAAAAGTATTAAATAACTTATTTCTAAAGCTATTTTTAGTCGTAATATCTTATTTTTAATATATATTATCTAAAAAATCTAGAAGCCGGTGCGGAGTAAAACATTAAAATTACTATATTTTGAAAATTACTAAGCACCGAATTTAAGATGTTTTAGATAATATATATTAAAAATAACATATTATTATTAAAAATAACTTTAGAAATAAGTTATTTTATACTGTTTAGATTTTGAAGTCGGTTTTTTTAAACGAAGTTTTTTTTATAATTCCTAAAATATTCTTTGACATTCGTAAAGCCATTTCGAAGCTTAGTCAGGACAAACTTTCATACAAACAGACAGACAAAAATTCTAAATACGCTCATTTATGATTAGGAATCGTATAAATTGCAGTTCTGACTAAAGCTTTGGCATTTATTTTAATATCACAAACAGACTATTCAATTTTATTTATTGATGTAGATAGACAATAATACTACTCGTTCATAATAATAAACTAAAGCAAAATATGTATTAATTTTAACGATTTAAAATTTGAAGCAAAACATATGTGAATAGCGTTCTAAAACATATTATATACCTAAAAGATTTTTACTTTATGAGACTTGATTAAGGGCTGAGTTTTCAGTCACTAGATAAAATGTATTCATAGAATAAAGTATAGGTAATATGGAAAAATAAAAATGTCAGCTGCACGTGTAAAACAGTTAAATAGTTTCACTTTTGAATTACTTCAGACTATATTTTTTCGACTGATAACTTTTATCTGGCGATTGAAAAATAGGCCCTCACTCAAATATATAATCAGTAAAATTGAAATGCCCAGCCGTGTCGTCGGCACATCGTCTTTTCGAAAAGTCTATTCAATTTGGTCGGATATTGCTTAAGCATCTATTGCCAGATATGAATTAATATAAATTTTATATTTTTTTTAGCAAATTAAAAAAGACTTCAGAAATAACTAAAAAGAAACAGAAGTATTTTCAATAACATCTTGAAGTCCTAGTCGGTGCAAAGTAAAACATAAAAATTACTATATTTATTGTTTTACTTGCTACCGATTTCCAGAGTCTGTAGAAAAAAGTATTTATTTTTTGCTTGTTAGTTACTCTTGAAGTCGGTGTTTTTGTATATCGGTACTAGTTACACATCTGATGAAAGAAAAATTATCTCTCAGTTGCAAGTATTGCGAAGGCCACCGTAACTTTTTTGATTTTTCGCGTTTTCTCTATATTTTTGTGTAGCAGTATATATGCTACATTTTTTTCCATACAGATTAAGTAGTTTTTGAGAAAACGGATGTTACGTAGACAGATGGATATTGTTATGACCTACACGCCGACAAAAGTAGATTCGCACCTGCATACCATAAAAGAACACTTTATTACCTTTCCGAATTTGGACTTCTTTTGTTTACTTTATGTTTAAAATTTGTAATTAGTAAACAGCCCATTGTGTATTGTAATATTTTATTGCAGACATTAGCGAGGTGTGTCGAACTGATTCTAAGAAATTCGGTCTATGCGGTTGGGCAGCCGTATTGTGTCGGTGCAGTATAAAGTAATGGCCCAATGGAGAGATCAGCAGTCTAGCGACAGCCACAAGCGAAGCAAGACGTTAGTGACGGACTTTGCGGGTGTGATTTAATCGTGCATTACGTTTAGACTGGTTGTGTACAATTATATTTGTACCTTTGTTATACGTATTTGTATAGTCTAATAAATACTATAAGTAATTCCAACGGCATTTTAATTCGAGTCCTGCAACTCGTAACAATATGATGATTTTATAAGTATTATTTTTAAATATGGAAATAGTACTAAACATAAATAAGAAATAAGCATAAAAATTACGATGTTTTATTGACCAAATATTAGATACTTACCGAGAAAAATAGACTGACAATATTAGAAACTGGCACTCCGGGCAGACGTTGTCCTGTCTTAAAAAAAATTTAGAACCTATTTATTTAAATTGAATATACTCTATGTTACTCGTGAATAATGTAGCATTCTAACGGTGAAAGATTTTTTGAAATCGGTCTTGTAGTTTTGGTGTTTATTCGTTACAAACCTACAAAAATACAAATTATTCCTCTTAGTATAGATGTAAACTTTATCTTATAAATTTATCTGAACTGAGCTACTTGCTGAATATTTAATGCAAAAATGCATTTGTATCAGTTAAGCTTATGTCCGTCGGGTATTCTGAACACGGCTTTGTTTTAACAGACAAACCCGCGCAAACTCAATTTCGTTTCTCATCATAGCTGGGAAATAGACCAGATAAAGGCACAGCCACCGGTATTATTCGTTTTATTTTTATCTGTACATCTGCGGTGGAAATGCTAATAAAGAACATAGGTAAATACTTTTTGATGTATGTAGCTTTGTTATGTTAAAAAAGTAGGATGGTAATAAATTTTACTAATATATGTCTAGGCTCGTCCCTGGCTGTTGTGGGGTTCTTGTAGTAATCAGTGGACTGTTATGATTATATTAGCTTTATTTCGACCACGGTACAGATATTTTACGCGACAAAGGTAAACGATGTATGGTTTATTGTATGCGTAAGCGTCGCCGGATGGTGTGTGGCGGACTGACTGTGTGATTTCAGTATTGGCGGCTCTTCTCTTAGCAGAGTAGAAGCGGTTAAGCTCCAACAGGAGTAATTCGGTATTTGACATATCATGTAACCAATTCTAAAATGATTTAAATCAGAAGAAATATAATTGTATGACAACAATATGGATGGTTATGATTTTTATTATTATTCTTGCTTATAGGCTTAGAGCTACAATTTGAATATTTCACTTTAATAAATATTAAGCCAAGAAAAAGTAAAAAGTGGTCCGTACCTTTGACCAAACCCATCTCTTCTTATGTATTTCGATGCGCTGAATCAGAATCTGGGATCTGATTCTTTTCTCAAAATTCTAAAGAGTCTGAGGATATTGAACCTGGGGTCAGTTTGACTCATACTGATCCCAGACTCGGATTCAGCGCATCAAAATACATAAGAATAGTCTGGTCAAAAGTACAGACCACTTTTTATTTTTTGTGGGCCATTGTAATTAATAATCAAAAGTTGGTTCAGATGTTGAAATATGATCGAGGTAAGCCTTTGACTTTCCAAACTAAAGAAGTTTTGTATAATTTGTACAAATATTTCGAAACTGAGTTCAGTAGCAATCCAAGCAGTATTCGAACTCCCACTCAATTAGTTGCTAAATCAACCAGAATTTCATTAACTACCATCAGAAAGGTGCAGCAGACAGCAAATAATAATTCTTTAGTGTAGGGACCAACAATTTAGTATTAAAAATTGTATTTGGTACTAATGTTTATTATTTTAATATAGTTCCACATTAAGTACCAGCCTATCAAAATAATAAAATATATATAAAGTATTAATTTATTTATTTATGTGTTGACTGTACACTACTACAAACGCAAAAATGTATCGAAGCTAATTTATATTATACTTTTTAACAAAAATCAATAAGCTAGTTGATTTCTTCAAATTGTGACGTGATAACTTAGTAAATCCATACAAGATCAAGCAGGTTGTGACGTTTCGTACGACGATGAAGTCTCTCAATTCATTTGTCAGCAAAGTGTCCTATTAACCTCCCTGACATGACAGACGGATCACTTATTTTCTTTTGTGTCTTCCTATTCGTTACAATATTTCACACATTAATTCAATATTCACGAAAATTTGAGATTTTACAATAGCAGTTCTTAATATTATAATTTAGTAGTATAAATATTATAAACTAATATAAGATATTAAATGATGCTAACAATAAATTTAGATTCGAATTAAATATTAGAAAAACGTCTGACACATAAGCAAATTATCTTCTTTTAACGTCATTGACTCTACATCATTCGTAAAAATTGCTCAGTCCAAAATTGACTGTGCAAGTTTTTCATCGAAAAAGTATATAAAATATGTATGTTGTTCCACCCCATCTTGTACGCCCTAGACAATTTATAAATACAAATTTACATTTACCGTTGATACGCACAGTTTCACGTCGCAAGTCATTTCTGGTCAGAACAGTCAACGAATTTAACAAACTGAGCAAGTTGGATGACGTGGACATTGACTTATTTGCAGATAGTCTAGCATCCGTAAATGCGAAGTTAGACAAACTTTACAAGGACTACAAGAAGGATTAGTTTCCTGTTTTGTCTGACATCTGTGGAGGCATAATCTTTACCCACTTTTGTATCTAGTTTTTAAAAACTACATTTAACCCTTCAAATAAAATAAAATAATTAAATCATAGATAATAAATACTATATCAACATAATCTCATACTCTGACCTATGGGGCGACACCGACAGTAGGACTGGTCCACAAATTTCAAGTCGCTCAACGGGCTATGGAGCGAGCTATGTTGGGTGATTCTCTTACAGATAGAGTTAGAAATGAGGATATCCGTAAGAGAATCAAAGTAACCGACATAGCTCGCAAAATTATCAAGTTGAAGTGGCAGTGGGCCGGTCACATTTGTCGCAGGACCGATGGCCGATGAAGCAGACGAGTCTTGGAGTGGAGACCGCGTCTCGGTAAACACAGTGTCGGACGCCCTCCAGCCCGATGGACTGACGACCTGCACAAGGTCACCGGTGGATGAGGAAGGCATAGGACCGTGATGAGTGGCGCCGACTTAGGGAGGCCTACGTCCAGCAGTGGACAGTGATTGGCTGACGACGATAATGTCATAAATTGGTGGAGGTTGATTTTGAAGAATGGAACGTGTTATATCAGTATAAATAAAATTCTTACTCAGCTAACATATCCAAGACAAACTTTTAGCTTGAACTAAAGTATTTGTGTAGGGTAATATTATTAATGGTGCCAATCCCCGAGGAATAATGGTGGGTTGAGCAAAACGCTGAAAAAACATTGACCGTTCATTTGTGTAATTACAGGCTATTTCTTATAATTTTTATAATCGCATATGTAAATTGTGGCCAAGCCCAGTAGTAGTATATATTATGTATGAACTACTTAATATAGATTGCCCTGAAGACGTATTAAATTATAGGGTTCTGAAGCTCTTTTAATTAAAGCGGAATCCTTATACAATCGTCATGTCATGTTTATAGAATAGAAAAGAATACTATATTGTTAAACTGTGTACATAACGGTGGTATAAATAGAATGAAGAAACAACAGTTGACTCGATGAGAGCCTACAATAACATTTGTTACATGACTATAATTAACAATTATGTCATAAATTAATTAATCACTATAATAGCATTATGCACATCATAGCTATTTTTGGAATAGGAGATATTTTGAATTATTTGCTTTTTTAGAATTTTCTACTAAATACATAGTACAACGATAATAACAATGGACATTTGTCGCGTTTGTTCAATCCTTCAATGTACACGATTTAACACGCACTTGACTAATATTTACAACTGCAATTATAGTGTACACGATATGAGAAGCTAAGAAATGTATTATAACAAGAACATGATAATTATACATACATACATAATGTAATTATTAATATATTTTTTTATATAGTTGGAGTACAGCGGACAGGCAGACAGCCCACCTGATGGAAAGCGGTTACCGTTGCCTATGGACGTTTGCAACACCAGAGGTGTCACCAACGCGCTGTTGGCCTTGAAGAAATTTTACGACACCCTTTTAAAAAAACCCCATATTGTAGCGCTGTGGGACAATCACGTCTGGGAGCTCATTCCAAATCCCCGCGCAAGAAAAATGTTATAGAGAACCATTGCGTACAAGAGCGAAGCGGCTCTAGGACGTGGTGATGAATGCCCAGCCGATGGCGTGCGGTGTCATGGTAAACAGAAGACAAAGGCACCTTTCTAAACAGTTCCCCGGAACACTCCCCACTGTACAGTCGGTAAAATACGCAGAGAGACGCGAAGTCTCTCCGAAGGCCAAGCGTATCCAAACCGTCTGTGAGAATGGAATCGTCGATAATACGAACGGCTCGACGTTGAATACTGTGCAGGAGATTTAGCTGTTAGGCGGGTGCCCCAGCCCACAAATGTGAGCAGTACTCCATATGCGGCCTCATCTGGGCTTTATAAAGCACAAGGCGTTGTCGCAAAGTGAAATACTGCGTGGACCGGTTTAGCACTCCCAGCTTCTTGTAGGCAAGATTTGCCTTGCCTTCAAGGTGGCCCCTAAACTGCACATGTTCGCGATATCGACTCCAATACTCTTGGAGGTGGTAAGGGGAGTTTCATGGAACTAAAGCGCTTTTTCGAATGGAGTTTTCTTGGTGGGGAATACGCAGACCTGTGTTTTTGTAGGGTTGAAATTGACAAGGTTTTGTCTCCCCCATTTAGAGAAATAACACTTGAATCTGAACTATAAACTAAACTACGTACTAAAATAACAATTAAATATGAATAATATAAATAGGAAGAGCAACTTATAAATAAAATATAGGCCGGAGATCGTCGTCTTTTGCGAGCTTTTCCAAAATGCTGCCCGCGTGTCTACGCTGGATGTTAAAGCGTTGCCCTAAATAAAAGTCTTATCAGACTTCTACCAACTGAAAAATATGTGTAGTTTCAAAATTGATACGTTACATTTTTAAATTTCGAACGAAAAATAAAATTCTGACATCTGTCGCAAAAAATAAAAGTAACAAAGTTCATGCAACTGTAGTTGACGGCCATTCGTTCAATTCCAGCTGGCACGGAGAGCCTTTTAGAGTGAAATGGTTCCAGTGTGAGTACATTTTCAATTAACACGACATGCTCTTCTTTCCTGGCAGTACATGACCTTTTTTCGGTATTAACAGATGTTAACTGTTAAACGAGTAATTAACTTTTATTTCATTTTTGCTGACGAACCATTTGCTATTGTTATATATATACCAATAAAATTCAAGTGCCCAGTAGACGTAAAGAGATCGCATTTGAAAAATCGATTAGTGGAATTGACACGTATCTAGATTTACTAATAGATGTAAGCCATGAGATAAAATTCCACTTTATTTTGATACCTGTCTTATTAGTAGTACTCACGATCAGAGATTTGAAGATAAATGCTAAAATTTAACCGAGAGCTGCTTTAAATAAAGCTTAATCATAATTTTCTATTGTTATAACTAATCAGTCTGATTAATTTGTATCTAATTGGCTTAGTAGATTTTAATGAAGATTTTAGGGATTAAAAAGAAATATATTATTTGCTATATCATAATAGTCTTACAACTAAAGCGACAATGTAAACGCCTTATTTTTAGTCTATAACTGAATAACACGCTTGATTACTTGCTCTTGCTGCGAATTTCCAAAAAGGACATATGAAAATATCTTCGGATACAATCTACCTCGTAATCATATTTCATTAGGATCCATTCAGCTGTTTAGTTGCAAAAATGTAACAAACTAACAGAACAAATTCCGCATTAGTTTATTAGTAACTAGGATATGCCGGCGACTTCGTCCACGCTTGACTTAAAACTCCCGCGGGATTCCTGGGACACAAAGTAGGGCAGCATTTAATAAAATAATGTAAGCTATCATTTTAGTAGAAACTATCTTGGAATAGGCTAATTATTATGCATCCAAACAACTTTAAACCTAGGATTGAAAATATCCCACATTTTGTTACATTAAATTTGCTATCGATCAGTAAAATATCACATTGGAATTCGTTTTTTTTCAATCTGGCTATTTTAAATCATTCCCAGAATAAAATCCCTCTAGATTCCTAGGACAAAAAGTAGCGCAGAGTCTAAGCATTCACTGTCGAACAACGAAAAGGCATGGAAATCGGCCCAGTAGTTTTTACGTAAATCTTGAACAAACATACAAACCGACAAACATACAAGAAAAATCTAAAAAAACTGCATCGTGTATATATAATCTATTCAAGTTGTTTTTTTTGTAAATAGCTTCAATGTACAGAAACGCCATGTTTAGAATGTTATAAGTATTATAAATTATAGATATGCGTTTAAATAAGTACCTAAATATTCAATTAACTAAGTACTAATTTTGATAATGTATATTAATAACAGACGTAGCATACTCAATAATGGAAACTATATCAACTTTTCACTCTCCGACGTAAATTAACTTGTAAACATGTAGTTTGTAACATTTCAGCTTGTCTCATAACTGTTAGCTATAAACTTAGCACTTATACTACCTAACATCGTTCCAATTAACTCTACATGTCTATTAACAAAGTTACAAATGCACTTTGTAACAAGTACTGTGTGTTGAGCCATAAACAAGACTTAAAAGATTTACTACACTCAAGAGTTGAATAATGGCTTCCTGAGTCTTAATCGCTGTAATTACAATCCTCGTTTTTACCCTTTTGCTTAAATCAGTTTTTTGCGGCATATATAGGACATTGAAATCTTACATTTTTTAGAGCTTAACGTGCGTTTTTCAGAGGAGGCAATTTTATTTTTTTGATGTGTAGAGGGGGTTATTATAAGCGTAAATTTAAGTTTGTGGGGGCGCCGCCCTTGTCCCCTGGCCGCTATCTTGGAAAAAGGGGTGCAAAGGGTTTTTGAGCTGTATCTCATAAACTAGCAACCATGCAGAAAATTTTATAATACATTATTTGTAGAAAATTAAATTGTCTACAACTTTGTTCTTATTACTTAATATCGTAAAATGGAAAATAAAAAAGTTATAAACAAAAATAACTGAACATTTTTGAACAAATTTTCAGTTATTTAAGTTATAACTCCCAAAAGAAAGGCAACTCTAAATGTAACTTTTCAATGGCCTAATAGGGTCACCCATACCGTTGTTTGTACCCCGTCAATTTAAATAAAACTAAGATTCGCCCGCGATTTCGTCCCCTTTGGACGCAATAAGATAATTTATACATGTCTCAACAACTTGAAATCACCCCCGGGAATAATCTCGCGAGATTCCCGGGATATAAAGTATTAAAGATTTTTATGATTTATGATATTTTATTATCGTTTGTGCTAGAAGGCTTATTACACAACGAAAGATTTTTTAGATGACCGCACCGAATGGGTGAAATGCGATCGCCACCAAGCTTTTTCAATAATCATTCATATAAATTACTTTGTATTACAATAAACTACATGTAAAAAATACGAATAATGATTATGAAGTAAAGATATGTTGCGCCGCTTCTTCTCCTTTAACAGTAACTAAAATTGCTTTAGAAGCGGTGGTAGACTTATGACTTTCAATAAGTAAATCTGTAAAACTCCATTTTGAAATAAATACATTCACTTCCATTGTTTCATTTATGACCAGTAATAGCTATCGATCTGCGAAATTACCTATATTAATATTTATATAATAATTACAGATAATTACATCGGAATCCGATTGTTTTTCAATCGGGTCAATTTAAACCGCTCCCAAGAAAATTCCCGTGGGATTCCCGGGATATAAAGTAATTATATAAAGTAAATTTTAAGTCCGGAAATTTGCTATCGATCAACGAAAACCGCATCGAAATCGGCCCAGCAGTTTTTACGGAAATCCCGAACAAACACACAAATAGAAAAATCTAAAAAACAAATGACTACACTTTTACAATTTTATAATATTAAGATTTTTTATGTTTTTACACCTTGTATTCACACAACAATAATAATACAACGTATCCTAGGTCTCTCCGTCAGTGGAGACCAGTTTTTTAAATCTAGTATTTTTTAAAGGTGATGTGCTTTCTATTAATTTGTAAAAATGTAAATAAATTATATAAAATATGTATGTGGATAATAATAATATTATTGTTATAGCTAGAAAATATAAATATTAAAATTTCCTAATATATTGAATATTGATTGATTGGTTGCCAATAATTGGAGCATTGCCAACAATGGACCTTAGTACACAATTAAAGAATATATTGGGTAGGCATGTCATTTTAAATAATTTTATATTCCGCAACTGACAAATTTTGTGGTATATAGATAGCAAAGGTAAAACTTGATTTATTTATAAACTTTTTACGTGGCAACACATTTACATATATCAATGTCAATTAGTTTTCTGCAGAAACTTGTAGATGATGTTTTGCTGTGCCTGCGTGATTTATTTTCAAAACATGTATAATATTGGTTACAAAAAAAATATTCTTTATCAGTGTATTGTCGCGAGCCGATACTAATCCTTTGCAGGCGTCTTATTACACCTTTTAGTTTGAGTGATCTATTGTTCGCGCTAATCTCTTTGTTCACACCGCCGTAAGACGTCATAAAATCTTTTTTCCTCTGTTGGTATTTCATGCGAATTCTTGGAAGATGTTATGCCGGCCATTTAAGGATTTCAAGAAACAGTGGGTGGCATTTTGCTAAGAGGCCATGTCTAATTTACAAATTAATCAGGGTGAGTCAATCGGGAAATGCGCTAGTCGTGTTCTGATTGCGAAAGAAGCATTACCTAGTGCACTTTCAGAGCGATTATCTTATAAACGACGAACTTTGAGATTTAATTGTTAACAATTTTCTGACCTACGGTTTGGTTTATTATATTATTATATATTCGGCTATACTTGAAAGAACTGTGAATTATGCGTGTGTACTTCTAATAAACGTTATAGTTCCCAAGGCATTTTCGAATTTACATCTTACTAACTCGTAACAGTATCAAATGTTTTTAAATATGTAAAATATCTATTATTTAGTGAAATATGACTTTTCGTTCTGCCATAAGAATTCTGTCGCCAGTCAAAAATACATATAATTCGGCAAAGGCTGCATTTCAAGATAATTTTTTTTTAAATGATAAGATTGGTCCAAAATGTCTTGTACTCAGAATTGTAAAATAACGTCAAAATCTCCTAGAAATCATGGGTGTACTATTCAAACGTAGAAATACGTAAAGATTGTACAGAAATATGTCAAAGTCAATTTCTAAAAATAAATTAGCGACATCTATAATTTGGTAGAAATTACTTACGTTACTCTTTTATCTTAAGATCAATTGTAATGTGTATTAACAACCTATTTAAAGTGCAGTACTAAGTTATAAATGTGCATGATTTCTTTATAATTATTGATTCTTAAAACTTTCTCCATGGTATAAGTAAAACTATGACATCGTCATTAGTACTTCTGTATAAAAGTTATAAAAAAAGAACTTGAGATATAAATAGAATAATACATATAAAGAAAAACAATTTTTAGCTAGACGTGTTGCTGTGGAGTTTCTTACCGCTTCTTCTTAACAGCAATAACACGTTGCGAAGCGGTGTACTACATAGAATAGGAAGTAAAATTAAATTTTAACTTATATGTATGACCTTCAAAAAGTGTTCTCCAATGGAACTTATTTAGAAAACAACTTTTGAATTTGAATATAATTGTATCCTCCGTGTCGCTTAAACTATAAAATTCGAACATTACTCGTACATTTATTTGTTTGTACTTAAGCTACGCATATTATTAGTATAGGTAGGTATATTTGGGTTTTACTTTTTTATGCAAGTGTAAATGTTTGTAAATATGTTTTAAATAAATAAAAAAATACACGTAGTCAAACTCATTAGACAATATAACTCACTAATAACAAAATAAATATGTATGTATCAAGTATTAAATATAATATTTCATATTCATTAGCAAAATAATTTAAAAACAATTTTGTTTCAAATTGCCGTATAAATACAGAAACACAGATATAATTTTCTGAGACATATTGAGACGTACTTTGAAAAAGTATGCAAATAAATAACATTGTTATCGACATACATATCCGTTTGTTATATTTTCAACGCAACACAACCTTTGAGATTTGTAAACGCTATTCCAACCGGCGTTTGCAAGCATTAATTTAAATAGGTAACGTGAACGAGGTTTTATTAAAACTTTATAAAGGGTTAGAATTATTTTAAACGTAGTTTATATCATGGAAAAAGGAATACTAGAATCGACAATAGCTCAGCAATAAACGTCTAATCTAATTCAGCCATATTCAAACTTTTTTGTTTTAGGCGCTACATAGTATTAGATGAGGTTCCGTGAGCTGCAATTTTATTTAGTTTAGCCGTGGGTAACCACCCAAAACTTCAAAAACTTTGCCATCCGGCTAATGATTGTTTTTTTAACGGAATAGAAAGCAAGTCGATGGCTTTTGGCTGATGGGCGAATGACAACCGGCAGCCGACGGCTGACGGCTAAACCGTCAACTTGTCGGTTTTATTCTACATTAACCCAGCCCTCCTTTAATTTAGGTGTTTTTTTGGCGTTTTTGGCGGGAACTGCAAAAAGATCTTGTTCTGTGCAGTTTTATTATCTAAAAAAGTATAAAATTACTCTAAAATGAACAGTAGTTAAAGGATATTTATAGTTTGTGAGGAGTAATTATATGTTTTTGTGAGAAATGTGAACTGTATAATCAAATATGGCTTTTCGAGTTTCCACAAGAACTCAATGGAATGGAGTCAGTTCATAACCTACAGTTCAGCTGAGCTATATATGGGCTTAAGAAAATGAAGAAACTATATTGTAATCTAAGATCAGGAAGAACTTAAAGGCGTAGCATAGTTTGGCACCATAAACCTAAATAAAAAAATAAAGGTGTTTTTTACTACTAGAATACGACCGTAACAGACAAGCTGAAGGCCCACCTGATGCGAGATGGTTACATCGTCTATAAACTTTTGCAACATCAGAGATGTTACGAATGTAAAAAATATTGTCTAACTATTTAATATAGCAGGCGGGGCACTAATAAAAGTTCGGCGGGCCACAGGTTAAATATATTGGTCCTAAATCCTACATTAGTAGACTTGTTTTTTTTTTGGTACATATTGTTTAGACGCAATCAGACAAAAAACATCTTCAATACAATTTCGATTTCAGAAATTAGTTATTTTTTTATGTATTTAAACTTATTTTATTGAAATTGCTAAATATTTTAACTGATTTTATAAAAAAATTCTTCAAATATTAATACGTTAAGGATTCAGAAACTTTTTAAAGTTAAGTTTTATGCCGAAGGATTATCATTTCCAGTAAATTTATTTCATTGTTTTATACATTATAACTAATAGCCAAAGTTTTGCCGCTGCTTGATTTGACTCATCAATCCCTAGTCTTAACAAGCAGGCTATGTAAGTGAAAGTCTAAACCAGTTTTGAATTTCGAAGGACTAACAAATTTTTGGTTAATATTAACAGACTAAATTTTAACTAAGTTAAAAAGCCCAAACTCGAAACTCAGTTTGATAAAATAATGGTTAGCATAGTTAAGCCTAGTTTAGACCGTCTATATCCAAGAATGTAATATTTTAACAGTGGCCTAATGTTGTATCTATTAATAAAGAGGATGGAACAAGGTGACGTGTCAAACCCAACCGTTAGGTAACCATCGTTATTAATGTTATTGAAATGTAATTAATTTACCTTTATATAAGACTTAATTAAACAAATAAAGGTAAGCAAGTTACGTTTGCTTTATGGATAATATACATCTAACCGATGACCTCACTGAAGACTCCAGTAACTCTCAGAACAAAGTAAATACCGCAGTGGTCATTTTTGAGATTTACCTCATCGAACCTAACCTACATTATAGTGCGTAAAACGTACTAACGCTTAGGCTACTACACACAACTATAGGCTAATACTACAGACTACAGAAAGTCTAAACATTGAACGTTATTATCTATATACGTCTTAAATTATTTAAGACGTAGTCCGTATTGCCAACAATAGTAAATTGTTACACGAGAGATGAAGGTGACGTATTTGGACACGAGATGCTTTAACGCACGAGCGTAGCGAGGGCGCTGTTAGTTCAACTGCCTAAATAGGCTTTTCGTCCTAGGTTACTCTGCTTTTCATTTCGAATATGAGGAAATTAAATAAAAACTGGTTACTTAAACAATAAACTACTTCTCTAATGAAATCAAGTGTTAAATCCGTATCTAAATCTGACGAACGTATTTCATACGTCATATATGAAACGTCAAGTATTTTTTTTTTTGTGGTGGCATTCTACCTCATTCATATTGTTTGACATTGAGGATAGTAAATATTTAGCTCATTTTTATGTAAATTAAATAATCATTTAGCGAAAAGTAATTTATAAGAATAAAATGAAGTTACAAAATTGTTGATATTTTGGAAGGGAAACATTTTTAGCCACTGTAGTGAATTTTTCAATAAGAACGAAAAAGCTAGACGCCGTGAATTTAGTAATAATTTGAATACTATGCTCATACAGATAGAATTGGAAATGTTTTGAAGATTTTCGTTATTTAATAATTTAAACACTGTGCTGATCAAGATAGATTTGGAAATACTAGAGCATTTTTCTAATAGGTTGGGGATACATACATACGATACATTTTAAAATTTTACTACAAAAAAGTTAAAATGCAACACAAACCCCGAAAAAAAATTGTGATGTTTATGGACCTAATGCAGTATCTGTGAGAGTAGCGCAAATTTGGTTTAAGCGTTTTCAATCCGGAAATTTTGATATCAAGATGCACGTCGCTCTGGTCGCCCTGTTACGGACAAAATTGATGCCATTTTTGAAAAAGTGGAGTAAGATCGGCATATTAGTAGTCACGATATAGCTGGAAAACTGGGAATTGACCACAAAACGATTCTGGCGCATTTGACAAAAGCTGGGTACACAAAAAAGCTCGATATTTGGGTGCCTCATGAGCTCACTGAAAGAAACCTAATGAACCGTATACTCATTTGTGATTCTTTATTACGACGTAATGAAACCGAACCATTTTTGAAGAAGCTGATAACTGGTGCTGAAAAGGGGATCACGTACGACAAGAACGTGTGAAAAAGATCGTAGTCAAAGGCCGATCAGGCTTCACAGACTGTGGCGAAACCCGGGTTAACTCGCAACAAGGTGATGCTGTGTATATGGTGGGATTGGAAGGGCATTATTCATTATGAGCTGTTACCGCCAGGCAGGACCATCGATTCTGAACTGTATTGTGAACAACTGATGAGATTAAAGCAAAAAGTTGAGAGAAAGCGGCCGGAATTAATCAACAGAAGGGCACACCCCTTCTGTTGATTAATTCCGTTTTTCACCACGATAACGCTAGACCTCACACATCTTTAGCCACTCAGCAAAAATTACCAGAGTTTGGCTGGGAGGTGTTGAGTATAGTCCTGACCTTGCACCTTCAGATTTTCACCTGTTTCGGTCTCTGCAGAATTCCTTAGGCAGTGTCAGGTTAACATCACGAGAGGACTGCCAAAACCACTTGTCGCAGTTTTTTGATCAGAAGCCCCAAAATTTTTATAGCAATGGGATCACGTCCCTACCTACAAGATGGCATAAAGTTATCCAACAAAATGGCACCTACATACTTTAGTCAAATGTAAATAAACTTTATAAAAAAACCTTTTGAGTTTTTATATAAAATGCGAAGAAACTTTTCCCCAACCTAATATTTTAGTTATCATAAGCGTCTCGTGTCATTTATTCAAGTGAAAACATGGAAGCTGAATAATATGTGTTATAATATATCTTAAATATGTTATATATGAATTGTAATATTTTGCATTAGAATATAATACAATTTTTGAGCTTGGCAAAAATATTATAAAAATAATAAACCTTATAATTATTTTAATACTCCTGATACTCTATATTTATCTCATTCTCTCGTAGGCTACTTTTCTGAAGTTTCACTTCTGCCGTGTGTGAATTACGCACACACATTTTTTATTACAATTTATGCCGCAATTTAACAGTGGCTGTAAAAAAGGTTGGGACATATATTATGTACTAGCTGCGCCACGCGGTTTCACGCACGTGAAAATTGTGATAATGATGATCATTCACACTATATCTTTATAAATTATAGCCTATGTGTTATTCTATATTATTGTAAAGTTTCATCAAAATCCATTCACTAGTTTTTGCGTAAAAGAGTAACAAACATACATCCATACATTCTTGCAAACTTTCGCGTTTATAATATTAGTAGAATGGTACGCATAGTTTTTTTTAATTTTTTCAACAGCAGGGAAAATCGTTTCTCATGGGAAAAGTACTGTTTTCATCCTCTCGATGAGGCATCTCCAAGCATACTTTCAGAATATGAGAAATGAAACATATATTAAATTACCCGAATTTTGATTATCCATCATTTTAACATTGCTTATGCAAGATCAGGATTTAGTGCTTATAGTCGGCTCTGGCACTTGGATGCTATTTTCACGACTTACTCGCTTCGGTCACTAGACTTGTATTTTTTCTGTTACCTGGGAAAATTTTAAAACCAGGGGACAGAAATTTAAAACTCACATCCAAGTCAAGAATACATCCTTAAATATAGATCAATAATCTTCATCTGGAACTAAAAAAGTACCTAAGCAAAGTAACATCAAAATTTGAAATATATCAATATGCTACGTATCAGCTACTCAAGACTTTTAATAACAACAAAGCTCTTATTTAGTTGAACAAAATATCAGTTATGCGATACAACGAATTTATATCACAATATTCGTTTCATAGCGTTCGTGTCTAGAATTCTTGAAATCAATGTCTAGCATGATCTGTATCACGTTATTTATGTTCAACGTCATAGCTTGTGTTTGAAACGCAAACATGCCACACAGTATAAAGAGTAACAGTAAGTGCACATTTATTTGTTATGTCTTTGTGCTTACCCAAGGGATTTGAAGTCATCCGTTGATCGCGTTATTATACCAAAACACGATCTACTACTTAGTTTAGCTTTAATTTCAAAGAGCACATGGAAAATATCATACTACTATATCGTCAACTATTTATAGTTCAGTGTATTCCACAACAGTTGACCAGTTCTGCTGCGGCTCGCGATGTTGGTTACGTAATTTTCCCGTAACCCTAGAAAAAAGCAAAGCACGGAACATCTGATATTACAGTGTGTATCCGGCAGTAAGCCAGAAAGTCCTAGTTCTCGCTCCGATCTATGTACTATATGGGTAGTACGTAAACAAGACTTCACCTAAAAAGCATTCGAACGGTTAAGCAAACGCGAGAAATTTATTTCATAACATTATTTGAACATTGTTCGTGTTATCGTGCTCAAAAGACGATAATAACAAATCCTATATTTTTAGTCAAATATACGTACCAGTATAATGCTAATGTTTTATAGTTGTGACAGTACTCTTAGATTACTCTTGAATTACTAAATTTTTAGATAAAATCATTAAGAGAAAGTAATCAATGTTCGACGCCCTTTCCTGTCTGACACAGTGTAACTATTGATTGTATTATTTTTATACTGTACACTTGGTTACATTTATATAGCGGTTACGCAAGTCGTAACAGAAAAAGATTTTGAGCAATTGTTTATTCATTGCTTTTACCTTTAGCTCTGTTTGAAATCGGTTAGATATTTTGTTTGCTTATTGTTGAGCAGAATTTTCGTAAATACCACACACAGATGAGTGTACATAAACACAATTTATACAATACAGTACATTGTGTATTTTTTTAGCCCACATCTAAAGATAAGGTTTATAGTAACATTTTTTTTATAGCTGGAGTACAGCAAACAGGCTGACGGCCCACCTGGTGGAAAGCGGTTACCGTCGCCTATGAACGTTTGCAACATCAGAGATGTCGTCAGATGCAGAAAGACTCATAAACTTTTAACCTAACTTTAGAGAGTGGCACAAATTGGTAACATCTTTGATATGAATGGCCATAGGCGATGGTACCGCTTTCCATCAGGTAGGCCGTCTGCCTGTTTGCTGAACTCATGCAATAAAAATAAAAAAAAGTTTCTAAAACGTCACAGATTTTTTGTATTGCATGAGTTCAGCAGACAGGCACCTGATAGAAAGCGGTTACCATAGCCTGTGGATATTTGCAACATCAAAGGTTCTATAAATGCGCTGCTTCTCTCTTAAGGGAGACTGAAACCTAGCCTCTAATACCGGAACACAACTCAAGATTGTTATGGCGGCATACTCTATACCAAGGGTGGTAGACATCCAGATGGGCAAATACCCTACCACCAGGCTATGGTTTATTTTGTCGCCTCTTACGAACGGCCGCAGGAAATTATATTCTTTGTCCGTTCTCGCACAGACATCAATGGTAAGATTTTGAAATACAATATTCCCATTTTCAAAAGATTTTGTTTACAGCCGGAAGGGAGCAAACAGATATACCATTCACCTGACGTAAAATGGTTACCGTGGCCTATAGGCGTTTGCAACACCAAGGGCTATGAGCATGCGTTGTCAGCCTGAGATAAAAGGGATGTGAAGTGGTAGACCACAAACGTCTCCACGCTGCTGAGATGAGAATATTGAGATGGAATTGAGGTGTTACAAGAATGGATAAGGTGAGAAATGAGTACATACATCTTTGAAAGGTACACCCATGACTGAAAAATTGAGAGGAAGAAGGTATGGGCATGTAATGAGGACGGTGAAAGTCACGTGACAAAAATAATGTTAAACTTCAAAATTGATGGGTAGAGAAGGACCAGGTAGAGGTAGAGAAGGTAAAGGTAGACCAAAAAAGAGATGGATGAATTGTGTGAAGGATGATATAATGATTTATGGTGTGACAGAGGAAGTATGTCAGAATAGAGGAGTGTGAAAGGAAAAGACATACTAGGGCGACCCCAAATAGTTGGGAAAAGGTGAAAAAAAAGAGAGAACAGGCCCATCCCTGGGCGGGATAGGACAGGATAGGGGGCTAGTAGGCCAGCGAAACTCTCAATTCCCGTACGTCACTAGAATTGTGCAAGGCTAATCATTACACGCTGATATTCCGTGAGAGCGTGGTACCACACCGAACGGGCTGGCCCAGCAGGCTGTAGTCGTGATAATGATTTCAGCATGGCCCTACCACGTCGAGATTCAAATTAGAAGATTTTATATACGACACTCATAGTAGCGTACGTAAGTCGTGGTAGCGTAATGGCTAGCGCACGCGTCCCAAATACAAAGGGCGCGGGTCCGAATCCTGGCCGGGACGCATGCACCACTTAGGCAGTTAATGTGCATATTGTTACAATTACCACGTGCTAAAACCGGTGAAGGAAAATATCGTTATGAAACCTGCACAGCTATCGAGCTAACCGACGTGTCAAAGTATCAAGCCGTCTTGGACAAGCGTGGCGAATATACTGTTTGTCCCCCTATAGGGGGAGGCTCGACTCCAGCAGTTGGATGTTCATAGGCTGTTATTATATATACTAATATTATAAAGAGGAATGATTTGATTGTTTGTTTGTTTGAATTGAACAGGCTCCGAAACTACTGCACCGATTTGAAATTTTTTCACTGTTGGCAAGCTACAGTATCCCCGAGTGATATTGACAATATTATATTTTCAAAAAAATTGGGGAACCTTACTAAAACTCCAATAATGTAACCCATGGTATAAAAAGATTACCTAAAATATTATTTATATCGCGTGCGGTGCGAAAACTATTGATGATAGAATAAAATAATGTAGTACGACTTTGCAGAACACATCATTATTTACAAAAAGTATCGCAACAGCATATGTCTACTTATTATAGTTATGCCACAATAAGTGTTCTTTTATTTTAAAAATTTAATTGACTTGCCGCCGCTAGAAAAGGCTCTTTATTTGTATCTTGATATTCATCCTTATCAAAATAAATTACTTCATATTAAAGACTGCTTCTATACCTTTATATAACTTATTTAATTGTTCAATTCGGACATTCCATTCAAAAAATATCACTAGTTTAAAAATGTAAGTATTATAAAAAAAGTTGGGTGATCGCCGCTCACCCTGCTCGGCTAGCTAGGCAGCACCTTATGCGATGTAGGCATCACTGGGGTACGGGTCATACGAGAGGGGAGGCAATGTCAAGAAGTGAAGTGCCGCGCGGCTCACTCCTGCGGTCGGCTCCCTACGCAATGGTCGTGTGCGGAATCGAATACTTTTAACTTGAAAATATTTTGAATTCGCTTAGTAGGTAATTAAACTCAACAAAAAAGTTCCTTTTAGATATCCGTGCGAAGCCGGGGCGTGCCGCTAGTAATATATATATCACTAAATCACAACTAAGCGATGCTTTTATGCTTTAAGCACATTTTTCTTGATAAGAATTAAGTATGTTTAGAAATAATCCTAAATTATTAAAAAGAGAATATTCATAGCAACGACTCTACTCCTGGCTAAGTGCCTAAAACATGGACACAAAGTTAATTAGTGGTGTACTTAAGTTAAAAGTGTTCAGCTTACGTTATTTAAGTTGAAAAGGCAACCATATAAATTTTAATAAGCTTTAATATGTATGCCCTTTAATTTAAAATGCAGCCTTTTGAAAATTATGGGATAAGTTAAATATTTATGCATGTCTTGTATAAAGTTGTAACATAATAGAGCTACAGAGTCGGAAATCTCTTCCATGTAGGAATTTTTGCATTTTTAAGTGAACATTATACTATTGTTATCTTCAAACTACAAAATATTTATCTACAACTTGGAGAGTAATGTTTTGCAAATTTAACATTGAGGTTAAATGTTCAAAAACGCATACGATTTTTTTTTAGAATGCTTGATTGTAAAGATGCGTTTATCGTGACGATATTAATATTTTATTTTTACTTTATTTCCAATCTTATTTATTGATTGAAATTGATTTAGTTAAACTCGAGTTAAAAGTATTGGATAATTATAAAGTCTTCACAAATATTACAAAATTAAATACTGCTTTCGATACAGTCATTTAACATTCATGATATAAAAATATATATAAATACGTGTTTAAAATAAGTAAATAAATGATTAAAATGTACACAATTAACTTTAAATAAAATTGTAATTAATATATTTTTTATTATAGTTACTATTTGCTAAGCAGAAGATATATCAAGAATCTAACTTATAAAGGAATAGGTTAAAAAAATAATCAGCGAACAAACGGCTTGTCTATAGTCATGAGTTTTGAGCTCCTGGGTCAATTGGACTGCCTCGGATTTTGCTGTACACTATCACAGACCGCGGTGATGTTCTCCGCCGATCTTGCGTCCCTTAAACGTACAGGTGTTGGTTCATTATTTACCGAACCCGTCGCCTCAAATTTGGCCACCAAATGTTGAAGAGTCGATTGTAAAGGGGCCACCACGTCTACTGTAAAATGAGCGCAATGCGCGCAACATATGCTCTAACGAACACTCATTTTGATCAAAGTTATATCATTTGAACGTGCTGTTCAATCGTGTAACTTGCCATGGTGATTTAGCATAAGTAACGGAATATAAACAAAAAATTGAAAAATATCACCAAGTCAAAATAGCTGCCACGGGCCGGCAAAATCTACCCGCACCAATTGAAAAACAGTTTGCAAGGAAAATTAATTCGGGCCATATCCTGCAAAAAGGTGCCTTTATATAACGTCAATTCCTGATATCTTATTCTAAGAAATGTTCCCGACGGAGAAGAAAATTGCTTAGATATAACAAAGCTAACAAAATAATCCCCGGAGCATTTTGATGGATAGTAGAAACACACAGTGTACAAGTTCGGAAAACTCTATTATGACATTTATATCGAAACAGGTGGTAACTTTAGGGTGTCGCAAATGCTATCGAAGTAATATAACCAGGGACTCCAGATTGTGTCAACTTGTTGCTTTAATTTCTAATCAAATAATAGTCTTGAGCACAGTTCTTTGTGTGTATATATATATATATATATATATATATATAAAAAAATATTGATTATGATATTATTTTTACCACAACACAATTTAGTTTAAATATTCAAATATTAATTTTACTTGTAATGAGCTTGCGAACAGTACAGTCGGACTACTTCCTTTCTTCCCGTCGATTTCTTCTGATCCGCGAGCGAGGTAAATTTGGCTCGAATATAGGATATTGTGTAGGAAAAAGGATGGAAAATTACACGTCATAGTATTTTTAATGTTTGGCTTGAATTTTTACATCACACAAACAAAACAATTTCTACCTACATCAACGCTTTTTGACGCCGAACAAAAATTGTTAGGCACAACTTCCCAAATATGAGAACCCTGAATGCAGAAGTGACTGAGTAGAGGAAAACGGAATAGACGTGAAAGAAAGCTAAGATGAGTGATAACAAAGAAAGTACTTACTAACTTACTCCGTTGGCTCAGCGATCTAAAGTAAGTCTTGGCCTTCGAAACGACAACACGCCATTTATTGAGGTTGGATGGTTTATTTCTTGTTTTCGGTTTTGTAATAGTAGACTTTTTCTGTAAGTTAACGCCCCGTTAACCCTCTGCACATCCCCCAAAATGCTGGAAACCACATCTGTGGTTAGTCAGCGAATCCATCGGACTTAGCCAAAGCGTAGCTTTATAGCTGTACTATCGACCATTCCGGAGGACGCACCTTTATGCTGTGAGAGCCAGCGCGAGGAAAAAACAAAGCGAATAGGAATAATTAATTACACTCTGCCTACATCGTGAGTAACATTTGCGATAGTATGAATATATGCAATACTAACAATGTCTTACCACTTTGGCAATAACAGAACTTTTAGAAGTACTATCACGTCCCTCCAACTGTCTATCCATCTGACAATATAAATATGTTACATCTTTTTTTTTGACAATAGTACATGATATATCCTATATATTTTCGTAAGGAAGCTATATTTATTCTGAATATCACACCACAATCATGTAGTGAAATTCTGAACGAAACTTTAACTGATTATAGATATAACATTATGACTGATGTGAGATACTTAAAAAATTGTACTTCACCAAATCCAATCAAAATAAACTTAGGTTTATCCGTATGTGGGATTTGATGAAGTGGATAATTAAGGTGTGAAAAGATATAGTAGGGATGTGTAGCGGTTTTCTCTGCTATATGTGTGAAAAATATGTTTTAGCGCAGGTGTGTGAGATATCGTTAAAAGATACTTTACACTATCATAAATATCGTTAACCTAGTTTTTTCACCTTATTTTTATAATTATAAAGAGCTGATGAAAAACAGCGTGAAGAATCCTACATATTAAAATCAAACCAAATTATTTATTTGCTCAAAAACATGGTAAATTAAAACATTAAGTGACAATTTGTTATTTTATGTTTCACATGTTTTTGCCCTTTCAGGCATGCAAATGGTAACTAAAAACACTTTAAAATCAACTGAGTTCCGTACAAACATTCTTTTTATGTGACTATATTGGTCTGCCTTACGGCAGAAATCGAGATGTGCGGGACCTTTATTTGACAAGCAGTTACGCCATCAGGTACTTTAAAAAAAGGGAGTCCCGAACCAGGCAACAGAACTTTTGAGGCCTGTTATTACGTATTATTTTCTATACACTGCTGTTTAATTGCGAAGCTGGCACACAGGCAGGCAGCCAAGCTAATGAAAAGTGTTTACCGTCGCCTATATATATATATTTGCAACACCAGGGGCGAAGACAACGCATTACTGGCCTGTAGGATAAGATAGAAGGATTGGACAGAAAGAATAAGACAGAGAGGATGAGATATAGGATTGGAGTAATGGGACAGTATATGGGGAGGAGGAAGGGGTTAATCGGAACTCTCATCCATCGAACAAAATACACCTCTTTTTTTTACGAGGAGTAGTAATACACTTACGGAGATCTCATCATCTGGCGATCACGGTGAGGGGTGAGGGCGTGTGCAGACTCGCCGGAATATTGCCGAAATAACCACTAAGACTCGTCATGTTCCTTCCAGTTGCCTATAGCCATGGCCGCGGGAAGTGGCTATCGCCTGCGCATATGCACAAAACGCCTAGCTCAAGGCTAATCGTTTCATGCTGATATTCTGTGAGAGCGTCATATCACACCGACCGAAACGGCCCTAACAGCTATAATCAAGATATTGATTCCAGCATACCACGGATAGTGTGTGTTTCTAAGAAGCCCGAAACAAAACAAATCATCCTGAAACAAAACCTGAATAAAATTAATCTATTAAATCACAGTAAAGTGAATTTGTTCATTCATTAAACTCGTTCATATTGTGTACATATTGCGTTTACCTACCTTTAAGAATATAGACATCTCTATTTCCGTATCAATCGATTGACATCGACCCAATGCGCTAAATACGCTGTGGCTTTTATAAGTCGACCTAAAAATAATAAAACATTTCGAAGGCATGTTTGTGCATTAAAAATGCATGAGTAAAGATCACGCTAGTTCTATTCCACACTGCTCAGTTGTGTGGCGAGCTTTTAAAGTAAATTCGATTCATAGAGTTACACACATTCTTAACGAATTCTAAAATAGAACGCTGGAACCTTTTTAGTTTGTTTAAATTTCTACAGCATTGTTTTGCTATGCAATTATATTTTCAAAAATCGTTTAGTAAAAAAAAAACTCTTGTGAGATATTCATTTTCTTTATGAAAGAAAGGTGTTTTTGTGTAGAAAATCTTTTGTTTTGTGTGTTTATAACTTTTTAAATAGCCACCAAAACTCTTTTATGTGATTGTATTGTTACATGCCGTCAAAGATAAGCGCACAGCTGCCTGTTGTAAGCATTTATTGTCTTCCCGGATTAAGGAATTCTTTTCTGTAATAGTGACATTGGGGGCCTTATTTAACGACAGGTCTTCATCTACTTGAGTCGCAGAGCTTGAGACTCTCGTTTTCTTAAATTTTCGACAGTCTGTCCTTATATGCCCTGTTTCGCCACAGCCGTAACACATAGGTCCAAACCGGAGCCTTCTCGGGGTGTTGTCTTCCTTAATAATAGTTACATTCCTAATTTTAAATGCTCGTGTATCTTGTCTAACGGCTTCCACTTCAAGAGCGTGGGCGAGTGCATTTTTTAATGATGTATGATGCGCCAATCGTGCGGTAGCCCGGACTTCAGCATCGCGTATGCCATCGACGAAAGCTGTAAGGAGCGTCGTGGGTATAATTTCCGGCGTTGATGTGTAAGCACGGCGCACTAGTCCTTCTATCTCACTCGCCCATTGTTGAAGGTTTTCACCAGGCCTTTGTGATCTCTCTCGTAGTTGGGCCCGATAAACATGTTCCAAATGTTTTTCTCCGTACCGAGTTTCTAGGGCATCTATAAGTGTATCCAATGTTCGTCCTTCAGCTGGCAGGTTTTGTAATACATTCAACGCATCCCCTCGTAGGGCCAGAGTAAGCGCCGTTAATGCATGCTTCCCGCTCCATCCGTCGCCCTCGATTAATGTCTCAAATTGATGTCGGAATGCCCCCATGACGATAAACCATCGAAATGTGGTAAGTCGAATCTCCCTGAGGCCGTCACGGTCAGGGCAGTATTGGCTGGCCCACGAGCTTCAAGCTTGCGAATGCGTTGCTCGAGCGTGTCAACCTTGTTTTGAAGCTGTGTGATTTGTTCTGTTACTTTCTCAATATCTGTTTCCAATTCCTTAACTTTAAGACTAACATTATCGACCTTGTTGACTATCTCTTCCCGGCTGGCTTGCAGGCTGGTCTGCAGGCTGGCTTCGAGTTTAGCTTGGCTGGCTTCCCTTTCCTTTCTATCCTCTTCCCGGCTGGTTTGCAGGCTGGCTTCGAGGTTAGCTTGGCTGGCTTGCATGCTGGCTTGCAAGCTGGCTATTGAAGCCAATATAACTGAAAGGTCCATTTCGGGCGCTGTAGCTGACGAACTCGGTCCGGTTCTCCTTGCCTCCTGGTTTGTGAAGTACGTTCTTCTTCCAACGGCATCCTACTTCTGACACCAGTTGTTCCGAGGTACAGGACTCGAATTAAAAATGCCGTTGGAACTACTATAGAATTTATTAGAACTGTACAAACATGTATAAAACAAATACAAATAAAACTGGATGCAACCAGTTCACACTGTACGATTCAATACAATTTGACACGTGCAAAGTCCGTCGTCTATATCGCTAATCGAAAGTACTACAAACGTCGCTTGACTGCCCGCTCCTCCATTCGGGCATTGTCTTATACTCACTACACAGTACAAAGAAATTGGCCGCGTGCACTGAGTTTGCGAGAAATAATAATTTGCACACCTGCGAACGGCCACAAAGTCGAAAAAAATAACAATAAGGATTAGTTCGACGCTAATGCTGGTTATAAAACAAGTACAAAAATAATAGCATTTTTTCTTAAGTACAAATTCAAAACACAAAAAAATTCCTTAATCCGGGCAGACAATAAACTGCGCTTACAACAGGCAGCTGTGCGCTTATCTTTGACGGCATGTAACAGTATTTTTTATACAGGCGTAACTTCGACTTTTGGTTAAGTCCCATTTACTTAAAGATTATATCTAAATTCATGAATATTTGACTCCAGCTAAACATAATAATCTTGCAGTCTTATGTATAATATTATAAAAAGGACGATTAATAAAAATCATTATTGTACCAGACTAAAATCAAAGTCGCTTACCGCAGAAAGAACCTATTTTTTTAGTATTAAAACTATTTTTGTTCGTTTCCATTACCGAAAATTCTATATTATCGGTTGATTCCCAATGACGAGAATAAAGAACACAAAAACTGTTTATATTAAGATTAATGAGTATGGTATTGTATACTAGACCATTAGCCTGTCTGTTATAAAAAGTCAAATAAGTTTTAATTTCGTCCACGTTTGACGAGTAACGCAGATTACAGTTATTTTGCCAGTATTTAAAATCAAAAGTTATTTTTAGCGGGGTAATGGATTTTTCAGTATGAATAAACATGAATCGCGGTAAAAACTCGCGATAAGTAATTTTCTTAAAAACATACAAAACTACAGTTGTTTTACTAAAGATTTTATCGATCAGTGAAAATTTCGCATCGGAATAAAAAACATTTCGGCCCTGCCACTATAAATTCTCTTAAGAATGTCAAGTTTTTTACCGCAATTCACAGTCCGAGAATTTACTGTCGATCAGCGAAAACTGCGGCGATATCGGCCCGGTAATTTTTACATGAATCCCGAACAAACACAAAAAATGTAAGAAACAAAAGACTACACTTGCAATTTTATAATATTAATAGAGGTTCCAGCAGATGTTCTCCTGCCCTGAAAAAAAAAATCTGGGTCCCGATCCCAGCGCCACCTACCGGTTCCAATTGTGGGCCAGTCAAACACACACAAAAATTCATCAAAATGGGTAAAGTCGTTCTCAAGTTGTGCGCGTACATACATTTTTATACCTTTTAAAACTTCCTTGGACATCTGCAAATATTTCAAAATCAAAATAAGGTAAATCGGATCAGCCATTCTCGAGTTTTTGTGAGACTAACAAACATCAATTCATTTTTTAAATATATAGACAAATGTTACTAATTTTTAACCTAGCCTTGTTTTATGGCGTCATAAAATGTACTCCTTGTCACCCCCCTTAGAATGTAAACTAAAACATAACTCGCATGGGAGCTGACTCCGGTAATGAATGTGAGTTGTCATGGTCGCCATAAGCAAATAGTAAGACTAGCTTGATAGCACGGTAAATAGATGGCTACAACGTTAATAAGACGGTCATGTGTAGAACTTACAATGTAATAGCATTGTACTATACAATTACAAGTTGTAAGTAAATAAATAATACGGATGACTAATTAATCTAGTTTATACTGTACCATATTAATAGCAGTTTGATGTACGTACGTATGTCGAAAGCAATTAAATATTTATGTATGTGTACAAAGTCATATGCGTACCTGTATTAAGTTGCAGTGGCGTGGAATTCATACAACTCGACTACCTTTGAGAAACTAGCGAAGCGACCAATAGGTCGAAAGCGCCATGAATTTACTGGCGCTTACGTTTTTTATTCGTACATATATTATTACTCTATTACTATTTCTTACGTTCAGCGATTTTCCACCCGTATTGGATGAACTAGCAACTCATAAACCGATCGGCACTAGCTTTTGTTTCCAAATAAGCGATAAGATTGCAAAATTGAAAATACAAATTGTAATAAAAAATACATCGTGAGTTAGACCTCTTTGTTTAGAAGTGTAAGTTTTATTTACAAAATAATTCGGTATTCTGTAGTTCGTCATTACGGCGTACGTGCTTGCAAATTTTATAGCATTTTTTAAAATTTGTTTATTGTGTTGTTGTTCATGGATTTTACTGAATTTAATGATCATTGCAGTGAGTTTTATTTATCCAAATGGCTTTAATTCATTTGGAATGATGCTCTACCGACTATTTTCTTATTTGTATGCTGATAATGGGGCCGACATTTGTATAACAACGGTATAGTCATGCATCATACGTTATGTTTTTGCAACCAACTTACCCTAGCCGAATTTTCTCCTCCTGCCACAGTTAGGCTAGCAATTAAATTCATGCCGTTATACAAATTATAACATTTCACATAGCGTTTTTA
Source organism: Dendrolimus houi (assembly GCA_039645545.1). Taxonomy (NCBI): domain Eukaryota; kingdom Metazoa; phylum Arthropoda; class Insecta; order Lepidoptera; family Lasiocampidae; genus Dendrolimus; species Dendrolimus houi. The sequence goes on from CM077122.1 coordinate 16,155,765, forward strand.
AATATTATGTTCGTGCTCCATCGCGGATAATGTTATAGTTATTGACTGTTGCCAAATGCGTCTTATAGCGTTAAAAATAACGCTGTTAACTAATAGCTACATTGCTGTATATACATACATACACACGTTATCGGTTAATATTTAACGTTAACAGTAATTTCTCATTTTTTTAATAAGTATTAATAACAGTAAATAAGACAAAGGGAACTTATCTAAATCAATATCATATTATTAAAACTAACACATATAAATATGTAAAAAACAAATAAATATATATACTATAATACATTTTTTTTATTGCATGAGTTCAGCAGACAGGCAGACAGCCCATCTGATGGAAAGCGGTTACCATCACCTAAAGACAGTTGTAATACCAAACTCAGTCTAGCTCGATCAAACCGCTGTCATTGGTGTCGTACCTAAAAGGCTAGCAGTATTACCATGCTGAATACAAATACTAATTCTCTGAGCGAGGTAGGCTCCAGTCTTTTCGGTGCCTGTGGCATCGACCAGCCGTTTTCTAATATTTTTAATAACACTTACCTTATATATCATAAATAATACATTAAACCCATCGCTACACCTACGTGAAACGGTAATTAACTAGAACATAATTCCAATTATTGTTTAACTTGATCTGCGTCAATTTTCAGTTAGTTAAAATGGAGTGTCAATTTGAGAAACACGAGCATGACGCCGCAAAAGCTACTAGCGACATATTTGCTGTGTATGGAGAGGATGACTTACCTGAAAGAACCGCTCGTTTTTAGTGTATTTAAAAATAAATAAGAAATGGTGATACATATGCATTAGCGTCATACACATCTGCGATGAATGCTTATTTTTAAGTTTAAATTTAAGCTTAAGTGGATAATAGTGTGATCAAACAAAATAAAAATTAAAACCATAAAATAGGTAAGCAATTTATATTCAAAATAAAAATATTATAAAATCCATCAGTAACAAAGTTCAACGCACTAGTTTAATATGTTAATTATACTTACCTAAGTAATATAACAATAAATTAAAGAAAAAACACTAATTTGACATTGACGAATAGGTGCGTGTTATCCAAAATTTGTTAAGTTACAATTTAAAGCGTGGGGATCGAAATAAAAATTCTTCCGATAGGTGTTTACTTACTTAAAATAGCTATATTGAGCCAAAATTTATAAGGATTTTTTAAATAATTTTCAAAAATAACAAATATCTATAAACAAGAATTATAGGCAACAGTCTCGATAGTATCTCTAGCTTAGCTGGAAAAGGCTCCATAATAAATCATTTTGAATCAAAACCCGTTAATTACGCAGGAAAACTAAGGGGAACTGGGGGCCTGAAGTGGTAGTCTTTCGAGAATCGCTTATAGTTCGTTCGCGTTAAAAATGCAGTGAGTCATCATTGTTCGCCGGACTAGCCCCGCCCTCTAACCAATCAAATCTTTCCAAATTACAAGGTCAAGTTCATAGTGACTAGTTGAAGGCATAGCTTTGAACGCGACGGTTGTGTCCTGTAATTGTGTTAACTGATTTATATTTTAAAAAATAAATACCTCACCAATTCGTAAAAATAAAAGTGGTTCGGTAATTCATAGTGGAGAGAGAAAAGTAATTTACAATGTTTTTAAGTATTTTAAACAGTCTGATTTAAATGTGACTATGGACAGCATAGTACAAAAAAAAGGCAAATGCATGCGCTGTGTCCGAGAGAACAGTTTATAGTATTCTTAGTGAAAAAAAGGAAAATAATACATTGAAATCACCAGTGAAAAAGGGGCCAGGAAGTCTATGATTGATAAATTCGATAATTTAGACAAATGTTCTATAAGGAGAAAAGTACACTCAATATATTTAAATAATTAAATTAAATTAATAAAATAAAATTTTGATTTTTAACTTTTAAGTGTATTTTTTAAATTCATTAAACTTAATCTTTAAAAATATAATTTGTTTGAATTTTAACACCACTGTGAATACACCTTTACCCTGCAGTTGCACTGATGACTCACTGCATTCTTAACTCGAACAAACTATAGTGAAATTGACACGTGTCTAGGTATACTGGATGCGTAAGATATGGCATTAATTCCACTTTTTGTTGTTACTTATCATATGAATCTGCAAAAACGACTCTTCTCTAGGTCCTCTGATGTATCATTTACTTATCTTTCTTTCTTTAATTTTTTGTATGTTCAAAGCTTGAAGTATAGGTATGTTATATACATAAATAATTATGTATAATACCATCGCTAATCCGAATCAGTAATGTTTCTACCACGGGTTGTCTTGAAGAGATCGCTTTTTAGCGATAAGAGGGCCCTATTTACATGTTACGTCACGTACATGGACTACGATGGAATAATTTATTACTACATAAATAACAAGGTTAAAACTGAGTAGTTCGTGTACATACCTAAATCTGTCAAAACAGAATGTCTTCGGAGATGCATCTACGAACATATTTAGGTTTTACATATTTTCACGTAGCAGTTAAGATTTCTGTATATATTAGCCTTAAGTTTAATATTAAATAAACCCCATAGTACACAATTAGAATAGTACTAGTTTGTAAGTTATCTTTAATGGTGTTCTGTTACAGTTATTTAGCAGCATAGTTGTTGTCATGTTCCTTTTTAAAGTTAATAATTAATTTTGTTATGTACCCTCTTATTTGCAAACAATACAATCAGCCATTTCCTTAATTGAATAATAATGTTATATTTTTATTTATTCTGTGATCAGCGCCTGTTTTGTATAAAGTAGTTGTCTATAATTTACCATAATTTTATATAACAATATTTATCCTTTATATGATTTGTTATTTATGTAGATTATAATTCAAAATCTCTCAATTCTCAATTTCTCTCAAAAAAATGTAGACAGTATTCACTTACATTTTATTTTCATGTTGGCAGATGCGATAGATTTATACTGTGTTTGGTTTATTTTATTACATGTAAAACTTTAAGTATAGTATTTTATATAATATCTTATATAAAATATTATCTAAAATTTCCAAACAATAATGTATTAAATTCTTGTGATTCATAGCCCTTTAATTAAAATAGTTTATTAATGACTTCAATCCACTATCGGTTGTGCCAATCTGCTAAGCTTCTTAGACTGTAAAATTGTTGGAGGTAGGGATGGCGAGGTGTTCTAAAAATGCTTGTAGAGTGTGCAAGGTTAGTGTATCCCATGTGTTAAAACAGTAAGGTTCTCTGATTATAAATATGTGACCAGTTGCTGTTCTTTTATTACCATAAGCCCTTCTGAGTTGTTGCAAGTATTACTGTATAATAAAAAGTATCTATCTTTTTAACCTAAAAATAAACAATATGTGCAACTTAAAATAGAAAATATTCAGATTAAAATAAAAAAACTTAAATATACAATTAATATATCCTACACCTTAAAAAAATTACAAATAATAAATAGAACCCTAATCAACGTCACTTGAGAACGTTCCCAAAACACTGTCCGCGTTACCACGTTGGATGATAGCTTATGCGTTATGTTCTTTTATAAATCGTCAAATTTTTATTTAATCTCCTGTTTATGGCGTGGAATATGCTCATTTTTATATAAATATGTATTATGAATTTCTTCACATTTTCTTTTCAATATATAAATACCTAACTAAAATATACCCAGACAAGGCTGATGTTTGAATTTAATTTAAAAGGAAATATGTTGCAAAAATACTTCAAATTCTGTCATAGAACTGTATTAAAATTTCTAAAACAGAAATAACAAAATTACCGGGTTCCTTTTTTGAATATGTTAAATCGCTTGAAAAGTTCTTTGAAAAGGTCCTCTAGTACTCTATATAAATACGAGCTTTTATCATTGGTTTAAGGGCGATTTTTGAATGACATATTTAATGTGAAAACGTGTGTAATGACGACGGGAGTACATAAATTACAAGCTCCATCTACCTGATATTTGTTCAGAGGACTTTTTGAATATTCAATTAAAAACAACCGTCAAGTAGCTCGCTTTCACAGGTTTTATCCCTTTGAAATTTTAATTCTGATAATGGATATAATAATGGAAAATTTTGGGGATAATTATGATTTACAAGAATTCTCCCTTTTATATCACAGACTCACTCTCATAGAGCCTCTAAAAATATACTTAAAAAGCAATCATCATTAGGTTTTTAATATTATTAAAAAAAGACATAATTATTGTAATTACGTTTTAGCGGTTTTACGCGCGGAATTTTATTTGATTTTGTTTATGCGTGCAGGAAGACAGAAAGAATACAATTTCCTGTGGCCGAGCGGCCTGTCGTAAGAGGCGACAAAAACACCCCACAACCAGGTGGTAGAGTATTTGCCCGTCTGGATGGCTACCACCCCTGGTCTAGAGTATGCCGACATAACAACCTTGAGTTCTATTCCGGCATTAGTAGTCAGGTTCCAGTTTCAATTAGAGAGCGGCAGCATATCGGTAGCACCATTCGTGTTACAAATGTCCTTAGGCGATGCTAACCGCTTTCCATCAGGTTGGCCGTCTGCCTACTCATGCAATTAAAAGAAAGATAGCAATTATTAGAAATTACTATTATGATACAAGGTAGTTTTAATTGTGTGTACTAGTCGCGAAAAATCAAGAAATTACTGTCTTTTTTTTAAGTAGTATACTTACTTTAACTTAACTAACTATAAAATCCTGATATTCACCAGTATAAATATGAAAGTAAAGGAAAATTTGGTTGAAATAAGATATTCATGAGTATCTGTTCTGTTTTACCCAGTTCAATTGATATTTAAATGCTATATACACCTTTACTATATATATATATATATATATATATATATATATATATATGTAAGTATATATATATATATATATATATATATATATATATATATATATATATATTTACACTCCAAAGTAAAATAAAAAAGTTATATAATAAAATATTATAAACATATTTACAGATAAAAAATATAGTCTAGATCGCTACCATTGGGGAGCGTTCCCAAAATGCTGGTCGTATTTCTCCGTTATTCATATTCATGATCCTTCGAGCCGGATTCCCATAAGTCGTCAAATATATATTGAACCTCGAAAAAGTTGAAGAGAGCAGCCAAAACCGTGATCCATTGCTTGACCCAAAACTCGGGAGCTATCCACAGGCCGATAATAGCGTTGGGTATACAATATCCACAGTCAGCAATACCCTAGGGGCGAATTCAGTTGTTTCGAGTTATTTTGTACTCTTCTATGTACGGCCTTTTACATTTATGTAATTGTTGGGATTATATTATCCAGAAAAGAAATCTGTGGCGTATATAAGTGCCTATAACTATCACAGATTCTTATAATGTCTCTGCTCCATCTGGGATAATGTTAGTGCTAGTGTGTCAGCAAATGTAGCTGTGAGTTTAATGTTTTATTTTTGATGCGATATTGTTATTGATTGTTAATAACGTTAAAAATTGACAGATAGCCTATGTATATACAGTAATGGAGTTATTCGTTAACAGCGTTATTTTTAATGCTACATATTAAGACGCATAGGGTCACGGTTAACAACTATAGCATTATCGGAGATGAACCCTCAGTATTGTTAATTAATAATGACGTTAAACATTGACAGATAACGTATGTATATCCACTAATATAGCTTATAAATAATGGTGTTATTGTTAAAGATAACATAAACAAGACGCATATGACCATAGTCACTAACACTAATTAATATTAGTATATTAATTATTAATTGATAATGACGTTAAACATTGACAGATAACGTATGTATATCCACTAATATAGCTAATAACTAATTGCGTTATTGTTAAACATGACATAAACAAGACGCATATGACCACAGTCACTAACACTAATTATTAGTTTTAGTGACTGGTCATATGCGTCTTGTTTATCTTATCTTAATTTAATTTCCTTCAATGTCCCTGCTCTATCTGGTATAATTCCTAGATATATAATCAAAGCATTATATTCAAAAAGTGTATCCTCAAATTAAGCAAGTTACGCGCGTTTTATAGCTAATATACAACGGACTACTCTGGAGCCGATCCCACACACCCAGACCACAGTAAATCACGGATAAAATTCGTTTCCGAAATTTACCATGTCAGGAATTGAACCCGGATCCTCTGCGTTGCAGTGAAGTAGGCCGGCAATAGCTTAGCCCACTCAACCACAGAGGCCGTCAGACTACAAACCAGTTTCGATTACCAGGATACCAGTCAGGCATTAACAAAACACAATGTATTTAAATAAAAAGCACAGGCAACTATGAAGAATATTTTAGTTTTAGATTTTGAATAAATTGAAATTAATGTAAGAAACTATTTACTTAAATGTATTTCGTGGATTAATTAAACCTGGTGAGCTCGCAATCTACGTGCACGTATGAATGCTGGTTCCAGTAATGTGCTTTAACCAAAACACAATTACAAATTGCTTAGCTTATGGATATACGATATGTTTGTTTGTCGATTATTTATTTATGTTGAGGAAACTGGGAACCTTCTAATTTGTACAGCTATAAGGATAACAGTATGTTCCGTTGTAAAAGTTTCAAACTAAATTAGCCCCGAAAACAAGTTTAATGAACGAACAACGTCGTGAACATTTCCATTGGGAACTTTGGGCGTTGTCCATTTACACCAACAGTTTTTCAATTAATTTTCCGTCCGACACAGATACAAATTTCGTGGTTGAAATTTTTCTTTAAACGCTTCTTTTACCGCTTTGAATTTGCCTTAAAAATTCTGGTAAGTTTATGTCTACTTGGGTAGCTCTAGATTTAGAAGTAAGTTTAGGTATCATACTTTTTTATTGTTAAATTGGCTTTTGTTTTAAATATGACTATTGGTGGCAGTTGCTTCTTTTTTGAAAATTAAACTCAATGTAATGGACTGTATGATTATTATTATTAAACTATTACATGAATTAGAAATATACATAAAGAAGTACGTATGGCAAAGTAATTGTGTAAGAGAGTCGAGTGAGAGTGATAAATAGTCAAATGCTAATGTTATTAATTAGAAGAATAATTTATGCCTCCCAGGCCACTCCTATATCCCGCGTACCGTCCGACGCCTAGCTGCTAATTGTGCGAGCTATGGGCGTCGGCGGTATGCGGGGTGCGGAGGTAGGTAGGGTAGGTGTAGTCCGGCAGGCGGGTCAGGGGGGTGCTCTCAGTCCACAACAATGACTGCAAAATATTCATAAATATTTGCATTTAAAAATATTTTTACATACCTATATCTTATTTTATGTATAAGGCATCGTCTGGATACAACGCGACTGCGCGATTATCGCGTATGTAAGCAATGAGACCATCACGTGGTCGCGCGATAACCAAAACTAGGTGTTCTAATAGAATGCGAACACACGATTATGGCGCGAATTAACGACGCGGTCGTTGCACTGAGACAGCTGCGCGAGTCCTCCGTGCTGTCTCGGGAGCGGCCGCGGAGCCCACCTCACATTTTGTATGCCATCGGCGTTACGGCGTTAAGCATAGACGTCGGGAACGCCCAGATTTTAGTCTCTGGAAGTATATAGATGACCTATTTACGACGCGAAGCGTATATCGCGCGAATTTCAATGAGGACACCTTTTCGATATTAATATGTTTGATCGCGCGTTCTTATGAACTTAACTCGCGCGAATAGATAATCAAACATTTTAGTCCCGCGACCGCATCGCGTAAATGCCTATTAGGACACCTACCGTACGAGTAAAATCCGCGCGAACTTATGATCTATCGATCATAGATTAGGACGACGCCTAAAAATTTAGCGTCCGTGCGTTTGTGTCCATTAAACTCGAAAGTAGTCGACGAATTAACTTGAAACTTCAGATTGAATCACAGGAAAGCGTATCCAGGATTAGCTAGTAGGATAAACTATACCATTATTGGCACCCATCAATAGCTGGCATCCTATTTATTATATTGTTACGAGTTACAGGACTCGAATTAAAATGCCGTTGGAATTACTATAGAATTTATTAGAACTATACAAACACGTATAACACAGGTACAAATATAGGCAGACAATCGGCAGACAAACACACATATTGTATATCCACAAATTAAGCAAGTTACGCTTGTGTTATCGGAAATATACAACGGACTACTCTGCGGCCGATCCCAGACACCCAGACCATAGTAAATAACGGAGAAAATATGTTTCCGAAATTCACTAAACCAGGAATCGAACCCGGAGCCTGTGCGTTGCAGTGAAGTAGGCCGGCAAAGGCTTAGCTCGCTCTACCACAGAGGCCCCCAAAATATAACTGGACACAACTAGTACAAACATAATACACGATTCAATAACACGCGCAAAATCCGTCACTATATAGCTTATCGAATATATGCTCGTTTTGTCTCGCTGGTGACCATCGCTAGACTGCCGATCTCCCCATTGGGTCATTGCTATATACTGCACCGATACAATATGGCTTCCGCCCGCGTAGATTGAATTTTTTAGAATTCGTAATCCGCACACCTGCCTAATTATGCCTGAAAACAGCCATAAATGAGTATAATAGGCTGCTCTCAACAATAACCAATAAATAAGTAAACAAAAGAAGACAATCATAAAAGAACTACAATGTTACTAGATCAATGCCGAGAGGCGGGTAGTAAATGTGCTTTGTTTACAAATATACAGGTGGCTCAATTGTAACAATATATAATTTATTTAAAACATTAAGAAATTAATTAGTTTTCGTTTAGAATTAATATGTTTTTATTTTATAGGGTTAATTATATTATTGTTGGCACTCCGTACAATAATATTATTAATACATTCATATTTCTGATTGTTTTAATAAAATAGTAGGCTGCCAATAACTGTACTGCGGTACCAACAATAGTACAGTTTACACTATATTATGGGTTGTCTGGAAGAAATCGCTTCTTAGCGATAAGACCGCCCATTGTGCACATTTAGAATATTTTTAGGCTATAAGGTTTCTGTAATGGTGTACAATGAAGTGTTATCTATCTATCTATCTATATTATATTTATACTGCGTTATAATTGTAAAACAAAACTTTTTCATTGTTTAAAAATAGAATATCTATGATGCCCATCAAAACTCATTTCAAAATTAATTAGTCGACTTTCAAAACTTTCAACAAAATTCTAGGTTTTATATCCAAATCAAAGTTGCCTTCAAAAGGTTGGTGCACGCTTGACGGAACTTTCCGAACAATCTATGAATAATAAATTGTTCAATGGTAAAAACCATCCATTTGAGTTGAATTTTCTGTGAAAAAGACATTTTTCAAACAAGTTAATTACTACCTCTTTCATTGTGCACTTGTCTGGAAAGAGTAATTGGAACAGCTAAATTAAATATTCAACGTTCGTATTTGCTATTCGAATTCTTATTGATATTTGCTCTGCAGAAGGTTGAAAAAAGGCCAATTTTGTCTAAAGAAATTTAATGATTTTTTTATTGCTTGAATTAAGCAGACAGACAGACGGCCCACCTGTTGGAAAGCGGTTATGATCGCATATGGACACTTGCAAGCTACAAATGCGTTGCTGCTCTTTAAGGGACACTGGAACTTGGCCATCGATACCGGAACACAACTCAAGGTTGTTATGGCGGCAGACCTGGGGTGGTAGCCATCCAGACGGACAAATACCCTACCTACATACCCTGGCTGTGGATTGTTTTGTCACCTCTTACGAAGGGCCACCTGGCCGCAGGAGATTGTATTCTTTCTCCGTTCCTGCACGGATATATCTTATACTATTATATAAAGTTGAAGAGTTTGTTTGTTGAACGCGCTAATCTCAGGAAGTACTGGTCTGATTTGAAAAATCTTTCAGTGTTACATAGCTTATTTATCGAGGAAGTCTGTATAGGCTATATATCATCACGCTAAGTCCAATAGGAGCGGAGCACCAATGAAGAATGTTTCAAAATCGGGGAGTTTTTTTATCTTACTTTTTTAAAACTATTCCACGCAGACGAAATCGCGGGCAGAAGCTAGTTATAGATATGAATACTGTATACATACCGACGTTTTGTACTGTTAGTTTTTAGAGCTCCTCTACCTCTGGCAATAACGAAGCATTATGAAATCGTCCTGTCTGTTCATATGTATTTTTATGTTGCAATCATTTTTCTCGAAAAATACTCGCTATGTATACATTAATGGCCGGTTCCTATATCATACTATACTTCACTTACGTTACTATCGGTTGTAATTTGACATTACTTGTATGGAGCTTACGACAAATTTTAATCGATAGAAAGGCAATTGAACGTTCGGTACGATATAGCTACTGGCCAAAAATTATATATGTCATCTATTTTTCGTTTTTGTAGTGAAATCGTTAATAATGTAAAAATTAGGGGTGATTGCCATACATGTAGCTGAGAGTCGAAACTTTTTCAGTGTACATACTTATGTGGCGTATCGTTAGTCAAATTTTGGAAAAATAGTTATAATAACTATTTTCGATAATGATTTTTTATTTGAGTTATTAGGTGAAGATATATATTCGCTTTCAAAGTCGTAAAATTGTTTGCCCTAACTTTTGGATAAAGGAATCAAAATTGGTATGAACAAGATCCGTTGAGTAGTTTTAGAAGTATAGAGTATTTGGAATAAAATGTTTTGTAGTGTTTCGTAGGTAAATGATAAAAATAGCGGCCGTTTGTCGTCTTTACGGAAACCTTCAACATTTCAAAGAAATCCTTGATCTTTGTGTCAGATATCGCGTTTCATCTGACGCGTGGTTACCAATTTATTCACAATAGGCGAGTGGAAAATAAAATCCTCTGAGATACTATTTACCATCTTCAAAACATAGCAGCCTCACAAATTTTGTACAAACTTATAAGTTTATACAAATAAAAGGTGTCAAGTAGCGCATTAATTGTTTAAAAAGTAATTAAAATTATTTATATCATGATATTGTTATGTATTTGCGTGATATATATCAAAATACCATTGGAATTATTACAAAGTTTATTGTAAGTACGCACACGTATTTCACGGTTCTCACAAGTAATGTGTATGTGTAATGACACAAATCACGCAAAGTCCGTCGTTATAAGATACTCGCCCCGAAAGTATACTAGGTAGCGCCTCGATCGCTGCTGAAACTCAACTAACTGAGTCCTCTTCCAGCCCCCCCAACTTACCGACCTTATATATTTGTAAAGATAGCCATGCCCATTTAGCAAAATGCCTACTAGTCATTGGAATTCCCTACTTAAAAGCTATGGCTTCTAAGAATATGTGCATGAAAAGGCAACAACAGACAAAAGGATTTATGATGTGTTAGTGGGAGACATACAATGGGATTAAGGCGAACAATAGATCATTTAAATTCGAAGGGGTAATAAAACACCTGTAAAGGACTTGTATCGCTTCGCAACAATATTTTAAAAGTAAGATCATAAGATATTATTTTACCACCTGTTGAGTTATTTGTATATACCTATAACATTTGTTACTGTGCGACTGTTACCCTAGTATCCTTTTTCCGCACTGTTTACTTAGTAGAATGACGAACACAAAACAAAAAAAAATTCACGAATATAATGTAATTTTTTCACGTCTACGTAAACTACGACTGTCGAATTATTCCGCCCACGTTCTCACAAAAGGTTTCTGTGTGTTAAGGTCATTACCCTAATTAAAACATAATGTGTTGTAATGTCGTAAAAGGTTAACAACATAATGATCAAGTAACGCCTTTATGGGAACAGATTTTAGTAAATTTTGTTACACCAAATATTTTTACCACATACTACAGTCTACCTGTTGTTCTTGTGTATAGAAATATAGCTATATTTATTTCAAAATTGACTCTAAAACCGACATTAGATGTATCATTTCTATCTTTTAATTTTGGTTGAATCAACCAAAGTGATCCTTAAGAAAACAAACTTGAATAATTCATTGTCATTGAATTCCGTCGTGTCCTTTCAGTTATGTGCCTTTGAACCAGATTGATTCAATTCCGTTGTTCTGTGTAATATCAACATTACAGACTAAATAATATAACTCATGAGTATACTATCGCTTCCAAAACAATTTTAGCTATTGTTAAAGAAGAAGCAGGGAAACAAAATCCCCAGCAACGTGATTTCTTTACTTTATATACGTTAATATGATCAATATCCACTATATTCGTCATTAAAAATAAAAATATAGTCAATAATAATATTCAATATTGAAATTATTACATTCATTTCGTTTTAACCAATTTTAGTACAAAGAATATTACTTTATTAGAATAGTATTGTTTTCAAATTTAAAGCGTTGATTTTTTAGATTGTTCCACTCCGATGTTCAAAAATTAGAGGGGAAGAACACGCATCAAACAAATAAATGTCTTAAACTTATTAAGTCTTGACTTAAACAATCCTTTCCCTTGATTTGTCGTTTGACATTCCTTTACATAAACTGATCCTTAAAAGCTATACTATCATAAGATTTGGTATAATAATCTATACTTAATAAAATTATATAGGTAAAGAGGTTGTTTGTGACGTTGTAGGGAGTAATCTCCGAAACTACTGAACCGATTTTAAAAAATCTGTTAGCTGGCACTGTTTCACTGTTGGCAACCATTTTTTTTTTTTAAGGCGGGGGAAATGCATTTCGCACAATACCGGGTCCTTTGCTAGGGATTAGACCATAGTCGATTATGGAGGCAATCCCCTGGGGGCTGCCAAACACTAATGGACCGGCTTGTGTGGAGACTCGAACCAACCTACCAACCAACTCAATACTCCACTAAAACCACCCTCCTCCCATGTGCTACGTTCTAAGTCTCACGCTCTTATGCCATAAGCGCGGGGCTTATGGCAGGAAGAGCCTGAGACTTAGAAGGTAGTTACGCCCACGCTGATCGCAGCGCATCAGTGCTTGAGAATGCCCCGGGAAGCAGTGCAAACTCACTTCGTCAACAGGGGTGAAGACTCCTCGGCTCCCTAGATGCTAGAGGGTCCCAGCAGCGGTATTTCAAGGAGGGAGATCATGCGCAAATCTGCGCCTCCGGGACCCCGACTGACGTCGGTACCCGTGAGACGCATGCGCAATTGTACCTATCTCCCTATAACTGTTGGCAAGCTACACTATCCCCGGTTGACATAGGCTATATTATTTTTTCAAAAAAAATTAGGAATCTTTACTAAATAAAACTCCAATAGTGTAACATAAGGTGTAAAAAAATGCCTAAAATCGCGTGCGCTGCGAAAACTATTGATGATAGAATAAAATAATGTATCAAATTAAGCAAGTTACAAGTCCCAGACACCCAGACCATAGTAAATAACGGAGAAAATACGTTTCCGAAATTTACTATACCAGGAATCGAACCCGGAGCCTCTGCTTTGCAGTAAAGTAAGCCGGCAAAGGCTTAGCCCACTCAACTACGGAGGCCGTCGATACCTTTATATAACTTTTTAAATTATTCAATTTGGATATTCCATTCGAAAGATATCAGAGTTTAAAAATGTAAATATTAGAAAGAAAAAATTAGTTGCTTGGTCGCCGCGCACCCTAATCGGGTAGATAGGCTTATGCGATGTAGGCGTCACTGGGGTACGGGCAGTACGAGAGCGGAAATATTTTGAATTCGCTTAGTAGGTAATTAAACTCAACAAAAACTAAAGAGGTAAAGTCTGTGAGTTAGTGACGTTGTAGGGGGTAATCTCTGGATCTACTAAACCGATTTTGAAAATTCTTTCATCAGTGGAAAGCTACATTATTCTTGAGTGACATAGGGATTGTGATTAATGATAAGTATTTTTTAATTTTTTTCTGATGCCCAGCGAAGTGGGCACAGGTCAGCTAGTACAGTATACGTTTATATTTCAAAATCGGCCAATTCGATTCCTGACAAGGGTAATTGATTTTTCAAAAATCTAATGATGCCACTTTAGTTTTGATCAAAATAGTCCTCGAGAGTCCTTTAAGTGTTTTTCGCTATTTTCCATAGTTTAAGATTTGTCCCTGAAAGCCCACTTGAATAATTTACCTCTATATTAACAGTGTGTCGGATTCTTAGAACTGTATTAAAAAGTCGATGATGGTATGCGACGAAATAATACAAAACAAATAGCGTATTTATGAACGATGGCGTACATCAATATAATTGGTATAAAACCAATTTGTCTCACAAATTAGAGACTATTATATTGCTTTGGAAAGTCATTGGTTGAAATTGTGGGGACTTAATTATTCAATTCGTGCTGGCTTACTGAAATAAGCGTTGTGAAATAACAATCAGTCGTCGAGTTACAAACAAAATATTTATTAATTTAGGTGTCATTTTGAGGTTTGATTGATTTTTATTACGAAAGTTTGGTAGGATATAGATATGTACTAATTGTATTTACTATATTATTTTATTTATACAAAATACCTATAAAAATACAAATTCTACCTACAATCCTTTAAGGGGCGGTTCTTATGTTCATTTGCCTTAATATCATACAAGTAATGTCGAACTTATACAAGTGGTAAGGCAAGTAAATGAATAATAAGATATATGAACCATTTACTGATACTGAAAACTAATTTTGGACCCTCAGTTATATGAGATAGCCGTTATGGAAACTAATTTGTAGTTACTTAGCGGTTAGAGGATGGCCCCCTAATGTATGTTTTTCCGTGATTTACTGCAGCGTCATGTACCGGTATATATCAAATATTACATATCACGATAACATTTAATCCATGTATACTTTAAGAGTTATTTAAAAAAGAAAGAGAAAAGAAAGAATAAAATAAACACCACTTATTTTCCTATAAGATTAATATAAAATAACAATAAAAAAGATCTTTGTCCAAAAACACAAGATGGCGAATTTATAAAATCCACATATAGCCAATAGTTTCTGAGAAAATTACTGTTACATAGAAAGACAGACGAAATAACTGATACAAAGCCAAGCTGACAGATATAAGAACAAACATGAAAAGCACTTAATTCTCATAATAATAACAATTTAAACTCCGTAATAGAAGTGTTTTAAAGCTAATTTTGTTCAAACCAATGTGTTAATCTCGGGGCTTTATGCAAAATCATGCGTCACATATCACTCATATAGATGTAGAGTAGGTGTAGATAAGCTACTGTCAGAAACTTGTCTGTTCAAAGCTTCTGTTAGTTGAAGTACAATGACTTTAGGATGATAAATATCTTTGTGATGTTAGATATTTCATTAATTAAGAGTATACTACAATAACTGAAATTGAGACGAGAGATATTAACTCTTGCAGTGAGAGTCATTAATAGTTCGTAAACCTTAAAAATTTAAGATAAAGAACTATAAAAGAAAAATACATATGGTGCCGAAATCAAATGATTGGGAGAAGATGAAAGAAAAGAGAGAGAAATATAAACATTGAATATGAAGGAAGAGACATGCGTTAAAATCCACAGTTCTATATCATTTGGGTAAGAAAACTTACAAAATCGATCAAATGCGTAACGTACCACGCACATTATAGAGTTCTCAACGCGTAGAGGTTGTTATATAAATACGGCAACGTAAGAAAATATTTTGATCGGAAATACGACATAAACCATATATATGACATAAACCATTAAAAAAAATGTTTAAATAAATGTTTCATAATTTTTTTTCTAAATATAATACTTTAATTTGTTATAGAATTTTTCATTTTATAATTTAAAAACTAGATGGAGGGGGGCAATATTTTTACGATTTTAACATCTAATATCTCACCACTTATGAACCTAAATAAAAAGTAATTGAGGAACAACGACATGATTTATCAAGCTTAGATGAGTAATGCCACACACAACGATAGTAATGGCGGCGCTGGATTTAGATGGGAATGTGAGATTGAGCACGCACGTACCTGATTAATGGACAAATGCAGCTACTCCTCATTTTCACTTCTTCTTCACTTCAGTTCAGTTGTTACAGTATGTTTATAGTATTTAATTTTAATGTATATATTTATTGTATTTTATATTGGGTATGTTTATTATATTTTATACTTGCAGTGCGGAGCGGGTTATTTATAAATTATATACATTTATGCTATGTTATGTAATGTTATTTTATTTACAATAGCGGGGCGTATTTGACTTATTTTATTATGATGACATGATAATGACTAACGCGCGTGCGAAAGGAGAACGCGTCGTTAGATTCGAAGAGGGAATATAAATGTGTTACAAAAATGTTTGAATAGGTCGAAAGGAGGTTTACATGGCGGTACAAATATTATACACATATTATAATAGGTACCTATTCGATGGTTCAAGCTAAAAAGTTAGATAGATAGATAACACTTTATTGCTCACCAAAATAAACAAATACAGAAATAAAATGCATAATTACAAAACTTCTTGGCAAAACAACAGGCGGCCTTATCGCTAAAAGCGATCTCTTCCAGGCTTCTTCAAGGTTAGTGTGTTTTATATACATAAAATATTTATAAATAAGAAGTAAAATGTTTTTTGTATCGTAAATATAACAGTGAAACTAAACTACCTTAAAAATTAAATTACACTATAAAATAAAAAAACTTTAATATTAAAAAGTACTATAAACGTATTTATAGGTAAAAAAATGTAATCTTGATCGCTGTGGGAAGCGATTCCAAAATGCTGGCCGCATTTCCACGTTATATGGCAACGCTGATCCGTTGCTCTAAATATAGGCCAGCCTTTTGGTCACGCGAGTTATGTTTGCGTTACCTTTCTTTGAAATTGAATATTTTTTCTTTAATTTTTAACCTATAAAAATTATATCATATTAATTAAAAATTTGGTACAAAAAATATTTTTGCGAAAAGAGTTCGAGGTGTAAAGCTGTAGGTGTGGGACGACGCTGACATTATACACAAATCGCTATAAATACAAGAAATTAAAGGCAGCTCACGTTTTCAGAAGCGTTCCGTAAATTACAGTTTAATTTTCCTTTAAGGATTTGCATAAGTAATATTTGAAGAATAATATTGTATAACAAATTGTCTATAAAACAAAATACAGCTTTGTTTTTGTTGAGTGATGCTCATTTTCCATTTATTACGTGAGAAATAAATTTATAGTTTATCGTTTGATTCTTGACGGTATGTTTCTTCTTCGGTTATGCGGATTCTCTTATTTGATTATTGTTTTGTGTTATGCGTTTGAATACAATCTCATCTGATGTTAAGCAAAAATGTGGGCTAGGATAGAACACGTACGTACTTACTAGGTAAGAGTAAGTACGTACTTACTTAATCACAAGATTTAATACCTGTTTTTTAGGCGCGTTAGTTTCAATATTTATAGATGTACGGTGAAAGTAAAACTGAGAAGCTTCGTTTTATAAATGGTATATTTCGCGACCGGAAATTTTTAGTATGTTTGTTTCTATAATAAAAAGTTTAAATTTACGCGAGTAAAGACAGGTCAAAAACCTTAGCTGAAAACAAAACAAATATTAGTATTCGCCTTATTACCTAAAGAATGAATAATATGAAATAACGCAAAGAGACCCCATGTTAATAACGCGTCACTACCAGAGAATTATGCATTTTGAAGTATTATTTCTTATTTGGACCTGAACTGACAGCGACAAAAATTTAATATCCTGCAATATATAGAGTCGGAACCAAAATTACGTGGACGGTCAGACGGCGAGCGTCACAACGCTCTTCTTCCCCACCGTTCATGCTGCACGTCGCATATTAAAGGACGTCAAAGTTGACACTGTATTGGACCCAAGCTCTAACTGGACACGGAGGGTTCGCTGCTTACCTGCACAGGCTTAAATTAAGAGACAGCCCAGCTCCGGAGTCACAGACGAAACCATCCAACACTTGTTGTCATAGTGCCCGGTATACGACCAGCCCAGGTGAGACCTCGAGACTGTTACAAAAACCAGGATCACAGAGGTTACTATTTTTGATTTGATGTCAGGTAAAGACTCGAAGCCGCATCTGGAACGGTTTTGCTTGCGGCTGGTTAAAGAGGCTATGAAGCGCAACAGCACGAGGTGATGGAGGGTTCCGTCCCCTCTGTCGTCACATAATAAAGATTATATATGATAATGTGTGTGGGTAATATGTATGATGTATGAATGTATGATATATTTTATAAAGGCCCTGACTATGTTAGGGGTGAAGAGGGGTCTGAAGGGCCTTTATATATAAAAACATATATATAGAGTCAAATTAAAGACAAGCGAACTGCAAATCGATCCCAGTCTACATTAATTTACATTATTTTTTAGAATATTGTGCAACAAAACCCTGCCCTATATAGCTTGCCATTTTCTCTCTCCATCCTAAGGTTGTCTGGAAGAAATCGCTGTCAGCGATAAGGCCACCATTTGTACGTAATTCTAAGCTGTTTTACACAAAAACAGCTTGTTTCATAAATTTTATTTTACAATAAAGTATATTCTATTCTATTCTACATTAAAACAGACGTAGGTTCCTGGGCTATTATTGATAGCTTTAGGGCATCAAAGTCATGTTTGCCTAACCCTTCCACTTGAATTAATTTGATCCCAACATTGCTATCAATCTCGTGCAATTAATATCGGTGTAACCCCCAATCCTTAAATGTTATTGCACGTCGGTTATTAGGGTCTCAAGATTTATAGACCTCCAATAAGATAGATTCGATGTATGTGTAATATATCGAAGTGTTTTTATTAAGTGCTAGAAAACATTTAGCGAAAAATCGAAAGTTATTTGCTATGTAGTTTCAAGTTATGTATTTATTGAGAAATTTTCTACTGTTTCTAAATTAAATTAATATGTTTATTAATTCTACCTTTGATATTTTTTGTAATAACTAATCAGAATAAATTATAGAAGTGTTTAATATTTTCAAATAATTAAGGTATTTATATATTAATCTGTCAAAGCTATATAATTACTGCAAACCCGCTGTGAATCGGGCATTCTTCATTCAGAAGTTAAATAAAAAAGTTTCAAAAGCTCGTGTTTCATTATATAAATCCCACATTAACACTAGATTTTGTATGAGAGTGGCATCATTTCCGAAAAATTGTTTCTGTAAACGTCTATATGTTGTTTCAGAAGCTGTCTATTCGATATAATATCGGCCGCAGAGTAGTCCGTTGTATATTACCCATAACACAAGAGTAACTTACTTAATTTGGGGATTTACAACATGCGTATTTGTCTGCTGATTATAAAAAAAATTTAACCAATTTTCCCCAAAATGGGTTGCAATGCAGATTAATAGTCGATTTAAAATTGTCGTTCCAATGTTATGAAAAATAAAATGGAACAATTTCTTGTCTGCAAAACCTGATAAAAGTGGGAATAAATTTGCTTTCATTCCGCCTGTTGATTGTAAAAGTGTTCTGAGGTTTTTTCAATTTACTTTACAGAAGTCTCCAATTTGTAGATGAACAAATGTTTGAAAAAAGCTTAATTTCGACAAGATCTTGACTACATTAAATATATAGATAGATACCTGTATAGTAAAAAGATTAATAAGAAGTTACGTACTGTGTAGGAAATCGTGTTTAATTTACACTTACGACAAAAAACGCATAATAAATAAGACTTAACAAACATTATTCATATTAAATATGTAACAAATGTCGAAATAAAAATTCGAAAGAAGAACTTAGAAAAATTGTTTTTTTAATAATTAAATATCTTTTTTAACTGTACAACTTCTTCACTTTCATTTTTATTTAATGTGTAGGTACATAAAGTACTTTTATCATCACAGTATGATACACTGGTTCACAACACTTATAATTTTGTATGATCCCTAGTTATTGTTATGTGTAAAATTTTCCCTATCAATTAGGATCGGCTTAACACCTCTTCTCATTCCATAATTTTATATACTCTAACGTGTAATTATGTGTTTACATATTTAAGAGTAAATACTAAAAAAAAATGTGTTTCAAAGAGCTGACGTTAAAAGGCTTTGCTAGTAGCTACATAAATAAGAAAATTACTAAGCAACATCATTACGATTTTATAACATCTTCAGCAGACTCGTATGTATGAATAATCTTGATATATAAAAATGAATGTTTGTATGTCCTTTATAAAATCGTAAACTTTACATATTTTGATCATGTGATGATCTTTAGCAAAGTTATTGTGCATGAGCCAAAGAAGGTTTCTGAGTTGGTTCCCAATTGGACCCGGAAGGTGGCGCTGCTGTCGACATATCGATTGAAGCTTTTCCGGGCAGGACGACGTCTGCCGGGACAGCTAGTATGTATGTAATAAAAATTATCATCCCTCAGTTGTATGTATGACGGCCATTTACGTTTAGTTTTTTTGCAATGTATATACATGTATTGTTATTTAGCGGCATTTATAATACAAATAGATTGATAACAATTTTTTTACTCACTAAATAATAATTTCAAAAATGCATGAAAATATATTGGTTAAATCAATATGCAACCTTATCGAATCTCTTCCAGGCAACTTAAAGAATAATTCAAACTAATCTGGCAGTGTCAATAAACCTTCCTGCCATAATTTATCCATATAGACTTAGGTATTTTTGAGAAAAATATCTGTAATACATAAGCTGTTTGTAATAATCTATACTCATATTATAAAGAGGAACGAATGCTACATTAGCATGAGTAACATAGGCTATATTTGATTTAAATAATCGGGTTGAATATTTTTGTCAAGGCAGGACAACGTCTGCTAGGATCGCTAGTATAATAATATAAACATAGACCGTCACGCTACAGATGGACATACGGACGAACTTGAGGACTCTATATGAGTTTCCTTTTTGTCTAAATGGCTACGGAATCCTAAAAGTGTATGTGAGATCATTGCCGGCGGCAAGCATTCCCAAAATGCTGGCCATATTTTCCACGTTAGATGGCTATGTCGGAATGTAGCTGTATCCAGTTAAGTAACTTAAATCTTTAATCTTGGCTTATGTTACGTCACAAATTGCGTGTTCGCTAGCTGTTTCGTTTCACACCTACGCTGAATTCTGACGAAGTTATTTCACATTTGTGAGGTGAGTTTTTAGGTGGAAACCTTTACGTTCCCCACTACACTTTTTATGAACAGAATTTTATCATAAAATTATGGAATAACCGTTTACTTTATTGTTGCTACTTATAATAGTGTAAAATACAAATATTTTTTTAATACTAAATGAAATTGCATTTAAAATGTATCGTTCATTCTAAAGTATATATTTGCAAAAGTAACTTTGTTGCTGTATTACCCTTTCATGGCTAAACGGATAAAAAAAAATATTGGGATGGATTATATCTTAGGGAAATACATAAGCTTATATATGTACCTCACCTCAGAAAACATCGTCAAGGGGGTGAAATGATAAATAATTGATGGACAGTCCATAATAGGTAATTGTTTAAATTTTCTATACTTAGATTTCATGAATAAATGTCCTCCTTCGGACTGTTATTAAAAATACATAAAATATTTTCCTAACTATGTTATTACACAAATGAGTCTGCTTCGTGCGCATAATTCTATTAGTGGACCAAAATTCATACATATATGTAACTGCAGCATTTCCCGAGATAAATTAGCTTTAACATACAAACAGACAGATACCAGAAAAAGACTATGAAGATTGGTCTAAAGGTAAAATTGATATTTTAATGGATAAATCAAGGTATCTGTAACTATTTTACTTGAAAAAGCTCCAGTTAAATTAATTTTCAAACATGTAAAGCACATCATCATTCAAACAGATTATCCTGTCCAGTGAAAACCCAACATTTAACCCAAAACATGTCCGTCATTAACAGCTTAGTTGTTCCAACAAAAACATTAATCAAAAACATTATTATCAAGACGCAACTATAACAACTTGTCTACAAACATGACTGAACATGTCAGATTATTGCGTAAATACGCTTAGAGTAGATTAGGAAGCCTTACAACGTAAATTATTGAATCGATTTTACCTATTATCATTGGCACGTGTTAATGAATACGTTTCACCTAATTCACTGGTTACGTTGGAATAAGTAGATACATATTGTTTGAATTTATTAAAATTTTATGTATGTACAAAGTTTTTTTATTTACGTTGTCAATGCTGTTGGACGTAAGCCATTTCAAGTTTTTATGTTTTTATCACGTATCCCTATTACTAATTGTCTAAATTTTAATTTATTTATAACTAGCGGATGCCCGCGACTTCGTCCGCGTGGTGCAGTTTTTTAACTATCCCACGGGAACTCTTTAATTTTTTCGGGATCAAAAGTATCCTGTATGTTGACCAGCGATATAAGCTACCACCATACAAAATTTAATTTAAATCGGTCCAGTCGTTTCGGAGATCAGCCAGTACAAACAGACAGACAAACCGAGAAACAAAAAAATTGAAAAAAATCTAATTAGTTCTATTTCACTTCTTACACCCCCCGGACTCGGTATTTAGCATTTGTTTTCATTGTACAGAAATTTGATCTCTACAATTTTATTATATGTATAGATAGATAGATTATCTTTACACCAGGAAAACGTGTCCCATATTTTATAGTACAATCCATAAAATCAACATTCAATAATAAAATTAAAATTATAAATTTAAATAATTAAATGAATATACAGTACATATTCACATGCACACATATTCACATACATACGCTCATATTCACATATATACATACACAAGTTATCTCTTAGGTACACTAATATGCATTGGGCAATGCCTAATGTAGGCGCGCACCGCTTTCTAATGGTGGTCTGGAAGCAATTGGAGCGCGCCAGGGCAATCATGCCCGAGGCGCTAAAGTAGCTGGGCAGCTCCAACGTTGCCCTGTACGCGTTATTGTACGAGATACGAAGGGCCGTGTAGCTGATTTGTGAATAATTAGCCCACAGAGTGCACGTGTATAGACATGGGCAAAATGCTTTAAAAAGCGTTAACTTTACTTTTTGTGAGCGCCGTGCAAATCTGCGGGCAATCATATAAATACTTTTAGACTCTCTATGATGTACAAAAAATATGTAACTGTCGTCTCGGTCTCCCGCTTGCTTCACCAGCACCTAAACGCAACATTACACTTTTCATCGTTCCAACGCGCTGGTGGTTTGATATTTTTATCTCGAAAGACAATATTGTTTTCGCCGGTAGATACGAATCCTCAATGGAATAGCTTGAAATGTTCTTGTATAGAATAAAGAAAGAAAAAACAATATGAATAAAGAAGGAAAACGGTAAGGATATATCTATATACAGGCACATAGATACAACAATTTGGATACAAAAAATGAAAATCTTAACATGAATGGATAAACCCCTAAGACTCAGAACTGAGAAAGGAAATGTTACTAAAGCCAAAGAAACGCTTATATTAGTCAGGAATCGCTGTGAGATAAACCCCGTAAATAATGTAGCAAGTGAGAAAGAAATTTAAATGTAGTACACACACACGCTTTCATCGCATCACGTTACCGCATCAGTGGAATACATGTAGGCGTTTATCATACGAACCTTGGATTTAGGGTTGGCACTTTCCTTATCTACTTTCTTACGGCTTTTAGTATGTTTTACTCTAAGCTTAAATTGACAGCTTGACTTTTGTAGGAAATTTATTAAACCTCCTTTATACTGTAATCTTTGGTTTGAAATAAAAGATCAGACAAATGTCTGTCAGAACATGGAAAGGTTGCATAGAGTTGAGAAAGTCCATTGTTTTTGTCATTTACCAACGAAAGTCTTAAAAAGCATTCATTTAAAAATACCTCATATTTCAAGAACAATTCAATGGGGTTTGGTTAAATCAATTTTCGTTAAAAGTATTTTTAACTCCAAAATAATTTCAGATCAATTTTTCATAATTTTGCATAGTTCATAAATTACAGGGCACATACCATTTTTATAACTTTGGGAGCTAATATCTCGCTACATATTATTAAATAACTTAGGTGTCTTATCATTTCTTTTTGCTTAAAACATTTTGAGCTGAATTCTTCGCAAAAGTAGATTTAATATCTAATTCTACCTTATGTCGTATTTTAGGTTCTTTTAAAATAAACGTTGTTCCTGTATTTTGTAAATAGATTTGCATTTGTGGATAACCATATTATGTAGTAAATAATACACTCTAAATCATAGTCGATCTGTGCCAACCCTATGATACATTCGACACTTAATAAAACGTAGTACATGCCAACATTCGCACAAAAGTCGCCCTTTGGTGGATGAGTAATTCAATTTCCGACATTATGTATTATTGCGTTTGTATAACTGAGCTCTGATTGGATTACCTTCATGAATTATTTCCTTCATGTGTATCATTTTAGGCAGTCTTACACATTAATATTATTCATATTATAATATACTTAGTTCTTAAACATTTATTAAAGTCCGTTTGATTAGTTTCTGCCTCATGAGACCTTTTGAATTTACTGCAGTAAATTAAATAGTATCTACAGTTTCATTTTTCATAAAAAAATATAAACTTACTCTGTGTACTCTGTCTTTGTTTAGGTTATAAGGTTTCCTTTAATAATTAAAGTGCAAAAGTTCGTGCTCGTGCAGCAAATCCACGTGATTGGCAATATTAGAGGTATAGCAGTACTGGTTTCTCAACTTTTTATCACACTTCCATGTAATAATATCATTGAGGCTCTCTATAGTAGATGGAAACAGGCATTAGTAGAACGATGCTAAGAGTCGGTGGTAGTGTAATACTGATAGTTCAAGAAGTATAGGGCCAACTCAATTTTAATTTTTCAATAACTCGAATTTATTTAGCATTTGTTTATAGTTTGGATAATATTCCCCTCAAACGAGTGACCGAAGTGAGAGAATTGGGTGTGTATTTAGACTGTAAACTTACATTTTCGTCCCACATTGATCACATAACGACCAAGGCGTATCAAATGCTTGGGTTTATCCTAAGGGTTGGAAGAGACTTCAGGTTAGCTTCTACTTTAATTTTACTTTATAATTCGTATGTTAGATCTTTATTGGAATACGCGTCCACAATTTGGAATCCACAGTATCGCATTTACATTAAAAGTATTGAGTCAATACAAAATATGTTTTTAAAACACTTAAATTACAAATGCACACGCTTAAAGCAACACCACCTGACATTACTCCACTATCAATTCGTCGAACTGAAAGAGACCAATTTTATCTCTACAAAATTATAAATAATTGCGTTGATTCCCCTTTTCTCATCAATAATTTACTCCTAAAGTGTCCTCGTTTGAGCTCACGTGATAAATCCCTATTTTCAGTACCACTTATAAAAACTAACTATACAAAAAACACGTTTTTATACCGTACTTGTCAGCAATACAATGCACTATTTACTAGTATTGATCCTTTCATAGGTAACTTATATCAATTTAAAAGCCAAATTAGAAAATGTTGTAATTTAGAAGTTTTTGAATAATGACTACCTTCTTTTTTTCATTCTTTCCTTTTTTATATCTCTATTTTATTAGTAATTATTGTGACATTTTTTCGGTTTTGTTCAATATTGACCTAACCTAACCTAATGTAAATTAAATAGACATTTTATATAATTTTCGTATAATTGTATTTTTTTTTTGTAATTAACTATTTGAGCCAATTTTTTTTTTATAAATTATTTTTTAGTGGAAACTTGATTGATATGTGTATTAATTTTGTGTTTTATATTTAAGAATATTAATTATTGTATGTTTCCCAAACAAATTAAATAAATAAATAAATGAATAATAATTGCAAAAGGTGAATATAGTGGTTTGTTTGAAGTCGTAAAAAATATTTCACTTGTATAAAATAATTTTTGTGTATACGTAATTAATTTCCGAGTTGATAACTTTTTATTATTTGTTTAAATAATTTTAACGGCAAATGTAAAATTTCGTTGGTTATGAAATGACGGATTTTCATATTATATGATCACATACTCGTGAAGTTCAGATTACCTGTACAGAGGGTACAGACTAAGGTGGAGTTCAGAACAATTTCGCTTATGAATTTTGTATAAGGGAAATTAATATTCCACGAAATTCTTAGGCTGTTTACGGCGGTTACATACTGTGAACTTAGTTTGGAAAGTTTTATGACAATCTCAGTTTTAGGGATCATTATATTTTAACCCCCTCATTCATAATAGTTATACAAGGTTTATAAACTCATCGCATTCGAATCTTATCTGCCTGACCCTATGTAAAACAAGCATGATTATGTATCTATGTAAAATCTAAAATTAGGTTTGTTTTTTTATTTAAGGACTGATTATTATCTTTTATTATCATATTCACTTCTTTTTCGGTTTGATTCGTTTTGATATTTTCTTTTATTTTTATTTAATCATTAATTTATTTACATTATATCAAATAATGGAAATGAAGAATGTGTTCCTTTTGTTTTGGTTAGTACTTAGTACTAGTTATAGTTACAATTCCTACTTGTAGGAATTATATCGCTTCATAGACGCTTCGTGTACCTTCATGAAATCGATTTAAAACGCTTTTCAAATTGGCCTTTGCCACATACACAACTGATAAAACTGATAAAACCTCGACGTACCTATGTTACTTGTATACAATTCAACTGGAGTATATTTACATCCCCTGTCACTCATGATATAGTGAAAGGCCGTGTTAAATGGATGAGTATTTATCTGATTGTAACAATGCAACATGTGCCTTGACGTGTCACTCTCAATGGCATGCGTATTTTATTTAGAATTGTATAGACCTTTTTGCCTATTTCAAATATGACGATATGGGTGATCTAATTGTAAGTTGATATTGACTGGGTAAGTTATGAATACAAAACACTGCATATCAAAAGATTATATTACTGATTATTTTTAAACAACACTAAACATATCTTTTTACAAATATAAAACTGTGTATATTAAAAAAAAATTCAACCCACAGTTTGATATATGTATTGTAGTCAACTCTAATTTTTAATTCTTTCGCGGTTTTATTGGACTAACATGTAGCGCCATATACACTTCAGCTACCTGTTAAATTTGGTCCCAATGGACCCAAAAGTTTTTGAGCAAAATGATTGTGGAATATAAAGAGAGACAGACAGGCGAACGGCTGAAAATCACGACTACATAAGGGTATGCGTTTTGCCAAAATGTCTAAAGAACTTTAAAAACTTAAGATTGGAAATATTTTATGGTGAGAACAAAGTTAGTTTTATCTTCATCTCTTACGACAAATCTAGTTTCTGTATTCATGTTGGATCATAATATTATTTGTATCTAAAGCACTTGTTTCTGTGTGACAAATAAATATAGTTAGCTATCTGAATATGTCAGACAGTCAATTTATTTAGCCGCGGATTCAACGAGCCGTGAGCTATTGAACGAACCAAGTGCCGGCGGCTACGGTGGAGCTGTGACGTTATTTCATCTCAGTTGATACGCTGCGATGGCGAGAATATATTATGTAAGAAATACGTATTATAATATGGAATATTTAAACAATTAATGAGGAAAATCCATATTGTCAGACTAATATTATTAATGCAAAAGTACGGTCGATTTTCGATAATTTGGCACTCAAGAGTTTAAAATAACAGTAGTTTATAACGAATAATGTTTTCGACAATGAACTCCTCGACCACCGCTACTCTTTATTTAGGCGAGACAGAGCTTCCACTTCTTCAGTGACTACGAAGAAAGATGGAGGTGGTGTCTTAGTAGCCCTTCTCAAGAAACATACGATTCTTAGAAAAACATACTGGGAGTCAAGATGTGAAGACTTATGGATCACAATAAAGGCAAATGACGGTCAAATTATAAACATTTGTGCGGTTTATATACTTCCACCTTTAACTAGTGATTACGTTGATTGTTTCATGAAAAATATTACTAACATTATACAAAATAAGGTCTCACAGTCAGCAATTAACTTATTGATCGGTGACTTTAACATGCCTAATATACAGTGGATCTATGACTCAAGTACACACAGTTTATCATATACCATAACATATTATAGAAATGTCATTAATGAATTCTTAGATTCAATAACGTATAACGAATTTAAACAATGCAATCATATCAATAATTTTAATCACCATATCCTAGACTTGGTTCTATGTAATAAACCGACTAATATAAGGGTCCTGGAAGTTAACAGCCCAGTTCTACCGCTGGATGCACATCATCCTTGTTTTGAAATTGAAATTAAAAATTCATCGACAGCTTCAATGAAGTCCAAAAGCACATGTTTTTATAATTTTTACAAAACTGATTATAATGCGTTAAATGGAGACTTTAATCAACTGAATTGGTTCACGTTATGGGAAGGTTCAGCGAATGTTAACGACATGCTAAATATATTTTATACAACAGTCGTACCTATTATTTATAAGAACACTCCTCAATATAAGAATAATAATGGTAAATACCCCGTATGGTTTAGTCGGCCATTACTTAAAGCTTTAAAAGAAAAAAACAAATTTCACTCTAGATTCAAAAAATACAATAATCCTTTAGACAAATTAATATATAACATGTTAAGGAAAAGATGCGACACATTAATTAAAGAATGTTATAATGTTTTTAAAAATAATGCAGCTCAAAGTCTTCGTTGTAATCCAAAGTATTTCTGGAAATTTGTTAAAGATAAAAAAAGGAATACTACATCTATTCCAAACGAAATGCGACTGTGAGAAGCTAGTGCTAAAGGTGGTCGGGAGATTACAGAGCTCTTTGCTCAACATTTCAAATCTGTCTACAGCACCGTTAATCCCATACCGTTAAACAATACTTTGAGTGGTAGTCTTTCAAATGTACATGTAATTTCAATTAATGACTGTGATTTCAATGAACAAGATGTTTTTAAGGCATTAAAAAATCTAGATTGCTATAAAAGTCCCGGCCCTGATCTCTTACCTCCTATCTTGCTAAAAGAGTGTGCTGTTAACCTTTGTACACCTTTACATATGATTTATAGAAAATCTATTGAATCTGGTACAAAAGTACCAGAAGTAGAAGTGGAAGTACAAGTGGAAGTATCTTCCACTTGTAAGGAAAACCTTACAAGTGGAAGATTGCACACATTACGCCTATACAAGGATGGTGAAATTAACGACGTGAGCCGCCACAGGCCAATCTCCCTACTATCCACTTGTGCGAAAGTTTTTGAATCTATAATACACAAAAGAGTACTACCTCACTTTCAAAAACATTTATACCCAGGTCAACATGGATTTCTTCCACGAAAATCTACTGCAACTAACTTGATAGAGTTTGTAACTGACATAGCAACGGCTTTAGATAATAACAAGGAAGTACATGCCATTTACACCGATTTCCGTAAGGCTTTCGATCTAGTTAACCACGACTTACTCTTAGCTAAGTTACAACTTTTGGGTATCCACGGTTCTCTTCTTCGATTGTGTAAGTCTTATTTGGAAAATCGTTCTCAATTAGTGGCAATTGGTGGATTCAAATCTTTAGCATTTAATGTACCAAGTGGAGTTCCCCAGGGGTCACATCTAGGTCCATTATTTTTTTTGGTATTTATAAACGACCTCTGTGATACTATCCAAAGCCAATACAAACTATACGCTGACGACTTAAAATTATATCGTATTATTAACAACACATTAGATGATACTCGCAAACTACAATCTGACATAAATAATATTCAAGGCTGGTGTTTGAACAACGGAATAGTATTAAACCCGGAAAAATGTTACCACATTAAGTTCACCAGGAAGAATATTCCTTGCACAGTTGCTTATACATTAGACAACATATATATCCAAGAAACTAAAACGGTACGCGATTTGGGTGTAATAATGGATAGTACCTTAAGTTTTAGACATCACATCGATAAAATTGTTAAAAAGTCTTCTCAATTGTCAGGCTTTATCAGTCGTCAAATGAAAATATTTCATGATCCAGACTTATCCATTACCGTTTATAATTCGATCGTACGTGGTATTCTAGAGTATTGTAGTATCATATGGAATTCGTGTTATCAGGTTCACTCTGGACGGATCGAGCGTGTGCAAAAACGTTTTATGTATCAAGTTACGTTTTCGGACAATAAATGCCATAGCTTACAGAGCTACAACCTAAGACTACAACATTATAATGTTTCTTCTCTAGAAAACCGCAGAAAGATTGCTGACGTCCTATTTGCCTTTAAACTACTACATGGTCTCGTCGATTCCCCAGACACGCTTGAAAAAATGTCATTCTCTATACCACGCATGGGTAGTCGAGTTCAAAATCGCAAAACTTTTTGCTTACCTTCTTGTAGGACTAACATTGGCCAACATTCCCCTATATATCGCATGACATCTGGTTGTAACATAATCCGCAACAACATAGACATATTTTTTGGTTCTGTTGCTTCATTTAAATTCAAAATAAGATTATTTTTAACAAAATCAAAACTAAATAATTAAAATGAACAAGTTGGCGGTAGGCTAAATAAAACTTTAACATACTCGTTGACACTTGACATCATTGTCTTCCGTAATCACGACCACTGATAAGTGGCCGAAACGTCGGAATAACAAAGATCAAATAAATCACCGCGCTTAAAACCGTTCAAACGTAGTTTTATTAAGTAAAGAAGAGTTTGATTAAAATTCGTGATGTAATATTTTAAGTATTTGTACAATAATAAAACTATGTTTTAACGGTTTTAAGTGCGGTAATTTATTTGATTTTTTTGTTATTCCGACGTTTCGGCCACTTTAAAAAGTTAAAAGTGGCCGAAACGCCGGAATAACAAAAATCAAATAAATTACCGCGCTTAAAACTGTTAAAACGTAGTTTTATTATGTATACAAGTCGCGAAAACTTAAGAAAATATTATTTGTACAATAATAATTATTATGTACAAATGTTCATTTTGAATGGAAGTCCGTCTATCTTTGTCCAATGATTTACGATAGTGGCAAGCGTTGAGAAGAACCTCAGGATCGTCATTTGTGTCGGTTCTGAGGGCGTAGAAGCCTAGGTTAGTGCTTTAAATTATAGAGAGTATGAAGCCCAGACTTCAAATGATTGCATGTTGGCCGGCAAGATAGTATTCCTTCAACTTCAAATTACCGAGGGCACCAATTAATATTGATTTTATTCAATTTCTATTTCTAACGACTGTCAAATTATCTAGAGTCGACTGTAACTGTTTGTTGCTTTTTACGACTAAACAGCTGAAGCTGATTCCTTTGACGAACATGACAAGTATCAAAATAAAGTGGAACTTTATGCTATGTATTAAAACTACTAATATATCTAGACGCGTGTCAATTTTACTAAGAGATTCTCCAAAAGTGGGGCTATTGCATTCTGAGAATGGAAATCTTAGATAACTTTACTGTACTAACGAATTAGATTACTGATTGGGTAATATTAGTCGAGTTTTTGTAATCGATTATTAACGATGCAGCTTACAATTATTATAGATTACGGCTGTTATTTTGTCATGACTTGATCAGCTCATTGCATTCTAATTAACTGTAAAACCTGTAAGTTTGATTTAGCGCTATAATTATTATTATACAATTCATTTAATATTTTTTGCATATGATCTGTAATCGAAAATATTCCACTTATCTGTTTTACATCTACCACTCATTCTTTCTTAATTTATAGGTTAAGTATGGACGGCAAATTTTAAGGCACCACGTGAATGTGTATTTTTCATAAATCATTATTTCATTTTTATTATCAGATCCTTACTATTTTTCTGTTTCTTGTATTTTATATTTTATTCATTGTGATTATACGTTCATTATATTTTATGTTTTTTTTATGTTTAGGGATCGGGTCGCATGCCATATGTGATTTTGGAGGTTGGCGCTGAAAAGTTGCGCTGTGTCGGACTACGTTTCGGCACAGCAAAATGTTGAGTGCCAACCTCATTTCCAAATTGTGGCATACAATCTAATATATAAAATTCTCGTGTCACAGTGTTAGTTACCATACTCCTCCGAAACGGCCTGACCGATTTTTATGAAATTTTATATGCATATTCAGTAGGTCAAGGAATTGGCTACTATCTATTTTTCATATCCCTAAGTGATAAGGGTTGTCCACCCCTAACATTTTTTTAAATTTTTGGACAATTTTTTTTTTTATAATGTTGCATTAAAAAGTACATACAACCCTAAATTTTCACCCTTCTATCACCAACCCCTATTTTTTAATAGCGATATAAATACTTTGATAATTTTCTACTCTGTTTGTTCAAGTTAATTCGAGTTTAGATTAATATTTGGTCCCGGAAGATGACGCTGTAATCGGGTTCTAGATTTTTATTTTTTAAAGGCAGGACAACGTCTGCCGGGCACAGCTAGTTTCTGTATATATTTATACTTTGTTATGTTACTATTTTATCTTGTGTGTGTCGCTATTAGAAAGAAATATTATTCTTTCAATGAATTAAAGGGGTCTTAGAGTGGAGACCACGTTTCTGCAATTATGGTGTAGGAACACCCTCCAGTACCGTGGACTGAAGAGCTACGCAAACTCACCGTTGTGACCAACCGATAACGTGACTGAATGAGGCAAGCGGAGGATCACGATATAGCATCAGATTGAGTTTTAGACATTTACACAACTAGACAATTTAATGACTTTATTATACTAAAAATAACGTGACGTCCAGACCGTCGTAATTATTATATGTTTTAATGCTTGGCTTCAATTTTCACATTCTAGAGATAAAATTTTATTTTATACACCAAAAATTTAGCTCCGACATAAAAACCTTTGGCGAAAAAATTCCTCAATCTAAAAACCCTGTATGTAACCCAAACTTGGAAAGGCCTACGTCCAAAACTGTACAACGGTTGGGTGACGGTGGGATTAGATTTTAGCCTCTCTCTTATATCTAACTACAATACCACAATTACACGCCTTTATTCCAAACAAACACCGATCTTTGTTCACGAACTAGCAATTTATCCCAACGAACCCTTCATAAATAACTATTACGGCAACATCAATCAAGACTAACCGCGTCGATTAATAGATAATATTCATAGACCGCAAAGATTAATCGGTTGACAAGGATGAACACCGAATGGAGTCTACTACAGCAATAGAAAACTCATAGGTGTACTGGCATATAAAGTAATAAATGTAAAAAAAGTTAGTTTTTCTTAAGTTTTCGTGACTAGTAATTAATTAAACCACCTCTTAACGGTTTTAAGCGCGGTATTTTTTGTCTTCCATGATCACGGCTGCTGAAAAGTGGGCGAAACATCGGAATATTAAAATCAAATCAAATACCGCGATGCAAACCGTTAAAACGTAGTTTTGATAAAAGTTAGTGTGTTTAAAATTTTGCTCATTTGTTTCTTCTCCATTCATTACCTTCAGAATTAACTGATAGTCATTAAATTATGTATATTTAGTTTTGATAACGGAGATGAACTTTGGATGGGATGAACAAGGTCCTAATTCTTCTATCATAATATCGTCAGAATAACCGATCATTGGCATTATAATGTTTGGATTATTATGAGTAAAACAGCCATTATGACGCCTGTGGGAAACAATTCCGTAAATATTTTAATAACAGAATTGAGGCCCAAAGACGTCTCTGGTAGTCTAAACGTTATTCATCAAGTTTAATAGAATACGAAGGTCCGGTGTCGATTCCTGGTAGGGAAAATTTCGTAATTAAACTTTCCGTTATTTGTTTAACTGCGTGCGTAGGATCAGTCATAGAAATCAGTAATAATATAATAATAATATCGGTAAACTGTGGAAAAATAATAATAGGAAAATAAGTTTCTTTCAATTTTTGATTTAATTAGAAAAATTATAATACGTTATCTAGCGATAAAAAAATGGCATGCGTTGCTTCCCTTAGTTAATTGGTTTTATCATTCCTAGTATTCCCTAGTATCTTCCATGTACATGGATATGATACTTATGGTATAAGACACCTTTTGAGTGCTTTTGAGAGACCATCGTTATGCTCCAAGAGTTCCAAACCCCGCCAAGTAGAAGCCTGGTCAGAGATGTCTATCTATCTCGAGGCCCTAACCTCCTCGTCACCTCTAATGGCCAAAGAGAAAGAAGACCACCCAGAGATACCTTAAATATTCAACTATGCATACGTTAAACCTAAAAACAAAGAAGTGTTACACTGTATGTTAGGCTACTCCTGTAAACCTAAAATCAAAGTAGGTAAGTTCTTATTAAATTATCAATAGACCATACTCGGTGATGTTTCGCTAATTATTTCAAAGGCCAACACCCCCTTGTTTGTGGTTATCGCAAGTTTCCCAATCAAAGTTCAGTCGTTAGGATGTTTTCCAGCTATCCCCAAGCGACACAGTGTCACATAAAATATTAGACTTGTTGTAAGGTGTCTGTTAATATGCGAGCGAGTTTTAAGATCTTAATTAATGAATGTTAAAATTTAAATAGTTATATGTATATATATATATATATATATATATATATATATATATATATATATATATATATATATATATATAGGTATATCAATATAAACAATTTTTAATAGACTGGCTAACACAACGTAGTTATGACGATATTGAAAATTTGTTTGTACAGTTAATTTAAATAATCTAGTAATAAATGAACATTAATTAATCTAGCTAGTTACGAAAGAAAGTCTTAATCTTATTTTTACAAAGTGTGACATTTAAATTTTACTATTTTCTTTGTTTCTTTTCTATTTTCATTAAACATTCTCTTTAAGACACTGGGAGGGAGGGACTAACACCTAAAAAACAGGCTCGGCCTGGTTTAGGTGTTAGTTAACGAAATAACTTTATTATTAAGGAAAGATCTATATTTTGTATATGTGTATTTTTGAGAAATCAGTGTCAAGTTTTTACAAGCCTTGCTTTCAATTATATTTTATGTAAGCCGTTATTAGACGGCTCATTTCTATCTTTTAATTTGGATGAATCAACCAAAGTGATCCATATTGATATTAATGTGAATCATTCAATATTATTAAATATCATCCTGTCTTTTCAGTGTTGTGCCTTTGAACCAACGGATTAGTTGAACTATATACTGATATAAAAGACTGTTTTTATACGCTGATTGTAAATTTAACTAATATTTTTGGAGATATAATTAATTATTATTAGATGAGATAGGGCCAGAGTGGCCTGTTATAAATTCATAACCCACGCGTAACTTGCGGCGCAGCTTAGGGTTATGCAATGTCTGTATTTGTTTACTGATAAATGTATTATATTTTCGATTAATAATTTTGAAGAGGACATGTTTTACACATACATATGTATATACAATGCAATACTAGTAATATTTGTGAAGCTATCCACCCAATTAATAAGGATTTCACTAAAATTCTCGACTGGAGCAAAGCGTATGGTCTTATCGTGAACCCAAATAAAACGAAGGTTATTATAATCGGTAGTTGTAGGCTTGTTTCTACAATTGATTGGTCATCACTTCCCCGTGTCGTATTTGACAATATAGATATATAAAATTAGTGAAACTGTTAAGAATTTAGGAGTCGTCATTGACACAGAACTGTCTTGGCGGCCTCATTAAACTGAAATTAGTAGAGGTTGAAGAATTTCCTACCTACTGCTACTAAGGTTATGTTTTCACAATCCTTGCTTCTCCCCTTACTTGATTATGCAGATGCCTGCTATCTAGACATAACCCAGGAATAACTAGATAAGCTAGAATGCCTTCAAAATGTTTGTATCCTGTTCATATTTGGTTTGCGTAAATATGACCATGTCTCCGAATTTCGTGATAAGCTTAAATGTTTACCAATTCGCTTTCGCCGGAATGTTCATTTACTCTCACTTTTGCACAATATCCTTTACAATCCCTATACTCCCCCATAATTAAAAGATCTTTTAGTTTTCTTTATCAATTTCATTCCTGTAATTTGCGATTTTCTTATCAATACCTGTACACACTTTTTCCTTCGTAGGAAATTCTTTTGCCGTACAGGCTGTTTGACTGTCGACCTCCCTCCCCTTTCCAATCAGACAAGCTAAATCAATGACTACATTTAAACGTATGGTCACTGACCATTATTGGCCTATTAAATAAAATCGTTGCATTACATGAATGTATTTATTGTTCGAATATATATATATATATATATATATATATATATATATATATATATATATCATGATATTATAAATGATATATATATATATATATATATATATATATATATATATATATATATCATTTATAATATCATCGTATATCTAATTATATATGTATGTATAGTAGTTTATTTATATTTTATTTTAGTATTTGATTGTGATTTTATTACTTTTATTTTAGTTTAGAATACCGCCAAAAGTCGTTTATTGAAATTTTCTTTAAAGTCTCCTTAGACACTGGGTTGCCTGGAAGAGATCGCTATAAGCGATAAGGCCGCCCACTGTTCTAATGCAAATGTATCCATATCAATTGTCTAGATTTAAGTTTATGGTGAACAATAAAGAGTTTTCATTTATTCATTCATGTTTTTTTCTATTTACACT
Organism: Dendrolimus houi; assembly: GCA_039645545.1. Taxonomy (NCBI): domain Eukaryota; kingdom Metazoa; phylum Arthropoda; class Insecta; order Lepidoptera; family Lasiocampidae; genus Dendrolimus; species Dendrolimus houi. The sequence continues at coordinate 16,192,203 of CM077122.1, forward strand.
GTTCAAGCATCACATAATATAATTTAAGCGGTATTAAAAAAAAATTTATAAGCCTAGAATTGCGATACATTTGCTTCACGTTCTATATGCATAAAATAATTGAAAATTTACTGAACAAAACGTACTCGTTTCCCATTTTAAACTTTTTCATAACACTACAATTCCAACTCAACATTCAATTCTTATTTGAGTTTTATTAGGTATCCATTTATAAAATATGGTTTTTATGTCGTGGAAACATTCTATTGAGCCGAGTCAAATTTAATTCTTTGACCGACCTCAAACAAAATTCTTGTGGAATAATAATTGGGAATATAATTTTCAAACAATGAATAAAGTAAAATAAGTAAATACACTGTATATCAAAGACTCCCAATTACCACCAAAATTTCTCTATTAATTTTACACTATTATTCAACAACGAAATTCTTAGTTAGAAAGATTACATGTTCACTTACTTTACCACCGCAGCTTATTGCGACCAGTGGGCCATTATATTGGCGGGTCACGCAGGGTCCGTTTAATATTCGAAATGAGGAATTTCCCCCGTATTATAAGCTAACACGGGCTAATGACTAGTCGCATATAAATCATTTCTTACGAGGCGATGTTCATGTCAAATCTTACTTGTTTTAATGGACATTATATAATTCAGTTCAAGGTTAAATTAAATACTATTTTCTTGAGAGCAATGAAAGTATCAGAATGCCCAGAGAGGTTAAAATCAAAAGGGGTAGACTTGTTTTATTCGAGCAAGGACGGAGAAAGAATACAATTTCCTGCGGCCGGGCGGCCTGTCGAAGAGGCGACATAACAACTCACAGCCAGGTGGTAGGGTATTTGCTGGTCTGAATGGTTACCAGCCCTGGTCTAGAGTATGCTGCCACAACAACCTTGAGTTGTGTTCCGGCGGCATTAGTGGTCAAGTTCCAGTCTCCCTTTAGAGAGCGGCAGCACATTGGTAGCACCTTTGGTGTTACAAATGTCCATAGGCGATGGTAACCGCTATCCATCAGGTTGACCGTCTGCTTGTCTGTTGACCTTGTGCAGTAAAAAAAAAAGTTTTAATAGCATAGATCAATAAATATTCATATCGTATGTAAACGACAAAAAACTAGACTCTGTGACACGGTTTAAGTCCCGTGACAAAAAAAATAATTTACTAATTAACTAATCACGCAGATCAGCTCAGCCACATTATTATGTTGTTTTTATCAAGTATTGTAATGTAAATATTACTTTATATTATTATTTTATTTACTGATACTATTTAATCGAAATATTTCCAAAATTATTTTATCTTTCTAACATGCTGTTGCGCGACCGTAGCGCCGCGTCTGCGCGACTGAAATCGTGAGACAGAGTCGACTTTTAACTCAAACTATGTATTAAATAATAAAATGACAAAAAATCAAAGGAAAAAGCCGCTTACCAGTTTAATCCCCTGGACTGTATTCAACGTCGAGCCGTTCGCGTTGTTGATGATCCCACACTCATAGATGGTCTAGATACGCTTGGCCTTCGGAGAGACTTCGCGTCTCTCTGCATATTCTACCGACTGTACAACGGAGAGTGTTCCCAGGAATTGTTTAGAGTGGTGCCTTCGTCTTCTTTCTACCACTGCACCGCTCGCCATTGGCTGGTCGTTCATCCCCACTTCCTCGAGCCGCTTCGCTTATGTACGCAAAGGTTCTCCAGAACGTTTCTTTTGCGTACCGTGGGGATTTGGAATGAGCTCCCAACTGAGGTTTTCCCACGATATGGAGTTTTTCAAAAAGGGTGTCATAAAATTTCTTCGAGGCCGGCAGCGCATTGATAACATCTCTGGTGTTGCAAACGTTCACAGGCGGCGATAACCGCTTTCCATCAGGTGGGCCGTCAGCTTGTCTGCTACAATCTACCTATGAAAATTTGGAGATAAGTAGTTTTTGACCGGTCTATTCTTACTATTTTACTTCCATAATAGTCGTAACATTTTCAGTATCTACAGATTACAAGAAAATGCACTAAACACAAAGGCCGAAATAAATTCTTGTTTCTACAAGTTAATCATGAGTTATTATGTGTATCTAGAGTGGTACCCTAAATTTGTAGTACTATATTAATAAAGCATAGGCCTTGAAATATTTAAAGGGCAATTACTAATAATGCAATAAAATACTTGTTTGTTACCCTTGACATCTTTAGAATTTGGTCACGACTTTTAAAGTTACAACGAGAAAGTACTTAATAGTTTATCAACCATAGTTGGTCTACATTTACGGAACTCTTCATAAAGAATTCTGTAAAAACAACTACTGTTTTCATCATTTGGCTGAAGAACTATAAAAAAAATGTGTTTGTGTGTGTGTGTGTGTGTGTGTGTGTGTGTGCAGTTCACACGCAGTAGAACTGAAACTTCAGAGAAAATGCTAAAAACCGAGTCAGGGGGATGTAAGAAGTGAAATAGAACTAATTTAGACTTTTTCATTACTTTTGTTTCTCTGTTTGTCTGTCTGTTTGTACCGACTAATCTCCGAAACGACTGGACCGATTTAAATGATTTTTTTTATGGTGGAAGCTTATATCCCTGGTCAACATATAGGATGCTTTTGATCCCGAAAAAATAAAGAGTTCCCGTGGGATAGTAAAAAAGCTTTCCACGCGGACGAAATCGCGGTCAGAAGCTAGTAGAAAATAAACTTTTTAAGTATCACTTTCAATTTTTCGTGTTTAAGTCTAAAATATATTTTCAGTTTTATTTCGGTCCAATTTGGATCTACGTTTAATCATCGGTCTTATTGACTTTAATCTGTGCTACACAATGTAAAACTCGTGTCTCATTCTCTCACAGGCTTAGTCTTATAGATTGTTGTGTTTATCTATTTTTAGTGTCGCTGTTTCCTTAATAAATGAATAAACCCATGAGGTTTCTATGCCACAGTCGAATATGTTTTTATGTACCTATATGAATGTAAGCATATAGAAAAAAATTATATGTAAAAAATAAGTAGTACATTTAAAATGATATATTTTTGTTACAGAAGCGGCATGGCATGAGCTGTCGGGTGGGCGCGACATGCGGCGCGCGCCGCCCGCGCAAACTGCCGTCATCGCTCTTGCGCTTTCCCTCCTTCTACGTCTTGCTAACGCCGGTATGTGAAATAACTCTTATTTCATTCTATTCTTGCGAAGCTGACAAACAAGCAAATGGCCTACCTAATGAAAAATCGTTACCGTCTCCTATAGACTTTTGCAATATCTGGGGGCGATGCCAATGCATCGCCAACTTTTAGCATTTATTGTCGGGATTAGACGGGAGTAATGTAATGAAAGAAATAGGTTAGGGACCTTTGGTATAGGGGGAAGGGGAAGTAGTTCATTTAAACTATCACCCATTGTACGGTTAGCGGAAGGCTATTTCATGCCTATATTCTGTCAGAGTATGGTATGGAACCAATTGAGCCAGTCCAGCGAGCTGTAATCAAGATATTTTTTTATATAGCATGAGTTCGGCAGACAGACGGCCCACCTGATGGAAAGCGGTTACCATCGCCTATGGACATGTGTAGCAGGAAATGTGCTACCAATGTACTGCCGCTATCGAAAGGGAGACTGAAACCTGGAGGGAACATAGCCCGGGGTTGTTATGGCGGCATACTATAGACCAGCATGGCTCTACCACGTTTAAAGTGTATCGTGTTTAGTGACAAAATTTCGAACTTTTAATTAAATTAGATTTTCTGCGAAATCCTCTATTACATTGTCAAACTTACTTATCGTACTTTTTGAGATATGAGGTATTTTCTATTAAATGATCTTTTAGAATTTCGTATCCAAAGGTCGAAAATAGTAGACGCCCGTCGTCTGTATGGAATATTTCAATGTGCGTGGTCCGACACGCTCTTGGCCTATTTCGTTTTAAATTATGCCCGTCGTAAACATCGTACAGCCTGTCTAGAGGAACACTGAGACTACAATAGGGAAGTTCACGGTCAAAACAACGGAAATACTTTTATAGACTTACAAAACGTAGTCCCTGCGGGTTGCCTGGAAGAGATCGCTATAAGCGATATTGTTCAAATAGAAATGTATTCAAATTAAATTGTCTAGGTTTAAGCTATTATGAACAATAAAGAGTTTTTATTCATTCACTCATTCATTCATTCGCATAGATTTTGTACAAGAGTACCTACTTATTATCATTATTATTTGAAAAGTAATTTATGTACGACGGCCTCCGTGGTTGAGCGGGCCAAGTCTTAGCCAGCCGACCTCGTTGAAACGCAGGGGATTTGGGTTCGATTCCTGGCACGGTAAATTTCGGAAAGGAACTTTCTGTTATTTACTATGTTCTCGGTGTCTGGGATTGGCCGCAGAGTGGTCCGTTATATTTTACCCATAACACAAGCGTAACTTAATTAGCTTGGGGATATACACCCTTACGACTATAAGTAGAATTCTGAGCCTAGATCATGGAAGTCAATGGGTAAGTAAGGTTCTAGAAGGCTAACTACGTTACCTCGCTGGATCTCCATACTGATCCGTTGTGCGAGGTAGGACCAGCCCTCTGATCTCCCGAAGAGTCAATGAGTCGTTTTAAAATTAATAAAATAATTAAAGTTATTTCTGTCATGATATTTCAAAAGTTAGATGATAAGAGGTTATTTTAATGCGTGTTCTTTTACGTCTAAAAATATTACAATTTATTGTAATATGTGTCCGCATATTTCCTGAAAAGTGAATTCCTCCCTTTTCAGGACCAATGGGCCCAGGTGTGCCTGAGAATATAACTGTAACGTTTCTTAACCCTACCACTGTGAGGGTGTCTTGGTCAACCACAGCGGATCTCGTCGAGAAGTATGATGTCACGTACAAACCTTCAGATGCGAGGTAAGATAGATGTCGCTACCTTTATCTTCTTCTATGTCTGTCTGTCTATTACTGTTTCTTTTTTGCTTCCTCTTCTTGAAATGGTTCTGGTCTGGATGCTACTAAGAACTTTTCTAGTCTTATTTGTCGTGACGCTGATATTCGATGGTTCATTTCTGTCTTTTAATTTGGGTGAGTCAACCAAAGTGATTCATATAAACAGAAATTAGAATCATCAATGTCATTGAATGCAATCGTGTCGTTTTAGTTTTGTGCTTTTCAACGAACTGGTTGTTTGTTTGATCCGTTTAATATAAGCATTATCAATAACACAAGCATAATTTTCTCAGCTTGTCAGTAAATATAATGTATACAGTCTTTGATTATACATAATCAAAGCTATAATACGGTTTTCTGCCGATAAAATATGAATATTCTATCATTAAAAGCTTGTCACTGATTTTGCAAATAATTAACTTTTGAAATATATGCTTTAACATTCTCTTGCATGGATGATATTTGTTTCAACTTAACATGTTTGCGTAAGTAAATAACTATAACGAATGTCCAGACGCACCCAAAGTCAGATATCGAAAATGTAACTTTTCGTATTTTTGTCAGAGCATCATGTGAAAACTACTGAAAGGATTTAAATGAAACTCAACACAGAGGTCGCTTAAGTCCTAGGTCAACACTTAGGATACTATTTATCCTGATAAATTAAGTTGTTTCCATGAGATAGGGGATTATAGTGAAATATGTGGCATTGCGGTCGGCATAGAGTACATTGCAATCGGTTTTTTTTTGCCGCCGCCGACGCTGTCGTTATTCAATAACAAATACGTTGTCGCCATAGCAACGCGGACGTAGTTTCGCTGGCAACGCGTTGTATATACCTACTAGCTGTGCCCGCGACGTCGTCCGCGTGGAATTTGTTTTCAAAACCCCCGATTTTGAAACACTCTTCATTGGTGCTCCGCTCCTATTGGTCTTAGCGTGATGATATATAGCCTATAGCCTTCCTCGATAAATGGGCTATCTAACACTGAAATAATTTTTCAAATCGGACCCGTAGTTCCTGAGATTAGCACGTCCAATCAAGCAAACATACAAACAAACAAAGTCATCAGCTTTATATTAATATATATTATACTAATGTATAAGATTAAAAATAATTACGTTCTTATTCAGAGAGAGTTAGAGTAAGTTTGAATGCTTGAAGAAGCATAAAGAAGCGTTTAAACTCACTCCAACTCTCTATGAATAAGACCGTTATTTTACTGATTATAATAAATCCCTATCAGCTCTACAGTCTTGGAAACATAACATCTATTATAGAAGTTTGTATATTTCAACACTTTCGATAACGGAATAATAATGGTATGGATTCCCGAAAAATGGGATAATACAGATCTGTAGCTCCCTTTTTTCTTTCACCTTCTCCCAATTATTTGGGTTCGGCACAATATGTAATTTCCTTCCTTCCATATTTCTCTATTCCGACATACGTCCTGTCACACCACAAATCATCTCTTTTTTGGTCTACCTTTAGGCTGCTTTTCCACCAAAGATGTGCTATAGAACGTTGTTGTGGAAGCGTTTGATATCCACCAATCATATTCATTGGTCCACGTAGCATAGCAGTGTCGAAAATTGATTCAACTAAGCTACGTTTTTTATATGGAAGGTAGCGTGCTATGGATGGTAGCGAGTGTTGTAGCTTTATGCAGAGCAGTGTACGTACAGTATGCGTGTTTATCATCGAAATGCGGCAACGCATTTTCATGGCACATCTTACTCGCTCCGCTACATAGCTTAGCATCGGTGGAAACGGTTACATGGTTCGTAGCTTAGCTTTTACATTCTTGCAGTACAGCTGCATAGCACATCTCTGGTGGAAAGGCACCCTTGCACTTGAACCCATCAATCTTGCAGTTTAATATTCTTTTGTCACGTGACCTTCATTCCTCCTCACTACATGCCCATACCACCCTAGTCTTCTTCCTCTCAATTTTTCAGTCACGGATGCAGCTTTGAAAGATCCCTTAAGCAATCTGATATATAGCTAAAAGGATTAAAGCCCTGTGACAGGTGCTAGTACGTATTATATATAACAACAATTTCTTGTTATTCATAAAAACGATAAATACCTATATTGAATGCTTATTATAACAAAGTGCCTTATAACAGAAATCGTTTTGTAAATTATCAGTATAATTATGACGAGAAGATATCAAATTTAAAGTTATGAGAGAAATATTTCCTCGAAATTGTTTCTTATCTTACTTTATCAATTACTTGGTTGTGGCGAAGAAGCAATTTTCCACAAAGATTAAGAAAGAAAATGGATTTGAACTAAAACAGTTTAATAATATTCAAAACGTTATTAAACTTCACTCCTGGGGATTGAGAAACACTCAATATTAAATTTAGGCGTAAAATTTCCTTAAGTTCTTTGACGGAAACTCGAGTAGGCTAACTTTGGGGCGTTATGGCTAATTAAAGTGAGATTGTTCGCAAAAGGCACACTTTTTGACTTTGAAGTGCGTTAAAGTTAGTATTTATAAAGTCGTGGTGGCTTAAACGCAAAGGCGCAATTTAATCAAGTGAGATTTTAAAAGTTTGGAATTGAATTTGGATTTGAAACAGTGAGCTAGACTGAGTATTCTAATTAGGGCCGTTTTTTCAATCACTAGATAAAAGTTATTCATAGACTAAAGTATAACATGCAAGAATCAAAAATGTCAGTTGCATGAATAAAACAGTTGAGTGGTTTCACTTTTAAATTCACTCAGGTTATAGTTTATTTGATTCATAATTTTTATCTGACGATTGAAAAATGGGCCCTCACAGTGGTAACGGATTATTATATACTTGTATGTCGTTGAAGATCACGGGCCTTAAAAATGCCCGCACTTTTGGAGGGTTTGCGTGGGGCCATGGGACGGCGAACACGTAGACAAATATTTAAATATGGCATGACACTGGTCGGCGATTATCCCTGTCTACATCATATAAACATATATCCAACGACATACCCCGTTCAGTGTAGGTAATGATAACAAAAGGTACTGAGCTATTGGGATGAACTGCTAATGGAACTAAGAATCAAGGACTATGGCGTCTACCCGTCGCAATGTTAGGGGAACATGGATAAAATGGGCAATATAAAATACTGAGTATTACTGAGCCTAGGTGATCGTAATCTATGGGTAAGGTGCCCAGAAAGCTAACTTCAATACCGCCCTGGATCATTGGCCTCAGTTGGTATTAGTTTTCTTCTTTTTTGAAGACCACGGGCTATAAAAATGGCCCGGACTTTTGGAGGGCTTGCATGGGGTCAAGGGAAGGCCAACACGTAGAGGCCCCTTGACAAATTTAATGCAAATATGGCGTGACACTGACCGGCGATTATCCCTGTCTACACCATATAATAGTACACCCAAGGACAGGCCCCGGCCAGTGTAGGACTATTGTGGGAAATGAGAACAAAAAATAACTGGGCTATTGGAGTGAACTGCTAGTGGTACTAGGGGTGTGGGAATATAGGGATTATGGGGTCTGCCCGTCGCAATGTTCGGGGAACATGGAATAATCGGCAGATGGTGACCCTCCACCCCCTACATGAGCCCCAAAAAATGCCATAGAAGACAGGGGCAAGAGCAGGGTGTAGAAAGGTAGGTTGCAGGTTCACCGAAGCTACTTCCGACGTTGTACCATTTATCACTTCCACCCCTGGAGCCTGACTCTTGCTCTAGCGATCTCCACTCTACTGGCTGGCTGGCTAAGGTAAGCACGGAAGCGAGGGCCTTGCTTTGGCCCCCGGTGTCAGGTCTGAGGTGTCGCTTCTTCTTCTTTATTATTAATTGTTTTATAATAAATTTGAAAAGAAAATTATGAATAAGTTTTTTTGAGTTAATACAGTGTATTAAAATTTATAAAGTGACGGTAATAAAATCAACAAAATACATACACCTACATTATATGTGTGCAATACTCTACGTTTAGAAACCAGCGTTCATATAAATCACTTGTGCATTTGACAAATTGGCGCTCCGGGAGAATATCTCGTGCTCAAATAAATCGCGCTTTCAGTACACCGGATGCTGTATTCACTTGAAATATCGTAACTCATATATGTTTGTATAAGAATGTTATATTTATCATTTATCATACTTGTCGAAATATGTTTGTTGCTTGTTGTGAGTGCTCTGAACATTTTAGCTTTTGTTTGGTTGCCATGTTTAGGGTTCTAAAATCATTTTGACAATAAAGGAAATTATTGCCGTTCGTCTTTCTGTCACAACCATCCGTCTGTGTACGTCAATCATTTTTTCAAAAACTACTTGGTCTATATAGTTAAAATTTAGCAAAAGTACATATCTCTACACATTAATTGATATTGTGAAAATATAAGACGTGGCTATCATACATGTAACTGAAGAATGTAAACTTGTGTTTAAGTCTCAAGACCCTAAAACGATCTGTATTTGAGTTTATAACTATTAGGTAAATTTGATCTTATTCAGATTATAAGAACAATGATGAGTGTATTTTCTTTTATCTACACTAATATTATAAAGAAAGATTTGTATTTTTATGTTTGCAATGAATAAACTCTAAAACTACTGGACCAATTTCAAAAATTCTTTCACCATTAGAATGCTACATTATTCCTGAGTAACATAGGCTATATTTATTATTAGAAAAAATTAGGGATCCCTACGAAAATTGCTAAATGTCCACCAGTGCGAAGGCGGGATGGGCCGTTAGTAGCTTAATATTTTATTTCAATTCCACTGTAGATCACTAGGAAAATCTATTAATTAAAATTTCGGACTAAAATATTCATATATCATCATCATCCATCATCATATATTAAGTATATATCTATGTAAAATATAAAATATCTACATATATATATCTCATTTATGTATTTACTATTAAAATGTAAATAGTTCGTACTATATGCTACGTATACCACCATCGCCATTATCATCTGAATTCATTCCTGGGGTTTTCTGGAAGAGATCGCTTTTTAGCGATAAGACCGCCCTTCGTACAGAACTAGATATAATTTTAGTCTTTAAGTTCATTTTTGTATTGGTGTATAATAAAGTGTTATCATCTATCTATCTGTCATCCGTGGTAATATTGAAGGAAACATAATAAAACTTTAATAATAGAAAATTTGAAAGAAGCCCTGTTAGTTTAGTTGTTAGTGCACTGGAGTCACAAATTCAAAGGGCGTCGGTTCGTATCCTGGTCGGAAAAGTATGCACTACTTAGGCAGGATTCTGATTTAATGTGCATATTGTTACAGTTGCCACGTGATAACTGTGTAGGAAACCATCGCGCTGAATCCTGTACATCAACCCATCAATCTGCTTTGAATAAGAGTGACAGGTTTACTTTTCGTTATTCTATAAATGGAAGGCCCGATCCCAGCAGTGGAACTTTTATAAGCTGCCATTATAATAGAAAATACAAACTAAACTTTGACAATTAATAAAAACGTATATGTACTCTATACTTCAAAGTAAAATTCATTTTCTAACAACAGAAATCTAAGAAGCGCGTTCAATCACAATTTTATAGTTATTACATGATAGAAAATCCTTTTCTTCAAGGAAAATTGAACAATAGCGATTGCGGCAACACTTTGAAATGTAGGTGAACGGGTTCTTACTATATTGTATTAAAAATATGAAGCCACTGGTATGAAAGGAGTAATTTTATTATAAAAAATTCTAAGAAGAAAAATAATATAAAACAAATTTTGAGCGAAGCCTCTTTTTAGTCAACAATTTACGGCTACAGACATAACTATAGGAGGATGTTGCAATATGAAGTCTTCTTGTATATTAAAATCTGTTGCTGTTCGTTGGTATGGCTAAAACTCAAAAGCAGCTTGACCGATTTTGTTGAAATTTTGTGTGTGTGTTTGAGTGCGCTCCGGGATAGTTTAGATTCGCAATTGGAACCGGTAGGTGGCGCTGCAATCGGGTTCTAGATTTTTATTTTTCAGAACAAGACAACGTCGACGAACTTTATGTATTGTATATCTGTATGTATTTTATTATGTAAATATTTATTTTCAGATAAGTATATGTACATTTTAAGTACCTATATATTTAGACATATAAACTTTAATGTACACAACCCTACCTCTTGTTTCCTACTCTCGATAGACCCATAGGTTTGCTAGAAGAAAACTCTTTTTAGGGTTTGTGTACATCACCAATATGTTGTAGTTTTATATTTAAATACTTTGTGTACAATAAAGAGAACGTCTGCCAGGTCCACTAGTTTGGAATAAATCTAGTGTAGAAGATGCCTACCGAACAAATTGTTAAGCCTTGATCTTGTCGTTGGAATCTCCAAAAATAAGTTTTTAACGTTTTTGACATTGTTACTTACTGGACATGTTACAATTGTAGATATAATATTTTAAATATGGAACATCGATATGTTATTGTGTTTTATCTGTATATCTCTTTCATTCCATTTACAATTATAATGGGGTATTTAAAAGTCATCTTTTTGAAGTGATAACTTCTTATGGGAGGGTAAACCGCTTCGTTACGTAACGCGTTACGGCGGCAGTCTGTCTGGTTTCCCTTTCTCTCACGCATACGCTAGTGGTAGGCAGGCTCCTCCTCTCTCACTCTAACCCACGCGCTATATACATAAAATTTAAGTAATAACCTAATCTTTTCTCAAGTTAAACAATTTCAATATTAAATAGTTCAACTTAGATTAGTTTAAGTTATCACTTCTGTCGGGCGTCCCGAGTAGCACAAGTTTTTTATATATAAAATTCTTCTGCTCGTGTGTATGTCACTAAACTTCTAAACTCTTTGAACGATGTAGATGAAAATTTTATGTGTTTTCAAGTGGAACTCGTGATGGTTTAGATTGACAATTGGACACGGTAGTGGTGCAATCGGGTTCTACATTTTAATTTTTAGTGCAGGATAACGTCTGTTGGGCTCGCTAGTTATCCAATAGTGCTGAAAGAATGTTCACGTAAAAGAGTGCGCATTCAAATAACATATCATCATCTAACTTTAAAACATTATGACAGATACAATGTTAATTATCGTTTAAAATATAATTAATACACTATTTGACTTAATATAGAAATAACGTCAAAATAAGGTGGCTTCGGCGCTTTTTAAGACGATAGAAAGTATCTCAGTTGATTTAATTGTCGACTGCCCCATTTTTTTAAATTTGTAAAGGAAGCTAAGTATACTCGATAATCGTCTTTCAAAAATGAATTCTAGATACTGTGTCATATGGAATAGAAAAAGTTTAAAAGCAAAGAGCAAAATTCGGTGTCAGTTTATTTTCGGTACAATATAATTCCGCGTACACACTACAAAACCATTTATTTAATTTTGAAATAGAACTCTTAAAATGTTTTACGTGTGAAATGAATTTTTGAATCTGTTTTAACCCGAACTTGAAAATGAAAGTTGAGAGACAGAATTAATACAATTATGTTGTCGTATAAGATTCTGTTGTCATACGAGTCTGTTCATTACACTATTCCTCTTTTAATTACATTGTATTCCTGGATTATGGACCTAAAGACTTTGTAAATTTAATGGGTGTTAGATTTTTTTTAAATATCGCTGTGGTGATAGTTCAACTGTTATTTATACTATATATAACTAATATTACTAAGAGGAAAGATATGTATTTTTATATGTTTGTAACGAATAAACTCAAAAACTACTAGACTGATTTCAAAAATTCTTTCACTATTAGAATACTTTTTTTTTTGATAACGCAGGGGGAATGTCTTTGGACACCATCCTCGGGTCCTTTGGGGGAAGGGCCAAAATGCAGGCATAAGGCCTGCATCGAGGGTGTGTGGAACTCGCAGCGACCGGTTCTCCACGCTCGCTTCTGCAACGAAGCTGTCGCGAGAAACGGCCGTCAAACTACCCACTAAACCTAAACCTGCGCCCCATTTATAGCGCTTTTACGGGACGTCACGGGATCTCGTACAGAGTAACTGCACCATGACGCCCCTACGCTCTGTAATTGGGCCACCCTGGGGAGCAGAGTGACCCACTTCGTACAGCAGGGGGGGTAGTCCGCTGTCACCCCTTCACTATTAGAATACTACATTATCCCTGAGTAACATAGGCTGTAGTAACCATGCGTGCGAAGCCGGGACGGGCCGCTAGTGTATTTCTTTATATTGCTAGAGCATAGCAGGCATGTTAACGGTCTGCCTATTGGAAATTGTTTTACGTCGCCTATAGACCTTGTAATACAAGAAGTGGTATCAAGGTGCTCGAAGAATTTTATTACACCTTTTGCGAAAGACCCCATACGGTAATGCTGTGGAAAAACGTCAACTAAGAGCTTATCACCAATCCCTAAGATGTGTAATAGTATGTTAATTCCTGAACAGAAACCACTGCGCTAGTAAGCACCAATATCATTTTAATAGATAGAAGTAGTTGAGATCAAGGTCGAGGGACCTCCCCGGTAATCCACACCCACGACGCCAGGTGCCCTGGTGTCTTGGGGTCGTGTCTACGGTATATTCCATGGCGTCTTACGAAGATGTGGTGGGACAGTGGTAGGTTTAGTGAGTAGTCCGGAGGCCGGTATCTCAACTTCTTCCTTGGGGTAGGTGTGTGCAGTGTCAGCCGCTGGGAGTCCCATATAACTCTCGGTGAGTCCCCCCGAGACCTGAGGGGTGTGCAAACTAGGATTGCCACCTTTTTCTGAAGAACATATAGTATTTTTGTTTTTAAGTTGTAAAAATATAGTGCTTTTCGGAAATTTACGGGCAAAAAAGTACACATTTATTTTTTATTATTTATAATATATTTTATTCAGTTCATTATTGATTTTTCCATGTGCATTTATTACTACTTTGACAATCTTTGTGGTTGACCGGGCTAAGCCTTTTCCGGGGTACGTCACTGCAACGCAGAGGCCCGGGTTGAATTCCTGGCATGGTAAAAATCGGAAATGAATTTTCCGTTATTTACATGGTCTGGGTACCTGGTTTTGACCCCAAAGTAGTCCGTTGTATATTACCCATAACACAAGCGTAACTTGCTTAATTTATACGCAATGTGTGTGTTGTCCGCTGATTATTATTATTTCTACTTTTTGCTTTGGCCAGCAAAGATCTATTGTTTTTAAAATAATCATAAGAATCTGAACAAAAAACGCGACTGTTGAATTAACGATAAAAATATAGTACAACTCGTACTATATATTTTTCTATAGTATATAGTACAATTTGCTAAAATATAATACGATACTATACATTATAGTACGGTTGGCAGCCGTAGTGCAAACTCATTTCCCCACCGTTATAAAATATAAGGCATAGAAGTTTTTGATGGTACACGACATAACAAGATAGTGAAAGTATGAAGAAATGCTCATATTACAGTGAATATTGCATAAAGTGAACACATACGAAGACTGGATTCACAAACTTACCAGACGAAGGTTGAATAACGTATAATAGAGCGTTATAACCCCCAACTTCTCAGTTAAACATGCTAGAATTGTAAACATGCATTTTGAAGATAGACAGCTGTTTGTAATGAAAATAACGTATGGCCAACGCCGTATAACGGTGAAGCGTATTACCAATTACCTGAAACACCGTGTAAAATTCGGCTGCAACTCATATATCACCCGCAGCAGCTGGTTTTAGTGCTTTTATCCCGTGGGATATGTTTTAAGAAAATACGAGTATTGTGCTATTTTAAGCGTATACTGTGTAGACGATGATAGTATAAACCTATTTATTTACAATTTCTGAAATTAATTTGGGCCCATTCACTTCCCATACTAGGATCCATTTAGAATTTGTAAATAAGCATTTACAAAAATAAAATGCATAATTACAATAATACTTCTTGGCAAAACAACAGGCGCAATTGTCATTAAAAGCGATCTCTTCCTAGCTTAAAAGAAATTCATAACTAATCTGGCGATGTAGATGAAGCACAAAAAAGACAACATTTTGCATATTCAATATTTTTTTATTATAATTTAAAAATAAAATTTAGTTACTTTTTAATTTCATCGTCCTTTAAGTTCTCTGAGAGTGGCTGTTGTGGCATAGGTTCGCCTTTGACCTCAAATCATGAATGATTACTAAAACTTCAATTAAAATGGTAACTGAAAAATTCTTTTATCCCACAGGACTTGATAGAACAATGATAGAAAAATGACCGCACTATAAAGAAAAACGTGAATAGTAACCGAGTAGGTAGGTACTTTGAAGTGCTTTTTTTTCATAGAACTTAGCCACCCAGGCGGTACTTATAAAATATATAATTCACTGACAGTGTTATTCTTTAAACATTGACCGAGAAATATACTCAATATTACTGTGGTTTTATTTCGCTATAAATGTCCGAATATTTATTTGCAGTAAATAAACAAAGCTTTTAGCAAACCATGAGTTACGTTGGAAAATTTTAAATGTGTATTTGGCTTTTACAAATATTTGTTCTGAACTTGTTTGCTTATTGTCAATAAATACTTTTGTATTACGTAAGCCTAATTGCGCTGTGCACATTGTATTTAAATTTTGTAATGTGTCTTATATTACAAAATTGACGTACAATGAACAAAATTTTTGAAGTGGTAACCGTGAATGTGTTTATAATAACAAAGAAGTGTATATATTATATGTATGTGGTGTTGAAATTAGTAATACTGTTTCACTATATAAATAAAACTTTAATCTGGGACGGCTTTTGTGGTTAAGCGAATTAAGTTTTAGCCGACTGAACTCGCTGGAACGCAGAGGCTCCGAGTTCGATTCCTGGCATGGTAAATTTCGGAAACGAACTTACTGTTATTTACTATCTTTTGGGTGGCTGGGATCGGTGCCAGAGTTGTCCGTTGTATATTACCCATAACACAGGCGTAACTTGCTTAGTTTGGGGATATATAATGTGTGTGTATGTCTGCCGATTATTATTATTATATTAATCTTCTTATTACATCTTACAACTTTGATTAACATATCTTTCCTATTTATATCGTCCTTCGTCCAGCACTAGCTCTCAACCCACGCTCCCAATCGATCGTCACTTCTCTTTTTACCATCACCGTCTATTGTTTTATCGTATATTAAATCTTTTCTTTCATTCATCATCTATCTTTCTCGCTCACATATCGTAAACATTCAGAAACACTCTCAACTGCTCTATGCAAAACCACTCATACATTCAGAGATACTCACAATCCCATATATATTTAAAAAAGCTATATTTGTACCTGGTGTGGAGACCGCGTCTCGGAAATGTAGTGTAGGACGCCCTCCAGCCCGATGGACCGACAATCTGCCTAAGGTCGCCGGTAGGGGCTGGATGTGAACAACGGAGAACCGGGATAGGTGGAGCAAAATTGGGGAGCCCTATGTCCAGTAGTGGACTGCGATTGGCTAACGGCGAAGATCTGTATCTATCGTATTGTTACGGGTCGCGAGACTCGAATTAAAATGCCGTTAGAATTACTATAGAGTTTATTAGAACTATACAAACACGTATAACACAGGTACAAATATAACCGAACACAATAAGCCCAAACGTAATGCAGAAGGTCGTAATTCAATAAAACGCGCAAAGTCCGTCACTTATTAGATTCCCGATTGTAGTAGGTACACACGACTTGCGTCGCTCGTGGTTATCGCTCGACTGCCGCGTCCTTCAATCGGGGCATTTCTTTATACTGCACAGATGCAATATGTCTGCCCGGCCGCATGGACCGTATTTTCTAGAATCAGTCTGTACTTTAAATCCGACACACCTGCCTAATGACTGTCCTAAAAGATTACAATACACAATGGGCTGTTTTTCAATCACAAAGTGAACAAAAAGAAGTCCAAATGCCCGAAGGTAATAAAATGTGTTTTTACAGGTATGCAGGTGTGAATTTGTTTTTGTCGGCATCTAATTCGTAACAGTATTATAACTAAACACTTGGCTATTTTTAGGCTATTTTCCTTTGAACCAGCATCAGTAATAGAATACTTTTATAAAAGAAAAAAAAATGTATTAAAAGATAATTGCTTAATATCGCATCACGAGCGGCGAATATTTATTATTTTAAGTTTATTATTGACCTCACTATGCAAAAATGACGTAACAGCACAGATTTCAATCGTTTTAGGAACACTTCGATGCTAAATAAGTTTTGTAATGTTTTGTAATAAGCGCCAACAAACACATGTCAAAGTCTTTATTTTATCTTTTCATAACCTTATTTTAAATTATCCAAAGGATTAATTATAATCCTGTATATACAATGCAATTGATGAAAGGATGATATTTATAATTAGATAGTATCCCCATCAAGTATGGCAATCAGCCAGCGCTGTAGGCACTCTCGCCGCCAACAGTGATTTAGTACATAGTATTTAGTAAGTAGTGAAATAACTTATGTATAAGCCGTGATATTATATTGAATAACATACACATTCCAATGATATGGGTTTTTTTTATTAACAATCTATGGACTCTGGTTCTGTACCCTTTTTTTACAATTAAATTTCAGATGAAGTTAAGAAGTTGTACACGCTTATTTGTTACTTTGTTATTGTGTGTGACATTTAATTAATGTATGTTTGTGTTGTGGTGTACCTGGTATGGGTTAGAATATTGATAATTTTTATGACCAAATATGTATAATTGCTCCAATTAACAACACACGCTGATGGTGAAGGAACTGAAAAGACCTGCACATTAAAATAACTGTTGGTATAAATCTCGCCAATCCAACTTAAACAGGTTTTCCTAAAAATGAAAAAAAAAATTACAACAAAAATAAGTCAAAGTACTTATTACAGAAACGGAGAAAGAATACAATTTCCTGCGACCGGGCGACGTTTCGTAATCGGCGACGAAACAACCCACAGCCAGGTGGTAGAGTATCTGCTTGTCGGATGGCTACCATCCCTGATCTAGAGTATGCCGTCATAACAACCTTGAGCTGTATTTAGCTTGTTTGTTGGTTGGCACTAGGAGCCAGATTGCAGCATCACTTTAGAGAGCGGCAGCATATTGGTAGCACCTTTGATGTTACAAATGTCCGTAGACGATGGTAACTGATTTTCATCACGTGGCCCGTCTGCCTGTCTGCTGAACTTACACAATAAAAAATATATTTACATAAAGAATTAAGAACCTCCTATTTTTTTGAAATCGGTTTATACTATAATTGAGTTTTATTTCATTCGGCTGTGAGCTCTACAAGGGTCCTGTAATATAAATGTTTGATAATTACAAATTGTACAGAAATAGGTTCAACTCCTATTTCTACTTATATTGCATTTGTAGATGAGGGCCTAAATTTTAATACCTTTGTAACGCAGAGTCGAGTCCTATCTAAACATTATGTACCTTTTATTACGTGCTCGACCTAAGATCTCGTCTAAGCCCGAAAGGAATGCTCTTTTTATAGTGTGTTCGGTTTAATATTATCGTATACTGTGTACGTGTGTTAACTTTTTAAAATACCTAATAATAATAATATATTTGTTTTGCTGTATCACATTCTCTTCATACAGTACTTAAGCAGAAGGATGTGGGTGGCGTTTTCGTGGTATCCATTTGTTTGAATATCATTTTAAACCTTGAATTATTTGTAATATAATATTTATCGTTACTGCATCATGAACGTAATTGAAATATTTGTTTATCCCAAATTCAAAACTCAATTTGAATACAGATTGGACCAAAAATTGTCTACTTAATTACTCGCATTAAAATTCGAGAGTTATTTTAGATCTTCTTTATATAGTGACTGTTCAATACAAAGAGACAGCAATAATAATCACAATGAATTAGAAATTACATATTATGTATAATGTATAAAGTAGTTAGTACGTCTATTTAATTTACAAAGTAGTTTAAGTATATGTATGTATTTATGGAATAGAATAGAATAGAATATACTTTATTACATAACATTAAGATACATTTCAAGAAGTTTAAGTACAGAAGACAATAGGCAGTCTTATCACTAAAGGTAATTTCTTCCAGACAACCTTAGGATGGATTTGAGAAAAAATGTGTAACTTGTGGGTTTTGAAATATAACTAAAATAAAAAGTACATATATAAAATTTTGAAATGGCAAGTATAATAGACATAGAAATAAGACAAATAAATATATATATATATATAATTATAGTAATAGTGTATAGAATTACGTAAATATGGAAGAGATGAAGATGTTATGATCGACTTTAGAGCCCGAGGTAAAAATCCTTCACGAGTCCGTTGAACGCCTGAAGAGACTGGGCACGCCTGATTTTCAGAGGTAGCGCATTCCACAGCCTCACTACTATTTATGTCCTATCAAATAGTAATAGTTGCCTGGAAGTGATTACTTTAAACGATAACGCCGCTTATTGTTTTTACCACGATAATATTGCAATCGTACATTTTTGTAATTGTTTATTTAGTGAGCAATAAAGCGACGTGTATCTATATTCTACGCACTTCATTTCAGACTTAAAGCGATATAATATAATATAATAATGATCTACTACAGAAATCTCTTCGATATACATCGTTGACTCCGCAAACAATCAGGGACAGAAGAACCAAGCAAAAATCTACTTCGCGCCAATGAAATTCAGCAAACTATGTATATTATAAACTTATAAGCAAAACATAAATGCGTTCTTGAAGTTGGTATACATCATTTCACAGAACACAATAACAAGGTTCACGACCTGTTACGTACAAAGTTGAGAGGTGCGCTCTCGCTTTCTCCTCTATTCGAACTCATACACTATCTCTTTCGCACACACATTACAAGTTGCAAGGTTTGGAACCGGTTTTTTTAACCGGTTTTAATCGGCTTTGACGAAAGAAAGAAAGAGAAAAAACTTTAATTGTAATTAAATTCCTTATACGTTATTATACACAGAGCATATACTGAAAATTTGTACGCCGCAATTTCAGCAAACAAGGTTTGGACTCAGTATATTGCTGTGCTTGAATTATATCCGATACACCGCTGATTTTCAGTGCAAATCTTGACCAGTTTTCATCGGTTATATCCGGTTTTTAGTCAACTATTTCGTGCGAAGTGTAAACCTTAAAAAAAGCTTTATATAAATATGAATTAACCGTTATATTTTACGACAGTTACTTTCTCATTCGATCTCTCTCAACATGTATTTGTGTGCGACTGTAAGTTTGATGCACCACATAGCTGCGCTTCAAAGGCGTGCGGCAAACGTTGTTCGAAATCGTTCAAAACCGGTTTATTCAACAAATCCTATTTAAGCATTATTGATACCTAAAACTGTTTAATTGAGCTTAAAATTAAAACAAAACCGAAAAGAAAAGTTCCTATGTACTTAGGCTCTAAAGTTCCAAACTATGATAAGATATAATCTTAACAAAAGTTATTATTTGATTGGACCGCCGCATCTTAACCTCTTTGAGGTACAGTTATGTTTTGCGTGTCCCTTACTTAATAGGGACAATTTCCCAAGTACGTTAGGCGTTGGCCTTCCAGGCTACCACCTGACCAGATCAAAAGATCTTCTTTATAAGTTACAAAAACATTTTATCACGCTTATTCACCTTTGTCACCAAATATAATACTCTCTGCAGAATACAAAAAAAAAAAAAAAAACAATTTTGTATAAAATATTCGTTTCATATTCGTAACAAACTCACGCGCTTACCCAATCGCAGCGTTGTGATTCCCACTCGCGTCCAAAGTTTAGCAATATCCCCGGATATTGGTAGAAAGTAGAGAAATTCTATTTACCGAGTGTCTGGGGTAAATTAAATATTCAATATTTAAATCGGAACACCGCAAACTGTTAAATATTCAACAGTGAGGCAGCCGATAGTGCAAAAGTGTGGAGAAAAGTTCAGAAGCCACCAAAAAGGGGTATGGTAATCTATGTCAACGGATGCTGATCTGACAAGAGTGAATTGGTTCTTGACATCCATTTTGTATTGCATAATTGAGTGAGTTGAAGGAATTGTAAAAATATTTATTGAAGCGATTATTATATATTATTACTAGCTGACCCGGCGAACTTCGTACCGCCATATTTTCTGAATTCCTAAAAGACTTTGTTTTATGACATAAAAACAAAATCACCAAAATCCGTTTAGGTGATTAAGAGAATTCTAGAACCCGATCTCAGCGCCACCTACCGATTCCAATTGTGAATCTAATCCATCCGGGGACCCATTCAAACATACAAAACAAATATCATCAAAATCGGTCCAGCCGTCTAGGAGGAATTCACTGTCAACACACGTACAGAAGAATTATATATATATTATTGATTCTGTAATTTTTGAATGAAAAATTCTTCATCAATCATCGTAAACTGCGAAAATACAATATTGCGAATCGGCGCAATGCGTATTCGCAACGTAGAAACCTGCGACGCGACTAGCTGCGAAGCGATTTTGTACGGCAAGGCGTTTCCCTTACATGGTTCCCGTGATAATTCCTTCGACGATCATCAAACGTACTGAAGGTATTTGGTAAACTTGTTAGTGAAATGGATCGTAAAAAGTGTTGCGCACTGCTGTTTTGTTAAAAAGATATAGGAAAAAGAGACAAAGAAGATTGTAACATCGCAGGAATGCGAGCTCGTAGATTTCTACGATGCGACGCCGCATCGCTGTTTTGTGTTTTGACCCTAAAAACTAGCCAAGTAACAGAGATACCTCAGAAGAACAATAACCAATGTCAGATATCATTTTGAAAAAGACACCATTAAATAATGGGCTGCCTATCGAGTATAATACCGATATTAGACGGATCAACGAAAGTGAATCAATTTGGTTGACAGGCACATGACTAAGAGGACACGACGGTATTCAATGACATTGAATGATTCAAATTTATGTTTGTATGGATCCCTTTGGTTAATTCATCCAAATTGAAAGATAAAAATAACGGTACAATATCGACTAAACACACAAATCGATTAACACTATTTTATCTGTGGCGTATTGTTGAAAAAAGTTTAAAAATATTATGCTTAAAGTTTTACTGAAAAATAAGTAAATCAAAACTTACAGGAGCATTTGCTTCGCGCATTATATAGTCGCAATTTTTGAGCCAAATTCTGGATACATTGCATACGTGGGACAACCAGAAAGTTTTGCGAAAATAAAAATAAAATTCTCTCGGTAAATATATTTTTTAAATCTTTTCAAAGTACTCTCCACCAGCCTCTATACAGATTCATGCGTCTGAACCAGTTTTTCAAACATTTTTTCAATACGCCGCAGACACCTCGTTTACAGCTTCCTCGAACGCTGATACCGCATCTTCCGGCAACGAAAATTGTATCTCTTTGAGCGGATTTTTTATTTTCGGGAATAAAAAGAAGTCACACGGTGCTAGGTCAGGGCTGTAAGGACGGTGATTCAGGAGTTTGACCGGCATGCTATCCAAAAAGTCCCTTGTTTTGAGCACGGTATTGGCGGGCGCGTTGTCGTGGTGGAGCAGTAGCCCGCGGAGCCCTGTGTTTGTTCGCTTGTTGCTCACAACAGAGGAAACTTCTGCCAAGCATTTGATAGTATACTATTCGGCGTTGATGCTTCTTTGGTTCCGTAAAGGAATTGACACCAATTAGCCAGTCAAATTGAAAAAACTCGCTATCAAAATCTTCCCTCCGCTTCTAGATCGCTTCACTTTGGTAGGCGTTGATTCATTTTGAAATACCCAAACCGTTGACTAGCGCTTCGTTTCATCACCGTATTGATAAATCCAGGACTCATGACCTGTAATGATGTCGTAAGCACGCCGAGACGAGCTTGCTTCAAATTTGTTTATCATATCACTGCACCATTCTACCCGGACCTGCTTCTGAGCATCGGTGAGGTTGTGCGGCACCTAGGGTGAAACTATCCTCGTCACGAGAAGATGTACTTGTAGAATCTCGTGAAGGCTTCCCGATCCAATCTTCAATACGTGCTGAATCTCTTGATACGTAACGCACCTGTTGTCTTGGATAAAATTTTTCACTGCTGGCACGTTTCTTCAGTGGAAGGGCCTTCATCCATGAATGCCATTTGAAGTCTATTGTACGAATCATCCAGTTTCAGGCGGCAGTTGAAATCGTAAAAATCATCAAAAAATGTTCCCGGCGCAGATCCATTTTTCAATGAGACGCAATAATTTAAATTAGCTCGCTGAAAATGTGGAGAGAAGTTTTGATATTGGAACGTACCTATTTTTAGTTATAAATAATCATATTTTCAAAATAGATTATAACTGGTCACTCTCTCATACATAAAAACTTTTTTTGCAATACTGTCTGAGTGGCCTGGTACCTTGGTAACAATTCCACAATCACCAACATCTCTGATATAAACTTAGCCATTATAATTTACAATACTTTCAAAGTAATCAACTAGTTTGTAAATGAATTCAAATAGTTCTAATCCTGTCAAAGGCCTTAGAATACTCTAGCTTTAGTACTCCATTCAGTTGGAAGTTCTCATTTGCTTGTCTATGAATAGGAAATCTTATCTCCATTTAAATCTCCGTTAGATGACATTTCATTCATTGTCACGATAAAATAGAAAGTGTACTAATATAAGAATTAGTAAATTTAGGTATATTATACATTAATTCAGCGTCCGTATGTTTCAGTCTACAAAACTCGAAAAGTAGTAGGTGGGCCAAACCCTTTTCGGTTAAAAAAAAATTTAAATGAAAATAAAATGGTAGACAAACAAATCTATTTTTAAATAACAAAGCTATATAGGGAATATAACATCATCCAGATGCAAATCCATCTCGTTGCAAACACTCTTAGAACCTTGTCTTTAAATTGACAAAAACTCGCTGGAACAGTACTCCTGGAATAGAAACCTTTTCTTCATGGATATTAATTAGGCTTTAATTTGGCAATAGTGATTGGATTATTGCAGTATATTGAATCAAAATGTTTACACATCGTTGCATCTTCTTTTTAACTAGCGGTTCCAGCAGAGTTTGTCCTGCACTGAAAAATAAAAGTCTGGAGCCCAATTCCTGCTCAACCTACCGGGTCTGATTGTGAATTTAAACCATCACCGGACCCACTCAAACGATATTTTTTTTACACCATGATCACCTTATTGACGTTTTAGTAGGGATCCCTAATTTTTTTAATAATAAATATATCTTATATTAGTCTGGGATAACGTAGCACTCTAATGGTGAAAGAATTTTTGAAATCGGCACAGTAGTTTTTGAGTTTACTCGTTACAAACATACAAAAATATGAATCTTTCCTCTTTATAATATGAATATAGATAGAAGAAAGTTTTTATATAGTTTTTATTCTGAAAATCCCACAAACACGGGAAATACTATCCTCTCATTAAACAATCATAAATAGGTAACTAATTTGAGATAATTACTTGAAAACAATTGGGTGAGTATGAGTAGCCTGTAAGTGAAATAAAAATCATACATATTTAAAGCCTGTTTACCACAGGGGTAGACATAAACGATGGATTTCCAATTGATATTGTTACGAGTTGCAGGACTCGAATTAAAATGCCGTTGGAATTATTTATAGAATTTATTAGAACTATACAAACACGTATAGTTATACAAACATGTACAAATATAACTGTACACAACCAGTCCAAACGTAATGCGCGAGATCGTAATTCCATAAAACGCGCAAAGTCCGTCACTAAATAGATTACCGAATGTGGTACACACGTCTTGCTTCGCTCGTGGTTATTGCTAGACTGACGATCTCTCCATTGGGCCATTGCTTTATACTGTACCGATATAATATGACTGCCCGACCACGTAGACCGAATTTCTTAGAATCAGTTCGACACACCTGGCTAATGACTGCCATAAAAGATTACACAATACAAAATGGGCTGTTTTCTAATTACAAATTTTAAACACAAAGTAAACAAAAGAAGCCCAAATGCGGAAAGGTAATAAAGTGTGCCTTTATAGTATGCAGGTGTGAATCTACTTTTGTCGGCATGTAGGTCGTAACACTATCATACATATTATAGTCATTTATCAAATATCACTGCAAATACAAATGAATCTGAAGGATTAAACGATATGAAGTTGATTTAAAGTTTTAATTGAGATTTATATAAAAACAAGAACAGGCTGGTAGCACCAACTGTGGTTATAGCGCCTGTTATAAGTTACTTTTTTTACTGGGCGATGGTTATTTTTTAGAATTTATTCTTCTTGTATGTTAGTACGCTAGAGCTCTATTCTACGCAAAAATAAATTAGTAAATGCCTTCTTAATAATAACGCCCATAAATGTCCCACTGCTGGGGTCGGGCGGCCCACTATCGGGGAACGGACAATATACCCGTGACGCTTGTCCAAGGCAGCTTGGCAGTTTTGACACATCGGTTACCTCGATGTGCAGATAACCGATGCTTCACGTTGTAATTGTAACAATATGCACATTACGTGAGTTTGGAACGCGTACACTAGCTATTACGCTACCACGAAATGTGTCGCTACTGTCTCTAAAATAATAGCGTGCTTTTTATTTTCGACAAAGAAACCATTTTATTTTACCAAAAGGGCATTTCAATCAACCAAAGGAACAAAGAACAGCACTTTGTATCCACCATTTGATGTTACTAACACCCTGAGATACAGAATCTATCTTTTAAAAACCCAAGAAAACAATCTGTTCAGTAATATAAAGTGTATATTTATATTTATTAGACTGTATTGTATAGAGGTTATTCGTCGGCAGGCATACACACCTATTGTGTATTCCCAAGCTAAGCAAGTTACACTTGTATTATGGATAATCTACAAAGGACTATTCTGGGGTGATCCCAGTCCATAGTAAATAACTAAAGGTCGTTTATGATAACCGTGCCAGAAATCGAAACTGGAGTTTCTGCATTCCAGTGAGCTACACTGGCGAAGAAGGCTTCGCCCACCAGAGGCTGTTTATGATTTAAAAGTTTTTTGTACTATTCATGGCCCTGCCAGTCTTTATCGGGACCTGACGGAGTGGACATGACTAAATATTTCCTTATAATTTATTAATTTTCATAAAATGTGGCTGTACTAGCATCGCTGGTTTTCTTACAAATTATCTATGTCACGAACAAGAAATCTGCGACAAATGCAAGAATTCCTAACGCGGTCCTACCGCATGACTCCATTCATCCACCGCAGCATATAAGTACTATATTATATTACGTATGTCACCACCGTCGTTATCAATTCAATCTATTTCAAGGTTGTCAGGAAAATATCGCTTTTCAGTAATAAGTCCGTCCCTTGTGCACAATTAGATATAATTTTAGTTTATTTATTTTGAATTGACGTATATTATCTTATGTCTATCATTACATTTGTTCTTTTATATGGCAGTGAAGCATGGTTTTGCTTGAGATTCTGTCTCTTCACCTTCGTCTAATTATTTATTGGGTTCGGCCCTAAATAATCGGCAGACAAACGCATACATTGTATATTTCCAAGTTAAGCAAGTTACGCTTGTGTTATGGGTAATACAACGCACCACCCTGTGGTCGATCCCAGTTACCCAGACCATAGTAAATAACGGAAAGTGCGATTCCGGAATTTATCCTTCCAGGAATTAAAACTTACTTACTCCGTTAGCTCAGCGACCCAAAGTGAGTCTTGGCCTCCGAAACGTAGAACGGATTGCAGCACGGGGAAAGTATATTTGGAACGACCGGTAGGTCGGCGGCTAGTCGATCGTCCTAAATATCGCTGGAAAGACAGAGTGGAGTCTGACCTGTTTAAGTTTCGAGCCGATAATTGATAATAAATTGCGCAGAACAGGGAAAAATGGCATGTTATCGTTTCACAGGAATCGAAACAATACGTCTTTTCCTTCCATACTCCTTTATTGTGGCATAAGTCCTCTGTCATACCACAGATCATCATGTCATCCTTTGCACAATCCATCCATCTTGTGTAATGATAGATTATGAAAATTAAAATAAAACAATTGACTTCTAAAACACAGGTATAACAATAGTTAATGTCAACATTTCCAGTCAAAATGATGCCAAATATAATCGGATACCCAGCCACGTCATATACGTGAACTGGCATAAAAGATTAAATCAGGTCGCGTTGGTATTGATTAAACATAGCGTAATGGAATTAACTGGCGGACTAATGTTGCCTCCAGCTATGATGGAAAAGGGAGAGTAATAACACTAATTCAATTTATTCATTTCTTTATGTCACATTAAAGGGTGTTTTTGCGATTATGACTTTATTTGATTATAAGCTCCTACCTTTTACGCAGATTGACTCGTGTAAACTTTGAATCTTTTTATGTTTACTTATAGGCATACTAGCAAACGGTCCCACTTGATGGCAAGTGGTTACCGTCATCCATTGTCATCTGCAATATCCGGTGGTATTGTATTGTAAAGTCTCAACGAGGTTGGCAACACATACCGATGTGTTGTCAACCTCGTTGAGACTTTAAATATAATAATATGTTTACGCTCTTTCTGAAGAACCCCATGTTGCAGCGCTCTGTAGTGTCTTGTCAAGAAAATTAAACACCCGGTATGATATAACTCGTATATTGGACTGGCGCAGCCAGTGTCACAAAACTAAAAAATACCGTTGCTACCCTCTATTATTGACACGAAATTTATACACACAACAAGCTCTGAGAAAACCGTAAGAGGGGAAGTTTATTCCAAGTGTTCTATAGAAATGATTATATTTTACAGGATTTAAAGTATTATAGTAATATTCATAAATATGTCTATATTCCTATTCTAGTATTATATATCCATAAGTATGTATATAATTCTACATCCATAATTTTCCTAAAATTAAATTCCAGTTAAGTTCGGAGAGTCCGAAGTCTGGTCCGTTTTCCTACTTTTTTCTCCACTCACCCAGTTTTCGGCATCCCTTATTGTGAGATCATTGGCATTTATGTCATCTCTCACGACATTAGCCGCATTTTTTGGGCCTACCTCTTCACCCGGTTGTTCTTGCAAACCTCTGTTTTTCAGTTAAAGTAAAGTTAAAGTTCAATTTTAAAGTCTTGTCTTATTTAATGTTAGCAAAATAACATTCACGTACGTGGAACACTCAGTACATTTTGCGAAAAAAAAAATGTTCTATATGTAAACTTTTTTTTATTAAATCTTTTCGAAGTACAAAGTACAAAGTTTTATGCGTTTGAACTAATTTTCGAAACACTTTTTCCAGTCCGCCGCAGACACCTCGTTTACAGCTTGCTCGAACGCTGACAGCGTATCTTCCGGCGGCTTAAATTGTATCCCTTTGAGCTGATTTTTTATTTTCGGGAATAAAAAGAAGTCACACGGTTCTAGGTCAAGGCTGTAAGGACGGTGATCCAGGAGTTTGACCGACGTGCTATCCAAGAAGTCCCTTGTTTTGAGCGCGGTATGGGGAGCGCGTTGTCGTGGTGGAGCAGTAGCCCGCGGAGCCCTGTGTTTGTTCGCTTGTTGCTCACAATAGAGAAAACTTCTGCTAAGCATTTGGTAGTATACTATTCGGTGTTGATGCTTCTTTGGTTTCGCAAAGGAATTGACACCAATTAGCCAGTCAAATTGAAAAAAACTCGCTACCAAAATCTTCCCTCCGCTTCTAGATCGCTTCTCTTTGGTAGGCGTAGCGCTTCGTTTCTGGACCGTATTGATAAATCCAGGACTCATGACCTGTAATGATGTCGTAAACACGCCGAGACGACCTTGCTTCAAATTTGTTTATCATATTACGGCACATGCTCAGAAGCAGGCCCGGGTTTCCACCCGGGCCTGATTCTGGGCATCGGTGGTGTTGTGCGGCACCCAGCGTAAAACTATCCTCCTCACGTGAAGATGCACATGTACAATCTCGTGAAGGCCTCCCGATCTAATGTTCAGTACGTGCTGAGTGAATCTCTTGATACGTAACTCGCCTATTGTCTTGGATTAAAATTTTCACTGCTAGCACGTTTTCTTCCGTAACGGCGGTCAAAGAGCGACCACTTCTTTCTTCATCCCCCAAAGTTATTCGACCGCCTTTGAATTCGTTGTACCAACGATACACGGTTGCCTTAGAAGGGACTTCATCCATGAATGTCATTTAAAGTCTATCGTACAATTCGTCCGGTTTCAGGCGACACTTGAAATCGTAAAAAATCATAGCGCGAAAATGTTCCCGACGCAGACCCATTTTTCAATAACACAATAATATAAATTAGCTCGCAAACAATGTGGAGGGAAATTTTTAAATTGGAACTTATCTATTTTTAGTTATAAATAATCAAATTTGCAAAATAGATTATAACTGGCCAGTCTCTCATACATAACAACTTTTTTTCGCAATATTTTCTGAATGGTCTGGTACATAAAGATATAATAACACACTAGATAGTAATAATAGTGAAATATACTAAATCAATGTCCACATATTATGTAAGTTGGTTACAAACCACGAAAATTTAATTAGCGATATTAAACTCTATGCTGCATCTTTTCTCTAAATATCTTTAAAAATAGTATTATTTTTTGGCTATTGGTAATAATTGTGATCTTTATAATTGTTGTGATACACTTGTCACAAAAAGTCGAGATATGAAGTGTGTACAAAAAAATTTACACTTTAAAAATCTGACCAAGTAATAATCTCTGCATATTTTCAACGTCTATAATGTCTATTTTTCCTTCAAACTTTCCTCTCTTCCTTCTTTCTTCAATTTCCAGCATGTTAACAGATAACGAGGAAATTGACTCATTGTTGGTTAGTTACAGAGTGGTGTTGGAAGTGGCTGGCAACTCAGATGCGGTCATACTAAGTGGATTGGAAGCCGACACACAATATCAAGTCACAGTTGCTGCCCTTTGGGGTGGTCACAAGTTTCGAAGCAGGCCTATTGTCTTCCGCACGCTGGGTAAGTCACATTTATTTTCTTTAGTCTTTTTTTTAGTACGAGCAAAGAGGCAGACAGCTTATTCGATGGAGAAGAGTTGTCGCCTTTGGCCGTTTACAAGACCATGGACCTTACCAACACTTTTCCAACTTTAGAGACAGTTTCAATCAACAGGTCTAAAATAACTTTTATATTAAGGTCTAATACTATTTAGCCATTGAAAACTATTATATCTTTTTGTAGAAACTCTCTAAGAGACACCGTTGTTAAGAGCTGTCTAAAAAATACTTCACTCGTTTATAGTATTAGCATATAAATTAAACTTTCTTTCTAAATTTCATTGAGATCAATACTTTTCAAGAAATCGCTCTTACAAAATAAACAGACCGATATCACGAATCTCAGTGGGTTCCGTTTTTCTCAAAATTACTAGAAAGCGGTAACAAATCGTGGTCAATAAATATATATTTTTGCCATTAACAGTTTTCGACGCGGGTCATACCCTGGTTTACATTGAAAGCAAGCATCCACACAAGTTATGTTACAACAATTTTTTATTAAGGTGCCATTGACCACCGGAAAGTTATAATTCAAATAAAACTATCCTATATCCATTCTCGGTAATGAGACTACATATAAACCAAATTTGAGCAAATTTTGTACCATGGTTTTGTGTGATATCGTAGTAGACATAGTTACTTTCGGATTTATAATATTATGGATTGTTTTATTAAATGAGTTCCACGAAATATTTGTATGACTCGTCATAATCTTATTAATGCATATGCTGAACTCGCTTGGCGTGACTAACTCAAGTTTGAATTCAGACGTACATTTGTGAACTTCTGTTGACTTAGTTGTGAATGCTTACTGTTTCCATTGTTACTGTTGTGCTGTTTGAATATTTAGGGTATTTGGTCTTTGAGTATTAAATGTATGCAAGTTAAATTATTGTAGTTGACGCGTTATTGTTTAGCTAGTTATTTTTGTGTAATACTTACCGTTAGAGCAATATTAACATGAAGCATAACTTATCACTTCTTAATTATTCATTTCAATTCAAAGTCAAAGTTATACTCAAATTAAGTTCAGTTTGAGAAAAATTTTGAGTTATCAGAAATAAAAAACTAAGTTTACTTCTTATTTTATCTACACTGCTTTACAATATTATGTTTATTGGTTTAGGAAGTGCAAGCCGAAAAATTTTTCGACATAGGATTCTTCTGAATTCATTTCTGAGCATTCTGTGACTACAGCATGTTTAAAAATGATAAATTCACATTTTTTTAAACTCCCCATCTTCGTTATTTATTTATGTCATAGTCATATGTCTTTAAAATTCTATATCTTGCAATATTATATGGATGAAACTCGGCAAAACTAATATTCTATATGCCGTTACTTTTTAATATTTACATAGTATAAAACAAAGTCGTCTGTATGTCTATCTGTATATCCACTCCTAATCTACGCAACGGATGTTAAGCGGTTTTCATCATCAGTTAGATATTTTTTCAGGGAAGGTTGATACCTATATACTAGCTTTTGTCTAAGACTTTGCTCGCGATATAATTACAAAAAAGCGTATTAAGTTTTTGTGTACATGAATAAAAATAAAATAAAGCTAACCACTAGGGTTTGAAAACTCTTGTAATGAATAAATAAAGTTACACCATGATGCATTATAATTGCGGTAAAACTAAATGTTAGGGACATCTGTAATGCATAGTCAGCATGTAATTGAACCTGTTTTAGGTTTTGTAGCCTAATGACCAAATCTAAAAAAAATAATATCTACGTTTCTACGAAACCCTTCATTGTGCGTAGGCTGCTATGCCACACATAGCCACTTGTTTATTACCTACTGTGCCATCGATTACAGCAAACTATGCTGCTAGTTTAAAAATATTTTGTATTATAACATAGTGTGAACGAACTTCTGGCACTTACCGAGTTTTAGTTTCGCGTGTCATCCGTTAATATGGTTGATGGAACATGCAAGGAACCTATTATCATTAGAGGGATGATGTTGGGTGCTTTACTCAGTTATTTAGGGCTGATTTTCCAATCACTACGTAAAGGGTATTTAAAGGATAAAATACAACATGAACAAATTAAAAATGACCGATGTATTGATACTTAGTAATTTTTTTACTATTATGTTAATTGGACAGTGGTTAATTGATGATGAAATATATAAAATAGACAAAGTTTTGGCGACTAAGATACTTTATTTTCACTTGGGTTAATATGGACAACACCTCGAGTGACACAGATAAAATCATTGGTAGGACCTTAGAGTCCTTTAGTTAAACCAAATGCGATGTAAATAAAAATAGATACATTTTTTCCCCATTAACAATCAGTCAGGTTCTAATGTAGTTGACGGATAATTTTTATCTGATGATTGAAATGTCAGCCCTTATTGCAGATTCATTATACTGTTACACGCCGAAAAAAGTCGATGCACACCTGCCTGCCATAAAACAGCCAATTGTGTATTGTACTCGTTTTGGCCGTTCGCAGGCATAATTACGGAAGTGTGCGGATTATGTTTTCTGGGAAATTACGTCGACGCTTGCCAGGAAGACATATTGCATCGGTGCATTATAAAGCAATGGCCTAATGGAGAGATCAGCAGTCTAGCGATGGTCACCAGCGAGACGAGAAGTGTGTACATTCCATAAGCTATATAGTGAAGGACTTTGCGCGTGTTTTTGAATCGTGTATTACGTTTGTACTGGTTGTGTCCAGTTATATTATATTTGTACCTGTGTTATACGTGTTTGTATAGTTCTAATAAATTCTATAGTAATTCCAATGGCATTTTAATTCGAGTCTCGCATTCGTAACAATACAATATTTCTCATCAATTTTGTTTTTCATATTTAAAGTTAATATTTAGAATCACTTTTTGACCTATTCGTTGACAGTTTCGTTGTGTTCGGTGTAGCGATTAATCTGTATTTTTCTAAACAATTTTGAGGTTAAACTTTAGATAAAAGACAAACAAATCTATATTTGAAGAGACATCGTTATCATAAATCGCCCTACGCTATTGCTAAAGTCGGATGTGTAAAACATGCTCTTTACAGCAAAGCCCTTCGAAGTTACTAATGTGAATAAAGTATCTTATAAAATAGGAAGTTGTTAATAATATTCGAAACCTATAGAGCTTCTGCAGTATACAAAATTTTCCAATAAACAATAATATTAAAGACACTTGAAGGTTACTGATGAACAATAAATACAAACAATAACGAAGACGTAGTACCGATATTATTAATAGGGCAGAGCGATATACTCGTATGTGCATTGCTGTGACAGCTGAGGCTGCTGCCGCACACCAGCAGGCCCTGAAACACCGCAAATATGTGTCCATTGGTAGTGGGTGCGTATTTGTGGCTTTCAGGGTTGAGACCATGGGGCCATGTGGGCCTAGAGCTCATCACCTATATCGCGACCTCTCAACGCATCTAATTGAGATCCCGCGTGACCAAAGGGCTGGCTTGCACCGAGGGCATTGCATCAGCGTGGAAATGCGGCCAGCATTTTGGTACGCACCCCGCCTTAAGTGATTTGGAGTCTATTTTTTTCTTATAGATTTATGTTACTTTATAAGTATAGTTTTATTTATTGTATAGTTTAACTTGTGATTAGGTTTATTTTGAGAAGGTTATAGTTTTGGTTTTAATGTATAAGTAACTTTATTTAAATGTAAAATTTAAATTATAATTTATTATATATTGAAAATGAGCTAATTACGACTTAGAGTATGTACCGTATATGATATATAAATTTTTGTGATAATATGTGAGAGTATTTTTCCAATTGTAATATTTATATATTCATTTATTTTTAACAAAGCTATTACTTCTAAGGTTATAACTCACTGAAATTATTAATTAGTCTTAATTATGACATTCGTAAAACGACCAGCAGCGTGAAATCCGACAAAGGAAATTAACCTAAATACCTGTTGGGCGTATAAATGACGTAATGTAGTTTTTTGACATAACAACTGGAGACCACGTAATAAGGTTTAGATGTTTTAATAATTCAGTTACGAGTATGTTATCATTACTCATTTAAGGAGTTTTCGAGAGACCAATATTTATCTCCAGCTTATTGTTTTAATTTTTAATGTTACATAAACAAATTCGACAAATAAAAATAAATTCGAGGAATGAAGTTAAGGTCAACAAAGTATCTAATGCAATATTTATATAAATAGAAATCATGAATGTCATTACTTTATATAATAATAATAATAAATAAATTTTGTGGTGATGTTATTCATTACGTCATTATTAGTAAATTCATCAAACATTACGATTACACTGAGATAGCGTCTAAAATTCGTATTCTACTAAATCCACAATATCTTCTCGATTTCGTCCCGGCAGAATAATAACAAACCATTAGCAGAAATTGCGTTAGACGAAATGCATATTGAAAAGATACCAAAATTTTGAATATTTATTTCGCGAATTGTCCCTTGTAAATATTTATAAAGATAGAGCGAAGTGCCACGAGCACGCCATTGTAGTTAACAGAATACAAAAATCAAGCAAACCTACGATTGAGACGACAGCATCCAGCGATTTTGACGAGATATCAATAGAATTGGGCCCTTGGTGTAGCAAATGGGCAGAAACGACGGTAACCACATTTCATCAAGTGGCCTGTATGCTTTTTGCCAATAAAGAATATGAAATGTCATTATCAACATTTAAAACCAACGTATCAAGTGTAACGTCAGCGGTCTAAGCAAAAAAACGATTTTTTTGAGTCTAGAGTGAATAAATGTTAGTTTTTGATGTTTTAAGAAAACCTACAAAAGGCAGCCTAAAAAAAAAATTTGAGGTCGCTCCAAATTTTTTAAGATTTCAAAAATCGACGATAACCGTTTTCTTATTTAAAAACATTTCTCGTTACGGTATAATCTTATAGATATAAAATAATACGTTTCTGAAAGTTTCAGTTCAAAACTTGAAATTTAAAAGGTCGCTCATTTTTTTAAATTTAATAGTGCATTGCTTTAGATTTTTTCGAGCGACCTTTTAATATTCATATTAATATTCCATATACTTTTTTCTTTTATTTAGTCATATAATAGATTAAAACACACCACGAGATGAATTAAAAATCAAACACCAATACAAATAATATGTTTTTTTTTTAAATTTACTAATGCATTACTCGCTCGAAAAAATCTAATGTAATGCACTTACAAAAATAATTATGAGCGACCTTTTAAAATTTAAATTTTGAACTGAAACTTTCAGAAACGTATTATTTTTTGGCGTATAAAATTAAACCGTAACGAGAAAAAAAAATTGAATTAAAAAAACCGGTTATTGGCGATTTTTGAAATCTTAAAAAATTTGGAGCGATCTCTTAATTTTTTTTTGAGCTATCCCTTTGAGAGTTCTTAAAACATCAAAAACTAATATTTTTTCACTCGAGACTCAAAAAAGAAGTCGGTTTTTTTGCGCCACCCTAATATTTTGTATGTGTGATTGTGTTGTGTTTAACTGTAAACAATCCGTGTCAAAAGTGCTGAAGCCAAGGCTCTAAAAATAGATTGAAATATTCTGTAGGGTATTTTTTCAAATAAACTTGTACGGTTCCAGGACTAAATAAAAAAAAGGTGACGTTCATTATCCTCACGAAGCCCTTTACTGTGAATGGACTAATAGATAGGTACTTGGCTGATTTATTGTTGTGAAAATTAATTATCTGTTATTGTTTCTATTACATTACATACAAAAATTAACCCTTATTTTTCCGTTTGATATTCCTTCACAGAAATAGATCCTTACAAGCTACATGGGGCTAAACTATCCATTTGTGTAATAATACAGTAGTTTATTTTTTTTTAAATCAGCTTCGTTCATTCCTGACTAGAGTAATAAATTTTTCAAAAATCTAATGACACTGCTTTATTTTTTATCAAAATTGGCCCTCAGACTCCTTTGAGTGTTTTTCTGTATATCGTTTAGGATTTAGCCTTAGGTTGATCTTGCCAAAAACATGTTTTTATTATTTATTTATTTAAAAAATAACATACATAATTTTATATATCTACGTCTAAATCCCGAAAGGGTTTGACTAAGCTGCTAAGTCTGTGCTTCAGGTAAAAATAACAAAATATGAAGTAGTTTGAGTATGACATCTACTATATCACAATTTCTAATAACAGGTAAGTAAAGTAATTTTTGCGTTCATACTAACTGAAAGTACTTAATACGAATTTTAAAACATTTTCAGTAGGTAGTAAAGCAAAAATAAACAGGTTGCGTGTACAATGTTCGTGCCATTCCTCCCAGTAGACAACTATTGGATATGACATGCCATGTCATGTTGGCTGGTTGAACACTCCGCACAATTAAACTATTAATACGTAACTAATGATCATTTAAATAGTGTTGTGTAATTATTTATATAGGATTACGAGATTACCCCGAGGTGATATCACTAAATTTTACTCTGAAATTTAGTTTAGATTTAAACCATCCGGGGACCCACTCTAACACACAAAAATAAAATCACCAAAATCGGTCTTTGGTGATTAGAAGGATTCTAAAACGCGATCTCAGCGCCACCTACGCTTCTAATTGCGAATCTAAACCATCCGGGAACTCACTCAAATACAAAAACAAAATCACCAAAATCACTCCAGATGATTAGGAGGATTATAGAACCCGATCTCAGCGCCACCTACCGGTTCTAATTGTGAATCTAAACCATCCGGGAACTCACTCAAACACACAAAAACAAAATCACCAAAATCGGTCAAATGGTAACATAAATCAAATAAATTATCGCGCTTAAAACCGTTAAAACGTAGTTTCATTATTTGCTTTTTGCTTTTTAAAATTAACCTTAACATTGATCTTAAAAGTAGCTACATATCACTTTGATTACTGCTAAACCTGTATATAACTATGTTTATACTTATATATTATAATGTGTTCTTATATAAAGTATATCAGTATACATATGTCTATAGTCCGTGCAAGAACGAAGAAAGAAATCAATTTCCTGCATCCGGGCGGCATGTCGTATAAGGCGACAAAATAACCCACAGTAGGGTAGTATTTACCGGTCTGAATGGCTACATACCTGGTCTAGAGTCTGGAGTATGCCGCCATAACAACCTTGAGTTGTGTTCCGGCATTAGTGACCACCAGTCGCCCTTTAGAGAGTGGCTGCACATTGGTAGAACCTTTGGTGTTACAAATTTCCATAGGCAATGGTAACTGCTTTTCATTAGATCGAACGTCTAAACTGAACTCATGCAATAAAAAAATAAATAATTACTATTCTAAAATATTATTTTCTGTTTTTGTATAATAAGGCTATATTTTACTGATTTGTATTGCCATAAGTTTAGAGGGTTGCCTGGAAGAGATCGCTTTAAGTGACGACTCCACCTTTTTACAACCAATACTGTGCCTAGTTTGTAAAAACCTAGTTTTTAATTGATGATAAGCAATAAAGTAGTATAATTCATTCATTCATCTTTCAAGTTCCTACTAGAAACTCATTTTAAAAATTACTGTAGACTTAAATACACAACGTCACCATTCTGTGCAAACAATTCTTACCATAATATATTTATAACTCCGAGTCTCGACATTTAAAACCGGTAAAACTTTAAAACATTATTGTACTTTCTAATATAGCTCATGAATTGTCGGTTAAGTCTAGTCTCTTTAGTTTCACTCACTTAGCTTATGAGTTTTAAGTTGGCACTTTGCCAAACAGGTTATTACGGTTTCCGCATGCAGCTATAAAAAGTTGGTTTTCTTTGTCTAATATCCATACTATAGGAGAATGGAATGACAATTCTAGAACTTTACAATATTGTATCGATTCATCGTAAATCTGTTATAGTACCATGTGTGAAAAATATCCCCTTATACATAATCTATCTATATTATATATATACATATATATATATTTATATATATATATACATATAATTCAAATCAACGTATATAGTGACTCATCACGATATCTCAGCAATTATAATACCAATAGACTTGAAATTTGGCAGGGACCTTCCTTTCGCAACGTCTACTTGCTTCGCTACTACTACTACTTTCGCCAAGTTCTTAGCTGACCTCTAGGTCAGCTAAGAACGGATTTGAGGAAAAAAATAATGTCACTCAAAAATCTAGTTGCAAGAAACTCTGTGGTTCCAAAGTCCTGCACTGACACCGATGACATACAAAACTTGTATGCCGCAATTTGAGAAACGAGGGTGGCATCAGCTGTAGCGAAACGTAGACCGACACCGCACTGACTTTCAGTGCAATAAAAATACCTTGTTTAATATTTTTTATAAACAGCAAGAGGTAGTTAATACTCGTTATAAAGTATATAGGTTTTAAGCCACTAAGTTATCACAATTTATCTAGTACTCGTACCTAGTTAAATAACAATATTGTGTTATCACAAGTTATTGTGATAAAACTGTATAGACGTATCGCATCATACTGTGTATTGTAAAGTGCTGTTACATACATGTATTGAAGCACGTATCTCCATGCATCCGGAAGACCAAATACGTGCGGTAAATGAACCATTTGGCTGAGTGCCAGCTCGCACGCGTTTTGCGGTATGGAGTGCAAGTTCTTTTATATTAGTAACTAGCGGTCGTCCGCTACTACGTCTGCGTTTGTCCAGAAGATTCCTAATATGCACACACATAAAGCCGTCAACGACGTCTGCTCCTTCTGGTGGCGCTTCCGGCGATAATGCGTCTTGTCGGCGTTGCTTTTACTTTACATTTATCATCATAGTGTGGCAATTTTAAACAATATATTTATAAAATATTGCGTACTATCCATTTGATTACGATTTAATATTTTGATATTGAATATTAATAGGTTTAAATTAGTTAATCATATAAGTATACCATTTACTAATCTTCTATCTATATTAATAAAAATGAATCGTAGAAATGTATGTGCGCGCATAACTTGAGAACGACTTTGCCGATTTTGATGAATTTTTTGTATGTTTGAGTGGGTTCCCGGATGGTTTAGATTCATAATTGGAACCAGTAGGAGGCACTAGAATCAAGTCCTAGATTTTTATTTTTCAGGGAAAGACAACGTCTGCCGGGACTAGGGTTGCCAGATTTTTTTCAGCCTATAAGGGGTAAATGCTTAAATAGGCAAAAAATACGGGAATTTAATTTTTTACCCGGGACAAATAAAAAGCAAAATTATATAGTGACATTCTTTATTTTTTTTTGATATTTCTCCGGGGAGCAAGTCAGTTTTAACATATTTTTATCGGTTTTAACATATTTATAAAAATCAATACAATTATAATCGTAATTAAAAACGATCATCAACTCGCTTTATATTAAATTAGGGGTACATTTATTTCTTATATAAGTCCACTTAAGTGCCATCAGTGAAAAAACCCTTTCCACGAAACAGTTTGAGCTAGGTGTACTAAAAACGAAGGATAAAATTCGGAAAACGTTAGGGATTTCGGTACTGGAAAACCTTTTAATGACTTTCTTCTAAGTTTCAATCGCTCCCATACTCTTGCAATAAAAAGTTGTATTAACAATATTCAGGCTTTTTCTGATTATTTGGAATTCTTCATACAAGCGATCCATATTTATTTCTTCTATCTTAGCTCCGTAGCTTAATTTAGTTCCGCAGCTTCTTGAAAATTGTTGTAGTTTATTTCAGATTTAAAGTTTAAAAAGTCTAGCCTGTCTAGCGTAGATCGATCGATTTAATAATAAAAAATGAAGCACGGTTCGAATACGGGACAGAGTCAGTCCCGCCGGGACATTTTAAAATAGGCTTAAAATACGCGACTTCCCGGGAAATACGGGACGTCTGGCAACCCTAGCCGGGACCGCTAGTTGTTAATATTAATTGTTGTCAATTGGGCTAACTTCAAGTGTGGTCTGAGGGAGCTCGGTGCGAGGTAATAGCATTTTCTGAACAAACAGGAATAAAAAGTTGTTAATATGATTTCTATAATATTATTATAAATATTTATTTTATTTCGAATCGGAACGGCATAGTCTGTATTACACAGGCATGTATCGTAGCTTGTCAGGGCGAATGAAGCGAGCCCTAACACTATCCCACAATCTATGCATTTTTGTGGTACACTTTACTGAGAAACTATCACACTTTCAGATTTGGGCTTTGACATAGTAATTTCAATTTATTTCCAGATGTGTTATTTATCATTAAAATGTTATTTTATACACATTAAAAAAATAGAAGATATAACAATTTTTATTAATTTTAATTTTATTGTATGAAGAATTTTGTTCGGATAAAATAAAAAATAAAATTTGTCGTATAAATTATATACAGAAGTCCATATTAATAATACATACATTGAAGATATTTTTTTAAACAATCTTAAAAATTATTTCTAGGTAAAAAACTTCGCAAGCCCTCCTTATCCTAAAGCACCGCTTTTTGCTAGTAAAAGCTTAAAATCTATGAACTAATGTCAAACGTCAAACTGTATATTTGGCAAGGATATATTATTGACATAAACAAAAATACTAAAAAATAAACCAAAGGTATTCTAAAATAAAAAGTAATAAATTTAAATAGGAATAAGCCTTATAGATAGATAGACAACTCTTTATAAACAGAAATAGAAAAATGTAAGAGATAGTACAACAGGTGGCCTTATCGCTAAAAAAGCGATCTCTTCTAGGCAACCCTTGACAGGGATTGATATATTTTTAATACTGACGGTGGTTCAGTTTACAAATAACGATAAATTGCTTCTGAACGTAATTTTTAAAACACTGTAAGGATTTGGTCTGTCTTGTAGCAATACCTATTGCTCACTCCAAAGACGCACAGCCTGGACGGTAAAAGAGTTATGTAAAAAAACATCACCGACTTCACACTAAAAACCAAAAAAATAAATATTTAACCGACTTCTTTCTAATTGAAATAATATATTAA
Source organism: Dendrolimus houi (assembly GCA_039645545.1). Classification (NCBI taxonomy): domain Eukaryota; kingdom Metazoa; phylum Arthropoda; class Insecta; order Lepidoptera; family Lasiocampidae; genus Dendrolimus; species Dendrolimus houi. The sequence goes on from CM077122.1 coordinate 16,232,926, forward strand.
GCACCTGTCAAAATTGTACAACTGGCACGCGTATACAAATTTACCATCTCACTCTTCGGTATATATGCTCTTCAACAAGGGTTGGTCTGAATTTCCTTGCAATCCACTCACCAAATCTTGACTCGGTGACCATGGGACTACCTCGGGAGTATATACTTACAAGTAAAGAAAAAAAATTGAAAATCGGTTTACAATTCACCGAGATATTACCGACTGTGTTACGAAGAAGTTAAAAGGATAGGTCTACAAATTTATTATTAGACCTGTCCTTTTATATAGCAGTGAAGTGCGGCCTGTACTTGAGCGACACAAGCAGGAGTTGCGTGACACGGAAATGAATATGCTTCGATGGATGTATGGAGTCACGCGGAAAGATTGCGTCAGGAACTCCCGCATCCGCGGCAATCTTCACGTCCGTGACATAGCAGACAAACTGCAGGAGTGTCGCTTACGCTGGTACGACCACGTTTTACGTAAACTGGCTAGTTACGTGGAGAACAAATGTCTAGCCATGTCGCCTCCGCCAGGTCCCGGTCGAACGGGTAGGCCTAAGAAATGCTGGCTTGACGTTGTGAAGGATGAAATGCGTACCAATGGTCTCAATACAAGGGATGCCAAAGATCGCGCGAAGTAGAGAAGACAAATTAGGAATGCGGACCCTGGGCGTCGAAGTGATCGCTCCGAACACAACCGGGATTTAACGCTCGGATGATGATGATCGTGTTACAAGGAAGCTGGTTAAAATTTTTCGGGAATTTCTCTATTTATTTGGAATCCACTCATCAGATTCTGACATGGCGACAATAGAACCAATTCGGGAGTATAACCTTTCGTTTAAAAGAAAAAATTGTAAATCGGTTCATAATTGACGGAGAAATCGAGTAACGAACATACAAAAAAACATACAGATGAATTGAGAACCTCCTCCCTTTTGAAGTCGGTTAAAAACAGTCGTATGTACAGGTGTGTTTGTTCTTTATTTAATTGAGGGGCGCAAATTGTGGAAGCTAGATAGTACATAAATTCGAAGCATTCCTTGAGGTAACGAGGAATAGTGGGTAGAAATACTCATATTCTCACTGTAAAGCAGTGAGAATATGAGTATTCGGCCAAACTTGATGGGTCACCTCTTGAGTTTTTTACGGAATTCAGAGACGTGGTCATATTTGCATAATACAAATATGAACCTTATACAGAAATTTTGAAGACGCCCAAGTATATTTAGTTATTTCTGGGTTATGTCCAGATAGTTGGCATCAGCTTAATTCAGAATGGGGAGCAATAGAGATTCCGTAAGCTTAACTTTGGTCTTACGTCCAAGAAGTTACAATAATTACTATATTTTTACTTTTTACTACGGAGCCCTATTAAGAACTCTATAACTCAGTCTTATATGAATAATTCAGTGCTATTCTAATTCACTTGATATACTACTCGAAGTGCAAAGTACACTCGAGTGCTCTGACCGATTTCTAAAATTGGAATCGACATTTAGTTTAGTGAGAATGCACACTCCGTCTCTGCATACGATAGGATACTGCATGCATATGACTATACAAACATTGTTATTATGTTGTATGTCAAAGATAGAAATTGAACTTTTTCGCTTGGAAGAAAAGTTCTAAGAAAAACAGAGCATCACAGAACTAAATAACTGATATTATCATATACTAGCGGTGCCGGTAGACGTTGTCCTGCCCTGAAAAAATAAAAATCTAGAACCCGATTCCAGCACCACCTACCGGGTTTAATTATGAATATAAACCACCCCGGAACCTCCTCAAACACACATAAAATTTCATCAAAATCGTATAACTCGATTCTAGCGCCAAGTGTTTTGTTGAGATTGATGGGTTACATTATTGAAATTTTAATAGGGATCCCTAATTTTTATATAGCTTATATTAATCAACTGAAAGAATTTTTGAAATCTCTTTATGATATTGGTATAGATTGTTATTTGTAACATCTCGCACACACAGTCGCACTAACAATCAACACGTTAAAGGACTGGGATTAGCATTTCTTGGATTATATATGCTTATCAAAAAAGATTTAACGTAGTAAAGGTATATAAGAGCGGTTGAGACTTATTATTACTTCATTATAATCTCAACTTATTATTGTATTACTAAGATAGTGATTATTTATAAGATATAACACAAGTAGCAGTATTTTCTTTTATAGAAGAAAGAAAACAAGTCTGTTTTTAGGACGAACATATCTATTCTATATCTAAATAGAGTATAATATACGTATAGTGTATAATAGAATCTGTCCGGTTGACCGATAACGAGACCACAGCGCTTCGGGCGACTGGTGAGGTTTGCGGGCAGCGTAGTAGACATACAAATCAGTTTTACATACATTTTCTGATTTACTGTCGTCCAGACACCCAGCCGATCAACTATTGCTAGCCACATATGACCGGTGCCTATACCTTATCGATCGTTCATTTGCCTTTACTATCTGTAAAAAGTTACATAAGCACCATACAAGTGATGTCAAAATTCAACCGATCAAATAAATGAATAGCAAATAAATGAATAGTATATGAACTGGCCAATAGTGCCTATCAGCGCTTAGCCTGTACTTCATACATTATTAAGTGAGAAATTATAAGCACGTTGAAACGAATGACTTGGTTCTGCTTAGGACAAAACCTACTTACTTTAGTGTAAATACAGATTGTCAATGTTTCTCCACTAATGGTGGTGTCGTGTTCCCACAGAGCCCCCGCGGACGTCGCCGCAACAAGACGGGGGGTTAGCGGGCGCTACGCCCAGGTCGTCGGTAGCACCGCCCGACCCATCGCCTACCTTTCCCACGGTAATGACTTGGTCAATATGTATTACACAGTTGAGGTTAGATAGCTGATAAGTGAATATTTTCGAATTCTCTTCCGTTAGTGACAACATAGTATAATATTTGTCGAATTTTATGTAGGTTCGCTGCAGAAATATATAAGATAATAATATAATAGCAGCCCTTAAATGTCCTACTGCTGGGCTCGGGCCTCCCACTATAGGGGGAACGGACAGTATACCCGCCACGCTTGTTCAAGGCAGCTTGGCAGGTTTGACACATCGGTTATCTCGATGTGCAGGTTGCATCACGATGTTTTCCTTCACCGTTATTAGCACGTGGTAATTATAACAATATGCACATTAGGTCAGAAAACTGCCTAACTGGTGCATGCGTTCCGACCAGGATCGAACCCGCGGCCTTTGAGTATAGGACGCGTGCGCTAGCCATTACGCTACCACGACTACCGAAAGAAGTAGAAAGCTATACATTATTTGATTTTGTATAAAAGAGGACCAAATGGGCAGCTATCTGTGCCTAATTCAAAGCAATCATAAACTTTGTATGATGTGTACTAAACATGTACAGCAATGCAAAATATTATCTATAAGCTGACCCGTGCCTAGTTCGCTGGGCGTCATTAAAAAATACCCATGCACATATACACGCACGCACGCAGGCATATCAAGATTTAATTAAGCTTTAATTAATTCATAAACGCAGAAAGCACTCGCGGTGCCTCGTACGAGGATGTGAGCAATTCTTGCGTGGATCGTTATTGCTGTAACATATTTGACAAGCGTTCCTGAGCCTACTTCAGTGGGCGTAAAACATTTTTATTTTTGGATTAATTAATTACAATCGAAAATAGCCTATGTTACTCGGGTATAATTTACCCCGAAGATCCAAACTCACAAACGTTACATCTTTACAATATTATTACAGATAATACATATTTAGTAATAAAAGTTACAGTAAAAGTCATTATCATCAACATTGTAGACTTAAATTTAGGATGCATCTGGACCATACTTTGGAATCCGAAATCCGAGTTCATACTTTCTCTTTACAGTCCAATGGTCTTCCAGATCCTAACTGTAGAATAATTAGCACGGATATACCTGGGATATAACAGGTGTAAGTATCATAGTTTTAAAAATGATTACGATTTCGAAGATCCAGTGAACACAGGAAGAAGGATTAAATTAGTGCATAGTAATAATGATATTATAATTGCAATCATCATCATCTTCATCCGAGCGTTAAATCCCGGTTATGTTCGGAGCGTACACCCCGACGCCTAGGGTCCACTTTCCTACTTTTTCTACTCCACTTCAGGATATAATTGTAATGTACTCTGTCAATTATCACAAATCAACCATTGCTAAGAGTAATTTATGAAGCACATTTTCATTTGAATATTTTCTAATACAGATACGTGGAGTAGAGATTGGTATAGTTGTACTAGTGCTGCTAGTATGGATCGGTGCGATAGCGTTATTTTTCAACCGATGGGGGAAGATCAGGATGCTTCTGCCTTATCAGCCAGATTACAAACAGGAACAGTTAAAGGTAAAATAAATAGCTTTTCTTAGTTAAGTTAGATATCCTTTGGATCACAGTAATATTCTACATTATATACTTGTTAATATTTACACATTATTTTATAAATAACAATTATGATAACATGAGGAAACAACACATACTTTGATTCAATTTACATATCGATAAATTTTATTAAGGAGTTTAACCAACAATACCTCTTGGACAAATTTCTCCTATGCCACGGCAGAAGTATTCTTTATTAATAGTATTCTTTTTCCATGCTTATAGTAAACTTTTAACATCACTGAAGTAACTTCTATGTATGGTCACAGGTTACAATATTAAATTTTACTTAATGTCACACTCTCTTTAATGCATAAATGACCTTACATTTACAGCAGAAAAGTAAAGGTAACTCTTACGATTTATATATATTAATTATTATTGTCATTAATAATGCAGATTATTTCAGCTGCGCTATTTCAAAACCTAGCAAATAACATTGTTTTTTTTAAAGTTCACGTTTGTGCATTTATCGTCTTGCTAGATCTCTGCTGGTAAATTGTGATTACTAAAATATGTATAGTCTATATCCAAATATAATATTGCTCCCAAGAAGCTTCACAAATAGTATTCGGAAGATTTATATTGTTGAAGCTCATGGTGTTTTGTGCTTAGGTGGAAAATTACTTAGAATGCATTTACTAGCTTTTGAATTTGCAGAGCCGATTTCCAACATTAATCATGACTTTACCAGGTTGACCAGTGCCACGTACCAACGCCGCTGTAGGATTAAGCTTTGGTGTGTCTCATTACCCTCACAAAATATTAATCCCTGTAAAGCTACGATTTCAGTATAGCCTACAGAACCTTTTCCACATTTTCGTCTACTTTGAAATATACATTATCATCATTTAAAGGAATGATTAGAAATATATAAACTAGTACATAACCGTTTACATTATGATATACTATATAGTATTCTTAGAATTAGAAAGCAGAATTGTTCTTAGTTCTTATTTACCCATCGTATTGGATACTTCATTCTATTAAATTATATTGAAATTATTTATCATTTGTACAAATACGATCATTTAATGCCATACATTACAAATTAAATGTTACTGTGTTAGTTTCTTAGCTAATATCTAATACAACACTGCACTGGAATGTGTTTTTATAACTACTCTCATTGTTGACTTGCTTATTATATCTGATCTAAAGATATTAATAAGAAAATAGCTAGATAAAAAAATCTATCCTCTATATCCTATATATGGGATATACATAAACACGAATCCGAGCAGACGAACCTACTTGACCAACGAAACTGTGTACCCGCGTAGAATGTAACACCCCAAATGTTTGGTACTCTTCAATTTTGCCGGGTTAGACATGAGAAGTGAATGCACGATAATGATGTCACCGAACTAAAGTACTGAGTTAGATTCGTAAAGTAGTGTGATTGTTAGCTAAAGTACAATATTGTCATATGTTCACAATTTTGAAACTCATACAGTAACGAGCATTTCTCAGACTTCATGATTAGATTTCTTATCCTTGATCCTTGAAATACATATTTCGTATATATATATATATATAGGTGGTATGCTTTATATGTTTATTTTATTATGATCGAGAAACTATTAAAACTTGAAGGAAAATTTATTATATCAATACCATGATTTATTACCAGGTGCCAGGAAGCAGTGCATTAGCAGCAGCGACTGCAGCGGGTACTTGTGGCGTACATTCTGCGCCGTCAGCTTGTTCGGTAAATATTTGTTAGGTATTCTATAAATACATATATCAAAAATTAAATTAAATAATTAAGACAAATAAATAAAAAAATTCAAAGTATTAACAAGTATCCTTTGAATTTCATATTTTTAAAGCCTATCAGCATTAAATAAATTTCCAGAAATGTTATTTTATGAAGAATTAATTCATACTAAGGAAATCTAGAAAACAAGATGCAACTACTAATTTAACGCTTTATATATTGAGATTTTCATTCGAAGTAGGTATTTTTCTTCTAGTCCACGGTAAATTAAGGGCCTAAAGAGGTCGTTTTCGCAGATTCATAGGATGAACAAGGCAAGTATCAACATAAAGTGGAACTCTATGCGATGTCTCACAACTACCAGCTTATCGTGACACGTGTCAATTTCATTAAGGGGTTGATTTTTCAATCACCAGATAAAAGTTATTCATAGAATAAAGTATAACATACATAAATTAAAAATGCCAGTTGAATGAATAAAACAATTGAATGGTTTCACTTTTGAATTCACTCGGGTTATTATTTATTCAACTGATAACTTTTATCTGATGATTGGAAAATGGGCCGTAAGCAATTCTCCAAAATCGACCGCTTCAGGCTCTCTGTATCCTGAGCGCCGCTTCTTTCATAAATATTTTTAAAACCTTGACACACGTCTTACTTCCAATATTGGTCAAATAATTGTTAGAAGAATTCAAAAGCGGTGTTTGTTTAGTAATAAGTAATCAGGCAAGGTTAGCGAATACGCCCAGAATTGCAGTAACCTGAACAATAGTAGCGTGATTTCCATATTGACCGCATTGCAGCATTACTAAGCTACGAAGGTCAAAGAATCCTGCAGCTCATTGTGTATATTTAGAACCCCCATAGATTTCATGAATAAATGAAACACATTAAGGGGATGTAAATAAACAACAAAAGTTTGCTAAAGTTTCTGTTTAAATGTCTTGTTTAGTATAATTTACTTCTGTAAATAAAGCCAAACTATTTTACAGACTACACCATTACACGCTCATTTTGCCGCATTATCTTTATTTTTATATAGCGTAAAACAAAGTCGTTTTCCTCATCTATCTGTTTGTCTGTCTGTCGTACCGGATTTTTAAGCGGTTTTTACCATCAGTTAGACAATTTTTCACTGAAGGTTTATATATATATACAAAAAACTGAATTAAGTTTTTATGTAAGTAAAACAGAGCTACTTCCTGGAGTTTGACCCGCGACGTAGCCGCGGGGATACCTCTAGTTTATTATGTTTGAATATTTACAAAAAAATAACGTTTTATTTTGATTCTGATCATTGAACAACTTTAAAAAACAAAACCGGCTTAGAGTCGCTAAAAATGAAAAAAAAAACCAAGAACACGCAATATGAAGGATGCCGCAGACATGATAAATTTCAACTTTTTAGTTTTGACATCTGGCTGCGGAACTCTAAAAACAGGCAGTCTAAAATATCCACATTACAAAAACTACTCCAGTGAGTCCGTGCAAACTAATTTTATTTGAAATTATTTTAAAGCCTTACTACCTTGATTTTCAAAATGAAAAAGGGGGGATATTTCTTATGACCCTGAGACTGAATGTCAACTGTAATCTCCTCACATATGGTCTTGAACAAAAATTCGTCAAAAAATCTTAACGCCTTTTGATGGCCTATCTAATGACAACCTACGTACGCCAATGTACAGTGATTTTTTTACCAAACGTTTTTGAAGTGATAACTTCTTATGGGAGAGTAAACCGCTTAGTTACATAACGCGTTACGGAGCCAATCTGTCTGGTTTCAGGATTTCTCTCACGTATACGGCAGCAGTAGGTAGGCTGCTCCTCTCTCATTCTAACCCACGCGCTATATACATAAAATTTTAGTAATAACCTAAGCTTTTCCCAAGTTAAACAATTTCAATATTAAATAGTTCAACTTAGATTAGTTTAAGGTATCACTTCTGTCGGGCGTCCAGAGACGCACACGTTTTTTACTTATTTACCATTTCACGAGATCGTTATGTTGCGATTTATAGAATAGGTACATAATTCTGCCAAATTTCATCCTTACATACACTAGACATTTTTGAGAAAAACAGTTGTGATATATAAAAATATACATATAATTACATATATATCTACATATAAAGATGGACGGACGGACATAACGATTTTATTAACGTTCAGTTTTCCCTAAATGTTTATGGAACCAAAAAAAACTTTATAACAGTCAAACCGCTGTAATTTTTTTGTCTCTAATGTAAAATTGATTATTTGAGATGCTTTTTAACACTTCTGCTATTTGATCATGACGTGTACGTCGCGGTTTACGGGTACAACTCTACTATTCACAATGCTGTCATACGCTTGTTTCGTGATTCTATTTTCATCCAATCTCCCTACATGCCCAAACCACCTTAACATTCCCTTTTCAACCCTTGTTGTTATCGTTCTTTTTCCATGCTATTATTTCATATCATTCATCCTTACCATTGAAATTAATTATTCCGAGTAAAATCATTTTCTATGTTACCCAGATAAAGGAAACGGTATTCTTTATAGCTCAATCATTCGCCGACCAAATGATAGTCCACTATATCAATAAAAGTTTCGCTTTCGCTTTCCGAACATAAAACACAAAATAAAATGGCGTTTAATGTCCTCGTTGAAATGTCAGGACTTTTTCGTGTCGCACTTTATTTACTTGCGTATCGCAAACCGGCAAAAAGTACATATATTTTTAATGCTCTCCTCCTCTGCCTTGGGTCAGGGCAAAGGGTATTACTCTTTTTATCTTTTTGTCTTCTGGTATTTCTTTTAATCTTTTGGGAAAATAAATTGGAGTGGCAGTTTATGTATTTTTGAAGTAAAACTTCTTTAGAATCGTTGTGATATGAAACTTGATCAAAAAGCAACACTAAAAAGAGATAACCAAATAAATCTATAGGACTAAGCTTGCGAGAGAATGAGATAAAATACATTATTTTTAATTGTTTAAACACTATGCTTATACAGATAGAGTTGGAAATTGTTGAAAATTTCGTTTATACTTCAAATTTCGTGTTATAAAGCTTAAATATATTATAACGATATAATATATGAAATGTGACGTCACGCAATTTAGAATCCCTCCCACCCCTTGTCACACTGTTTCACTGCTATTGCGTGTGAACTGCACACACATACATTTTTTTTCTTTATTAAAATTTACGATCCGTTTTATGTAATATATTTATGTTAACTCCATACACTATTGCAATTTTAGAAAACACACCTGTTCTAAATATAAGGTTAACATTTTTAGGTCATAATACTATTACATCTTTAATTAATACTATTATTTATATAACTCTATTTTATTTACTTATGTGTATAATATGTACTATATCAAAATAAACTGCAAATTTTCTATATATTTTTATATAGTACTACTTTTGTTATATATTTAGACGACACCTTCTTATCTCTATTATTTATTTACATCTTATTTATTTACTTTTAATTATCACTACGTTACGTCTAGTCTAGGACTACGATTTATACGTCTAAAATTTGATGCTAGTTTTGTATATACTAAATACTATATAAAATTAGCACAGTTATTTAATCGTGTTTCGTTTGTTAACCCGTTAGTAAAAATGTACTATAAACGATAGGTACAAAGGATCTGTGGTATAGCTGCCTAAGCCTTGGTAAGCTTAGTTCACAAGAACCCAAAAGCCTGGGTCACATTCTTGACAGGGTGAATTTCGTAAACAAACGTTCTGTTATAATAAAACTACGTTTTAACGGTTATGAGCGCGGTAATTTATTTGATTTTTGTTATTCCGACGATCAAAGTCGAAGTCTGCGCGATCAATGAACACACGCTGGATAAACCCAACCACTACATCAGATTCGATAACCCACAAATCCTCGCGAAAGAGAATCGTTTCATACCTAGAATGAAGCGTGAGGCTATTGAAATAAAAAAACAACCAAATTTCAATAGAGAAGATGGTTGGCAAGTACCACCTGTTTGGGATCCGATCATCTAAACCATTAAGACCGGAACCCAGCAGAAACCAACTGCCAGACCTCAAAACACTGTGAGCTCTTTGTGCGTGCACCGGAACACTAACCAACTTGACTGATAACTTCTTTTATTTTTCCTTCCACCCATTTTAATATTATAGAAAATTATTAGAGCCAGGCATGTTTGCTGAAGAGTTTCTTGCGCCGCTTCTTCTCTTCAAGCCATAATATGTTGCAAAGCGGTGGTAAATTAGATTAGGCTCCATAGAGTAAATAATAACCATAAACAAAATCAAAACTAAGTAATTAAAATGAACAAGTTGGTGGTAGGCTAAATAAAAACTTTAACAATACTCGTTGACACTTGTCATCTTTGTCTTCCGTGATCACGGCCACTGTAAAGTGGCCGAAACGTCGGAATAATAAAAATCAAATAAATTACCGCGCTTAAAACCGTTAAAACGTAGTTTTATTATGTATGCAAGTCGCGAAAACTTAAGAAAATATTAAATGTTCTGTTGTTTTCCTTTGTCTAGATGTCTGAGATTTGACCTAGAAATGTTCGTAATATGTATTATATTATATATAATACGAACGTAATTTGCTTATCTTGGAAATACACACGAAATATAGGGTCTTGACGTCATGGTCGATGTCCCTGGACGCCCTAAGTACCTACATACAGATCTCAAATAGGTACGTAAACTAGTCTGTGCGGTCGACCGTATCTTCGCCTATGCTCACAAATATTGGATCTTTAGGATCTGTTTACAAGATGGTTACGTAAAGACATAAAAGCTTATAAAATCACGTACAACCATGGTATGAAAAGGTTCGTCAGTTTTCAAATTGATTCATTTAACGTTCCGCGAGCATATGTTACCTTTTCAAACTAAGTCACAGAAAATTATGTTCAACTCTTTGACAACAAAGTTTAAAATTACTTAGATCAAAGTTGTTTGATTTTCTGTCTAATCTAAGAAGATTGTTTAGAGATGTTAAACTTTTTATTGGTTTTAATATTTATGACAGCGTAGTGATTATATTTTCTTTGTGATTTATGATTAAAACTTTTGTTAATCTCAATTTATGTCATTGTCAACATTACATTTTTCTTTTTTCACATTGCTATATTTCATAAATGTAACATTTATTAAAATGTTGGCAGTACTGTTTCTTGTACTCGTGCAAGCAAAAATCGACTTTAGGGTGACGAACCTTTTCATATAGCGACTGTACATATATAGACTGACTCGTCAATAATTCAATCACACCGTGAACAGATAACAAAGCAATAAGAAATAAACAGATGAACAATAAAAACAAAATACCGTTTCGAATGACAATAATTCCTACAATCTCTCATTTCACAGTTGGAAGTAATTTTATGGTGTCAGAAATGTGCACCACGCCGTTTATTGATCACAAATAAAAGCCACGGTGCCCGCAATCATACAAATGTCTACGAAGGCATCCATTTTGGCGATTTAGTGAAGCGATAAAGTATGCTGTAAAACGAGTTTTATTTCACATTATATTGCACCACAAAGTTTGTTCGGAAATCTAATAAAAACAGTGCGTCTTGGTTAGTAGATAGATGTCCGAATGTCATCGTACTGGCGAACTTTGGTTTCTAATTTTATTGATGTGAAATAGGTAAATATGTGATATTTATATTTACGTCTACAGATTTTGAAGTGAAACTTCTTTGGAATCGTTGATTTGAAACTTGATGAAACGAAAAAGCGACACTAAGAGATAAACGCATAAAAATCAACCTTATTTCATTCGAAATAAAACACGTGTTTCTTTATCCGTTAGTATTAATTTTCACTTTAAATTAAACTTATAAATTATATTTCAAATTAATTTTAGTTCTATCTGTATATAATTAAGGCAAATATTCTTTTACAACAAGGAAAGGAATAGAAGTCAAAGAAAACAACACGCTATAAGTAGTTACATGTTTTAGGTTAATACACAATTAAATAAATATTTAATTGAATAATCATTTGGAAAATCTGATACCCAAGAATATATTATAATATATTTTTGGTGATTATTTTGGTGATTATGCAATAAAAGTGAAACTACTCTAAGCTATTCTAAAACCAAATTGTGAATCCGATATAAGTTATCTTCTCTTTCTTATTCTAAAATATTAAGAGGGAGCTGTAATTTTTACTTCTAGATATAAAGTATTATTATTACAAGTCTTTTCTATTTTATTTCCATTTTTATTATTTCTCAATTAAGTTTTACGGTACATATGACTATTAGATACAAAATATTCTCACGTCAAAAGTTTTTATACTCTTATCGTTTTCATTCTCTCTTAACTACCCTTCATGGTACATATGAATCAAAAAAGTAAGTCTTGCGGCAAGTATAAAGTTACAGACAACTTTTATCGAAGTCGTAATGAGACCATCAATTACAACTTCAACGAACTTAGAACTTCGTTAGAGCTGATGGATTCTCACGGTATAATTAACACATGCTTTATTATTTGAGGTTTTTTTCCTAGTGGGCCCGGGTGATTTTTATTTGAGGTTTATGTTGTATTAGGAAAACAAAAATTCTACAGTAATAAGGTGGAAGAAGAATATGGGTAATAAGGTATAAGATAAATATTAGGAATAACATAATCTTATAACTGTACAATATTTTAAGATTCACCTTATCGCTAGTGTTTCCTCTACCTAAATTTACGTACGTAAAATCTGTGAAAAGTCATTGAAATACTTTATACAAATAACCTTTTTCTGCTGATACTTTGTTTGAAAGACACCGAAAAATCATTTACAATGCTTTTCTTTTTAAATATTGTTATGATATTAAAAAAAAACCTTTTTGGGGAATTTAAATTCATATCGGATTTTCAGTTTAAAAAAAACGTGTACGTCCTGGGACTCCCGAAAGAAGTGATAACTTAAAAAGTGTTAACCTCGGATGAAAGGCCTATTTAGGCACTCTTTCTCGCTACGCCCCTGCGCCCAAACATCTCGTGTCTAAATAGGTCACGTTGTTAGTAGCTATAATCATCAATATAACGATGATCATTATTTTTTGCCAAAATGCGAGTAGCTACGTAATACCTCAGACGAATGATAGTATAGACGGAACCTACATGAACAAAAGTGTCAAATACAGAAGTTAGATAAGTGAAGCATTTATCTACAAACTTGTGTGCGTAAACTTAAACAGTATACACATGGTTTGAGTCTATATGGGTATTAATTCGATTATTTAATAGTAAGTTGCCGTAATGCACTGCAGCGCAATAGGCTTCCTATTCCAAAATCCGCTTCACTACGTGAGCTCGGGGCTCAGTCTATCTCTTTTGTTCATTTGGGCGTAACCTCAAAAAAAAATGATGGATTTTATTTCACCTATATTTCTACATAAGTAATGTAAATAATTGAATGCTCGTACATCCAGTCTGAGCTATTAGATCAATCCACGTTGATTGACATCCCAATTAGCCAAATGCTGGGCAGCTATAATCACTGAGGTGAATATAAACGGCGGCACTTAATTAGCAGTATTAGAAAATCCTCTTAAAGCCTTTTACGCTGTTTATCTGAGATTACATCGATTACAGAAGATTAGGGATAATCCGTCTAGTTTTTTTCTTTCCTAATAGTTGTTTTTTAACGACGCGTTAAAGATGTTTGAGCAAAATTTATGTTGCTCTAAAAGTGCCCGCGACTTCTCCGCGTGGTATTTTTTTTCGAAACCCTAAAAAGAAGTAGCCTAAGTTACTCCTTATGACATCAGCTAACTGCAAGTGCAAGTCCCGTTGAAATCGGTTTCAGAGATTAGCTGGAACATCCAGACAGACATACGGACAAAAATTAAAAAAATGCATTTTCAGTTTTTTTTCTTGCAGGAGTTCAGCAGGCAGGCAGATGACCCACTTGATGGAAAGCGGTTACCATCGCCTATGGACATTCGCAACACCAAAGGTGATGCAAATGCTGCTCTGTTAAGGAAGACTGGAACCTGGTCACTATGCCGGAACACAACTCAAGGTTGTTATGGCGGCATACTTTAGACCAGGGGTGGTAGCCATCCAGTCAGGTAAATGCCCTACCACCTGGCTGTGGGTTGTTTTGTCGCCACAGGAATTAGTATTCTTTCTCCGTTCCTGCATAGATTCAGTATCTCCTGGTCCGGATAATTAGGACCCACCCCCCTGATTTCTTTTACATTTTTATTTCGACATTACAAACAGACACATAAATTTTATTAATCTGTATATATTAATAATAAAACATAGAGTATTAAATAGACTTAAATCATTATTAGAATATTTTTGGCTTCCAGTCTCTATGAAAGTTCGTCTCAAATAGGTTTCGAAACAGTTCAACAGATTTGAATGAAAATTTTAGAGTTTAAAACAGAAAGTTGAACTTAACTTTAACGTGTGTTTTTCATTTAGATATCTTGTACAGTTCAAAAATGTAAATTGTAATGACCAAGTCTCGCGCACTTGAAATGGTGAGTACAGCTATATCTATAAATAAGGCCATTTAAATAAGTTTCAATAAAAGGTGGAAAGATAAATTAAGATCTGTCCAGTGACTTTTGCAGAAATACAATAGTTGCTAATAAAAATAAAGATAGTAATAGTATTCTAGAAATTATTTCCGTTTATTATTTATTAGAAAACCTTTTAAATGAAAAAGTTGTGCCATCTACCGCGTGATTTTTTACTGAAGTAGTCAATTTTAAGTCCGAATTCCATACATAGAACATTATATCTATGACATCATATAGTAAGGTTTTACAACAACACAGAGTTAGAATTTTACTCTATACTCAAATTGTGCCTTTAATAGTATTCATGGGCTATGGTCGCGAAACGTATGCCAAAAAGCTGCTTGATAATACTTCCATAACTATTAAAACAAAATCTCTTAATTAAAAGAAATATTACCAAATAAAAAGAAAACTTTTATATAAAAGTGCAACTTTAATTCCCAACAATTTTCTCTTACAGAAAATTCTCTAGAGCTAAATAACATAATTTGTAAAGTTTTTGGTCCGTAGCTTCTCACCGGCTACTCAACTAACTACATAGAGCAGCTAGAGAGCATTATTGCTTGAAACAAAGTAACTACCAGTCTATACACGTCCACACTTTAGTTTCGGTTTCCTTCAGCAATGCTGTTTTTAGTCTGTTGTAATTAACGCGATTTTCTTTTTGCGACCCAACCACATATGGTTTCCTACAATTTATTTATGGCTCGCAATTAACTAAGTTACTTTCGCTAGCGCTTTAATAAACTGCTATTAATTTAATAAATTCTATATAAGACATATTTCTAGATTTTATTTAACAATATTTTTATAATTGAAATTATTGTATTATTCATTTATTCAGTATTATACTTCAGAACAATATTTTAAGCTACTATAACATCAGGATGGAAGTTCACTGTGGAATGGTCACTTTTTAACTTGTATAATTATATTTAAGTTTCTTATTTTTTTCATATTTCCATTCATCAACCGGACTCACAAGCCAGTGACAATTACTTTATATTCTTTTTAAACTTCGAACTAAATTTGTTTGTTATTTACTTGTGTACAAAATTATTAATCATTTCAATCGTACTTAGAAAATAATAAGAACCGAATTAATACTATTGGGGGAATAGGTCGTCATCTGGTCGACACGTGAGATTGGGGAAGATATACAAATATTCATTTGTCTATTCCAGCCTAGCCTGTCTTCAAAATGTAACGGAATACGTTGAAAATTGTTTTATCTATAAGAGTATGTTTATTTACATAAGAAATTGTCTAACATAGAAGTCATTTTTTTTTTTTTTCAGTAGTTAAATCAAAAACAAAACAATATAACTAAGTGAGTCATTATGTGACATGAAATATAAGGGATCTGTTTGGATATTTGTTTGTTCCTTCTTCATGGTTGTCAATAGTTTTTATAAGCAAAATTTTATTAAAACCACATGAACTTCTGTAGTTTATTATTAGAGTGAAACTTTTGATAACACATCTCTAATAGCCGGATATTATATATTACTAGTCACTTAATTGCTTTACCTGTCGGTAGATTAGATAGATAGTAATTTGATGTTACTTTTATGGAGTTTATGTCATATTTTAACTATTCGTATGAACGAATAGTTATAATCTGACATAAGCTCAAAAATATGTCAGAATAAAAATGAACGTTTAGTAAGTTATAGGAACTGACCATTAAAATTGATAAAAACAATAGCTACATAGCTACACTAATTTTATTATTAATCTTAGAATTGATTGACTGAGGTGTGCAATTCCATTTTAGAATAGGTTTGGACTCCAAATCAGTTAGTTCATTTTAATAGGTCATATAAATAGGTAGATACTGTTAAATTGTGCCTTTAGTTATATAGATGTTTGTGCAAATATTAAAATATCCAGACAGGTCTGATCTATAGTCATAAATGCACTTAATAACATCGACACACTCATATCTATAGCACTGCAAAGGAAAATCTCATTTTCCATTCAAATGCGGCAGTAAAATTCGGGTTGGCCGTAACTGCTTGCAATGAAATGACCATTCATTGGGATCGTAACGTAAAGTACGTACTGATATAAGAGCTTGATACAAACGTATTATTCTGGATAGAGATCTGCTTTACAGTTCCTGAATGCTGGAAACCAAAATTTACTCACTATCTGGTGAAGATTTGATTAGGTAGGTCAATGACTTGGCCTGTAATGTCTTTTTAAAAGTACTGTTAACAAGGAATATAATTTTACGTAGTGTTAGTTTAGGTTTTATACAATAACACACCCAAAAATTGCTCTCTTACGCTCCCTAGCGTAATGATGATTGGGTTCTAGTGATTGTTGAGCGTCTCAAGCATGTTAATGATTTGGTTGCAACTGATACACAGTACAGTTTGCGATGTTTGTACGCCAAAACTATAGGTTTTACAAAAAAATGTTATTACATAAGTTGTAGGAAATTTTCTCTAGTTTCATTTTGTATAAAAATATTTTATCGTAAAATGAGTTGGAAAGAAGATATTGTCAAAAAAAACTGCTTTTAGGCGCCTTTTGCCAATATGGCGGCGAGGATTTGGGGTAGCAAAGTTGAAAATCGGATAGAGCACATCGAAATCTATAAAATTAACCATTTTCAAAACTCCAGGGGAACTTTCTAGGTTTTTACCAAATTACTATTTATTATTAACCTATTATATGATTCCCAATTATGTTATATATAATATACCTACTATATTATATATGTAATTACCTATTATATTATAATTACCCATTTCTTTGAAGTTTAAGGTTTCGTAATTTCAAATAATATCTAGCTTAATTCTTATAGGCATTTACTTTATATTTCGTGAATTCGGATTACAAATAACTGACCCAAATCCACTAGACATTATAATATCCTAATGCCTTTGCAAATTTTAATTGAAAGGAATAATATCAAATTATTTCTTCGAACAAGTATACGGGCTTGTTTATAAGTACATCGTTATCTTAAGACTATAAGCTATAAGCAAGTGGCTATAAGAACAATTTTATTGGTCTCGTTTATCTGACTTAACAAATCCCATTGAAGTATCCTCTCTAAACCTATTACTCCGTTAAGTACAGCTTCATGTCCTTTACTCACGTATTTCATTTTGGGATATTAGTTTATTGGGGTATTCTTTGTTTTGCTGGATGGAGATGGCCGTATACCTTTCGACTGTATAAAGCGAAGAGCGGCTTACTCTCAGAAATCTTAAGAAACAATTAACTTTAAGAGCATTTTATTTTATTGCTAGACACACTTAAATAGGTAGGCAGGGCCCGCATGCGGGATGTGGGAGATTTCTGTTAATTTAGGCCATAGGGACTGTATGCGGGCACCATTTTCAAAAGCTGATGGGGCAGCCCACATCTGGGATGTTGAAGCATGCATGGCAGTTACTTTGAAAGAGTGAAAAAATAGACGTGTGTGAGTTCCTACAAGTCGCGTACTTTAGAACAGATCAATGAATTTCATTGGTCGATACACTGCCTACAGAGAATCCCAGTAAGAGGCGTAACTGTACACCTATTATCGACTTATGATTTTCATTAGTTATTATCTCGCTTGCAGGGGTTCTCGCATATCGTTTATTAGCAGAGTTATGGTTTTATAGATCTTTTATCTTTTTTTTTAGCTGAAAAAGGCAATACAATACATGGTTTCATATGAAAACCCGTCTATTGAATATATATTGTATCTGTTTGTATAACTAAAAATGGCCATAAATTTGAGCATTGACTATAAAATTGTACCAAATTACAAATATCCGCGGGCATCTCAAATCTCGAGTGTATGTACACACATTCAAAATGACTTGAAGTGTTTTTATGAACTAGTGGTCACCCGTGGTCGAAATTCGACCACAATAATTTTTTGTCAAAGACTTATGCTTCTGTAATCACAGATTTCGCCAAGGCTACAACATATTAATTTGACTTGAACAATAAACAAAAGAGTATATATGCGTGTGTGTGTCAAATATATGGTAGTGTGTGTAATGTTTTTTTTATTGATTTAATGTATTTTTATGCATAATTTAAAAAAAAATATTAGCATTCGTAGCTTCTTCTCCATATAAACTATAAGTGTGCAAAATTTTATGCTCCTCCGTCCGCGCAATTTTCGTAAAAAGGGGTACAAAGTTTTTGCTTCACATATTAATGTATAGGTAATTGAAAAGAAAAAAATAGCCTAGCACTTTTATTTTGGAGTCCATGTTTGACAGTTTTTTTTGTGAGAACTAGATGTTACTCATGTTATCTTACTTTAGTAGCGAATACAAAAAAATAAACATCATTTTATTCCAACATGACATCTCACGAACCATTTTTAAGCCGAATGAGAAAAAGGTAAGAAAGTAATTTATCAAGAGAATTGCTCAGTAATAATATTTATTGCACTCGACATTTGAAATAAGTTTCTTGCGGGCACGAAGGTTTATTTTCATCACGAATTATAATAATTCATCTATTAAAATATGTGCTATTAGGTATTATAGTGGTATAATGTATTTAGATACATTTATATTTATACAAACATATTGTATTTTACTTATTAATATGATATGTATATATTAATGTGTATAATCCGGTCTAGTATAATACACGAATAAAGTCGAATTAAATTACCCGTATGAAATTATTTAGAGATAGTTTTAGTTGCAGAATTAATAGTTAATTTGCACGAAAAAGCCCGTTTGTTGCATCGAAGCAATTTATTACCAACTAAAGCCTATCCCATACGTGGACGATACTATAATATTTTTAATGAATATGGAATATTATATTAACCGCAAAAATATACAACTGTATGTAAAATCTTATTGCTTCAAAACACAAGTAAAGTGGCTAACGTATTTTCTTCTACACATCTTATCTATACAGATAAATAAAATTGAAGTGTCTGTTTGTAATGTCAAAATAACAGCTTCTTACTAAAGGCATATGAAAGTATATACAGTATTTATATTTAAAAAACCCTTTTTTTCAATTTTTGTCTGTCTGTCTGGATGTTCTGCCTAATCTCTGAAACGGCCGTACCGATTTTGGCAGGACTCACTGGCAGATAGCTGATGTTATAAGAAGATACTTAGGCTATTATTATTATTTTTTAGGGTTTCGTGGAAGAAATTTTCACGCGGATGAAGTCGCGGGCACAGCCAGTTTGCTATAAAAAATTTAAACAGTGTTGTTTCCGTGACGTCCGTATTTACCTCATAATATGAAGTTTTATTAAGCTTATTATTTTACTTGAGGGCATATAAAATATATTAGGTTGGAGAAAAGTTTCTTCGCATCTTATATAAAAATTCAAAAGATTTTTTATAAAGTTTATTTACATTTGACTAAAGTATGTAGATGCCATTTTGTTGTATAACTTTTTGCCATCTTGTAGGTAGGGACGTGATCCCATTGCTATAAAAATTTTGGGGCTTCTGATCAAAAAACTGCGACAAGTGGTTTTGGCAGTCCTCTCGTGATGTTAACCTGACACTGCCTAAAGGAATTCTGCAGAGACCGAAACAGGTGAAAATCTGAAGGTGCAAGGTCAGGACTATACGGCGGATGCATTAACACCTCCCAGCCAAACTCTCGTAATTTTTACTAAGTGGCTAAAGATGTGTGAGGTCTAGCGTTATCATGGTGAAAAACCACACCCCTTCTGTTGATTAATTCCGGCCGCTTTCTCTCAACTTTTTGCTTTAATCTCATCAGTTGTTCGCAATACAGTTCAGAATCGATGGTCCTGCCTGGCGGTAACAGCTCATAATGAATAATGCCCTTCCAATCCCACCATACACACAGCATCACCTTGTTGCGAGTTAACCCGGGTTTCGCCACAGTCTGTGAAGCCTGACCGGCCTTTGAACGATCTTTGACACGTTCTTGTCCTTTGAACACTTTATCATTACGTCGTAATAAACGTCGTAATAAAGAATCACAAATGAGTACACGGTTCATTAGGTTTCTTTCAGTGAGCTCATAAGGCACCCAAATATCGAGCTTTTTTGGATACCCAGCTTTTTTTAAATGCGCCAAAACCGGTTTGTGGTCAATTCCCAGTTCTCTAGCGACATCTTAACTACTAATATCTTGCTCCACTTTTTCAAAAAGGGCATCAATTTTGTCCGTAACAGGGCGACCAGAGCGACGTACATCTTTGATATCAAAATTTCCGGATTGAAAACGCTTAAACTAAATTGGCGCTACTCTCACTGATACTGCATTAGGTCCATAAACATCACAATTTTTTTTCGCGGCTTGTGTTGCAGTTTTACCTTTTTTGTAATAAAATTTTAAAATGTATCAAATTTTTCATTAGATTCACTCATTTTAACAATAAGAAAAACAAATGAAAATCACACATTTTCCTAATTTGAATTTGGAATTGTCTTCTTTAAAATTAAAACTTTTTAATGATACCAAAACCAGCCAGATACAAATGGTATAGCCAAAGAGATCTTATTACAAGTTCATACATACAATATGCGAAAAGACTTTTTCCCCAACCTATTATTATATCAATTTAGACGTGTTTTTGCTTCATTATAACGTCAAGCTGGTGATATTAAAATAGCTCCTAATCGAAAACGTCTGTTTTCGGATAACGAAAATTTTAAGTATTAAAACAGATTTTTTTAAATTTACATGTATGTTAGAAACATCCGTAATCCCACGCGATTTAAGTCACGGGCACAGGTAATAAATAACATAAAAATTGTGTATGTGTGCAGTTCACACGCAGTAGAAGTGAAAAAAGTGTGAAAGGGGTGGGAGGGATTCTAAATTATAATATAATTATTTAAGCTTTAAAATACAACATTTGAAGTATTAATAAAATCTTCAAAACATTTCCAACTCTATCTGTATTAGCATAGTGTATAAATGATTAAATATAATGTATTCTATCTCATTCTCTCGCTGGGTTAGTGTGTTTTTCTCTTTTTAGTGTGTTTTTAGTTTCGTCGAGTTTCAAATCACAAAGATTCTAAAGAAGTATCACTTCAATAACTTCATCGTTGGTAACGAGCTTAAAAGAGATTATAAATTTTAGTATGATCTATAACACAGAGATATTTGTTTATATAACGTTTTCAACCTGTCATACTTATCCCAAAAAGCTTAGTTTAGTTATTTACTAGAAAGTTGATTTTAGGTTTGCTTTTGCAAAATTAAAGTCACTTTGGTGAAGTCAATGATCGTTGTATGTAATAGTAATAATTTTAACGATTAAGACAATTTTGAAAATGACACTTTTAATCTAGCAAAGTGTTTTATTGTGCTATTTCCAATTTATGACCCGAGAGCCCGAGCCAAAGGACAAAAACCTCGTGGTGTTTTAAAACATTTACTCGAGAGCTTTATCATTCGTGTTTATTTTTGGGTCTTAATAAGAGTGCTGTTCTTTTTAATTATCAAATACTGAAATTATTTCAGTGAGTACGCCGCTTAAGAAAACATTTTTCACAACAAAAGAAAACATAAGTCATCAACAATTTTAACAGTGGTACATAGATACATTTTAATTCTTTGATTATCAACTTTATCAACATGATGGACTATCCACTACGGGTGGCTGATCGTTGTGAATATCTTCGTCATCTTTGTAGTTTAATCGATATTGTACTGTAAGCAGCCACACCAAATATAACAATTCGAAGTAATGTCAGACTGCAACAATTTACCAGTTTTTTGAAGTTCAGTTTAGTTCGGGGAAGCGCAATTTTTCAACTATCAAAGCATTTATCTGTAATTAGAGTACGGTCATGACTGCTGAACTATGACGAATGTTTATTCCAAGAATGAGTCATTAGTTCGGATTTAATAAATGCCATAGAAGAACGATATGTGGCATTTTATTTATGATAGGTGTAATGTTGGTTCTATTTATTTTTGCTATTATGAAATATAGACGATTGCATATGTGTAGTGATATAAAATCGAAACTAACACACAGGTGATAATTTGGAGATAATGAATAATAATATGTTCTTTCTTTTATATTGTGACATTGATAATGATTTAATGACACGTTTAATAATTTCATGACATTAGTATATTATCTGTATAAATAACTAGCTGACCCGTGCCCACTTCGCTGGGCATCAGAAAAAAAATTAAAATTACTTATTATTAATCACAATCAAATATACCCTATGTCACTCAAGAATAATGTAGCTTTCCACTGGTGAAATAATTTTCAAGATCGGTTTAGTAGATCCAGAAATTACCCCCTGCAACGTCACAGACTTTACCTCTTTATTTATTGTTGAGTTTAATTACCTATTAAGCGAATTCAAAATATTTCCCGTCCCGTACTTCCCGTACCCCAGTGACGCCCATCGCATAAGGCTATCTAGCCGATTAGGGTGCGCGGCGACCTCGCAACTTTTTTCTAATACTTACATTTTTAAACTCGTGATATCTTTCGAATGGAATGTCCGAATTGAATAATTCAAAAAGTTATATAAAGTTATTGAAGCAGTATTGATAATGAAGTAATTTATTTTGATAAGGATGAATACCAAGATACAAATAAGGAAACTTTTCTAGCGGCAGCGTTATATTAAATTTTTAAAATAAATGAACATATGCTGTCTCGACACTTTTTGTAAATAATGATGTGTTCTGCAAAGTCGTAGTACACTATTTTATTCTATCATCAATAGTTTTCGCAGCGCACGCGATTTTAGGTATTTTTTTACAATTTGGGTTATATTATTGGAGTTTTAGTAAGGATCCCTAATTTAAAAAAAATATAATATAGCCTATGTTAACCGGGAATAGTGTAGCTTGCCAACAGTGATTTTTTTAAATCGTAGTTTCGGAGATTACCCTTTACAATGTCACAAACTCACAAACTTTATCTCTTTTGAATATTAAGTATAGATAAATAACAATTGTAATAATTTAGTCATTCAAGTATAAAAAATATGCTTTTATAAATTGAAACTTGTACTACATAAAGCTTATATGGATATCTTCTATGTCTATATTTCCTGCAATTAAATTAATTTGATTTGACTAATAAAATGCTGTGTAGAACGACCAAGGAAATCTGTTTTATAATATGATTTTTAGTACATACAAAACGCGTGTCTTGGAACAGTCTGTTATTATTAAGTTACTGTTGCCCAAAGTTGTGGATTGATGGCGTTTCCATTCCATTTAAAATTATACACAGAATGCTTTGATTGAGACATATTCAATTGGAAAGCTTAAACTAACATACTACTAGAATGAGAACTGACGACCTAACCAGTATTTTTGAGTATTGCAATATACTTGGTTATAGTTCGATAGTCAAGAAAAAAAAACATCGTACAATTTGAACCAGAAATCTTATCTCATCTTATAATTAGTGACAACTTGGAGAAGAATAATTTGTCCTAGAATCAGGTCCAGCCTATAATAAAGTAACGTTGATTTTAATCTCAAAAGATTTTGTTAGGACCCTGTGTAGCATTGCAAACTGCAGTAACGAGTAACCCAAACAACATTTTAGTAGCAACCCTAAACCGCAAAAAACTACATTACCTTAATAATAGACCATTAGCCGCAATGTGGCATTTCTAGGGTGTTCCGGGGATTCGGTTGGTAATCGAGTTGCTTACAAATTGCCCGTAAACATTGTTGCTTTTAATTCCTCGTTTGTTTTTAAGCTAAGTTTTATGGTCTGCGTAAAACAGGCCTGCAGGGTTACTTATTAGTTACATATTATATTGCACAAGTATGTGATAAATATTAAAATATTACTTGGTGTACGAAAAACGTGGATTTGAAATGAAACATGCACTAGAATATAAAGTACAATTACTGTGTTATTAATTAACACACTTCATTCCGTCACTGACAGTATTTTCTGACTATAGATTTTTTTGTTACCAATTGCATTTACATGATTACTAGTTTACCCCACGGCCGCGCCGCGGGTCGACCTCTGCTGCGTGCCTCTTGTTTAAAGAGGTTACAACACAGGTTATTGTATTAAATTTTATGTTACTGATATTTGCCCCGAAAGATTCACTTCATTTTATACCGCAAACTATCTCATTTCCCGGATGAAAAGTATCTATGCCAATTTTCGGTATTAAAACTACATTATGTACACCAAAATGACCAAATCGACCACATCGACCAAATCGGCCAAATCGACCAAATCGACCAAATCGACCAAATCGACCAAATCGACCATATCGACCATATCGACCAAATCGAGCACATCGAGCACATCGAGCACATCGACCACATCGACCACATCGACCTAATCGACCAAAATGGCCAAATTGACCAAAATGGCAAAACACAAGACAACCTTTACATAAACCTATCCGAAAACTTATCGCACTATCCGGGATGAAAAGTATCCCTTGTCCACCCTCGGTATTAAAATTATATATATACCGAATTTTAGCCAAATCGGTCAAGCAATTTTTCCGTAAAAGCATAAGAAACAGAAAGATAAATATATTTTTATCCCGGAACTATCCCATTTTTCGGAAAAAATATTCATCCTCGGCAACGAAAATAAATATATACTGAGTTTCAGCCAAATCGGTTCAGTAGTTTTCCGTGAAAACAGAACAGACTGATAGACAGACACACACACAGACTGACAGAGTTACGTTCACATTTATAATATTAATAAGGATTTTTGAATTACTATGATAATCTTATACTAATATATAAAGCTGAAGTGTTTGTTTGATTGAACGCGCTAATCTCAGGAACTACTACTCTGAATTGAAAAATTCTTTCAGTTTTAGATAGCCCATTTATCGAGGAAGGCTATAAGGCTATATATCATCACCGTAAGACCAATAGGAGCGGAGCACCAATGAAAAATGTTTCAAAATTGGGGGATTTTGAAAACAAATTCCATGCGGCCGACGTCGCGGGCACAGTTAGTGACTTATATTAATATAACTTATTTTTCTCTATTTTAATTTGGTCTGAAAAATAATTTTGTCGACTGCTAAATGCTAGTTCGATTCTTTTTGACTTTCTATTGCAATGACTTTTTTTTATTTAACTTGTAATTCCTCTTAATTAAATTTTGTTTAGAAAGTAATATCTATTACTAGCTTATGTGCTGTTTAAAATGTACCGATTTTAAAAGATTGCAATGCTGTATAGTCATTTTTGAATCAATAAATAAAGTTTGTTTAAAATAGATTCATCATCATCGCCCTGGCGTTAAATCTCGGTTGCGTTGGAAGTCTCTGCCTTAAAGCACGGGGTCCGCTTTCCTATTTTTTCTTCTCCACTTCGCACAGTCTTCGGCATCCTTAATTGGGAGACTATTGGTACGTATGTCATCGTTCACAACGTCAAGTCAGCATTTCTTGGGCCTATCCCTTCGACCGGGACCTGGCGGAGGCGAGGATTTCTTTAAAATAGACTATAGTTGTACAATTTACGTCCATCCGTAAGAGAACCGATATAGCTTCTAAAATTAGCAAGTTGAAGCGGCAGTGGGCCGGTCACGTCTGCCGCAGGACTGATGGCCGATGGAGCAGACGAGTTCTGGAGTTGAAATCGTGTCTTGGTAAGCGTAGTGTCGGACGCCCAATCCGCACTGGCCTCTCCAGGCGGACGTACTTGTCAAACTTCGGCGCCCCCAACAGGATGCCCTCGCCCGTAGTCTGGTTTATTACCAGGCCAAGATTCAGGCGACCAGAACGCGGGAAACCGCGACCATGATCGAAACTTGGTCGAGGGAGTTGGAAACTCCTGTGGCAGGCATTGAGACGGTGGAGGCAGTGCGCCCGCATCTGTTGCGATGGCTCTCGCGGAAACGCGGGAGCCTGACCTTCTAGATGACGCAGATACTACCGGGCATGGGTGCTTCGATAAGTATCTGAATCATATCGCGGGCTGCCTGCCTTCCCATCAGTGTCGCCATTGTGGCGCACTAGACACTGCGTTTCATACGCTGGTCGAGTGCGCAACATGGGCACCACAGAGATATGAACTCGAGACCCTCGTAGGTCCGATCGATTCGCTGGGCAGTTTGGTGCAAGTCATGCTGCATAGCAACGATCATTTGGTGGGTGCGGCCAATTTCTGCGAGGCTGTCATGTCTCATAAGGAGGTCGCGGAACGAGATCCCTTTCTCGTTCCGCGACCTCTTTATGAGAGATGGTAGGAAAGGCGTGAGATACAGAATGTAGTTACGCCCACACCGATCCTAGCGCACAAGTGCTTGAGAATGCCCCGGGAGAGGCAAACTCACTTCGTCAACAGGGGTGAAGACTCCTCTGCTCCCTAGATGCTAGAGGGCCCCTGCAGCGGTATTGCGGGGGGAGATTTTGCGCATATCTGAGGTCGCGGAACGAGAAAGGGATCTCATTCTTCTCATTCTCATTGGGTTGCTATTTCATCCAATAAGCGTGGACAGTCGCGGAGCGTAAGAAATAGTAATGCAGTGATAATATATGCACGAATATAAAACGTAAGCGACAGTAACTTTATGGCGTTTTGGACCTTTTGGTCGCTAATTAATTTATAGAGACACTATTAATAATATGTTTGAACAGAACGCGTATACGCCAACGAATGCACGGCGCTTTCACACTTTTGGTCGTTTCGCTAGTTTCTTAAAGGTAGTGAATCGATTTGTATTAAGTCCACGGCACTGATATTCAGTGATATGTGATTTTTCGAGTTTCCGCAAGCAGTATGCTGGTTAATGTCAGTTAAACACTTAGAATTTGGCTAAGGCTGGGAAGTGACATTTATAAAAGTTCTTCGCCTTTGTCCCGGTGTTTATTTGGTTAAAGATAATTCGAAATTTAAATATTCATGACTACTTAACACTGGTAATATTATTAACAAGTCGTGCGAAGCGATACTTAAAAGAAGAAAAATAAATTTACTATCACTTCAAATTTACGGTTAGAAAATTAAAATTTATTATTAAAGTCGTCAGAGTAAGTTTCAAGTGGCTAGAAAGACTACGAAATAAGCGCCGTCAATTGGTTTCTTTGAGGATTCTAATTTAGAATCTGCTCCTGTTTCATGCCAGTGGGCTCTTGCAACTTTAATCTCAAAAGGATTAAAATCTTTCGATGTTTGTTGATTTGGTATTATATTGAATGAAACTTGTTTTCGATTGGTATACATGTATTTAGTGATTTCACAGGTTTTATATGGTTTTAGATATAGAAATTATTAGGTATTTTATTTTAAACGTGTATGTAAGGCGAGTGACTTCGTACCACCATATTTTCTGAATTCCTAAAAGACTTTGTTTCATGACACAAAAATAAAATCACCAAAATCGCTCCAGGTGATTAGCAGGATTCTAAAACCCGATCTCAGCGACACCTACCGGTTCTAATTGTGAATCAAAACCACCCGGACCCCACTCAAACACACAAAAACAAAATCATCAAAATTGGTAAAGTCGTTCTCAAGTTATGGGCGTACATACATTTCTACGATTCATTTTTATATATAAGATTATATTGTGATGTAATGGGTTATAATGGAAATGAAAGAGTTGCTAACGCAACTACAATCACAATCATTAATATTTTACAATTACATTTATGGTAGGACGTTCAAAACAAAATAAAAAATAAACTATGTATTCGTTCTTAAATAATAGCAACGTGTCATAAATACATAATGGTGTGTATACGATCCAAATCATTAAAACAATAAACTTTTTACGCAGTAATAAAGTTCTATTTCAGTTTTAAATGTTGGTTTTTAATCCATATACATTATTGTTTCGAATAGCAGGGTGTGTAGAACAAAAAAGATTTTATTTGATTTTCATTTTGATTCAAATATTTTAAATATATAGGCTTCAATCAAATGCTAATTGAAAGATCACAAACTTTATCCACAGCTACAAACAGTTAGAGATATAACAAGTCCAAATTGTTAGTAATCAATCAAGATCGGCAAGATTGCGCACTTGATGTAATAAAATTTCCGTGCCGATTTAACTTTATAATAGTTCGCCTCGCGATTGAAACACAACTGCTCCCCACTGCTCGAGCCAACCTTGTTTATTAACAAAATATACATAGAAAGAAACCTTCATTGTAAATCTATAACGAACAGAAACGAAAATTCTCCTAATGCTACATACTCGCAGTAATGAATAATAGAGTGGATTAAGTTTATTTAGACAGCGTGGCGGTTTTACAAAGAAATTCCTTAAAGAGTTCGTAAATAACGAACAATGATTAATATAAGTCATATATACGAAAAAAATGCGCTTGTACTCCTTTCGGCGTATCAATTTACTTTAGTAGATGAATAATGTCGCATTCTCGTGATATATTGCTTAAAGTTATAAATAAATAAATCGGCAGACAAACACACACTGTATATCCCCAAATAAAGCAAAATACGCTTGTGTTATGGGTAATATACAATGGACCATTCTGGGGCCGATCCCAGACACCCAGACCATAGTAAATAATGGAAATTTATTATACCAGGAATCGAACCCGGAGCCTCTGCGTTGCAGTGAGGTAAGCCGGCAAAGGCTTAGCCCGCTCAACCACAGAGGCCGTCAAAGTTATTGAGGACAACGATTCGTTTAAGAAATAATTAATCATAATGTTCAGATTATGATTATTTTCTCAATTCAAATTTTGTAAGATAATTATATTTAATTACAGGTTTATCGTTCCATTTGATATACTTGCTCATATTACGACTATTCAAAACTGAATATTTAACGCAACGCACTGTGTTGGCAAAGTATAAGCCATAAATGAAATTTCATTTCGCCGTGTCTAAATTAAAACATTAGTCACGTTGACAGATTAACGCCCTAAGCAAACCATATTTAACAAAGTCACACTTCATATAAGGGTTCACTCTTAATTCTTTTTATCGATCGTATTCATGAAAAAAGGCTTGTAAAAGGGTTTTTCTTTTATAATTTACATTTACATATAAATGAAGGATTTTGTCATGTGCAAATTGATATATCAAATAAAAATTCCTGAAAATAAAAAGTAGGTATTTTCAATCACACGAGGCGCCTCAGGAGCGCAATCCATTTTATTTTTTATAACTGACTTAAAATAAGAGGAGGTTCACTAATCTTCTGTAAGTATTATGTATGTTCTTGCATAGCTACTTTATTTTGTAAAGCGATTTTAATTATTATTTTTGCATTGGACTTACCAGTTTCTCCTTCAAGGCTGGCAGCACATTGGCAGCACCTCTGGTATTGCTAATGTCTATAGGCGACGGTAACCACTTTCCATCATTGTTGGGTCGTCAACCGACAACAGTTGCATGAACATGCTGTGCTTCAGAAATAAAAAAATCGCAACTGATTTCCTGATCCTGCACAAAGTACAATGAGTAAATTGAATTGTCATGTGTATTATGTGAATACTATATAATAATACCTTACTTTAAAATTAATACTCTCAGTCATAATTAATTTAATATTTTTGGTTACATATTTTTATGCTCTGGCATAACTTTTTTGCTTATACATTTATTCTAATAATTCTTTTCTTTTTAAAAAGCTTTTAATTCAAAATATCCTAACATCGCAAAATTTCATCCATAAGGATACCGTAGTTTTCGAGGAAAATTACTGTGACATTAATAGTTAAACAATTATAATTTTTTTATATAGTATTGTTACGAGTTAGCGGGACTCAAATTAAAAAGCCGTTAGAATTATTATAGAGTTTATTAGAACTATACAAACACGTATAACACAGGTACAAATATAACCGAACACAACAAATCCAAACGTAATGCAGAAGGTCGTAATTCAATAAAACGCGCAAAGTCCGTTACTATTAGATTCCCGAATGTACACACGTCACGCCCGTATCGTAGTTGTAGCTCAACTGAATTCCTCTCTTAATCAGGCCATCGCTTTATACTGCACAAATGCAAATGTGCTCGCCCGTATCGTCGACATAATTTCCTAGAATCAGCTTGTACTTAATCCGTAACACGTGGCTAGTGATGCAACCTGCAGCGGCCGTAAACGAGTACAATACAACAATAGGCTATTCTCCACAATACTGGAAACGTATTACAATAAATAAGTAAACAAATAGAAGATGATCATAAAAGGAATACAATTAGTTCAAATGCCAACAGGTAATAAAATGTGCTTTTACAGATTGAACGTGGAATTTGTCTTTGTCGAAGCCTAAGTTGTAACAGTATCATTATTGCCCAAAGAGCTATAGAATACTAAAAATTAGAAGAGCGAATTTTAAAATAAGATATTGCAAGTAATTTTCTTTCAAGTAATCTACAACTCGACTCTCAGTTTTTATTGCAAGTTCAATAAACTGATTTAAATTTAATCATGTCTTCCATAATCTTTGATCTACACCTTAAATTCATTTCCACTTGAGTGAACCTTCAGGTGCATTAAGAAGCTTTTCATTCTTCAATATATAAAATATTACTTTTGATGTCGCCCATCCGTTTGCAACGTGAACTGAGTGGCTCAGATAAGATCGAGATAAATATTATGAAGACATATTTATACTTTGATATCCTGCTAATTTAACTTTATTTTACGGTGAATGAACTTTCATTACAAGAAATTTCAAATCAAGATTGGAATGTCAATAAGATTGATTATTTTTAGGGTTTTATAGAAATTTGGCGAAAACAAAACTCTTCTGCTTACGTCATGACTATCTGTCAGTCTATCATTGTCTGTTTATGTTACAATATTTTTTTAAAAGTGAGTCCTTCTGTGGTAATGTTTAAGATATAGGACGTTGCGTGCATATTATAGCGATGGGTTTAAAGGGCTATTTGAGAATCGACATTGTAAAGGACGTTAAATATTGACAGATAATGTATGTACATATATACACGAATATGGTTATGCGTTAACTACATTATTTTTTAAAGCTTTAGATAAGACGCACTCGGTCACAGCCTAAATCTTTAACACTAACGCAAATAAAGCCTCAACATTAGAAACTATTAATCTACATAGCTGAAATTTAATGGAAAGGTAGTCTATATGGCTCTACGCAATGTTTTAGTAGATAAAATTGCAAAACATTTTTTTTTTATTGTAGGAGTTCGGCAGACAGCCCACTTAATGAAAAGCGGTTACCATCGCCTATGGACATTTGCAACACTAAAGGTGTTACAAATGCGCTGCTACTCTCTTAAGGGAGACTGGAACCTGGTCACTAAGGCTGAAACACAACTCAAGGTTGTTATGGCAGCATACTTTAGACCAGGGGTGGTAGTTATCTAGACGGGCAAATACCCTACCACCTGGCTGTGGGTAGTTTTGTCGCTTCTTACGATAGGCCACCCGGGTGGAAGAAATTGTATTCTTTCTCCGTTCCTGCATGGATATATACCGTACGTTAAATAAAAAAAATGTCGTACCAACACTTTCATAGTAAAATTTACTAAACCATTGAGCCCGGGACTACTGTGTTCCGATGAATTAGTTTGGCCAACGCATAGACAACTATACCACAGAAGCCAGTAAGTATTTTATGTATCTATATCTTAATACATCCTCTTCGTTGTTTCGTATTCTCATTCCTGAGGGTCACGATCTTGGTAGCCATCCAAACGGGATATTGCACTACCAGGTACCACCTGGTAGGGCACAAAATAACCCACAGCCAGGTGGGTGTGGGCTGTTTTGTCGTCGCTTGCGACAGGCCGCCCGGCTGCAGGAAACTGTATTTTTTCTCCGTTCCTGCACGGATAGGTTAAAAATTACAGACAACCACCTTATATAATTATAGAGGATTGACTTTTTTAATATACAGTCGTGTGGGATTCGTTAATCTGACCTTTAAATAAATATAACAATAATCCTTAAGGCTCGTAGCAATGCTAACATCCTTGAGGATTTTTCGGTCCAGATATTTCGGGCGCTAGCGGCGATTCCATAGACGCGGTCGTTTTCCAGATACTTTATTATATATTCTGAATAAAATAAAGTAGTATTTAAAATAATAATATAAGTAAATTATTTATCTCTTTTTTATAAAGATATAAATATTAATTTATCCCGTTTTGATAAAAATTGAAGGAGTAAAATGGTTTCATATCAATAATTTGGTGTTTTTTTTTCTTTAACTTAACTATAGAAAAGTTTCGTAAAAACCACGTTATGTCTCATATCGTGTAGTTTAATGATAATGTTATTAATTTGTAGGAGATTTTTAGTATGTAAATTGGAAAATGCCGTTGGAACTATCACAAAGTTTATTAGAAGTACATACACGTAATTCACAGTTCTTACAAGTATAGCCGAATATTACAAAACCAAACCGTAGGACACAAAGTCGTTATCACTTTAAGTAAGTTTTAAGTTAAGAAAGTGCACTAGGTAACGCCTTGTTCGCAGTCATAACACGACTGGCGCATTTTCCGACTGTCCGACCCTCATCCATTTATAAATTAGACATGGCCTCCTAGCAACATGCCCCCCACTGGTTCTTAAAATCGTTAAATGGTCAGCTTAATGGCTTCCAAGAATTCATATGAAACACCAACACAGGAAAAAAGGTTTTATGACATCTTACGGCGGCGTGAACAAAAAAATTAGCGCGAATAACAGATCACTCAAATTCAAAAGGGTAATAAGACTGCATCTGATCTGCAAAGGATTAGTATCGGCTTGCAACAGTATTTTTTTTGGTAAAATATTGTTTAGTAATTACCAACGAAAAGTTGTTCCATTTACACCTCATTTTCGACCTTTTGCGGCAACAGAAGCCTTATTGCCTTTTTAAGATAATAGACAACTTCCAAAATCATGAAACTTGTGCGCCTCCCTCGCTTTAACTTTCGAAGAATGGGGTGGAGATATCTAAAAAAAAAATGGGATTGTCGAGTCAAAAATATTGTGACTGAATTTGGATTTGAATAAAGTCCATTAAGTATTTTTTGAGATATGGAGTATTTTCGTGGTTCCGTAGTCAAATGACGAAAACAGTGGAGGTTTGACAACTTTACGGAACCTTACACAGTTTATGGACTGCCTAACACTTGACCGATTTGAGAGCTCGTCTGTTGTTATTGCTACGAGTATTTTATAAAAAAGTACAGGCAAATTAGCTTCGATACGTTTTTGCGTTTCTAGTAGTATTTGTATATTTACAGGACTTCTAAACTTGAAATTTAATGTTAAAAATTATGTTTAATATTAATATTTATTATTTTAATATTACTACTTTATTTATTTATGTGCTGACAGTACACTACTACAAACGAAAAAATGACTCGTAGCTAATTTACCTGTAGGTGACAGTCAATAAGTTGGGACAGTTTTCATCATTTTATCCGTGCAGGAACGGAGAAAGAATACAATTTCCTGCCGCCCGGCGGCCTGTCGTAAGAGGCGACTAAACAACCCACAGCCAGGTGGTAGGGCATTTGCCCGACTGGATGGCTACCACCCCTGGTCTAGAGTATGCCGCCATAACAACCTTGAGTTGTGTTCCGGCATTAGTGGCCAGGTTCCAGTCTCCCTTAAGAGAACAGCAGCGCATTTGTAGCACCTTTGGTGTTGCAAATGTCCATAGGAGATGGTAACCGCTTTTCATCAAGTGGGCCGTCTGCCTGTCTGCTAAACTTATGCAATAAAAAAAAATTACAAAACAAATAGCGTACTAAAAGTTATATAAACATTAATTAAAATTCTTTCTATTGTGATATTGTCACAACTTAGTTTCCGACAAAGACAAATTCCACGTACAGATCTGTAAAGGCACATTTTATTATCCGTCGGCATTTGAACTAATTGTAATCCTTTTATGATTCTTTTGTTCACTCATTTTTGTTGGCATACATTTCTAGTTGTTGGAGAGAACAGCCTATTGTCTTATTGTACTCGTTTATGGCCGCTCAAGAGCACCATGTGCCACGTGTTGCGGATTATAAGTACAAGCTAATTCTAGGAAATTATGTCGACGTTGCCGGGCGGGCACATTTGCATTTGTGAAGTATAAACGATGGCCTAATTGAGACAGGGGTCAGTTGAGCGAAAACTACGACCTAGGCGTGACGTGTGTATTGACGGACTTGACTTTGCGCGTTTTATTGAATTACGACCTTCTGCATTACGTTTGGATTTGTTGTGTTCGGTTATCGTGTTTGTATAGTTCTAATAAACTCTATAATAATTCTAACGGTATTTTAATTCGAGTCCCGGAAACTCGTAACAATATTTAAAAAGATTTAATACGATAGGATGGTATTTCAATGGCCTGCTTTTTATATGTAAATAATGATAAAATCAATTGTAACATGAGTCATCTACTAATTGATATCCGTTAAATTATTAAAATGACGTGAAACACTAATATATTCCTTTTAATAATATATTCGTTCTATTAATAAAATAAAGCAAATTTCAATTAGAATATGGTCCCATAAGCCGTCACCCACCACATTACGGTACGTCAATTGGAAAGTTACCGAATTAATTTTGTGCACACAGGTGATGTAAATTTGAAAGGGTCTTATATGAATTTCAAGTGAAAGTTGATACATTATTTATCCATTTAGTAAAAGAAAATAGAATACTCGCCACCTTTCTCACATCACATCAAAAATAGAGACAGTTATTTCTTGTGTTTGTACAAAGACAGAATATCTAAGATCTTACTAACTAAATCTACAAAACTTTATTGATCTTATTAGGATTATTCAGTTATTGAGGTGCCCTAACCATACAATATGGAAGTCCAGTATGGAAGTAGTCATCGCCATTGACCGTCTCTATCACATCCATGACAGTCTTTTTCTTAAAAAACTAAATTATGTATATATTTTAAGCTGCTATACAAGTATCTAGTGAAATCGCAAATCAAATGGGTCGAGATTAAATCATAATATTTTTGTAAGCGTACAATAATGTTATTATTCACATAGGTTCATTTCAGATTAATTATATTGTTACATGCCGTCAAAGATAAGCCGCACAGCCTATTGTAAGCGCAGCTTATTGTCCTCCTGGATTAAGGAACTCTTTTGTCTTTTAAACTTGTAGTTAAGAAAAACGTGCTATTGTCTTTTTACTTGTTTTATAACTATCATTAACGTTGAACTAATCCCTATTGTTATTGTTTTCGACTTTGTGGACGTTCGCAGGTGTGTAAAATAATATTTCTTAGAAACTCAGTTTGCGCCTCCAATTTCTTTGTACTGTGTAGTTAGTATAAGACGATGCCCGAATGGAGGGGCGGGGCAGTCAAGCGACGACTACGAAGCGAGTAAGACGTTCTCTAGTACTCTCGATTAGCGATAAAGACGACGGACTTTGCGCGTTCAAATTGTATTGAATCGTGCAGTTGCATCCAGTTTTATTTGTATTTGTTTAATACGTGTTTGTATAGTTGTTATAAATTCTATAGTAGTTCCAACGGCGTTTTTAATTAGAGTCCTGTAGCTCGTAACAATATTTTTTTAACACTATATAAAAACGCCTATATTATTATTATTTTTAAAAACCGATATCCGCCGACATTGGGGTATATAGGGTCCAAGCTACCGGCAGTTAAAGGCCCCAGAGACAGGAACCTCCTCACAATACGGGCCGTATCCAACAGGGCTGCCTTGTGCATCCGACCCTTCACTCAGATACAAAGCCTTTGAAGGTGGCGGTCATATTGTTATTAAATATTATATATATATATATATATATATATATATATATATATATATATATATATATATATATATATATATATATATATATAAGATTTATTAATGTTTTTAATATATTATTAGTGTACTAACAGTGGTGTAGTGTACTCTACATACATAATAGTCGTGTGTAGTATCACTAATCAGGTTTAGAAAATTCATAGCCATGTTTTTTTGCTACCTTTTTTATTTAAATCAGTATGTGGGTAGACGCTCACTTTCAATGTCGTTTATAGTTTATTACTTTTTTTTATATACAAAATACAAAAAGGATATTATATAGGAGATATTCTATATTCTCCTATATAGGACAAGTCCGATTGAGGACCATAAGCCGGCGCCAGGGGGAAAGTTCGCGACTCGTGTGTGGGATTCGCTAGGTCGGGGTGGCACTAAGCTCCTCACGTATGAAATGCTATTACCACACCGCAGTTGTCCGATTCTCGAACGTCCCTTGTCCGGGCTGTGGGCTCGCTTGCGCAGCCGCAGCTCCAGCCCGGACGGACGATGGCCGACCCTTTAACGGACTGGCTTTACTATTTGTTAGCCAGAGATCTTGGACTTTTCGGCGACCCCGTGTCTCACTTCAAGGTGAGAGGGGATCGGTGCGCGTCCCTTCTATCCGGGCTTTAAGCGGTGTGGATCCGGTTTCCCCGCCGGTTGCCTGCACGACTGTAGCCTACGGCAGCTCGAGCTCATATTGGCTCTGGCAGGAGGGGAGCGTAGTGGTCTGCCCCCTCTCCTGCTCGCCGCATCCTTCACCGACATTATAGTCTCGTAGAAGGAGGCGGCTGCGTCCCAAGCGTCGGCGCGTCCAACCATGGCATTCACCACGGCCGGAAGGGATAAATGCACAAACCCTGGAAAGGCGTATGTAAAAATGAGATAAAACACCTAGATACACTATATTTTTCATAACTGAAAATAATATGAACAAAGCATTCAACTTAAAGAGATCTATCCATAAATCTGTTTGTATGAATCAGTCACAAGAACGTTTTTAGCATTTCCCAATATGAGAGCTGTGTTTCTACATTCAAATCTGGCAGTCAAATCCTAAAATCCCTAGAGCTCCGTACTAGTTCGATTCAGAGCTTCTTTTGAATAATATGAATTTTACAAATGGGGTATAAAACGCATTAACTTACATCTTTATAAGTTATTATGTATACTTTAATTTAATTGTTACTTGATAAGGAATTATTTACCAGCTGTTTTGATTATATTTACTTTTTAGAATGTTTAATATTTACATATTTACTTACAAATCTCATTTCAATCACGTTTTATTTATTTATTGTAATATTGTATTTACACTATACACGTTAAGTATATTACTAAAAAACCTAAAAATGAAACTTCTATATACAAATAAAAAATGGATCCCAGGTGACTGTCGGTGGGAAGCGTTCCCAAAACGCTGGCCGCATTTCCGCGGTGTATGGCAATAGCTATATTTACGCAAGTCATTAATTGGTCACTAATTCTGATAGCAAACGGATCAACTAAATTCAATGAATTTGGTTGAAACCCACAGAACTGAACGAACACGTTGATATTCAATAACATTGAATGATTCAAGTTCGTTATGCACGTCTCTTCCTACTCTCAAAATGCGTGGGGTGCTGTGTAAACTTTTCATGATAACTATAGTCGAATAGTTCGATTCCTTTCATGTTGCACTTACGCTGTAGATTATCAGTGAACGGCAACGAACAAGCTTTCGGTGGGCCTGTGTGTACGCAGCCTAACATAATCTATGTTGCTAGAATTCACAATGACTGCAATCAGGTCGTCAGATAACGTTGAGTTGCGGAATGCATTATCAACACGCGTTTGTGTCCACACAGTCCGGTTTAATCTCTTAAGAACTTTGTACTAAAGCCCAAAAAATATACAGGTTTCTTATCAAAACAAATTGAGGGTAAATAACAATCATTTTAACGTTATTCGTCTTTATTTAACATTTGAATTATTCTGTAATCACAAATACTGAGGATAGACGGAGTCACATTAAAACTTAAATTATATAAAAAATGACAAATACCATACGGGCTTTTTTATTGTTATTTTCTTTCTATAGTAAAATACTTATTACATTAAGGGTCAATTTTTCAATTATTACATAAAAGTTATCAGTCGAATAAATTATAACCTGAGTGAATTCAATAGTGAAACCATTCAACTGTTTTATTCATGCAATT
This sequence comes from Dendrolimus houi, assembly GCA_039645545.1. Lineage (NCBI taxonomy): Eukaryota > Metazoa > Arthropoda > Insecta > Lepidoptera > Lasiocampidae > Dendrolimus > Dendrolimus houi. Next base: position 16,271,476 of record CM077122.1, read on the forward strand.
GAATTCCATGAATTTTGAATTTTTCTGTGTTATACATAGAATAGATTCTATAAATAACTTTAATTTGGTGATTGACAATCGGACCTAAATATACAAAAATGCAATAGCGCTAAAAGGCTAGGTAGTGTAAAGGTTCAAGACAACGTTATTTAACTAAATCCACTTTATTGTGTAGTGGAACACTTACAAGCCAATAGACGGCGCTGTGCAATAATTGAGGTTACAAACGTTTCCCGAAACATACAAAAAATATATACTAATTTCCAACAGTAACAGTAACACATAGGCCTAGGTCTGCGAGGAACAAAACTAGCCTCGCTGAAAGCTCTTCCTTTGAGACGGAGGAGCATTCCATCTCGCTCCTCCACCCTATACGGGTCAAACTACAAATGTATAAAAGAGCTAGAGGTGAGTTATAACAGGTCAATTTAATTATCTGTTACTCCTGTTACTGTTATCCAAAAATAACAGCATTGATTATCTGTTATTAAATAACATACTGTTATTTAGCTTTTATTGGAACGAAGTTCCTTTATGCGGCTTGCAATAAAGCCTACACTACACTCGCATAGAGTTCTCGGGAGAACTTCTTGCATTCTCAGCTCCAAGATCTCGCGGACATTCTCGCGTAGTTCTCGCGAGAATGTGGAAAAGCTTTAAAAGTTAACTGGCAGAAATCTTAACGTAACAAAAAGGTTTTGTCTATGTATATCTGCATGCGTCTGCGAGGTCGATAGTCGCAGGTTTGAGTAGCATTTGTTATTGAGTGAAATTTTGCTAAATTGGTCCACATATAATTTAAGTACTAAATATTGTGAATGGATAAGAGAAATTTTAAATTAAACTTCTTCATTTGATTTTGGTCTTGGTCACTGACATAAACAGTATATATATATCCACGTGTATTGGAATATTATCCTCGAAAATAAGTATTTATAATAAAGTAAACTAAAAAAGTATCCAACCTTATTACTTTATTTTCAGCGATTTTTACAAATTCGCGCCAATCTAACGCTTTAATGAGTTTATAAAGCATGTTTTCTCTAAGAAAAGTTGGCAACACAAAAGTCGCGTCCTATTCTTGGCGTGCACATTGTTTCCGGACGCGTCTCACGCGTCCTATTCTTGGCGTGCACATTGTTTCCGGACGCGTCTCACGTGTCCCTTATTGTGTGCGCATCTTAAAAGCTTTAACATTTTGTTACTTTGTAATTATTAGGTGCGTGTCCTTCTTGCTCGTATAAGTTCTTGAAGTGTAAACGAGACACAGATATGAATAAATTAATAGGTGCATCTCTTTTTAGCTTAATAAAGATTTGCTTAGATAGAACGAGAAAAAAATAGTAATAAATAGAACAGTTTACATTTTGTTAATTCTGTTCTATTACCTTATAAATATTAGGTGCGTCTTGTTTTAGCCCATATAAATCCTTGAAGTGTAAATGAGACACTGATATAAATAAATTAATTGGTGCATCTCTTTTTAGCTTAATAACGATTTGTTTAGATAGAACGAGAGAAAAATAGTAATTAATAGAACAGTTAATAAAAGACGGTAAGTAGGAATTTGTTATTGTTATGTTATGTTATGTGCCTGTTATCGAGACAACAGGTATTCTGTTCTCGAAATAACAAATGTTATCTGTTGTCTGTGAATATCTATTGTTAATAACTGTTAGCATAAATATGCCTCACGCCTAAAAATAGCTTGTTGCGAAAAATGTTAAGCATTTTTAAATTATTTGTTATGTGTTTACATGACATTTTAAATATATATAATTTTTGTATCAATTCTTAAGTGACATTTAATAAAAAGATAAACACTCATATAGGTACGCATGAATTCGTACGTACAACTCTGAACTTATTTAGTATCAAGTCTCATTTAAGACCTAAATCATAGATGCACTAATTCCTTGTATTTAACTATATAGACGGCAGTTACTTGCAGGCTTTAGCCTATCTGTGTTCTATCTTAGTGACAATATGACCTATGTACTTCTAAATGGGCCGATTTATATAAGGTATATATTGTACAAACCATTTACTTTTCCAGCTCGAAAATTAGGTTTGGTACACACAAATTTTATCAATCCATTAAGAACAAGCATTTTCAACTATATGACGCTCCACTTTGGCTTGAATTAGGCCGCCTAGTTTAAATGTTAATCTATTTCTGGAATATTCATTCACAAATACAAAACTTAAACAGTAGAAGCGTTATTAGAAAGTCCAATATAAGTAACACAAAAAATCGTTGTTGAAATTCTATTCTGTTGCATGAGATTTTTTAAGCAATAATTGTTAATTTTAAAAACAAAAATTATTAACCTTGAATTTTTCAGACTTTTCAACTATATACTTCAAAAGTTAAGAGGAAACACAACCGGTACATTTTTTATAATTTTAAAAATGAATATTTATTTATTTAATTTGTTTGAGAAACATACAATAACTAATATTCTTATATATAAAACACATAATTAATACACATATCAATCAAGTTTCCACTAAAATATAATTTATATAAAAAATGGCTCAAATAGTTAATTACAAAAAAAAAATACAATTATACGAAAATTACATAAAATGTCTATTTAATTTACATTAGGTTAGGTTAGGTCAATATTGAACAAAACTGAAAAAAAAGTCACAATAATTACTAATAAAATAGAGATATAAAAAAGGAAAGAATGAAAAAAAAAAGGTTAGTCATTATACAAAAAATTCTAAGTAATTGGATCATTCTAAATTACAACATTTTCTAATTTGGGTTTTAAATTGATATAAGTTACCTATGAAAGGATCAATAATAGTAAATAGTGCATTGTATTGCTGACAAGTACGGTATAAAAACCTGTTTTTTGTATAGTTAGTTTTTATAAGTGGTACTGAAAATAGGGATTTATCATATCAATACCTCGCTATCTATATTAAAACGACTTTTAGACCTGATTAATGATAACTCGTATACTTGTACATACGGACTTTTTTAATTTCGATTTAATTAATTATTTATATATCGAGCCTTTACAGCTATTTTATTGTTAGCGACATTTGGACTTAAGTATATTTTTTGTTGCAAAAGTTATTTTAAACTGTTATTTTGTTTTAAACTTTTCAGTTTTAGTTAGATTAGACCCTACTGAATCGAAAACTGAAAGTCTTAAAACAAAATAATAGTTTAAAATACCGTTTGCAACAAAAAATATATCAAGTTCCAAATGTCGCTTACGATAAAATGGTGGTAATGGCTCGATATATTGATAAAAATGTTGAATATTGTTGACAATATATTTAATTAATAGTCCCTAATAAATTCTCACATACAGAATGTTCTGGAGAGTAACGTTTAAGTTGCTTATTATCTATACTAGTTTGCTTAAGTATTATCGTGCGCAGGACGTATGCTGTCTGCTGGACCGTTGCTTCCAATACCCGCGCCGGAGCGCCCGCGACTGCGGCTGTCAGTTCGCTTTGCTGCATGCAGCTCCGGATGAACAAATGCAGGGTAGCTAGCGGAATCAAGCCCGCGCGAAGTCGCGGGCGTGCCCCCACTGCCAATGCCGGTGCGCTGGTTGCGACCACCAAGTAAGCAGTAGCACGCTTACTAGTGTGTTACGGGAGTCGCGTAACCACCACGTATTGCTATTTCAAGCACGCTACACAGTTTGGACCAAGTTCATTTTGTTTGTGTTATGCAGCAGCTAAGATTACTTTTTAAATATATCTTTTTCTATGTGTTTTCTCTCTATTCTTTATTACAGTTTTTTACTATTTTTAATTTAATTTCTGTAATCACTATGTCTAAGCATTATGACTTTATTAATTTTATTAAGTAAAAACTCTTATGACAATTTTTATATACACCTATTATTTTTTTAAAACTTATTTGCAAGTATTGATGGCATATTAAATAACTACCTAGCATTAGTAAAATTTAGGTATATGTATTTACCTAACTTAATAGTAAATCCCATAGTCGATGTGAATTTAATCTTATTTTTCTATAATAAATACATTCTTTGAACTAGTAAAATATTGTTATATTTACGTTTCTTTTCAACTATCTAATCTTAGTTGCTGCCTACATATATATATAACTTCAGCCTAATATGCACCAGCACACAGGATTGGTACTATCACCTAAGTAAGCCAGTACTCTTACCCGTGTATTATTTACGCTCCCCGTATTAAAGAAAATACCACCACTTTTTTATGTTCACACGCACGTCACCGGTTTTATTCTCGGATAATGTTACGAGGTCACATTGGCATTGTTTTATACGCTAGACGAATAGGTTATAAGCTTCGAAGGTGTGAAAAATAACCTGCACGACTTAAGCACGGCCTGTTGAGTTATAATCCTTATGCTAGAATTCAATAATTTTATACATGAATTTATAAAAGAGCGCGTTAATGATAATGAAACGTGAATAACGTTTATAGAAATTTGTAATACAGTTTAACATAATAGGTACTGCAGTGCGGCAGAAAGGTAAGTTATACAATGAGCATTATGAGTAAGAAATACTATTTATAACTGATGAGTTGTTTGATAACCCATTCAAAGTCAAATATTGACATTATTTTTATTGCGAAGCTGGCAAAAAGGTAGACCGCTCAGCTCATAAAAAGTGGTTTCTGCCGCCTATAGACATTTGAAACACCAGGGGCGCAGCTAACACGTTACCAGGCTTTAGGATGGGATAAAGAAGATGGGATAGAAGGATGAGATAGACGGACAAAAAATTATATTTATCTTACTAGGATATGCCCGCGACTTCATCCACGTTTGTCGTGAAATTCCCGCGGGACTCGCGGATGCAAAGTTTTGCAGCATTAGAAAAGAATGTAAGCTATCGTTTTAGTGGAAACCGTGTCGGAATAAGCTAATTTAAGCAAGCGAACATCTACAAATTGCCCGCGGGATTACCAGGATAAAATATAGCGTACATTTTAAGTCTAAAATTTGCTGTCGATTAGCGAAAACCGCATCGAAATCGGCCCAATAGTTTTTACCTGAATCCCGAACAAACAGACAAACCGACACACAGACAAAAAATTGCAGCGTGTTCTTCATCGTTTATATAGTGTATTCCAGTTGTTTTTTTTTTTTAAATAGCTCCAATGTACAGACAGGCATGTTTAGAATTTTATGATATTATAGATTTGCTAGCACCAACTTTAGATTCAGCACCCTGCAAGAATTGTTGTCCTCTGTAATTGTCCAAGCTACAACAGTTTTATATGTTCATTAGACAAAGAACTTTATTCATGCCAGAATTTTTTCCAATACAATCCTGTAGGGGCTTGTATAGGCCCTTTTATATCTGGATACACAACATTTTAAGTCCTGTTAGCCCACACCTTTATTCGTCGAGATGAAATGACAATGATAATGAAGGACGTTGAAGATATATCTTACTATCCATTCTCTAATTGTCAACCAATGGTAAAGACTATATATAATAACACCAAATGGCAAGGACAAGAAGACTGAAAATTGAGAGAAAGAAGACTAAGTTGGTATGGAAATGTACCATAATGTGGAGGAATGAAAGTCACTTGCTAAATCAATGTTTAACTAGAAGACTGACGTGTCTAAATGTAAAGGTAGACCAAAAAATAGATGAATGGATTGTGTGAAAGATAACATGTCGATTTGTGGTGAGACAAAAGACGAATGCCAGAATAGAGAAGTATGGAAGGAGAAGAAACATTGTGCCGTCCCCAAAGTATTTACAAAAAATGAAAGAAAAAGAAAGAGGTAAGGACAATTAGTAGAAAATTTCTATTACTTGAGTTTATATATGTTATATTTCTTCCAGTATTAGTAATGCTGAATTTAGATGGATCAACAAAATTGAAAGACACAGAACTTAAATAACACGAACGTATTCAATGGCGTGGAATGATTCAAGTTTATTATTGTTTATTATTTAATGTTGAACTATGGTTTTCAAGTTACGTACCATCATCAGCAGTTTCCGATTGGGGTAAATCCAACCTAGTCAAGTTCAATGCCTCCAAAACCCAGGCGTGTCTCTTCTCTGCCAAAGGAGTCCTTTCAACTTGACTTCTACTTTCGGAGTGTACCCATACCGATAACCGACAGTCTTCAGCTTCTTGGCATCTTCTTAACACAATCTCTAAACTTTGGCTCCTATATAGAGTCTGTTGCTCAGCTCACTGGCAAAAAGCTAGGAGTTCTGTCAAAGGTGAGGCAGTACTTCACACCACTTCAGTTGCTGAATCTTTACCAAGCACAAGTACGGTCTTGCATGGAATATTGCTCTCATCTTTGGGATGGCTCAGCTAAATACCAGCTGGAGACACTCGAGTCAATTGAGAAAAGAGCTAGGAAACTGATAGGCAATAACCGACTATTCGATAAGAGGCTTCAGAACCTAAATCATCGACGTAAAGTCGCTAGTTTGTCGGTATTCTATAGGATACACTTCGGGGAGTGTGCCACGGAATTACATGAATTGGTTCCTCCCTCACCATTTTACCACCAGACAAGCAGACGTACGCGCCCACATCACCAATATATGGTGGAAATACCAACAAAACGGACGAAACGCTATGCTTCCACTTTTATCATACACAACGCTGAAGAGTGGAACTCTTTACCGTCGTCTGGTTTTCCTCAAGAATACAATCTAGGTGTCTTCAAGTCTCGCGTGAACAGGTATCTTCTAGGTAAGCGTGCTCCACCTTAGACTGCATTTCCACCTGACATCAGGCGCAATGCCAGTCAAACATGAATCTATTCATTATAAAAAATAAAATAAAAAATCTTTTGTTCAAATCACAATACACATTCTTGATACATACATATTCGTTCTCTTTTTTTGTATAAAAATATGTATGTACATTTATGTCTGTCCCGCCAATTTTGCGTTGGTACATGGAAGACGTCGCCATTTTCATCATCGAATTCGTTTGTGGTGTTAAAAAGACAGACACTTAAGAAATAATAACAGTTGTTAAAACAACCTTAATGCCGGCCGCGTTGAAAAGTGATTGTTATTGTTTGAATGATTGGTTAAGGGAGTTTCAGTTTCCGTGTATGTTTGACATCACTTCTAAAACCAGTGTGGACGTTCTTAGTCGACGGGGTTTTGGGTGAATCTATATAATAGTCTATTCTATTTATTTATTGTTATTCGACAAACATTTACACAACAACTGAAGGCAACAAAATAATACTATTATTTTTGGCGTCTTCGTGTGTACTGAATATCCGGGGGTTGTATTTACCTGCGGATTCCGCACGCGCATGGATCACTTGGTTCATTCATCCAAATTGAAGGACAGAAATGAAACGTTTAATATCAGCATAAGGTAAACAAATGGATAGTATGATATAGAAACCCAGCAATGGTAGGAAGCCAAACAACGATAGTAATTGGATTAGTGACTGCATTAAAACAATAAAAAGGTATATAATATGTGCAAGAGCCTTAAATCCGTGGTGTTATAATTCACACAGCTAATATTTGGTCAACCATAAAGGTGTACCGGGCTGTCCAGACAAGCTTCCGGCTTCCGGTCACCCGTCACCTGCGATATATAGCCGTTTTATTAATCCGCTGGAAGCGAGGGTAGTTACTTACAAAATGAATTCTCGACATGTCTAAATGTTTGGGGTTTTGTTATTTATTATATTGCTGTTTCGTTCCTGAACCGCTCTAGTGATTTTTTGTATGGTGTAAGTTTCGTTACTTAAAAAATAAGGACTAACATGTTACTTTAGATGTGTAAAAGGTTATATAAAGCTACGATGAATTATTATGAGAAATTACCGTAAAACTTTACACTTACGCTCGGGTTTATTCGGGAATTGTCGGCGTGTTTTCGATACTCGGGTACTTCGGGTTCGCAAAATTATTTTTAATTCGATATAACTTTATAATTACAGCGAAAAAGAATTGTTTGTTTTAATTTAATTTAAATCTTGCCATTTGTAAAAAAATATTCAACAACCCAATTGTTTTTATAATATAATATATTTTATTTCTAAATAAGGCTGACATTAATTTACACTATAGCATCAAAAAAGCGCATATATCTCTCTATGCTCAGACTTTAAAACACGTTGTTAACACACTGTTAGGTTAGTTTAGGTGATCTAAAGCAGTTCATTCCGAGTTTCTAGCATGTTCGCTCCGTTGTGTCGTGCCTCATACACGTAAGATCACTTTTTATCTATGACTAGCTTCTGCCCGCGACTTCGTCCGCGTGAAATAGTTTAAAAAAGTAAGTTAGCGTGATGATATAGCCTATAGCCTACCTCGATAAACGGGCTATCTAACACTGAAAGAATTTTTCAAATCAGACCCGTAGTTCCTGAGATTGGGGCGTTCAAGCAAACAAACTCTTCAGCTTTATATATTAGTATAAGATTATCACAAACTTTTCAGCCAACCACCTAATTTCGAATTCATTCGAAATTCATCATGAAAGTACATGAAGTGAAATGTGTTTGTTAGTGTCCTCTTAGTGAAGATCTATATATATTTGCCTACCCCCACGGGAAACAGGCGTGAGCATACGTATGTTTTAATCATTATTACATGCCATTAAAATAATTAATGTAAATACAGTTTTTACATTAATTAAAATATATATAATAAATTAATGATTTCATCAAAGTTTTTATGAGTTAAAGTTTTTCTCAGTTTGGACTTCTCTCTCCCTCTGCTTCATTTTATGTCATTTATTCTACCAAATAAGAAATATTTATTTATAACATTTTATTTTGTAAACACTTATTATTTTTATTTTTTTTGGGAGACAATAAAGATTATTTATTCATTTAGTGAAGGGGTCCCTAAAAGTAACAATTGTCTATTTTCTAGTAGTTTTGTGGAAAATACCAGTAATACAGACAGAACGATAGACGGATGGACATAGCAAATTTATAATTATTTCATGTTTACCAAAATGACTCCGAAACCCTAAAAACTTTATTAATACTACAATAAACTAGAAACTAAATAAAGCTGCACAAAAAGTGAAATATGAGATAAAAATACGTGCTGGTATAAATGAGATAAAAATATTTTTGGGAAATATAAGATTCTTATATAAATAATAATATATAATGTAAAAATTCATGGAATTTACGCAAGTTTGCGTATGCTTATATTCGCAATCGCTATTCTTACCGACTACGAAATACAAGGACTAATATTAGCAGTAATACTTAACTTAAATTTAAATTATATAATTTTAATAAAATATAATTATTTTTAGTGACAAAGTATAGAAAACATGATCTTTATAAAATATTCTTACCATCTATTTGATATATATTCAATAAATTATTTGATTTACTTTTAATAGCATGACCATTAAAAATAATAATATTTAGAAAGCTACTTCTACGAATTAACTTTAAAATATCTATTTTTGATATAATATGCTCGCCCGCAAGCCTCTGTGATGGACGTCTTGTTGAACAACTTCGTCCTTCCACGTATTTGATGAAAAACAAACTAGCACACATATTTTTACAACTTAAGGCTGTAGTAATAGTTCTTTTAATAAAATATATCTAACCTTGGTCCATATTTCGTTGAAACACTCATTACAAATGCAAAGGGTCGGCTCATGTAAGTTAGAATATGAAATTATACATATGAAGGTATGTATGTATCTACCTGTTTAATTCCATGCTTGTTTTATTTAATTTAGATGATAATGAGCTCATTGGTATGTAGGCAGTATAATCCATCGCCATACATCAGGCCATCATGCCTATGTAGGCAGTATAGAGTAATTTAAATCATTTTTTCGTTCACTACTGAACATTTCCACTTTGATGATAAGTGTACGTGTTAGGATCATTTAAGAAGAGCGTTATAAAATTTCTTCGAAGCCAGCAATGCGTTGACAAAGCCCCTGGTGTTGTAAACGTCCATAGGTGGCGGTGACCTGACCACTTTCTATCAGGTGAGCCGTCTACCTGTTTGCCAGCTTTTGGCAATAACATAAAAAATTGTGTGAGTGTGTGCAGTTCAGACGCAGTTAAAGTGAAACAAACTGTGACAAGGGGTGGGAGGGATTCTAAATTTCGTGACGTCACATTTCATATATTATATAATTATAATATATTTAAGCTTCAAAACACGAAATTTGAAGTATTAACGAAAATCTTCAAAACATTTCCAACTCTATCTGTATGAGCAAAGTGTTTAAATGATAAAATATAATGTATTCTATCTCATTCTCTCGCAGGCTTAGCCCTATAGATTTATGTGTTTATCTTTTTTTAGTGTCGCTTTTTCGATTCATCGAGTTTCAAATCACATCGATTCTAAAGAAGTTTCACTTAAAAAAGTTATAGCTTTTCGAAGTGATAACTTCTTATGGGAGGATAAACCGCTACGTTACGTAACGCTTTACGGCGCCAGTTTGGCTTCCTTTTCTCTCACTCTAACCCACGCGCTATATACATAAAATTTAAATAATAACTTAAGCTTTTCTCAAGTTAAACAATTTCAATATTAAATAAACTTAGATTAGTTTAAGTTATTACTTCTGTCGGGCGTCCCGAGAAGCACAGCTCTTTTTCCATATTTCCCTTATTAAATAACGTAACGTAACGTATTAAATAATAACTTTATGATATTCGCTTCATTAACAAGGCAGTTAACACTTACTAAATAAGCACTGAATTAAATTCAGTCAGATAATTTACATCGTTACTAGCAGGACCGGTGGACGTTGTCCTTCTCTGAAAAATAAAAATCTAGGTCCCGATTGCAGCGTCAACTACTGGGTCCAATTCTAGATTTAAACCACCGAAGGACCTACTGAAATAAACACAAAAAATCCTTAAAATCCTGGAACCCGATTCCAACGCCACCAACCGGTTCCAATTGTGAATCAAAGCATCCCAGGAACCACTTGAAGATGCACAAAAATTCATCAAAATAGGTACAACGACATTTATTTATTTATTTAATAAAGATCACCAACAGTTTTTACATTTGATCAATTAATGGACTATGACTAAGGTTTACAATGCGATGTAAAAACTACTTATAGGTGAACACAAATTTGCAATGTAATTTCTTCACTGATATTATTTAATTAAACTCTAATAATGAAGATAACAAAAAGTGTAAGTAAGATATTGAAATTTGTCTATGTCAAAATAATATCTTTTTGGGCTAAGCGAAACCTTTTTATAAAATGAATTTTTGGAGCCAAAGTAAATATCCGTAACATCACTGCTGCTACTAAGAATTCTGCAATTTCTAGAAATAGGGGAGTTAACACCTAGTACTGTCGTACTTAATGGGGGGTTTCGAGGGGAGTCTTAGGCGAAATTCGATTATCAATTGAGGGGAATCTATATCATTATGAAATAAGTTACAAGGAAACATGGCATCTAAAATAATTAGGAGGAGCTTAGTGACATACACACGAACAGAAGAATTATATATTATAACTAGGTTATGCCCGCGACTTTGTTCACGCTTGACTTGAAATTCCCGCTCGATTTCCGGGACACAAAGTATCGCAGCATTTGAAAACAAAAACTGTGTCGGAATAAGCACATTTTATGCATCCGAACAACTACAAACCGCTCCCGGAAAAATTCCCGCGGGATTTCCCGGGATGAAAAACTCACACATTTTATTACATTACATTTGCTACCGATTAGTAAAAAAAATCTCACATTGGAAATCCAATTTTTTGTTTAAACTAGCCATTTTAAATCATTCCCAGAAAAAATCCCGAGGGATTAACGGGATAAAAAGTAGCACAGATTTTAAGTCTCAGAATTTTTTGTCAATCAGTGACTACTGCATTGAAATCGGCCAAGTAGTTTTTACGTGAATCCCGAACAAACAGACAAACAGACAAGAAATCTAAAAAACAATTGCACCGTGTTCTCCGTTCTTTATATAGTCTATTCCAGTTGTTTTTTTTTTAATCTTCAATGTACAGACATGGTATGTTTAGAATTTTATAATATTATAGATAGATTCAAACGTATAACGGGTTGCCTGGAACTCTATAGGTGAAGGAAATTTATCCATATTAATAGTCTGGCTTAAAGTTTATGATGAAGAATAAAGAGTTCATGAATGAACGAATTCGTGGATTCATTAATGCAACATATTCATGTCAATGCGTTATGACATATTATATATATATATATATATATATATATATATATATGTCAATGCATTAGTTAGATTTTATTTATTATCAAATTTTGTATTCATAGCGGTTTTCATGTGTGACTGACATTTCTCTATATTTTTTGTTTATTAACCAGTCTAGATTTTTATTCAAATTATGAATTTACTTTGATACAGTTTATGTGTACGTCAATTTATATGAGCATGAATATATAGCTATCCTTATCATTGTTTATTAATTGATTTTGAACTTTATTGCAAACACATATAAACTATTTATTAATAATATAGCAAAAGAGTACATTTCTCATCGCAATGAGCGATTTTGTCCGGATAACTTTTGGATGGAACATTATTTTTGCACATTACAACAGATAATGAGTGTGTATATGTGTGTTACTGCGAGTGCACGTGTGTGCATACACGTATGTGTGAATACGAATGCACGCGCGTAAGTGTGTGAAGGTGGACATAAATCATATCTTAAATCAATTTAAAAGGAAGTAGTAGTTCAAACGGTTTTCATTGAGTAATTTCATACGAAACCAACCACGTTTAAATATTTGCGAATATTCCCAGGGAAATGACACGACTTCACGAAAATCAAAGTTTACTTAGAACGTTCACAAATGTTTAATTTAAGTAAAGTTGTCGGTGGAAGGCCTTTGGAAACTAAATTGACTTTGATAAAATTGCACAGGGGAGAAATTGAATAATTGAACTGTATAATTTTACAACTAGGACTTCTTACGCCTTGGGTAAATTTCTATTTTCTATCTGGACTTTTGTATTTTCTGTGAAGGAAAACAGCCTATTTACTCTTTACATTTTTTATTTAAGCCATTGGGTGACAAGATACTTATGAAATCATAATAATATGACTTGTGAAGAGATGCCACGAATATTCGGCTGCTGTTCGGTATTCAGCCACTTTATTAACTATTCGATATTCGGCAGAAAACCGAATACCAAATAGTGACCAAAAACCAGCACATATTATTCAAAATTGTATATATTTAAGTTAAACTACGTTTTAACAGTATTACATTCGATTTTGATTATTTTTTAAATTTAATATTACGTTTCAGCCAGTTTTTAAAATGGCAGAATCAAATAAAAATCATTTACAATCGCGCTTAAAACCGTCAAAACATCTATATATTAATACGTGAAGCAAAAACTTTGTACTCCTTTTTACGAAAATTGCGCGGACGGAGGAATATGAAATTTTGCACACTTATAGTTTATATAGAGAATATAATTTAAATATCATTCTATATAGATAAATAAGTTCATATAGAATATTTTTTTAAATTGTACATAAAAAATACATTAAATCATTTAAAAAAAACATTACACACACTACCATGTATTTGACACACACGCATATATACTCTTTTGTTTATTGTTAAAGTCAAATTAACAGTGTAGCCTTGGCGAAATCTGTGGTTATAGAAGTATAGTCTTTGACATTAATTATTATAGTCGAATTTCGACCACGGGCGACCACTAGTAGTTTTAATTGTCTACCTATCATCTGAGAGAACGTAAAAAATACTTCACAATTTATTTCTTCAATACTGAAAATACCTACAGAGCGTTGCAGCCTCATAAATTTTGTACGAGCGCACACAACTCCTACACATTTTACTTGTACCAACTTATAGTGTCATAAGTAGGTACAAGTAAAAGGAGTCAAATAACACATTAATTATTGTGTGACAGATAGTTACAATTATTTCTGTCCTAATATTTTAAGAGTTAGATTAGAAGATGTTATTTGAATGCCAGTTTTTTTATATTTAAAAATACTGGAATTTATTCTAAGTTAGTAAGTGACATAAGTTGCAATAAGTTCTAACATTATTTTCACGTGAAATAAGAAATAACATGAAAGAGCGGGCGCTGAAATACTAAATTATTTGGTAAATAAATCGGGACTGGCCCCAAAGTGGTCCGTTGTATATTACCCATAACACAAGCGTAACTTGCTCAATTTGGGGATATACAAGTGTGTGTGTTTGTCTGCCGATTCATTATTTCCTTAGTTTTAATAAAAAAAAATCAGTGTAAAATAATTTTAATATGGAATTAATTATAATGGTAACCTGTCCCATCTTTAACACATAGTATGGATTTATATGGTAACATAATTAATTATCCTTTAAGAAACATGCGGGTAGACTTAAAACTTTTAAGAAACGCGGTTTCTTAATATATGCACAGGTAATCTTGTTTCAAAGTTAGTTTTGAACTCGGTAACTCCGAAATAGACTTCAATACAATTCGTACCTTCCTAAGGTTGTGAATAAATAAATATAATCGGCAGACAAACACACGAATTGTATATCCCCGAGCTAAGCCAGTTACGCTTGTGAGATGGGTAATATACAACGGATCACTCTGAGGCTGACCCCAAACACCCAGACCATAGTAAATAACTTAGAAATCGTTTATTACTGATACGAAATTTACTTATCAGTAATAAACGATTCATTTCAGGAATCGAACCCGGAGCCTCTGTGTTGTGGTAAGTTTGGCCGGCAAAGGCTTAGCCCGCTCAACTACAGGCCGTTAATATATGGAACAAACACAGAAGCATCGAAACAAAATCACTTTTAACCTTATACATAGCAGTATGAATTTTTAGGGCAACTATTTTCACACTATTCGTTTGAGCATACATCTGTACCAACATACATAGAATTGGTAGTATTTCTATTATAGTTTTTCGTTGTTTTTTTACATTAGTTTACTTCAATATGATTAAGTAATTAAATAATTATAATAACAATAAATAATATTTTTATAAAAATAAATCTAATATTTTAAAGTTAGTCACCTTAAGTTGTTAAAAATAATACCAAGCTGAAATCGTATTTTTATGAAGTATAATATTTTATAATATCATAGGAGAAAATCTCCGGACAATAAACTTTAACGCAATATAAAAGGAAAAAGTATTACTTACTGCAGCGTAGCATTCTCTGTGAACGCTTGAAATGAGTGACATCAAAGGCTAATAATTTATTCGATATTAAAAATGGAAGAATACATTTTTACTACAAAAATGCTTTCAGCACTAAAATGCGCACATATATTCGATTCATTTGACATTCAAATCAATATAAAAATATCACTACACTGTTTATTATGTGTGTCTATTTTATTTTGTTCATTTACTTCTAGGTATACATAATGCATAAGCATGAATGAATTCAGTTTGGCTCAGTGTAAAATTTGTAGAAATTTATAATATATCTGTAGAGGTATGTAACATAAATATACGTGTCTGGTAGCGTTTTGTTGAATTCTTCTATAATAGGCAGATGGCCCATGTAATGGAAAGTAGTTACCGCTCATAGACGTTTGCAACACCAGAGGCGAAGCGAAGGTGTTGCAAGCCTTTATGATGGGATAGGGGGGATAGGATGAAGGTGATGGAATGGAAGGGAGGGATAAGAAGGTCGGAATAAAGCGGGTGAGAGGGAGAAATCACTCTAGAGGAATGGGACAAGTGGGGGAGATGGGCCATTGGAACTCTCACTAATCGTTCGCAAGACGATTAGATTAGTGGTAATAAAACCACAACGCGCTGGTACAAACATACACATACACACGTGGTATTTTCAAAAGTACTACTATTGGCGCATGATTAGGCAACGAACGATTTCTAGATCAGTTATGTCTAATACTCTATTAGGTACAGCGTCCACATAATTTTAGTATATTTAAAACATCGAATAAACACATTTCAAGTACCTGTGGTTTCATTGAAGATATGCAACCATAGACAAGTCGTGGTACCTATATCAAATAGATGCACAATTTTATTAATTACTATAGAAATTCATTACTAAATTCTTTTCCAGCACATGCGTTGGTCACACACTCACACGCAGAGCTTAGAATGCGAAGAACATTTACTGGCAAGATGCAGTCGGCCGAGGGTCAATTCTGCCATCTTTGTTTCGGCGGAGCCCACAGGATTTGCTGGCTTTGATGCTGGCGAGTTTTTGAGACGACATGGCTCTCAATCGAAATTATGTCGTAAGGCTCGGTAAGTATCAAATTGTTGATACATTCTTAACAATTCAGTTAGTGAGTAAATATCATTCTCATACTAAAAGAGAGCATAATGATGAAGAATGAAACTCAATTATATGCTAAAGAAATTATTAAAGCGGAATATAAAGTGGAATTGATATAAGAGTGAAGGTAGACCAAAAACAAAACCGATGCATTGTGTGAAGAATGATATAAATATTAGAGGTTGACAGATAACATATGGCTGAAGAAAGGAGGATAGTATAGTGGTGATACATGTAATTAACTTAACTATTGTTAACAGGTCGGCAGATAACATACCTCTAACAACAATGAGTGACTCATCAGAACGCCTTTGTAAGGCCAAACCTCCCAGAGAGGAGACTATTAACGAAGAAGCTAGTAAATCAGATGACAGTGGTAGCGTAGAGACAGTGAAACATTTCGGCCTGCCCATACTATCGGTATCAGGCCCATCGCCCCCAGATGAAGACTATGATCAAATAGACGAGTATCTGTAGCATTTCCACACAAGTTTCCAGCTAAAATACGTGCTGGAAAAAATGAGGCCGCCTTGGCCGAGCCCCGCACAAAGTCCCAAAGCTGATGATTAGATCATAGCTTTTCACACCGCACTGGACTCTTATGAACTATTTCGTTTTGGTGATATATTGTATAGTGTCTTTTTACAAGTCTAGCAATGGTCGAGTGTTATGCGAACGGAACTTTTTTCGGCGTCACAACGAATCTCATTGACTTTACGCTGAAATTCTCGTCTGTCTTTCAAAAGTGTGTCTTGATGAGGGACCATAGCCTTTAGTGTGGTGTATTTTTCATCGATCCTAATATTAATATTTTTATATCTGTGACCTCTTGTATAATCGACGAGTGTAAGAACACAAACAACGTTTAGATTTAAATTCACATTGTTAGTGTAAGGACTGCACAATAAATTATCTGTATAATGTATATTAACAGTGCCACTTTTAACTCTGTCGGTAATGGCGGCGATGTCTATAAATTTCTTATAAGCAATTTCGATTTAAGTATCATTAAACATTTTATAATATATGAAATATCATAATCTGCAGTGTCTTAGAATTCTCATTTTCATAAGTATTTAGATAACCACATTGAGTGTAATTTTTAATGCATAAAATTTTATATCGCGTATAGATATCGCATTTTTCTCAAGTAATCAGTATGTAGAATAGGATAGATCTATGAAAATGATTTGAAGGTTGAACTTTGGTCCAATGAAATGTATTATCTGCACATGGTGTTTTTTAGTAATTAAGGGTTGTATTGAATTCGATTGCAAGATCAAAGTGTGAATATCACGATACACTTATATATTATGTACTTAATACTTATCCACAAATTAGTATGTAAAAATGTATATCTTGTCTTTTGTATTATCCGCCCAACATATATTTTTTTCTAATTCATATTTCATAGCTATAAGAAATATGTATTTCTTTTTGTCTTTAATGAAAGGCAGTCAATTCCTGAAATATAATCTACAAAGATTTTAACAACACATGTTTCACTAACTCATAAAAAAATAGGATCTGATGCCCTATATATGATAATGGACTTTAATATTTAAACTGAATAGCTAACTAAACTTCTACAACAATTTTATAGTGTAATAAATATTTCTGAAGGTCAATTAAAGTACAATGACTCCAAAAGTTGCTTTACCATCGTCAAATTATTATAATTTCAAATTAGAGTTATGAGAGACTAACAAATAAAGTTATTAGTAAAGCAATGAAAATATTTGATTATGTCGTAGTAAATACTGGTTTTGTACATATTAAATACACTAGATTCTAACCGCGACTGGAATAAGATTTTTTATAGATACGATTCAATCCGAATATAGTTGGTGCATATCTCCTAATAAAACAATTCCATGAGTCTTTAAAGTAGCTGTTTTGTGCATTCACTGATGTTCGACATTACCGCGAATTAGATATGTATTTGAAGGTAGACTTTTATAGATAAGAAGAGAATACTGGTAGCCACTACTTAGTTCATGTACTCTGTAAGAAGAGAGTACGTCATCCAGTGTAACGACACTCGAAACTTTAGAAAAATAGATTATTAATATTGGTTATGTTTTGTCGCGGGTGTTCAAAATCGCCAAAGCATCACCGATGTCGTTAATAATCTGGAAATCTAATTGTAAGAATTCAATACCAGTCGTGACAGTTTTGTTACATTTATGTTTATTTTTTCCTAAATACTTAGTTACCTCACAATTTGAACTCAAGCAATTATATATAGTGTTAAAGTATTTAACAATTTTGACGGCCTCTGTGGTTGAGCGGGCTCAGCCTTTGCCGGCTTACCTCACTGCAACGCAGAGGCTCCGCGTTCGATTCCTGGTATAGTAAATTTCGGAAACGTATTTTCTCCGTTATTTACTATGGTCTGGGTGTCTGGGATCGGCCCCAGAATAGTCTGTTGTATATTACCCATAACACAAGCGTAACTTGCTTAATTTGGGGATATACAGTGCTTGTACTTGTCTGCCGATTAAAAAAAAAAAAAAAAAAATGACACAACCTCCAAGTTCGGCTCCAAGCAAAATTTTACTCGCATCAATAAAAGTAGATACTAAAAATTTCGTATTTGTAATTTATTAATTGGTTTTAAACTCATTGCTAGTCGTCAGTTTTTTAAATAAAATGCTCTCTAGATAGGTAGATTTCTTTTAATAGATAGAAAGTAAATTATGGCACTAATTAACTGTATTAAGACTATTTAAATAGAACTGTTTAATCTTTAAGGGTAAGGTCACTTACTACTGTAATTGTTAATGTCAATCTTTTAATTTGGTTTTTTATAAGAAATGGTTTGCCTATTTCTTCTTATCTATTTTATTTCCGGTTCTCGCAATTATTTAGGTTCGACACAAAATGTCTTTTTCTTCCATACACCTCTATTCTGACATACGTCCTCTGTCACAGCATAAATCATCATGTCACCCTTCACACACTCCATCTATCTCTTTTTGGTATACTTTTACATTTGTACTCGTTAATCTTCCATTTTAACATTATTTTTGTCACGTGAGTGTTGTCCCTCCTCATTAAATGTCCATACCACCTTAGTCCTTTTTTTTCTAATTTAAAATAGTTGCAATCATAATTATCACACAAATGCTATTTTTCAAATTTCGTTATATTATTGATGGATTAAGGAATAAATTTTAAAGGTTGATTAACAGTGACAGTAGTTTTTGGGCCCAGCTGTATGTATGTACGTTTGAAATCTGGTGATGGGACCAGATGGACAGGACATGTCATTAGTAGGCCTTAAATCCAAATGACGGTATATCCGAAATTCATAAAATTATTATAAAATATTACGTATTAACCTATTTCAAATCTAAGACTATATTATTCCCTCCACTATTGTATAGACTTTGTCCTTCATCGATTTTTAAATTATAGCTAGGGATGCCCCAATATCCAAGGTCCACCGATATCAATACAAATAGCAACACATATAGTGAATTTGTTATTCATAGGTATAAATAAAACAATATAAATTATGTTATCTTTAAACAAATTTAAAAAATTGTAAAAGTATAATTCGGACTAAAAATTATATTTTTAAACTATTACCTGCATACATATGTAATTTTTACATATTTACGAATTGATATTAAGCAAGCGATTATACAGAAATATCCTTAACTTTAGAGGAATAGACTTTCCATGTTGCGTTTAATCCGCTTCAACCACTTGCTCATATAAAATAGATTTTTGTAATGCGCAAATAATTGAAACACATAAGCGTATCGGCAAATGAATATCATTGAATTTAATATATCAACTTTTGTAAATATCACCCACATATTCATATCGGTGGTATCGGATGCATCTCTAATTATAATACACATCAGACATCTGATATGGCACATAATTGCGTATCTACTACAGTCTGCGTCAAGCTCTAAAGTCTATATTAGTAGCAAATAGCTGTGCAATAGATACTATGAAAAATTAAAAATAATAAGCTACTTGCGCAGCCTTTTGTAACTAATCTGGAGACACTTTAAAATTTGATGCAATCTATGCCAATTGTCGTCCTTAAAAGTGACAAAACGATACAAATTATTATATTATAATTCATTTAAAATATTGTAAATGGAATTAAACACACGTTTACTATTTTACTTGTACTATAAATCTTATACTGTTATGGAATTATATATATAAAATTTTCTGAAACACAGATTGATGTTTTTTTGCATTCTTAGCTATTAAAAACTTAAATATACACGTTAATTACTTTTTGGGTTATAAATTATTATTGTTATATCTTTTAAATAATTTTTATTTATATCTTTATTTGTTTTTTTTTACTTAGTTGAAAAATTATAGATTTATTTTATCTTGAAATGAGTTCAATTTGTTTTATTATTTTACTATTTCGAGTCTGTATTCTATTTCAGTTTAGAAAAGTAAAGAATAAATTAATCGTGTTTTACAAAAATATCGATTTTTCTATTATAATCATGTTTGCTGCTTAAGTTTCTGGGGCTCAGGGATATATGAAAAACAATATACTGAACGTTACCCTTTCCTTCATTCATATTATAATATATAACATGTAGCATTAAGAAAGACAACCTTCCAATTTCGCTGGAACATCGTCGGTAAGAAACTTTTAGAATATGATATATTTTCTCCAACAAAAACATTTCATAATCGATAGGTAGATATAGTGTGTAGCCGATTTTTCAATAACCATTTTCATAATACACGTCTATCTTTGCTGGTATGATTAAAATTAAATCATCAATGTATTTGTTGTTTAAATAAAATAAAAAACATTTTAAATCATAAGCTAGTATATATTTAGAAATAAGTAGGTACAATCATGATGCATAGTGCCATTGGTTGAGATTGATATAATCTGGTATAGAAATAGGTTTAAAAATATTTATGTATTCGAGTAGTCTACTTAGAGGTTCATATTCTAGAACGCCATTTAGTAGTACTGAGATAAAATTAAAGCTCGAGTTACACTATGATGTCCTTGATGGTTCAATCTCGCTCCGGTCTCGGTCCGTTCTTGATTTAATTAAATATTCTTAAACAAGAAAGAATCAGAGTATTCTCACTATCGTATCGCTCTAGCTCGGATCCGAAATCGCACCGGTACTGGTTCGTCGAAATTTTGACTGAAACGAGATCGGACGTGTTATGACTTGTACCGACAGTCTCAATACGCTTTTGTTTTACCTCCAGACTAGTAGTGTAGACACAGCGATACCAGGCCACTCAGAAAGTATTGCGACAAAAAGTTTCTTATGTATGAGATACTGGCCGGTTATAATCTATTTAAAAAATATGGTTATTTATAACTAAAAATAGGTACGTTCCAATTTCAAAATTTCCCTCCACATTGTTTGCGAGCTAATTCAAATTATCGTGTCTCATTGAAAAATGGATCTACGCCGGGAACATTTTCGCGCTATGATTTCTTCCGATTTCAAGTGTCGCCTGAAGATGAGATTTTGATCGCGAGTTTTTTTTGACTGGATACTTGGTGTCAATTCCTTTACGCAACTAAAGAAGCATCAACGCCGAATGGTATACTACCAAATGGTTGGCAGAAGTCTTCTCTGTTGTGAGCAACAAGCAACGCCAAACACAGGGCTCCGGGGGCTACTGCTCCATCACGACAACGCGCCCGCCCATACCGCGATCAAAAAGAGGGACTTCCTGGACAGCACACCGGTCAAACTCCTGGGTCACCCTCCTTACAGCCCTGACCTAAGCACCGTGTGACTTTTTGTTATTGCCGAAAACAAAAAAAACAGCTCAAAGGGATACAATTTTCGTCGCCAGAAGATGCGCTTACAGCTCTCAAGCACGCTGTAAACGAGGTGTCTGCGGCGGACTGGTTCAGGCGCATGAAACTTTGTACGGCTGGTGGAGATTTACTGTGAAAAGATTTAATAAAACAATATTTACCGGTAAAACATTTTGTTTTTATTTTCCCAAAACTTTCTGAGTGTCTCACGTATTTGATCGGACTAAGATCGGAGCTAGATCGAACTGTGTTGTGAGACTAGTAGTGTAAACATAGCCAGGTTTGGTCGGACTGAGACCGAAACGAGATTGAACCGTAAACGGCATAAAGTGTGAATCGAGTGTAAGGATGACTCATATTATACTGCATTGACTGGTCAAAGCGCCTTCTTAAAACGTACAACTAGTATCATCTGGTACATTTCACAGTGAACTAATGAGTTTTCGAGTGGTAGACGATAAAGTAACAAGGCTCAGCCCAATTTATTGTCACCTTGGAAGAAAAATATATTGGGAATGACAATACACGATTCATAATTAAATATTTTACCTTGATGGATAACTTCAGACGTTGCTAGTTTTTTAACGTAAGTGACATCGATGGAAAATTATTTGTTTAGTTCTGATATGTTGTCTAAATTTGAACTTGTAGTTAAGATATTGATTTTTTAATTATTTTTCTTTAAAATATGTTTTAATTTTTTAATAAAGAAAGGACTGTGTGCGGTTGAAAAATAACCCATGGCCCAATCTTGTCATATAGGATTTAGGAGCTTGTTAGATTCTCTTTTTAGTGCGATTGTCATGCCTAGTCTTAACGTCACTCTTAATGCTGCATCCACTTTGTCATTTAGTCGGTTCGATTGTCATAAGGACGTAAACATAGAATAATCAAACCGACCTAATGATACAAAAGTGTATCCTGTATCAACTTGTCGAATACATGATAGAAGCAGTATCTTTGTATCATTACAAAAGATATTATTCTGATATAACTTATAAAAAAATATATTTTATATTTATTTACTGAATTGTCGGTCTAGAATACGATCGTTGATTAATTTTTTGTATAAATAACCTATACCTCTTTTTGTCTATCCTAATAATATTTCATGGTTTGTATTTGCTATTAAAGTTTATCTCGTCACGATCTATTGAACTTGTGCCAATATTGTAATTGTTGAATTATTATATTGACTATTTTCACTATTTTTTAAAAATCAAATACAATATACAGATTGTGCTAGAGTATTGCAGAATATAAGTAGCCGTTTTCCTAAATTTATGGCATCTATCTAGAATTTAAATTAAGGTCTATCTACTATATATTTTTGTTTCCTCCGTCTCGATGATCTTAGACGTCAAGTAATATAAAATATTCCAGAAAATGGGATAGCAGCCGTGGGATAGAAGATTAATGTTTAAACCGTGTGTTCCATATTATAAAAGAATGTTACAGGTTTATTAAAAAGATCTTTTCTATCACTAGCACAATTTATGTTTTCTTTTATCCTAGAACTATCGTATATAATTATGTTATAAATTATAGTTATATTCTCCTCTAGAAGAAACATTTAATACATGTATGTTTGATCATAAAAATTCACGCATGAAATAAAAAATATAATGTAATCTTTTACATTTTATATTATAAAATACGCGTACATATATTAATACTCTAAAATACGAGTTGTACATATCTATAAATGACACGTTTATTAAATAATATAATGCTCATAATTTTAATGTAAATTATTATAATAAAAGGTCTATTAAGCATATTGTACAATTACTATTTACAATCTTACGTCTATTTACTATCACGGTGAAATAAATTATGATAAGAATAATTTATTCGTTTTATTTTGCATAACATTTATATAACATTTAAGCACTAAATAAGAACCCATGCACTATGTAAAACTATTTTTTAGTTAAAACGCAAGCAGAGAATGAAACTTCAATAACAATATAGAAATGCATTTCTGCTTTTGAGAAGATTAGTATTAGGAACCTAAGCTGATATTAGAGGGTTCATTTATATATTTCATTTTGGGTGAATCAACCAAAGTGATCTATATAAACATAAACTTGAATTTAAATAATATCATTGAATACCGTTGTGTGCTTGCAGTTCTCTGTATTTCAAATTGTTTCAATTTGGTTGATCCGTCTAATATCAGCATTACTTTGCAAATAAAAATTATTTTAGGTAAGTGCTTGGCCATCCCAGGGTCTTCTTCCTCTGTATCCAATGGGGGAGGTTGGGGCCTCGAGGTTATACCTCTTTGTCCCGGTTGCAACTCGCTGGGCAATACCTACGGGTAACTGGATTTGGAATTGCTGGAGCCTACCCCACATAGCGATGACTTCTCAGCATCTCATGTTGGCCAACCTACGGCGTTCAATGGCCTCTGCTGGTTTTGTGCTGGCTACTTCTGCGGCTTGGTTGGCCATTCATTAGCGTTCGGTGGCCTGTCAGCGGCTTTGTGGGTTTCGCGGCCTCACGGAAGCGCCCTATACTTGGCTGTACGCGGACAACGAAAGGTTCCGTAGAGGTGATAAAAGTCTAGGTTTTGGTTTTTTTAGGCTACGGAACCACAAAAAAGCATTTAATCGAAAATATCCCGATCTCCAAAAAAAACGTAACTGATTTTATTAGTATCAATTTTTTACTTTCAGAATCTTCGACTTCAAAGTTCAAAACTTTACACGATATTTGGGAGACACATTTATTACAACTTTGCGAAGCGAATATTTCCCCAAATATTGACATAAATTAATAAAAAAATGTGTGTGTGCAATTCACATGCAGTAGAAGTGAAACTTCAGTGAAAATACTCACAGATTATTCTACTCTAATTATTATTAAAATAAATATAACTCCTATGCTTATATCCATCAATATATTATAATTCGAAAAATTCTATCTAAATTATACTTTAAATCACTAGAATAAAGTTAAAAATTCAATGCACTGTTAGGTACAATTTCCTTTATTCTACGTATAAAAGAATATCTGTCTTAAGTATATACAAATAGAGCTAAAATTCATTTGAAATCTTTTCAGTTTTATTTAAATTCAAAATTAATTTTATGTGTTTATCTCGTTTTAGTGTCACTTTTTCGTTTCATCTATTTTAAAATCGCAACGATTCTAAAGAAGTGTCACTTCAAAAATAATTTAAAGTATCGTAATGTTTTAAAAAAAATCTCACTTAACACTACTCCCGACATTGCATAATAATATGTGGTGACTATCTCCAATATTTATTTTATTTGCGTTTTCACTATAGTATTGGGTAGAGAGATAAATCTTTATTGTTACAATACTTTCATGAGAAAACTAAACGCGGCCTTATCGCTTAACGTGATCTCTTTTAAGCAACCTGAACGATGTAAGGGCGTGTGGATAACATACAATACAGTTCTAATATGGGGGCCGCACCTGCGATAATGTTAAAGTTATTTATTGTGACCAAATGCGTTTTATATATAGAGTTAAAAATAACGCCCTTAACCCATAGTCACATTAGTGAATATACATACACTAATATGACTATCCGTTATCTGTCAATGTATGCTCGTCAATATTAATTAAAAATAGTATCGCATCACAAATAACGCATTACACCTATAGTCATATCTGTGTGAAACGGTCCATAACCGTAACATACGAAAACAAACTGATAGCTGGACGGACGTAATGGTTTCATAAGGGTTCCATTTTTGCCTTAGTGGCTAAGGAACCCTAAATTTTGGAAATGAAACTTCTTTAGAATCGTTGTGATTTGGAGCACGATGAAACGAAAAAGCGACACAAAAAAGAGATAAAAATATAAATCTATAGGACTAAGCCTGCAAGAGAATGAGATCGAGTTTTACATTGTGCAGCACAGATGAGACAGTCAATAAGGCCGATGATAAAACATAGGTCCAATTTGGACCGAAATAAAACTGATAATATTATTTTTTAAACTTAAACAGTGAAAAAGGAAAGTGACATTTAAGAAGTTTATTTTTAATTATAATATGTTGACGGATGTAGGCTAAAGGCTATTTATATTAATAAAAGTTAGAGAAGAATTATCTGTGAGTATATTCTCGGAAGTTTTACGTGTACTGCATGTGAACTGCACACAAACGCACAATTTTTTGAAAAATTTGATTTGAAATATTTCCGAGCTCGAAACTGATCATCGGGGGATAGTTCTATGTTGGATATATTACAGTTTTTCTGTGATCATTGTTTTGCAATGATCCTTAAATAGGTAATTTGATATTATAAGAACTGATCTCTGAAATATGAAATAAAAAGTATAACTTTAATGTAGCCCTAGTATCTCCCACTAGCTATTGCCAGCGGCTTTTCTCGCGTAGAATAATAAGTCATAGTTTGAGTAGCAAAAAACGTTAGAACATAGCACCCTTTTCACTCCATTAGGTGTTGAATTTTCAAAAACGGCGATATATGCGTGCCTTTATTTAAAACCAGAAACAGGTACAGAGAATGTTGTGCTTCTTGCTTTGAAAAGGACGGGTTTTCATACTAACTTTCATCTCCTTTTTCACCCTCTGGGGGTTGAATTTCTAAAAATGCCCATATACTCGTGCATTTATTTCTAACTAGAAGCAGTTATACAAAATTTCGCGCAGTATTTTACTTTGAAAATGAGGGATTTTCATACTAAAATTTCATCCTATTTTTCACCCCCTTATGGGTTGAATTTCCAAAACGCCCGTACACGCGTAAGTTAATTTCTAACCAGAAGTAATCTTATAAAACTTTGTGCTTCTTACTTGAAAAATGACGGATTACATACAAATTTTTAACACCGCTTTTACCCCCTTAAGAGATGAATATTCAAAAACGCCGATACACGTGTATATTTATTTCTAACCAGAAGCAGGCACAGAAAAAAATTGTGCTGCTTACTTTGAAAATGATGGATTTTCATACAAACTTTCATCCCCTTTTTCAGCTCCTTAGGGGTTGAAACTCTAAAAATTCTTCCTTAATGCGCACCTACAATATAGTAAGAACCCGCATGCCCCAATGTCATAGCCCCAGTAGTTTGGGCTGTGCGTTGGTATATCAGTCAATCAGTCAGTCAGTCAGTCAGTGAGGTCAATCAATTATATATCATATATATATATAGATAGATGAAACCCGAATCGTGTCATCATGCTACTAATATTGAATCCACCTCGTAACTAAACACCGGCCGGGTATTTGATGTATATGTTACCATATTATAAAAAAAAATCCTAAAATAAATTATTTGTACAAACAAACTTTTATTTACACGCTCATAATATCAGCCCTTGAACGTCCCATTTCTGGGTACCGGCATTCACATTTTATGATTTCTTTTATATGATTATAGCTAACTACAGATCTAGTCATTAAAG
Source organism: Dendrolimus houi (assembly GCA_039645545.1). Taxonomy (NCBI): domain Eukaryota; kingdom Metazoa; phylum Arthropoda; class Insecta; order Lepidoptera; family Lasiocampidae; genus Dendrolimus; species Dendrolimus houi. The sequence goes on from CM077122.1 coordinate 16,298,939, forward strand.
ATCGACCTTTGGGTTCAGAAGAACCGCCCAAATAGCACATAACAAGTCAGGATCGCCAGACAGTTTTCAATTCCATATCATTGGATTAATATACATAACTATATCGATATTTGTCATTACAACTACTCTCATTATGAATAAGTTAATTTTAATAGTTGTTTCATTTTTTTAAAAGTTAGTATAGTCCAAACTTTTTAATGCATTAGGTGATACAAAGTAATAAGACATTGAATATAATTCATTAATTTAACATAATAAAAATTTATTAATTACAATAAAATTTACTATTCTCAAATGTTGAAAAGTATTGTTATTTTATCCAATAATGTTATAGAAGTGTCAGATTGGTGTAAGTATACGAATTAGTTACAAATTTAAGTAATATAAAAAATTATGAAATAACTTTGTATTAAAGGGCAAAAACAAACATTTCTAGAATATTCTAGTAATTATATAATTACAAATGATTTTTTTATTCATTCCTATTTTTTCACAGCTCTTTATTATTTCGTCATAGTTTTACATAAAAAAATGCATCAAGAGATTAAACGCTATTCAATTTTATTTTTAATAAACATCACTAATAATAAATAAAATCAATAATTTGCTGCTTTATCTGATTAAGCTTAAAATATAAACTACTAGTTTATATACTGATCACATACCAAGAATTTATGTCAAATATTTTTTATATGGCAACCCTTCTTGGCAACCGAAATAGTTTCGACATTTGCCCATTAGTACAGGAAGTTCGATCCCCTAAAACATTCACAAGCTTACGGTATTATTTGCTTGAGTAACAGTTGATAGGTTTTTTTCGAGGCGATACCGGATGCGTGTTTTACTACTTCATTAATAGTGTATTGTTTATCGATCTTAATAGAAGGTTATTTGTCTGTGTTAAGACATAACCTGGTTAGTTATGGGTTATTTTTGCAATCCAAAATCCGTTTCTGCTTTACTTACAAAGTAAGAATAATTATCTATATATTAATACGTGAAGCAAAAACTTTGTACCCCTTTTTACGAAAAATGCGCGGACGGAGGAGTATGAAATTTCGCACACTTATAGTTTATATAGAGAAGAAGCGACGAATGCTAATATTTTTTTTTTTAATTATTTATAAAATATACATTAAATCAATAAAAAAAACATTACACACACTACCTATATATTTGACACACACACGCATATATACTCTTTTATTTATTGTTCAAGTCAAATTAACAGTGTAGCCTTGGCGAAATCTGTGATTATAGAAGACATCTTTGACATTAATTATTATGGTCGAATTTCGACCACGAGCGACCACTAGTATTTATACTACTATAAGTAAAAAAAAAAATTCAGTTCGCTGTAAGCAGGAAGCGTTCTTAAATTGCTGACCGCTTAGCTTCAGTTAAATTTGGAGACGTCACTATGCTCACCTTCTCCTCACGATGTAGTGGGGCCGGGTGCCCTGCCCTCAGGGGCACCCCTATTGTGTGTATACGTTCAGGTGTCATAGGGTCGTGCCTACGGTGTATCTCATGGCACCTCACGAAGATGCGACGGGATGGTAGGTAGTCCGGGGGCCGTTATTTCACAACTCCTTCCCCAGAGCAGGTGTGTGCAGAGCCGGCCGCCGGGAGTCACACATACCCCTCGGTGAGTTATCAAAAAAACAGTGTACAGACCAGCTTTTTAGTTATGCGAAATCTCTGTTAGACGCTTTGAGGGGTCTAAATAGAGGTGATAAGCTCAGAACCCTCATGCCTCATGGTCTTACAAAGCGTAAAAGAGCGACAAAATAATTAGCTGGACGCCATCTAATTATCTAGGAGCTTTTTAGTGGACCTTTCCCAATATTCATCTTCTACAATCTTTATATATAAATTCCTACTGTACATGTGCATTTGTGCATTGAACTCCTCCTAAACGGTTGGATAAATTTTGATGACATTTTTTGTGTATGTTCAAGTGGATTTGAGAATGGTTCAGATTCACAATTGGACCCGATATGTGGCGCTAGAATCGGGATCTAGATTTTTATTTTTCAGAGCAGCACTACATCTGCCGGGTAAGCTAGTATTTCTATAAAAATAAAATGACATAGTTAATTTAAACGATATTACAAGTGTTGCAAAGCCTTTTCTTTTCTATGTTAAAATCGACCTTAGAAGAAAATAGTCGAAGAATCATAAACCTATTTTTACAACCCACAATAACAGGGCGTTTAAGCAATACAAGTCGGGAAACAAGCTGTAGCTTAAATTTATTAGTTTCGTCACGAACATTTCAAATCGATTACCTAGTAAGTCGAATATTGTTTAAATAAATTACTCAGCAATGCAGAAGTAATTTGTATCAAGTGAGCCATTTGTAATATCTATTTGACTTAGCAGCTCAGTGGCTAAAACATCTGCATCTATTCCAATTATGTGCGTTCGATTACTTGAAAAACGTCATGACGGTAAAGTTACTTTCCTAATGTTCGCCATTTCACTATTTTGAAAACAGTTATCTTCACTTTCTTATATTTTTGCTATTTTAAAAAGCACAAATCTAGTGATTAATTGATAGTGATACTCATAGTTGGGAGGAGTGTTCACTACAAATAAAGGAATGGCGTAATCTACTTGATAAAACTGTTGCTGCTATATAATTACAGTACGAAGAACATTTAGATGAGTAACGCCTTATAAAAAAGAACTACCCCAAACCTATTATATCGATAAACGTCTCACTTCTTTGTGCTAGCTACACCTTGCGTACGATTTATGAGGACGGCCGTACTGCGCTCTTTGCAAAAGAATTAAAAAACAATGATTTCGTTAGCAACCTTTTATCCGTGCAGGAGCGAAGAAAGAATACAATTTCCTGCGGCCGGGCGGCCTGTCGTAAGAGGCAACAAAACAACCCACAGCCAGGTGGTAGGTACATTTGCCCGACTGGATGGCTACCACCCCGGGTCTAAAGTATGTCGCCATAACAACTCCCTTAAGAGAGTAGCAGCGCATTTGTAGCACCTTTGGTGTTGCAAATGTTCATAGGCGATGGTAACCGCTTTCCATCAAGTGGGCCGTCTGCCTGTCTGCTAAACTCCTGCAATAAAAAAATAAAAAACAAGAAGAAGAGTTGATAAGATTCAATATTGATGGATACGTCCAGGAGGACTATATTTTACTATTTCAAATATCGTCCTTTTCGTCAACCAATTGCAGTCCACTGCTAGATGTAGGCCATTCGGCGCCTACTGTCAACTTTTCTATAGGTCGTCTGTCCACCAGGCGGGACAGTGTCCTACACTACGTTTACGTTAATACGCTGCTAAGCCAAATTCCTATTTCAATACACAGGCACGGACTTAACTTTGGATCGTGTATAACGATGGTACATTTATTTGCAGAATCTCTCATGTGATTTAGTAGTATAATAGATAAGTATATATTTAATGGTTTCTGTTTTTGATATTTGCCTACGGAGCTCTAAAATCTGAAACTAATTTGGTTTGATTTTATTTCTTGCTTTTTCGCCATCCTGGGAATATGCCCATAGTGATGTTATTTGGTACATATATATATATATATATATATATATATATATATATATACCAGTGCGTACTAAACGTTTCGCCTCCACGTTCCTTCTATGTACGGCAGAATTGTGGAATGCACTACCAGAGTCCGTGTTTCCTGAAAAGTACAATTCGGGTATCTTCAAGTCTCGTGTGAATAGGTACTATATAGGTAAGCGTGCTCCATCTTCGACCGCATCATCGTCCGGCATTGGACGTGATCGTGGTCCAACGCAAACCTATTTAATATAAAAAAATGTATATATATTTAATAATGGAAAATAGCACAGGATACTTTTTATCTGCAGAATATAATAATCGCCGCGGGATATGATTTCTAAAATGGATGGCTTTGCTTGTGAAAGCCTTTAAGAAGGCTCTAATACTCTTTATAAGAACAAATCCCGAAATGTTTGTGAAGATACCTCATATTCCTCGCAACACATTTACACCTACAGACTGATTAAAGCACAAAGCTTACTTTGATGCCCCAATACCTGCTGCACTAGCGTAACATTGGGACTGTTTTCGGGCTGAAATTGGACTGGATATACCTGGAATTAACTCGCAAAATTCACTTTGTTCATTAGGAGAGAGAACAATGCCAGTGGCTTTGTGGGTATTAAGGTGTGGTGTAATTACAATTTCAAATACTTTTTACGCCCATTTACCCTACAATACAGAAAACAATAAAAAAATTGAAGTTATAAGTTATGATAAAAGAGTTATGAATATTTATGACATTTCTTTTTATTTTTACTTCAAAAGAAGATGTATTTACATGCAAAATAATAATTATTTAAAACTTTAACACATATATTTGGACTTGGCTTTAAAAATAGCTAATGATAAAAGAGTATAATATACGAAGAAAAAAATAAAGTGTAGGGTATACAAGTGAATTTTTCAAGTGAGCCGTTAGGGGCTAATCCTAAACTATACGAAATAGCCAAAAACATTCAAAAGAGTCTCGAAGCCGATTTTGACACGAAGACTAAAGTAGTAAATAAAGTATTGGATTTTTGAAAAATCAATTACCCTTGTCAGGAATTGAATCAACTAGAAAAATTGGTACGTGCCGGCTGCCGTGGTATTTTATTTACAAGGAAACTATGGATTTCAACAATTTGCTGAAACAGTTTGCTGTTTGACATTTCTTCGCCGAAATTGCTCCTTACAAGCTACGCTATATATTGGTATAATAATACAGTGTGTTTATTTTTTCAAAATCAGCACATTCTATTCCTGACGAGGGTTATTAATTTTTTTTAAATCTAATAATTATCAAAGTTAGCCTCGATACTCCATTTACAGTGTTTTGCTCTTTTGTATACAGTTAGTTTAGTTATTTTAGTTTAGGATTTGTCCCTGAAGGCCCACTTGAAAAATTCAGCCTGTCTAAATTATGTCGTGCATGTTTTCCGGCAAGCATTCAAATCCGTGCCGTTTGAATGAATAAATCAAACGACCACGATTTCTGCAACTGTCGACGTTAAATAATCTTAGCAACAGAACAAAATTAAACAGGAAACTTACGAGATTTGTCGCAATTTAGATGAGCCGCTAAGTTTTCCCGTCACGTCTGCCCCCATTTCTCAAAGGCCGAAACATCGGCCTAAATCACAGCTTTGATATTACGAGCCAATGGACTGCTGTGAGCAAATTGGATGGGATTCGTTGAAAATGGCCACCTTGAAGAATGACCGTCGTTTATTGATGCCAATGGAATTGATTATTGGCCGTGGAAAATTTCGCCGGTTTGGTGGTGACTTGTTAGAAAATATTAAAAGATTAACAATCGCCACTAATTGATTTTTACTTTTCCTTAAGGGAACTCTTGTGAAATCGTCACTTTCCTTCATCTGCTTATGTTACAGCGATTTCTGAAACTACTACGAAATATAATATTTAGAAAGATGTGTTGTTTGTACTGCTTTACAATAGTGTGTACTAGTAGTGATTTTTTTGAAATTAATAGAGCTCCTTCATTTGACACTTCTGATCAGTTTTTATTTTTAATGCAGAATAAAAATATTTAACAAATTTAAAACGCACAGAAGTTGTATTCGTTTGCCAAATTTATAGCCAAAAAATTCACTGATATAATCAGCTGTGACACACCCTAGGGATATCATTCATTTTTTTATATTCTTAACGTATCGGAACCCTGAAAATATTTTGACAAACGCTATACTTTCATAAACAGGATTTACTCACAATTATTTTGATTAAATACCCAAGTAGGTAATATAATAAGGCTGCAATAGATAGTCTTTATACATTTCAAACTAGAACTAGAAATTAAATATTCCTATATCCAATCTACAAATATTAAGGGTCTTTATTCTTCATTGAGGAACAAGCCGACTTGTTCTACTTTATTTAACTCAACACGAGTTGCGAAGTGAGGATACGAAGGTGTGTCATTATGCAGTGTTTCATATTATATTTTATACACAATTTCCCACTCAAATATTATAGCATAGGCTTGGGAAATCATTTATGGATATTTATATAGGCTTCCTCTTGAGATTCTTAAGGGTCTCGTAAATATTTTTATATATTTAGATACAAGGGCATATCAAAATCATCGTTTATACTCATGAGTATTTTTATGAAACATTTTTATATATGCTGTTTAAGTTTTTATCGTTTTCAATATTGTGGCATATTTCTATCTATATATGTCAGTGCTGAATTTTATACTAAATCGCGTAACACATTATATAATAATAATAATAATAATAATAAACCCGCAGGGGGGCTTTGTGGCGAAGCCTTAGGTGAGTAGCGACACCTCGTACCTGACTCCGGGGGCCAAGACAAGGCCGCCACCTCCGTGCTTGCCTTAGCCAGTCGGCACGGAGTGGAGATCGCCAGAGCTAAGTCTCAAGCTCCAGGGGTGGAAGTGATAAATGGCATCACGTCAGAAGTAGCTTCGGTGAACCTGCAGCCCATCTCTCTACAACCCTTAGCTACTCACACCCATGTTGCCCCTGTCTTCTATGGCATTTTTTGGGGCCCATGCAGGGAGTGGCGAATCACCGTCTGCCCATTTTTCCATGTTCCCCGAACAATGTGACGGGCAGACGCCATAGTCCCCATATTCCCAGATCCCTAGTACCACTAGCAGTTCACCCCAATAGCCCGGTACTTTTTGTCCTCATTTCCCACAATAGTCCTACACTGGTCGGGGCTTGTCCTTGGGTGCATTACTATATGGTGTAGACAGGGATAATCGCCGATCAGTGTCACGCCACATTTACATTAAATTTGTCAAAGGGCCTCTACGTGTTGGCCTTCCCATGGCCCTACGCAAGCCCTCCAAAAGTCCAGGCCATTTTTATGGCCCGTGGTCTTCAAAGACATATAATAATAATAATATAATCGGCCCGGGATACCATGGTCTTTCTTGCCGCCGCAGTGCCGGCAGATAGTCACGCCACGCTGCCTTGAATGATATCTTACGGAGGGCGCTTGCCACCACTAACGTGCCGGCTTTATTAGAGCCGAACGGTATTGCACGTGACGATGGTAGGCGTCCCGACGGAATGACTCTAATTCCCTGGCAGCGTGGCAAGCCTTTGGTGTGGGATGCGACTTGCGTAGACAAGTTGGCCGCATCCCATTTACCAAACACGTCTAGATCAGCCGGTACAGCGGCGGAAACAGCCGAATCACTCAAGCGGCGCAAGTATGCAACCCTCAGTGAGAGTTATATATTTGTGCCGTTTGCTGTCGAGACGCTTGGACCGTGGGGTCCTGAGGCAATGAGCCTCTACCAAAATTTATCGAAACGACTCATTGACTCTTCAGGTGATCAGAGGGCTGGTGCTTACCTCGGCCAACGGATTAGTATGGCGATCCAGCGAGGAAACGTAGCCAGCCTTCTGGGCACCTTACCCATAGAAGACGGTGATCTGGGCTCAGTATTCTACTTATAGTATTGAGGGACTATGAGTAGAATATAATACGAATAAGTTAAGTTTTCTTGCATTGTATTGTATCAGGTATTTAACACATTATTATTATTATTTCATGTATTTTTTTTATCAACTTTCAGGGGTTTCACCTAGTCTACACCGCGGTTCAAACCTCATTAATCAGGTCTATTTTACTTACATAAAATCTTAATTACGTTTTAATATATTGCAAGTAAAGCAATATATTATTTGCACCCGGAAAATTAATTTCATTTTATATTGCAAATTATGGGATAGTTTGCGATATAAAATGAAAAATATCCATGTTAATTTTCAGTATTAAAACTACATTTAAACTAAATTACAGCAAAACCGATCCAGTACTCCTAGCAGTTATTCCATGAAAGCTTAATAGAAAGTCATATAGAGTTACAATCGGATTTTTAATAGACGATAAATGTTTATATCAAAAAGGACAAAAAGGACAAATCGAACAAAAAGGACAAATCGGACAAATATGACCAAAATTATAGAAATTACCAAAATGACGAAAATGGCAAATCACAAAAAACCTCTCTACTTTTTGGGATAGCCTTTACATAAATCTATCCCATTATCCGGGATAAAAAGTATCCCTTGTAGTGGACAAAAGAGTATCTTTTTTCCGCTACAAGTATTAAAATTACATATATACCGATTTTTAGCCAAATCGGTCCAGTAGTTTTTCCGTAAAAGCATAACAAATAGAGAGACAAATATATTTTATCTCAGAAAATATCCCATTTTTCGGGGTAAAAAATATCCTATGTTCATTCTCGGCATCGAAAATATATACATACTGAGTTTCAGCCAATTCAATCTAGAAGTTTTTCCGTGAAAACGGAACAGACAGACGGACAGACTGACAGACAGACAGACAGACAGACAGAGTTACTTTCGCATTTATAATATTAATAGGGATATAAACCATTACTATTCATTACGTAAAATTTAATTGCGACTTTAAAATAAATGAAGTGAACACTGCTACTTGTAGATACGTATAATATATTCATAATTTACCATATTTAGAATGTTCGTCAATTTGGAAGTTAGATTCGGATAGGCTTTCGGATATGAAACGAAATTATCAAACTCTGATCAAATGGCCTGTGGACGTAAGTAGGTTTTTTCGCTACCAAATTAAAATAGAAATTCATTTTCATAGTTCCATTTCAATATCTTGAGGGGTTCAGAAGATATGAATGTAAATATTCGTAACTATGTTATGTTAGGCTCTAGGGTTGAGTCTATTCATTTTTCTAAGGCGAATTTGCTATAAGCTGATATTATAAAGATATACATGTTGCCTGTCGATTGTTCATCGGCGCCTGATTTCCGTAGAAGGCATAGGTACGAGCACGGTAAAAGATTAGTATTCTTATTCTATGGTCCGAGTGACGCTTGGTTGGCTTCGTAAGGGATACGTAAGTTTTTTGCTGTCTCTGGCAGGTAAACAGTAAAACGGCCCACTTGATGGCAGTTGGTTACCGTCGCCTATGGACGGTTGCAACACCGAGAGCGTTGCAAATGCGTTGCCGAACTCTGAGAGGTTTTATGACGGTTTTTTTAAACACCCCATGTTAACTGCATAAAATGAAGAAGACCTCTCTGAAGTGGACGCTCCAAACGAAAGTGAACTACAATGCTACGATGAGAATGATAAAGCATATCGTCTGTCAGTTATTTCTGATTCATTAATTAAAAACATGTCAAATCTATCATATTGTTACGAGTTACGGGACTTGAATTAAAATGCCGTTTGGAATTACTATAGAATTTCTTAGAACTATACAAACACGTATAACACAGGTACAAATATAACTGGACACAACCAGTACAAACGTAATACACGATTCAATAACACGCGCAAAGTCCATCACTATATAGCTTATGGAATGTACACACGTCTTGTCTCGCTTGTAACCATCGCTAGACTGCCGATCTCCCCATTGGGCCATTGCTATATATTGCACCGATGCAATATGGCTGCCCGCCCGCGTTGATCGAATTTCTTAGAATTCGTAATCTGCACACCTGCCTAATTATGTTTGCAAACGGCCAGAAACGAGTACAATACACAATAGGCTGTTTTCTAATTACAAATTTTAAACATAAGGTAAAAAAAAGAAGTCCAAATGCCGAAAAGGTAATAAATTGCAGGTGTGCATTGGACTTTGTCGGTCGTAACAATATTATAAAATTCTAAAAATGCCGTGTTGCACATCGAAGCTATTAAAAAAAACAACTGGAAGACACTATATAAACGACGAAGAACACGATGCAATTTTTCTTAAAGATTTCTTGTCTGTGTGTCGGTTTGTCTGTTTGTTCGAGATTCACGTAAAAACTATAAGGCCGATTTTGATGCGGTTTTCACTGACCGACAGCAAATTAACTAATTAATTATTAGACTTAATATCTGCGCTACTTTTTATCCTGGAAATCTCGCGGGTATTTTTCTGGGAATGATTTAAAATGGCCAGATTAAAAAAAACTGAATTCCAATGTGATTATTCTCTGAACGATAGGAAATTTTATTGTAATAAAATATTTAGTATCTCGGGAATCCCGCAGAAACTTTCCCGGGAGCGATTGGCATTTGTTCCGGTGCATTTAAATAACTTATTTCATCATAGTTTTCACTAAAACGATACCTTACATTCTTTTTTAAATACTGTCATACTTTATGTCCCGGGAATCCCACGGGAATTTCAAGTCAAGTGTGGACGAAGTCGCGGGCATATTCTAGTATATACTAATATTATAAAGAGGAAAGCTTTGATGTTTATTTGTATGTTTGTTTGCATTGAATGAGCTCCGAAACTACTGAACCAATTTGAAAAATTCTTTCACTGTTGGCAATCATTTTTTTTTTTTTTTTTTTTTAAGGCGGGCGAAATGCATTTCGCACATACCGGGTCCTTTGCTAGGGATTAGACCGTTGTTGATCATAGAGGCTTTCCACTAAGGCAATCCAAACAATAATCAACCGGCTTGTGTGGAGACTCGACTAATCAATACCCCACTAAAACCACCCTCCTCCCATGTGCCCCGGCTTATGGTAGGAAAGGCGTGAGATACAGAACGTAGTTACGACTGTTGGCAAGCTACACTATCCCCGGGTGACATAAGCTATATTATATTATCAAAAAATTTGGGATCCTTACGACTTTACGACGGATTTGGGACTCCAATAATGTAACCAAAGGTGTAAAAAAAAAAAAATTACCTATAATATTGTTTAAATCGTGTGCGCTGCGAAAACTGTTGATAAAATAATGTATTACGACTTGGCAGAACACATCATTATTTACACAAAGTGTCGCGACAGCATATGTCTATCTATTATAGTTATGCCTCAATAAGTGTTCTTTTATTTTTAAAAAATTATTGAAATGCCGCCCCTAGAAAAGGCTCTTTATTTGTATTTTGGTATTCATCCTTATCAAAATAAATTACTTCATATTCAAGACTGCTTTAATACCTTTATATAACTTTTTGAATTATTCAATTCGGACATTCCATTCGAAAGATATCACGAGTTTAAAAATGTAAGTATTAGAAAAAAGTTGCTTGGTCGCCGCTCACCCTGCTCGGCTAGCTAGACAGCACCTTATGCGATGTAGGCGTCACTGGGGTACGGGCCGTACAGAAGGGGAGTCATTGTCATGAATAGAATCGCGCGGTCGGCTCCCTACGCAACGGTCGTGTGCGAAATCGAATAATTTTAGCTTGAGAATATTTTGAATTCGCTTAGTAGGTAATTAAACTCAACAAAAGAGTTCTTTTTAGATACCCACCCCTGCGAATCTGGGGCGGACCGCTAGTATTGAATAAGAATTTAAATAAATTAAGTTATAAAACATTCATTTTGTTTGAAATCAATTTATCTCCAAACCATATAATTCAATATGGCAATAACTTCTGCAATTTGTCTTAAGAACGTCTAACTTTGTCGAATCGATGATTTATTTATTCGTGCCATTTAGTGTTTAATGGAAAACGATCCCTTTCAAAGAGCAAATAAAAGGATTGGGATGTTAGTTTAAAGTCAGCGAATGAGGTGAATTTACAAATTGTTAGTAAAACGGGTCATGGAAAGAAATGGTTTGGTTAGTTTTGGTACTAACAAGCTGGTTCGAAAGAATATGTTTAAACAGAGCAATAAATGTATACATCATGATTGATATCATAGAAGTATGTCGAATTGTAAAATATAAATGTAAGTGTGACCAAAACTGTTACGCAGTCCGTGCACTAGGCAGCTACTTCGAGGTACGGTTGCTGATCGGAGCTCAGGTACTAGGCGAGCAAGAATTTCTGGGTGTGGCAGCTACTAGAATGCTAAACTAGACTGGCTGCTAAGAATGTTCGCTTAATATTTTGGTTGCAATAACCTGGCTGCCAGGTTGCCTAGTGCGTGGCCTACGTAACTCTTAGTATGGAATGAATGAAAGAATGCTACGAATGACAATCACTCAGTAAAAAACTATACACTCCTGTTGTTCCTCAGAAGATAATTGAAACGAAATAGATAACAGAATCAAACTGAAAATTGAATTGAAGCCAGTTAAGGTAAAACAACCGTTGTCTGACGCCAATTAGATTTCAACAATGTGAAAGATTAACAAACAGATCACGAACAGCAAATGAACTCAATAAGTTAAGTAAGTGAAAGACATAGACTTAAACCCCGGTTTCTATATTTTACCCACGGTTGTCTGTAATAGTAACTGATTGATTTTGAAGCTACCAATAACCGATGGTTGAGAGGGCTATACGAGCGTTTCACAAGCTCATTGACAATTAGTACTTAATACTGTCGGTTATCAGTAACTAATTCCCTCCCAAGCGTTATGCTAACGCAACGTAGTTGTGGTAGTAGTAGCACACGCAACGTAATTCAATAAGTTAAGGTACTTGAATTGGTATTAGAACTGTTAAAGATAAAAATAATAAATTTGAAAGATTAAATAAGAATGAAATCCAAGTCAAAAGAAGAAGTAAAAAAATTGAGTTTAATTTAATTTAAAATACGTATTAATATAACGACAAAAAAACCGGTAACCCAAAAAAAAACCGGCAATCGACCGAAATCGGGTGGTAATAAAATTCTTACGAATAGTAGTGTTTACAACCAGCGGTTATAATATAGAAACACTTCATCTATCGTTTCCATACAAAAATTCTACCGATCGGTTAGAAAATCCCACCCATCGGTAGTTGGTACTTTCATAAGTAACTAGCTACGAACAGTTAATTATGGAAACATTAGTAGAGTAGAGTCGGTATCAAAAACGAATCGTTTTTGCAATATTGAAACCGGGCATAAGTACCTTACATGTCTGTAGTTTTATTTTGTTATTATTTCTTTGGTCAATTTTTACTTTTTTTGTTTTGCTATTTTCCTGTCATATGTGGAGGCTTATTAATTAATAGCTTCTCTTTACAGTTATTTTTTTTTAATCTAAAAAATATTATTTAATTAAAACTTATGTCGAATTTATAGAAAGAATGTTGTGGTCACAATAAGTCGAAGACAAGGTAAAGTTGAGTGGTCGATCTGTAAAAAGTTTACTGATTAAGCTATTAGACTTAATGTCACACTGTTTAAAGGACTATCAAGACAAAAATACGATTTACGAAATTAATTACAGTGGAATGTCTATAACTCGTATCTTGTTAAGTCGAAATCCTCAGTAAGTCGAAAAAAAAATGCCCTTCCCTTCCATTAAACCCCCAAATACTCGGTATTTCGAATTATTTAGACTTTGTAACTAGAACAAAATGTTATTTCCCTGCGTAGGCATTTTAGTACATATTTATACTCGATAAATCGAATTTCAAAAATCAGAGTCTGTAAGTCGAAGTTAGTCAAACATAATGACGTCTTACTTGGAATTCCCCGAACTCGAAGCAATAAAATCGAAAAGGAATGTCTGGTGCGTTTATTCTATTGTTTCTGTCTAGTACATGTGCAATGAATGAGTCTATTCATTAAACTTTCTAAGTCCATAAGGTACCTTAAGGTAATGAACAAACCTAAATTTGTTTTTTCGATCAGTACTTGGCCGCTAACTAGCAACAATATAATTCTTAAAAGGAAGCTGTACTTTATGTGAAAAATTCGACGTTATTAATGCGGTAAAAAGTGCGCGCCTTCTTAAGTCGAAATTTTAGCCAGTAGTATTTGAACTTCATATCTCGAACTTCTGAAGTCGAAGACTCAAGAAGTCGAAGTTTCTTGCAATTCCCTGGACATTCGAGATATCGAGATGCTACTGTAATAATATTCTCATAATTTAAAATTAATAGAAGTAATAAATGAAGTTCTTATTTTAACTTTGTTATTCATCCATCATCATCATCATCCGAGCGTTAAATCCCGGTTGCGTTCGGAGCCTTCACTCCGACGCCCAGGGTCCGCTTTCCTACTATCTACTCCACTTCGCGCGGTCTTCAGCATCCCCTGTTTTGAGACCATTGGTACCATGTCACCCTTCACAACGTCAAGCCAACTATTCTTGGGCCTTCCCCTTCAACCGGGACCTGGCGGAGGCGGCATGGCTAGACATTTGTTCCCCACATAATTAGCCGATCGCCGTAAAACGTGGCCGTACCAGCGTAAGCGACACTCTTGCAGTTTGTCTGCTATGTCACGGACATGAAGACTGCCACGGATGCGGGAGTTCCTGACCCGGTCTTTTCGCGTCACTCCACACATCCATCGCAGCATATTCATCTCCGTGACACGCAGTTCTTGCTTGTGTCGTTCAAGTACATATTTAGTACAAAGTAGTTCTTATTTTAACTTTGTTATTATGGCCATAATAAAGAAAAAATAATTACATATAGCGGTAGTACTAAAGATATATCAATATAAAACTTGACAGCACTATGTCCACAGAAAGTGTATAATATTTATCAATTTGAGCCGTAAATTAGATTAGGTTCCCATAAAGTAAATAATAGTCATAAATAAAATTACCATTACATAATTAAAATATACAAGTTGAGGGTAGGCTAAATAATGACTTTAACATTAGTTATAGACACTAAAACTTGATATCTTTGTCTTCAGTAATTACGGCTACTGAAAAGTAATAGAAACGTCGGAACAAAAATATATAAAATGCAGCGTCCAAAAATGTTAAAACGTAGTTTTAATTATGAGACATAACATTCTAAATGCTAAACACAACTCATTAAATTTACTTTTTTTGTTAGTTTAATAATAATATGGAGTGGAGATCGCTAGAGCTAAGACTCAAGCTCCAGGGGTAGAAGTGCTAAATGGCATTACGTTAGAAGTAGTTTCGGTGAACCTGCAGCCCACCTCTCTACACCCCTTAGCCACTCACACCCATGTTGCCCCTGTCTTCTACGGCATTTTTGGGGCCCTTGTAGTGGCAAGTCACCGTCTGCTCATTTTTCCATGTTCCCCGAGCATTGCGACGGGCAGACGCCATAATCCCTATATTCCCAGACACCTAGTAACACTAGCAGTTCACCCCAATAGCCCGGTACTTTTTGTTCTTATTTCCCACAATAGTCCTACACTGGTTGGGGCTTGTCCTTGGGTGCATTATTATATGGTGTAGACAGGGATAATCGTCAGTCAGTGTCACGCCACATTTACATTAAATTTGTCAAAGGGTCTCTACCTGTTGGCCTCCCCATGGCCCCACGCAAGCCCTCCAAAAGTCCGGGCCATTTTTATGGCCCGTGGTCTTCAAAGACATACACCATAATAATATAATAATCGGCACACAAACATGCACATTGTATATCCTCAATCTAAGCAAGTTACGCTTCTGTTATAGGTAATATACGACTTACTCTGGAGGCGTTACTACAGAGCATAGTAAATAACGGACAATTCGTTTACGAAATTCACCACGCCAGAAATCGAACCCGGAGCCTCTGCATTCCAGTAAACTCGGCCGGATAAGGCTTAGCCCGCTCAACCACAAAGGCCGTATATGACATATATGGGTATATTACAGAGACATAGTTTTATCCCCAACAACTTTCCATTAATAACTAAAAAGATGTGTAGATTAAAATGGAAAACCAATTGGACAGGGTTATGCAATCAGAACTACCCCACAGGATGACAGTTTAGAAATAATTATGATATGAATGTAAAAAGCTGTGTTGTTTCAAGAAAAGCTTGTTATCTAAATATATGTTGGGTAATTAATAATTATTAAAGATAAACTGCTAGGACCTTTTTAGTGTGTACAAACTACGCGAATCATTTTTTGATATAGTAGTATAGGTTCGCCTTTGAACATGATCTCGCAAAGATATGGTCTAAAATGTAGTACGCTTACCTAGAAGGTACCTGTTCACACGGGAATTGAAGACACCCAGGTTGTAAGTAGTTATATGGAAAGACAGACTCCGGCAATGAGTTCTACTTCTTTGTGGTGCGCATGATGAAGGTAGACGCAAAGCGCTTCGTTCTTATAGGTGGAATATCCACTATATATCGGTGACGGTGCATCTGGTGGTCTGATAATGGAAGGAAGACGGCGAGATCAGATCGTAGAGCTCTGCTGCACATTCTCCAAAGTGTATGCGATGGAAACCTGTTAAGTTGGCAACCCTGTCGATGTTCGAGACTTATCGTCGAAAAGCTGGTCGTCGCCGTTCGGCCTCCTAGCTCTCCACCCAATCGACTCTAGTGCTCCGAGATCATAATTTTAATGTTAATTTAAATCAATTTTGCTAAACTTGTGCACTGGTTCCATGTATAAATAAATACGTCCGCTTCTAATGGACAATTATTCGACTCTGAGTGTGGCAGTTAATTAATCGACTATTATTTAGAACCATAGACAACACAAATCTTATTTATTTATTTATTGAAAAAAAAAACCAACAGCGCATATTAATAATACAAACAAACAAATAAAGTGTAAAAATGCAATAAATATATACATACGTGTAATAAGTATATACTTATACACATACATATATACATAATAATAAATACATATGCATACAGGGATATCTAGATAAAATACATTGATAGATACATGTAATATATATATATATATATATATATATATATATATATATATTTTACAATAAAATTTGAACATAATAAAAAAATAATGATATTAACTAAACATATTACTTACAAAATATGTTGTTATTTTTCATATGATGTGGTAGTATCTGTTCTATTAATTGATTTGAAGATTAAACTTTTAATACATGCTTCCATCCTTCCATCAAAATGGACGAATTGAGAGAGAAATTTTTTGATGAAACAAAATGTGGTTAGAACCCAAGCGAACAATAACTTTAGCGACGTATCCCACAATCAAAAGCTTAATTATAAGTACGAGTATAATAGTATTTTTAATGTCTTTACTTGTTTGTCCGTTTACTTACGGCGGTACAGCTTTTAAAGCTTTTATAGCCAGGATGTTTATGAGATGTTTAACGATGCGATTTTAATGTTAAGTGTACTAATGTTAAGTAGGCATGTTTCATAGCCCTATTCATGATGCCTTTAATAGTCATTTAAACAGTGATTTATAACAGTTTTGGTTTGTTAGTAAAAGTAGAAATAATTAAAAAAATTGTTACAACTCAGATCCCGACAAAAACAAAATCTACCTGCGTATCTGAAACAAAGCACATTTTATTACCTGGCGGCATTTGAACTAATTGTAATCCTTTTATGATCGTCTTCTTTTGTTTACTTATTGTAGAGCACAGCTTATTGTCATTAGCCAGGTGTCGCGGATTACGAATTACAAGCAAATTCTAGGAAATTGGGTCCACATTGCCAGGTGGGCGGGCAATATTTACATTTGTGCAGTATAAAACGATGGCCTTATGGAGAGAGGAGTCAGTCGAGCGAGAACCACGATCGAAGCGAGACGTTTGTACGACAATCGGGAATCTAATAGTGACGGACTTTGCGCGTTTTATTGAATTACGACCTTCTGCATTACGTTTGGACTTGTTATGTTCGATTATATTTGTAACTGTGTTATACGTGTTTGTATAGTTCTATAAACTCTATAATAATTCGAACGGTATTTTAATTCGAGTTCCGTAACTTGTAACAATATTTTGGAATTTAAGTCGTGGGTACTTAATACCAGTAGCCGGTATCTACCTATGGATATAGATAGATAGATAATACTTTATTGTACACTAATACAAACATTAACTTACAGATTAGAACTATATCTAATTTTGCACATAGGGTAATCTTATTGTAAAAAGCCATCTCTTCCAGACAACAACGGGAATGAATTGAGATAATAATGGCGATGGTAATATATGTAACATATAATTATTACGAACCACTTCATTATAATAATAAATACATAAATTTTCTACTACTACATAATCATCATCATCATTCTAGCGTCACACCCAGTTGCGTTCAGGGCGTCTGCCTCGAAGCCCGGAGTCCGCTTTCCTACGTTTTCTCCTCCAATTCGCGCGGTCTTCGGCATTCCTATTTGTGAGACCATTGGTAAGTATGTCATACTTTACGACATCAAGCCAACATTTCTTGGGCCTACCCTTTCGACCGGGACCTGACGGAGGCTATATGGCTAAATATTTGTACCCCACGTAAGTACCGGTTTTCCGTAAACCGTGGTTGTACCAACATAGATGCAACTTATCCGCTATGTCACGGATATGGAGGCTGCCGCGGAAGCGAGTTTCTAAAGTGATCTTTCTGCGTGACTCCACACATCCACCGCAGGATATTCATCTCCGTGGCCTACTACTACTACTACGTATACCCTCCTAATTACCATGGTAGCGCATTGATGACATTTCTGGTGTTGCAAACGTCCATAGGCCACGGTGACCGCTTTCCAACAGGTGGGTCAACTGCCTGTTAATCTTATGCTAATATATAAAGCGGAAGAGTTTGTTTGCTTGAACGCGCTAATCTCAGGAACTACTGGTCTGATTTGAAAAATTATTTCAAATCAGACCAGTGTTAGATAGCCCATTTATTGAAGAAGGCTATAATCATCACGCTAAGACCAATAGGAGCGGAGCACCAATGATGAATGTTTCAAAATCGGGGGTCTTTTTTCCTTTTGAGAGCTTTCGCTGCGTGCGCTGCGTAAACGGTTAAAGTTTGGCAAAAATCATGTGACAGAATTGTTTCCCTTTAAAAGTTCTAAAAAAAAGTCCACAACAGCATATGTCTATCTTTTAAGGTTCGCTCACTGTAACCTTTTTTATGCTAACCAAATTTGTTCTAAAATAATGCATTATTTGCGAAGGTGTTTTTATAAACATGATATTAATCGTTATATCCAAATAAGTACGTTATTCATCACAAGTATTTAATTTAAAACAAAGTTGCCATTTACATAATTCGATTTCAATGAATATCTTAAGAGATATCGCAGTTTTAAAATAACATCGCAGCAAAATAATGATTAAGTACTGCGCGCGCATTTATGATGTGCAAGGCTGGCGGGCAATCACGACGGGGAAGGCCGGTGGGGCATTTACTACGTAAACAAAGTCGCGGGTTAAAGTTAGCGTTAGCCCAAAGTGACTATTCCACGCGGACGAAGCCGCGGGCAGAAGCTAGTACATCTATTAAAAAACCAATATCATAAGTATTCATTCCTTTGTCTATTGACCAAAAAGTGAGATCGCAAAAGCTTTTTCTTACTTTTAGGTATAGAGTACCTAAGCAACCGAATTTTAAACTAGTATTCTAGTCCATCAATACTTTAACTCCCTTTAGCTTTGCCGTAATGAGATTTTCCAAGAATATCGATAAAACAGTTATGTACTGGTAGAGGTTTATAATTGTGTTTTTCTTCAAAGGCCTGGGATTGGAAATTGATAAGATTAGCAACGCCCGGATTTAATATTTTCTTCTTAGTTGTTAGAAACAATATAAATTAATTTGCTAGGTTTTTAGCATCTTAGGAGAAGTAACTCCTAAAAACTTCAAATTCTTCGTCATTTTGATTTGTAAGTACATACAAGATACAGGCGTGATAATAATATTATTATCACGCCTGTATCTCAGCCGGTATCTTTTATCCGTGCAGGAACAGAGAAAGAATACAATTTCTCTCGGCCGGGCGGCCTGTCGTAAGAGGCGACAAAAACAACCCACAGCCAGGTGGTATAGAGTATTTGCCAGACTGGATGGGCTACTATCCCTAGTCTAAAGTATGCCGCCAAAACAACCTTGAGATGTATTCCGGCATTAGTGGCCAGATTCCAGTCTCCCTCTCTTAGGAGAGCAGCAGCGCATTTGTAACGCCTTTGGTGCTGCAAATGTCCATAGGCGACGGTAACTGCTTTCCATCGGGTGGATCGTCTGCCTGTCTGCGTAACTCATGCAATAAAAAAACAGCATCCATATGTTTGCGTCGTGTCTGTTTGTCTTTGTATGTCACAGTATTTTTTCTTAAAAACTAATGAGTTTGCATGAATGAAAATTTACTAAAGGGTTGTATTCCTTAAGGTGCTTTATGGTAAAACCACGAAATAATTAAAAATTATTATATTAGTTGAATGTTCTTCTTTAATGTACATCTACATAGTGCGGTGATGTTAATCAGGTTTTGCAATGTTGTGACCATGTTTTTTTATTATCTTCTTATAGAAGTAAATAGTATAAGTAAGTAAATTTTCAAAATAGTGAAAATAATACCTCAACTTAAAAATCAAAAATTGTGGTTATACAGCCAACACTACTTTCAATAAAAAATAGTTTGAACAGTATTTGTTAAGTGTAGTTTAAGATAAAGGATATTTTCGATTTAATGTTTTTTGTGGTCCTGTGACCCAATAATGTGTAGGGGACATTTTCAGTTGTACGAAACTATTCATATAGTTCGTGGGCAGCCAGCCAGCCCACCCAATTTTATTTTCAGTTAATCTTGATCACTATTTTACTACTATTTATCATAAAGCAACAGAGCTACCACAAGAACTCCGTTTGTTTAGTACCAGTCAAAGGTCTACAAATTGGATAACCCTGGATTTAACAACTGAAATTCAAAATAATTATTATGATAAGACTGTTTCAATAGATTGTACTTGACAATGAAAACAAATAAGTCTCTTTTATTATCAAAACAAAACATCACAGTCTAATTGATTAAAAAAAAAGAAGAACCCACAGAACAAATAACTCATACCAAAATACAAACACACAAAGCACACACCAACGCGCACCACTATCATACTTACATTACACGCACACCACACAATAAAAAACAAGAACACGAAGTCTAAAAAAATATATGTAAAACCCGGACACAAAAAAACAACACTATGGCATTAGATAAGCTACAATTTAAGTAATTGGGTACATGCTATTTAAAAAAATAAAAAAGAGTAATAATATTATTGTTATTATAATATAAAAAAATTATCACATATACTGTAGACGTAAGTTACACACAAACGGTGTTAAAGTGATGTTGTGAGATATTGTTCGATATGTAACACTATCTCACAACATCACTTTAACACCGTTGTAACAGTAACACTCCATATTAGAATAAGTATTTAGCATAAAACATAGAAACAAATAATATTGTAATTAATCTTAAGGCACACACCAACACAAGTATGATACCCCATAAAATGTCACAGACATTAAACAAAAAAAAAATTGCGTGTAAATTTCAGTAATACATAATTAAACATTCTTAAAAAAGGTACTGAACAAGAGTTCGTAGTTGGTGTTTCATTTATATAAAAAAGGCTCCTTGATTTTTTACCTATGTACTGCGTTTTGTACTTCTCCTTCTAAACAATCAATTAACTTATTGATTATTCTTTAAAAAATAAATAAATTTTCTTTAATGAACATTTGTAAATTAAGTAGCAAAGTATAAGAAACACGGTCTTTTTGTGTAAATGGTTTTATAATACTTTGTAAATTGTCTCAAATATCCAAATGACCTTGAAGCTAGAACCGTGGAACATTATTAAAATCAATATACCAACCCTCTGGACGCTAATATTATAAATGCATGTTAATGGCCAAGTTTTAAGCATTAGTGTAGATTAATAATGTATATATACCTATTGCTTTTATTGTTGTAACGTTCTGTACGTAATAGTAATAATATAGCGTATTGGGGATATATAAGACGAGCGCAGTAAGTTTACCGATGGTCGCACCTCCCGCTTTCTACGATTGGGATCGGGGTTTGTTTAAGTAGTATTAAGAACTAAACGAGAGCGGGTCGCGGTTGTGGCAGGCGTGAGGAGGGAGGGATTATTTACATTTGATGCATTTTTACAACAGAAAGAAGAAACTGCCATTCGAGGCGTTTTTATATAATTATATTTGGATATTGTGGACTTGTTTGTTCCTTCTGTGCATTCCTGAACATGAGCAGATTCGAGACCGGTAGCACGTTGATAGCACCTCTGGTGTTGCAAATGTCCATAGGCGACGGTAACCGCTTCCCATCATGTGTGCCCTCAGCCCGTCTGCGGTATTCCAAAATAATAAATAGATTTTCATGAAACTGGCAGTTTTTTTATTTAAGGGTAGATTCAATTGATCTCAAATAATTAAGAATATGAAAAAAACATGTGCGTCTCGGGACGTCCGACAGAAGTGATAACTTAAACCAATCTAAGTTGAACTACTTAATATTGAAATTGCTTTACTTGAGAAAAGCTTAGGTTATTAATTAAATTTTATGTATATAGCGCGTGGGTTTCAGTGATAGTGGAGGAGCCTGCCTACCGCTGCCGTATGCGCGAGAGAAAGGGAAGCCAGACAGACTGGCGCCGTAACGCATTACGTAACGAAGGGGTTTACCCTCCCATAAGAAGTTATCACTTCAAAAACAGTTAAAGAGAAATGTTGTAGGAAATTCTGGTAGATAAGCGGAAAAAAAACCAAAGTTACTTATTAGGACATCATCGCACGATACGTATATAAAAATAAAAACTTTTCTTAAAAGCACTTTAACATATGCTGTTATGCTGGGTCTTCATATGCGTTAGTGTTAAAGATTTAGGCTGTGGCTCAATACGTCTTATTTAGGCGGTCAAAAATAACGCCGTTAATGCCTAGTTGCATTAGTTTATATACATTCGTTATCCGTCAATACTGAACGTCATTAACAATGTCAGATCGCAAATAACGCCTTAAGCCCATCGTCATATCTGCGTGAAATGGTCTAAATCTTTAACATTATCCCAGGTGAAGCCCTTTAGGAAAATAATATTTTTTTTTAATAAATTGGTTTTAGTAGTCTGAGTGAAAGCAATCAGTGACTCATTAATCAATCACTGATTGAGTTGTCTTTGTTGACTTTAATCAGAGAACAAATCAAGCAGAAGCAGAGCACATTGTTTTATATCAAGATTGATCTAATGGTGTGTGAGGTTTGAAAACTAAAAAATCGAACATAAGCGTGTATCAGCTTCTTTAATTTCATAGCATTGCAAATTTCTTGACCAGGGCTGAGAGGTGTAGAAATAGTATAATTGCGGCCAATAGTAGCCGGTTGCACAAAACAAAAAGATATTGGAACTGGTTGTAGATTGCTGCGTAGAATAATTATTTAATGTAAAATATATTTAAATGAACGACTGACGGCTTGACATTTATTAATTTTAATTTATTTTTTAATTTTTTATTTACTTTTTAAATTAATTTAAAAATAAATTAAATACTATTATCATTTAATAGTTTAATATATATATACAAATATCTATGTATATATATATATATATATATATATATATATATATAAAAAAAAAAAGCTACACATAAATTCGTAGCCCCGATTCAGTTGTTATAATTTTGCCAAATCGGCAGATATAAGCTGATAAATTAATTTAGGACTGGTTACTATATCTATCTTTATTCATTTACTTGCCTTACCATTCGTAGAAAGACATTAGCTACTTGTATAGAACTTAAACCAAAATTTATTCCGTACGAAGGGAAACGAACTAATAGTAAGATATAAGAACTGGCAATTAGCTAACAAAGTCAATAACAGGGTAATTGACAGTTAACTCGACTGAGTTACTTTTTATAATTTTATAAAACGCCGGAGCCACTCCCAGTTTTGTGCGAGCGTAGCAAGCTATGACGTCATACGTTTAACGAGTCAAACAGTGTATGAATAATAATTATTATTTCAACATTAATTAAAATTATTTCTTTTACTGTGTTTTAGAAGTAAGATAATCAACAAATTATACACGCTATATAATAACATATAAACGTTGTTTTAGAATTTATTGTGAAAGGTGTTATCTATTATGAAGACAATCTGACATTACAATAAAATTAGTCAAAAATGAATCTTAGTGAATTTATTTTCATACATTGTCATCTTGTCGATAATGGGTTTGAAAATAAATATTTTTTTTCTCTTCATTTGTTTCGGGATTTCTGTCTACATACATACATAATATCACGCCTGTTTCCCATGGGGGTAGGCAGAGACTATGGATCTCCACTTGCGACGATCCTGACAAACAACTTTCGCTTCACCTACTTTCATTAACCTCTTCATACATGCACGTTTATTTGAAATGCTTTTTACCAGACCTCTCTTTAACACTTCTGATATTTGGTCATAGTGTGTTCGTCTCGGTCTACCGGCAACAACCCTACCATTCACAATACTGTCATACACCTGTTTTGTGATTCTACTTTTATCCATTCTCTCTACATGTCCAAACCACCTTAAAATACCTTTTTCAACTCTTGTTATTACATCTTCTTTCAATCCACAACGTCCCCTTATCACACTGTTCGTTATCATATCATTCAAGCTAACCGCACATATACTTCTCAAAGCTCTCATTTCAACTGCGTTTATCCTACTTTCATGCTTCTTCTGCCATACCCAACTTTCAGTGCCATACATTAGGGTTGGCACCAACACCCCTTTATGGACAGCCAAGCGTGCCTTTACAGACACTTTCTGGCTGTTCATAAAAGAGTTTAGCGCTCCATTCACCTTATTACCTGCCATAACTCTCCTTTCAATATCCCTTTCATGCTTTCCGTCTCTGGTAAACATGCAGCCTAAGTAAACAAATTCTCTGACTTGCTCTAACTTTTGATTTCCTATCTGTATATTACAAGTTGTCATTCTTTCATCTCTTTCAAACACCATAACTTTCGTCTTATTCACATTAATTTTCATACCCTTTCTCTCAAAAGACTCGTTCATAATTGTTACCATCTCCTGTAACTCCGTTTCCGATGACGCAAGTATAACCTGATCATCGGCGTAGAGTAGACATTTGATAAGTAACTCATTCATTCTTAAACCACTTTCACTTTCTTTCAAATTGTCCAAGCAACTGTCCAAGAATATGTTGAACAACCACGGCGACGCTACACAACCCTGTCTAACACCCTTTTCAATGCTAAACCATTCAGTGTAGGCGCCGTTGACCCTAACACAAGCACTGGAATCACTATAGAGGGACTTCAGTGATCGTATCAGGTTGTCTGTTATCCTATACTTAGCTAGCGCCGACCACAGTTCACTTCTTATCATTCTATCATAAGCTTTTTCCAAGTCTATAAATGCACAATACACGTTTTGACCTTTGGCCAAAAACTTTTCATTTATACATCGTAAAGTAAAGATTTGGTCCACACATCCCATTCCCTTTCGAAAACCCGCTTGTACATCCCATACTTTCTCTTCTGTTACTTTTAATACCCGTTTAATCAACACTTTAGCATATATTTTCCCGACAACGCTAAGAAGGCTAATGCCTCGAAAATTTTTACAATCCTGTTGTGACCCTTTTCCTTTGTAGAGTGGTACAATAACGGCTTTGCACCAATCTTTTGGTACACAGCCCAATATCTGTCTACATATATACGTTAATCCCATTAGGCAACACTAAACTAAATCTATTTAGATTACTAGTGAGCGATAATATTTAAAAATTATTTGACTATTTCCGAAGTAGGCTCTGACAACACACTTTGAATTAAAGCCTATAATATCTAATTGATTTTATTTGTATAAAGCATTGCAGTCTCATTAGCGTAAAACCTATTTTTCTTATAGAATAAAATTTTGAATGTGATTTTTATTTTTTATGTCAAACTGTTTTTGTCGAGTGAAAATTGTTGACAGATACACACGTATTAACTATCCATTGTTGCGTTTATTACGATTAAACTATTGAAATAACACACAATACAGGATATTTCTTATTAAAAGTAATTATATCTTTCGTCCAACGACCACAACAATAAGGTTGTTTTTTATTCCGAACATCGAGAGAAGTTTCCCGTGCGTACGGGGAGTTCACGAGGTCTGGCAACCCCAAAAACTAGGTTAACAGAAGCATCGTACATATAATATTCACGCAATATGTATCAACATGTTCTACCATCAGGTAGACTATCGATCTGTTTCACTAATTATTCTACCTTGGAAACATCTGTAGTATAATATTTTAATGAATAATTAATTACACACTAATTAGAAAACACGTTCGCAAAGAATGGTGGTGCAATACCTAAATTTTGAAACACATTGCTATGATTATTAAAGTTCTTTAGTCATTTCGGCAAAACAGAACTGTTATGAGATCGTCATATCTGTCTGTTTGTCTTTAATAATAATTAATTATTTATCTCTTCAAAAAAGTACATACAAAAGTTTTGGGGTTGGGACCTTCTATTAAGTATTAAAATATACTTGTGTCAAAACTGGTTTTTTCCTTCTCAATTAATTTTAAACAATAAGAGATAATTTTTATTACAATAAAACTTACAAGTAATTTTTATGTGTTGAGTGAGTATGAATGTGTCTGTGTGTGTGAATGTACGTGAGTGAGTGTTTGTGTTTATATTTACAAATTAGGATTACTACGCAATATACACTAAAAATTCTTCACATTCTTTGTGTGTTTTCAGTAATTACCACTGTGTAACAATTTTCTTACAATCATATTATTTCATTTTATTTAATTGTAATAATTTATTGGTTTGATTAAATATATGTATAGAATGCATTTTATATAGGTACTTAGTCTTTAAATCTGTCTCTTTACGTACGTTATACATCAAATGTTGAGTATATATAGTCTGTAGACCACTATAAAATGTTGCATTAAAATCGTGATAAAATAAAGATTACGGGTAGCTACTACACTGGACTGGAGTTTACTCCTTATAAATTGAAAAGAATTCAATTACTGTTCGTTAGTCTTGCTAAAACTCAAAAACGTCCTTAGTGATTTGAATGATTTTTATATTATTTGCTCTTACTAGAGCCTGCATAAAATTTCCATACCGGGGGCCTTATATGAAAATCGATTCTTTAAGAATAAACTCTAAAAAAACATAACGATATGTAAGGGTTGAAAATACTACAGTCGTGTGGGATATCATTAGTCGGATTTGAAAAAAAGAACATAACGATATGTAAGGGTTGAAAACAATATAGTCGTGTGGGATATCATTAGTCGTATTTGAAAAAAAAAATATAATTATATTTCTTAATAATTTTTCAGGAAAGTCAATATTAGGTAGATAGATATTGTGCGCAGCTCGTCGCACATATAATAAATATTTGTTTGCACGCTGATGGTGGTGGGCTTAGGATACCCAGGTCGATGTAGTAGTGGAAGCTAAAACACTGTAAGTTGGTGAAAACTTGTAATAAAATCAATTTTTATACGAAGGCCTCTGCCTTCGGCTACAACCCAACCGGAAGAAGGACAAAAATGCAACTACAATGTTGCAAGTTTAAAAATAAAAATTATTCTATGTTGGTGTTGCCAACAGATATTACTTCCCACCATTGCCTCCCCCCCCTTCCTTATATATTTTAAGTTATGGAATGAAAAAATTTATGAAATCATACTTCATAAATACCTTTAAATTTTTCGAGAAAAATTATGGTCAATTTTCTTTTAAATACTCTTTTTACGGATTTGTTATTAAATAACAACAAACATTTGTAGCTTCTATAGAAACATTTGTCGTACACGGGCTGAAAAGCAATTCTCAATTCTTTTATTAATTTCAATATCTATCAAATATTACTAAACGTAGATTATATCTTAGTTTTAAAATGATGGGATTATAATAGACAGGCAAACAGTCGATTGAATATCTATTAAAATCAGATAGGGTAGATATTTCATTAACTGAAATCAAATTCAGAGCAAAAACATGTTTAGTCGGTACCGACTATTAATCCATTAAGCTTATCTCGCACGAAGTCCTCTGTTAAGAAGTTACTTAGCTACTTAGCGCAAATCTTTTCTTTGAACTCCGTTTTAACTTGAGTATTTATACTATTATATCTGTTAATTCTTACAGTAACAGAGAGACTATAAAAATTTATTTATATATAGATTCGTAGCATACTTTATCTTTTTGAATTTTTTATAAATAATAAAAAAAATGCATTTACATTCTTGTGTCTTATATGTTGTGTAATGTACCCATATGTAATTTAATATTTAAAGATAAGTTAAGTTAAGGAGGCTAGAACCATAAGTAGATAAATAATATTTCTGGTTTGGAATCTTGTTCCTTTCTTATTTTCCTTCTAATCTTTACGCTTTTTTATCTATTCATTTAATTTTTGTTAAAATGAAATCAAAACACAAATAAAATCATTAAAATTTACAACAATAATTCTGCATATTTTTTTTACCATATAACATTCACATTTTAAAGTAGTTTGGCTTTTAAATTTTTGTCAGTTTAATATTTTCTTGTTATGTTTGCTGTCAGATGCTCTATAAAACTTTCCTATAGTAATACACTTTTTATACAAATGCTAAGTTCCAGCGAGTGAAGCTGTGTGGACAGCTTTATGCCCGTTTTCTGAGGTTACCAGTTATGAGTTCAATATTCAATAACAATTGATTCCATAAAGTTATGTAATAGATAAACTTAGGTTAACTGTTAACCTACAACTAGTACAAAAACTCGCCACTAGATGGATCTATTTAACAAGGAATGTCTAATATATATTTACCTCAAACAAAAACGTCAACAACAAAACGTCACACAAAAGGTATGGAATAGATAAACATCTAATATTGGTCAGTTAAGTTGAACCTAATTTAACTATCATACGATGGAGTGTTCAAAAACGCAATTTTATAACTTATTGAACCGATAGCGCTAACGAAGAGATAGACTACTGTTAAAAGTACCTCAGAAACCGGGCATTAATCGTTTATTTATATATCAGCGCAAACGGCGCTGCTGGGCTCGGGCTTCGTGATTTGCAGGGGAACGGCCAGTACACTTATACCTTGCTTTTTTCTTATAAAATATATTTTTCCGTAAAATTTTAGTTAAATCGTGTCTTTAGATGATTAATTATTGTTAATGAATAAAACACTTTTATTGTAATATCAAACTTTAGATGTGTCTGAAGTTGTCTAAGACATTTAAACATTATTAAATGGTGTAATGAATTTCAAAAATCCTGTTAATATAAGAAAATGTTCTTCTAAGTAAAAAGAATGTATACCTGCTACACTTGTCCAAGGCGGATTGGAATGTTTCACATACCATAATATGCAGCTATCCTCAAGATATATTCTTACCACCAGTAGAAAAACTGCCTAAGCGGTGATTGTTTCCTGACCAGGATTAAAACTCACCTCAATGGAATAACACGGGGTTATCTTAACCAGCTAGCTACTAGGGGTATGTATATATCATAAATAAAAATAAGCAAGGAAATAAATTATGTATAAAACAAAATAGGGAAATCACGATATCAGAATAAATTCATAATAATGTTATGGCGCAAATACACTGTATACATAATGAATAATTCACATGCTTTGCGGTCATACTGATGCACCAGCATCGTGCCGAGAATGTAGACTAGACTTTATGTATCCTACATCGAAGTGTGCATAATTGCATGTTCCTGTATATTCCGGATCTAATACAAGAAATGCTTGATAAATTAATTGATTGGAACCTGGATTTGCTATCATCATACATATATGTAAGTACTAGCTTTCTCCCACGACTTTGCTCGAGTTAATGTCAAAGTGTAATTTCAAAAGTAATTTTTATTTCTAAAAACACCTATTGGTGAATCTCCGTAACGCCACCTGTCGTGGGTAGAACTAACCACGAGAGCAACATATTAAAGTTGCACTGGCATTGGGATTCCCGTTGCCCTGACGATATATTTGTTAGTAAGTTACAACGGCAGCGCCAATAATACGTGACCGAAGTTTTTTGGTGATATTCATCTATATATATATATCTCTCAGGAAGAATACTTTTCCTACAAAGGTACTCCGTGTCCTTTTCTATACCACTGACAACGTCTATGTGAAATTTCGTGATGGCTGTTTAAGTAATTAAGGCGTAAACGCGTCACAAACAAAGAAACTCACAATCGCTTTTATAATATTAGTTGAGATTAGGCTTAGATCATATAAACGTCTAGATGACGCATGAAGTGCACAAAAACAGCCGCAAAAAAGTGCACTAAAATTGGTGTATTTCCTCCCCATACATTTTAGTATCGTGCGACTACTTTACCGGGTAGAGCTCTTGCATTAAAAAGAAACATTGTGCCGTTGTGCGCCATTAAAATATGTCGGAACTATTTTAAAAGAGGAAATGATAAATATAAGATCTCATTTTATCGGTAACTTTAACACTGGCCATGATTTTTATATAAAAACATGAAATTTAATTTAGATATTCAAAGATTATCGAATTGATTAATGTTATCAGGTGCGAAGTGGGAGGTATTTTCCAAAATTTGGGGAATTTAATATGATTTTTTATGAAATTATACTAATTTAAAAAATCATATAATACAGACGTGTAATATTTGTTTGTGTCCGGTTTTCTTAAACCAGTTAATATTTTGTTACGTGTTACACTGACTTTTATTAGCACGGGATAACTTTGGGACATAACTAGTCATCTAATAATCTTCGTCAGCATATTGTGTAATATAAAAATAATTTTCCATTACGAATAGTTTTTTTAGAATTATTGCATTACTATTGATAATTAACAGACTTTAAATAATAAAATCTGTACAGACATTTTATTGTGAATTAAAATGACTAGCACACATACTAAAATATATTAGGATCTCATTTGTGCATGTAGTTTATTTTCAATGGTTCGTTCCAAGACACAACTTTTGTTGGTAATACTTTAAATTATACAAAAAAAAACTAAAACCTCTGAGTAATATGAAAGTAATAATAAAATTATAACACATAAAGCGATTAAATCATAACGAACATGCAAACTTTTCACTTGCATAAAAAACTAGGGTTATATTTTTTATCTGGTATCCCAACGCTTCGCGTTTTCGAAGCTGTTTTTCGCGGTGTTGTTTGTTAGCAAATTCTCTAGACATATTATAATACCATTATGGAATTAGAACTGGATTGAAAAGGATAAAATTTGCCAAAAGATATATTCTTTTTATCACTATAGAATTTTATAGTTAAATCGCGAAAAAGTAAGTAGTATTAGTGTTAGGGGTGGTCTTCACCGAGGTATCTGTAGGTTAAGAACTTTTTTAGCTGTGTGGGGTATCGTTAAATTTTGAAAAATTGTAACGATATTCGTAACTGAGTTTTTATTTTTGTGAATAGGTAGTGAGATAGTGCTTCCAAAATTGTGAAAATTATATTTCGTCTCCCTAACTTTAGAACTATGAAGTGGAACATTTTAGGTAACATTAAAATTGTAAAGCGTAAAAAATATCTTAAACGAATATTGGTTATAACATTTGTGTTGCGGCGGCGCTGAGTTTAGTGATAAGCAAACTGTTTCAAAATGAAAAAAACGCGAATGGGACAATTTTGAAGGGTAGTGGGAAGAAAGAGCACGCACGTACCCGATTAGTTGGCATGAAATGCAGCTGCTCCTCTGCTCCTCAGTCCACTTCACTTTCACCTTTGTTAAATATAGTTTTTGCGGTAGCGTTTATTTTACATAGTTATTTATGAAACGATGTGAGTTACATGTACATTTTTATGTAATGTTATTTTATGTTTGCAATACACATTTGCAGAGCGTTGCGGGTTGTAATTTATTATTAATAAATTTAATCGGTGCGGACGCCAAGTATTTTAACGAACGATTTAATTTAATTTATTATGACATGAGAGTTATTGACGTCAGTGGGAAAAAGGGAACACGCCGTCAAATTTAAAAGAAGAATTTAAATTAATAAAAGAAAAGTTTGTATAGGCCGAAAGGAGGTTATTTGGCGATAACAATTTGCTTTGTTATCTTGCAAGTCTAGTTTTATTTAGAGTACAGTTTAATGTTTAGATTTAATACTAGGCACTGTAGATTAATATATTTATATTAATATAACTTATCGATTATTTAAACGATATGCGTTTCGATAACATATGAAATACTTTAAAAAAATCAGGCTTCCGTAGCCAAATAACAAAAAACTGAACAGTTGACATTCATTATGTCTACAAAATGCTTCCTGGTGCGTGGACTATCCTGCACTTAATCGTTGCACATTTTGTATTTACAAAGATCACAAGCTTAATCTTTAATCCTGTAACTAGGTCTCGCTTATTTCATGTAATACTTCCTTCAATTAGCTCAGTGGGCTTAAAAGGCCTCTAGAGATCAAAGCTCAAGCCTTCTCGAGTCAAAGGAAAAGGCGCTTTACTAAGCATCGGGTTGATTACTTTGAACGTTATGCATTATAAAGGAAACAATCTCAATTGAATTCAATTTGTAGTAGGGTATAGTGGTATGTAAATTAAAACTTAACGTTATATATTAGTACTATCATTATTTAATTATTATACCATTATCAATTATTACTAAAATCTACATATATTGTCTAGTGTCAAAATGTGTCATTTAAATAGTCGTTAATTCTATATTCTATAATAATTCTATCCGTGCAGGAAAGGAGAAAGAATACAATTACCTGCGGCCGGGCGGCCTGTCCTAAGAGGCGACAAAACAAGCCACAGCCAGGTGGCTGGATATTTGCCTGTCTGGATGGCTGCCACCCCTGGTTTAGAGTATGTCGCCATAACAACCTAAGTTGTGTTCCAGTATTAGTGGCCAGGCTCCAGTCTCCCTTAAGAGAGCAGCAGCGCATTTGTAGCACCTTTGATGTCGCAAATGTTCATAGGCGATGGTAACCGCTTTCCATCAGATGAGCCGTCGGCCTGTCTGCTGAACTCATGCAATAAAAAAAAAACATGAATTTTCTTCAACAAAAAGATCTTTAACTTACCTTTAAATTCACTCATAGTTTTAATGTTTCTAAGAAAGAGAGGAAGTTTGTTGCATATCTCAGTTTTAACCTTAGGATATTGTATAATCACAAATAGTATTCATAGGTGAAAAATATTGGGTCAGCAGTTGCTGTGTGATGGGAAGAATGCGTGAAGAATGTGAACTGATAGCGGATTTCAAATATGAATAAAAATTCAAATTTTTTGCGTAAAAATATAACTTTATTTCAATGCATATTATATGCAATACAATGAGTTTCTCTGCAATATATTGTGCTATGACGATTTGTATCGATAATGATCTTGATATGAGTCTCGTCGACTTCAACTGAATGGCCAGATTGTTGCGCATTTTTCAATGAAAAATCACAAAGAACGATGTCTTGCAAACCCATTTTAACACTGCCTTTGTTTGAAGGCTTCATTACCATATACGGCACATAACTTCTTGTGTGCTTGCGATGCGTTCTTGCCTTTTAGGAAATATTACTATAAAATATTCTGAAGTGCACGTCTTGTTCTTCCATTTTTAAATTGGAACACAAATAAAACTAAAGAACTAGTGAATATATTTTTTAGAATTAAATGACGGGTAGAAGTTCAAAACAATAGGAAAAAATAAGGGTTCAAAATCCGTAATCACTTAGTTGCCAACCCAATATAATGAACTTCCTGAATACTTTTTCAGTAAATACATATATCTAGTTCTTGCAATTTACGAAGGTAAGCGGGATATACTTGTAATTAAACACAAGTATATCCACTTATCTCTTTATATATGATGGGTATTGTCAGCGTCCGTTTGTGCTGGTCTTTGAGAAAAAAAACAGTGTTTATCCATTAAACATTTTACTTGAAAACTGAATTAATTACTTTACATATAATAATAAACAAACAAAATTGAAATTCACTCAATTTAACGCGGCACGTGGTTGGTGGCGCAAGCGATGACATGCAAAAAGGCAAATCAAGATGGCCGCAATACGTCTCGCTCGCAACGTGTACGTTGAAACGTATTATTATTATCTTGCCACGGATTGACATTACAATATAAATTATTATTTAATCGGTCACATGTATGATTGGATGGTATGTTCACAATTGATTCTTCCGTAAAACACTGACACTTTCATAATATACACGCTTAACGAGTAAACCCCTTCATCTTTAATAGCAAGTACAAAAAATATTCGTGGACACTGTTTTTACAGGCTTATAACCTTGATTTCTTCAGAATTTTTCACTTTATAGTTTAAAAGTTAGATGTATCACCATCCCTCGCACAATTTTCACAATTTTACAAGTTAATGTCTTGAAAAAGTAATTGAAGAACATTGTTATGATTTTTTAAGACCTGTCTCATAATATATCTAATAATATCTCACACGTTGTTAATGTACCTATCTATAGTGCAAAAAATTTCAAAGCTTAGTTTTTATTTTCTTCGAAATCTCACCATATATTATTGGTAATATACATAAATAATCATTGCAAGAAATGTAATATTTGATAAAATAATTTAAAAAAAAAGATTATATAGAAAGGAAAAATTATGAAGAAGTAATACAAGATATTGAATAAAAAGAACAAGAATATGAAGAAGTAGAATATAATGATAAAATGCAGAGATATAATAAGGAAAAGCCTCTATTTTTAAGCAAACAAAAAATTTAAGAAAGTGATACTATAAAGAAAAAGGTTAACCAAGAATTTACTCCAAGAAAAGCCATTGTAAAACCAGAGCAGGAAAATGGAGAGAGAAAAGAAAAATAACAAAACCAAAATGGCGTAGATCACGAACGAGTTCAGAACTGTTGAAAATCGAATCAATTCGATATTTGTGTTACAATGCACATCACTACTATAGGTAGACATCACTCTTCTCTTGCAAGTAATGGCTTTTTGATTTTTTTTTATTGCAGGAGTTAAGTAGACAGGCAGACGGCCCACTTGATGGAAAGCGGTTACCATCGCCTATGGACATTTGCAATACCAAAGGTGCTACAAACGCGCTGCTGCTCTCTTAAAGGAGACTGGAACCTGGTAACTAATACCGGAACACAATTCAAGGTTGTTATGGTGACATCCTTTAGACCAGGGGTGGTAGCCATCCAGTCGGGTAAGTCGACCCTATCACCTGGCTGTGGGTTGTTTTGTCGCCTCTTACGACAGGCCTCCCGGCCGCAGGAAATTGTATTCTTTCTCCGTTCCTGTACGAATACTGATACTCGCCTCTTACGACGGCGCCCTGAAGTAACTGTGTTCATGTTGTAATATATATAAATAAATATACATTATTAAATATCACTATTAATTGTGTTAATTCTTTTATTAATCTAAAAGGGACCTCAAAACATAACAACACCTAATTACTTATTCTATAACAATTCAAAATTGCTGCATACGATAAACATCCTATCTCCATCTGCATTTTATTCACATACTGGTGGTACTAGGACCAGTAATTCAGGTAATAAAAGAAAAAGATATGTACACACACCATGATAAAAAGATACAAAAAATGATAATGTTTTGCACTACCAAAATACTGTACTGAAAATCCTGGATTAACTATCATAGTAAAACTAAACAGTGCATAAAATCGTAGAAAAACACAGCGTCAAAATATTTGGCACTATGCACGCAATTGCACGATGTGACATTTAAAAATCTACGTAATAAAGCTACTACCATTATTAAATTTAAAGCCAAAGTAAATTGGTATTTAAAGACAAGATTTAAGTTAGATATACAATGTAAGTCTGTCACGTCTCTCAACCATAAAACTTCATACATAATTTATCTGAACACAAAGTGAGAAAATCTTGGAAAATAATGGAATAATACGGGCTTTGAAGACTTCGTTTTTTAAAGAAAAATAACAAAACCAAAATGGCGTAGATCACGAACGAGTTCAGAACTGTTGGAAATCGAATCGATTCGATATTTGTGTCACAATGCACATCATTATTATATGTAGACAGCACTATCCTCTTGCAAGTAATGGCTTTTTTTTATTGCAGGAGTTCAATAAAAAAAAACAATTACTATAAGCGGTTACCATCGCCTATGGACATTTGCAATACCAAAGGTGCTACAAATGCGCTGCTGGACTTTTTTAAGGCAGACTGGAACATGGTCACTAATGCCGGTAGACCAGGGGTGGTAACCATCTAGTCGGGCAAATACCCTACCACCTGGCAAATTGTTGTGTTTATTGTCGTCACTGTGTAACAGAAATGTTGTTTGTCTTTTAGAGAATAACATATAATTAGGCTACGTTCCATTAGGGACTCATAACGCCCACGTTCACGACCGCGATTTTGCCCGTTCCACTTGCTTGCAGGCGTTCCAATCCTAAACCCAAGTGGAACGGCTATTTGCTTGCATGAGTACAAGAAACAGTACTGCCAAGATTTTAATAAATTTTACGTTTATAAGGTATAGAAACGTTAAGAAAGAGAATTGCAATGTTGACAATGACAGACACTGAGATTAACAATAAGGAACAAAGAGGATATAATCACTAAGCTTATCATAAATATTAAAACCAATAAAAAGGTTTGTATCTCTAAACAATCTTCTTAGGCAACACAGAAAATCAAACAGCTTTGATCTAAGTAATTTTAATAATCAATATTTATTTAAATTAAATTAAATATTTATATTTAATAATAATAATCTTTATTGTTAAACAGTTAAACATAATTTTCTATGGAACAGTCTACTGTTCTGTGACTTAATTTGATAAGATAACATGTGCTCGTGGAACGTTAAATGAATCAATTTGAAAACTGGCGAACCTTTTTGTACCACGACTGTACATTATATTATTATGGTTCGTTACATCACTC
Source organism: Dendrolimus houi (assembly GCA_039645545.1). Taxonomy (NCBI): domain Eukaryota; kingdom Metazoa; phylum Arthropoda; class Insecta; order Lepidoptera; family Lasiocampidae; genus Dendrolimus; species Dendrolimus houi. The sequence continues at coordinate 16,335,560 of CM077122.1, forward strand.
TACAGAGAAATTTATTGTAACTAAAACTACCGCAACCGGTCTACCGCCTGTCACATCCACGCCTAAAGATACAGTTTAAATATTTAAATTGGTTTGTTGAGATTTATAACGGACAAAATATAGATAACTAGATATTGTTTGTTTAACTGTCTTATTTAAAAGATTTTTATTGCAAATTTCTAGAATATTGCACTTTGTATCTTCGACACTCCAACGGTAAGAGACGGTGTAAAACAACTTTACCCCTCATTTCAATGTTATCCCGTCGTCTCCCTTCCATCATGCGACATCGGTATATGGTAGACATACCACTTATATGAACAAAGCGCTTCGCGTCCACCTTCATTATGCGCACCGCAACGGAGTGGAACTCACTGCAGGAGTCTGTTTTTCTCGAAACCTGTAACTTACCTGGTTAACGAGTGAAGAGTGCTCCAAGGAACTGTTATATCTGGTGTTAATGTGTCATTCCCGCTACCACATCAATTATAGGTGGCATATTTCATCATTTGCCAAGCTTGCTTACATCTTTCGTTTGCCTCATCTAACGCCTACTGGCGATCTTGCGGTGACCATCGGATGATGGATTATCTTTTACTTATCATTATCTGTTACATCACAGATATAAGCATTCTGTTATCATATTAACTGGGGTAGCGAGACATGTCGTTAAGAAAGGTTCCCTTAGATATCCTCATTTCGGGTTTTAACAATAAAAAAGAATGTACAAATGAGTCGTAAACGGATAGACGGACGGACATGACGATTTCATAAGGGTTCCGTTAAGAACCGAGAAATTAAAGTATCAAGTTAACTTTTCGAAATTATGGGCTCTCATTCCTTAATGATCTTCCAATATCATTAAAATTAGGAAGTTATAATTTATTGCAAGAAATTTTCAACTTAACAAGTCTAAGAAATTTCATAGAACTTACAACTCCGGAAATATTTGATGCCCACTAATTTAAAGACTAATTAAGGAATCTGTTAGAGAGTCTATTATGAATCTACTTCTTTAGTAGTCTTCAGTTCAGAAAAGTTCTAGAAGTTTATCCACCACATCACGGAAATCGACTGTTATAGAACTGATGTGGCAGTGTGTGTAGTCATAGCGTAGGACACCCTCCAGCTCGGTAGACCGACGATCTGCGTAAGGTCGCTGGTAAAGCCTGGATGAGGATGTCCGGAGACCGGGATATGTGGCGCAGACTTGAGCAGGCCTACGTTCAGCAGCGGACATGAATTGGCTGAAGAAGAATTGATGTTTCGAATAAGTTTAACTTGCGGTATACCACATACCCATTTTAGCATTTTAATCTTCGTTACATGGAGCTCGTGTTGTTTTACCCCCTCGACTAAAACAAATGGGTAGAAAGTGTCCCATTATCAAAGGTACCTCTGGGTTTCAGCGTCAAGGCTTCACGGTGAGTTACGTACGGCAAGTACAGTGACGCTTTTTTAAGACGTTGATAAGTAATCTTGCTCCAATTGATCCAACACCGCTTATCTGAGCTTTATATTCATAACCAATGCGTTTGGAGTTTGGATTCATACATCATCTAATCACGTGTTTAGAATTAAATTAGGATAACGTTTGCCCGCATCATGTACACTGTATATAGCTTTACATAAATGAGAAGCTTAGTTTATTTGTTCTTTGGCATATTTTATGTATGTTTGTTCTTTCTTAATGGTGAGTGTATACGTAAACCAACTATTGTGAGATTTAATGTATTATTACAACTTACAGATCTGTAAAAGCACATTTTATTACCTGTCAGCATTTGAACTAATTGTAATCCTTTTCTTTTCTTTTGTCCACTTTATTTATTGGCATACGTTTCTAGTTATTGTGGAATACAGCCTATTGTACTCGTTTACGTCCGCTCAAGAGCACCATTAGCCACGTGTTACGGATTATAAATAAAAGCTAATTCTAGGAAATTATGTCGACGTTACCGGGCGGGCACATTTGCATCTGTGAAGTATAAAACGATGGCCTGATCGACACAGGGGGTCAGTTGAGCTACAACTACGATCAAGGCGTGACGTGTGTACATTCGGGAATCTAATATTGACAGACTTTGCGCGTTTTATTGAATTACGACCTTCTGCATTACGTTTGGATTTGTGGTGTTCCGTTATATTTGTACCTGTGTTATACGTGTTTGTATAGTTCTAATAAACCCTACAATAATTCTAACGGCATTTTAATTCGAGTCCCGCAAACTCGTAACAATATGGACAGTTTAATGACTGACAATTTATGTACGTAGGTCATTAATATTTTGAAAAATGCTGGATTGTTTGTAAAATATAGAACTTGTACATATTCGTGTAAAGCTGAAATTGCATATTCAATCTAAATAATTACAAATTTATGCTCACAGCTTTTGTGAGTAATATACTGAAAGAGCAACTCAGTTAACCACAACATAAACATTTTGCATAAATATCGTATCTCTCACTTAAAAGAAAATAAAATTTCATTGCGAAAAATTTTTCAGCCGAATAATGCACGTATGCGTGAATATAATGTTTATTCTCTTGTTGTAAAAACAAACGATGCAAGCTTTGTCACAATGGGTTCATTTAAATGCTAACAATGCTGAAGTGAATCTTATAGTCCTACATTTCTGTTGGACATTTGCCAAGATAAAGGTTGCTATGGGTATTCATTTGGGTTGGTATTTTGAAAACATTCGTAATTTTTTTTTTACGAATTAGCTATAATTTTAGAAAAGTACATTAGAGAACATCGTCTTGGTTTTATGTATCAGTTACCTACGTCTATTTTTCTTCATTGTCAGCATAATATGTTTAACCTCAGAAAAAATTCTCAATATATTTGATGATCACAAAACATTTTGAGTAAATTAGTATCAAAATTCTGCGTTTAGATCAAGAAGACGAGAGACCGGGATATGTGGCGCAAACTTGGTGAGGCCTACGTCCAGGGGCCCAATTCTGCTATTTCAGTATCTTAGCGTTGCGAAGATATTCAAAGTACTGTTACAACTCAGGTCCCGATAAACACAAAATCCACCTGTATATCTGAAACAAAGCACATTTATTACCCGTCGGCATTTGAACTAATAACATTTAAATTCTTTTATGGTCTTCTTCTTTTGTTTACTCATTGGCATACGGCCTATTTTTGTATTGTAATCATTAGCCAGGTGTTACGGATTTAAAGTACTAGGTGATTCTAGGAAATTCGGTCCACACTGCCGGGTGGACATATTGCATTTGTGCAGTATAAAGCTATGGCCCGATTGAGGGAGGAGTCAGTCGAGCGAGAACCACGAACGAAGCGAGACGTGTGTACTACAATCGGAAATATTTTAGTGACGGACTTTGCGCGTTTTATTGTATTACGACCTTCTGCATTACGTTTGGACTTGTTATGTTCGGTTATATGTGTACTTGTGTTAAACGTGTTTGTATAGTTCTAATAAACTGAATAGTAATTCTAACGGCATATTAATTCGAGTCTCGCGACTCGTAACAGTACGATTCCATTACGATAGTTTCAAAAATTTGTATTCTATTAAATCCACAATATCTTCTCGATGGCGTCACGGCAAAATAATAGTTGAAAAAATTTGTATTACCATTAACAGAAATGGCGTTAACCGAAAGGAATATTAAAAAGCTACCAAAATTTTAAACATTTATTTTGCAAGATTCCGCTTATTAATATTTATAAAGATAGAGTGGCGGGCCCGTGGCACGCCATTGGATTGACAGAATACCGAAATCAGGCAAACCTACGATTGGGACGATAGCGTCCGGCGATTTTGACGAGATAGTAATAGCAGAATTGGGCCCCAGCAGTAGACAGAGACTGGCTGAAGAAGAAGTCTTAAAACCTTCCAAAGCTACCAACGCGTGCTTCCTGGCAAAGATTCGTTTCGTATACACACAGGTCACTTCAATGGAATGGGTCTCTGTTTGTTATCAGCCCCGGATCTTGAATTTTTTCGAGGAGGGACACAAACTTAAAAATGCCGCCCCCGCTCGCCTATATTTTTACCTCAATCGTCATCATCATTTCAGCCATCAGACGCCACTGATAGACACGCATGCGTCTGTGGTATTTTACCCTATGCCTACGCGCCCTGCTAAAAGTGTCCTTCTCAGTGGTCAAAGTTGCGTTAATGATGTGTTGTGTATTTGTCTGCGAAGTTTGAATTTGCCTCCCTCTGAATTGGCTGCCCGGAGCATGGGCGCCGGCTTGAAAGCATGGTAAATTCCGTAAAAGAACTTTCCTTTATTTTCTATGGTCTGGTGTAACAACTATTTAGAATCGTTGCTTACTAATCTTCAAAAATCTAAAACTATAAATATTTAAAATAAAATAATAGGTACATATAATTTAAATTAAAATATATGAATATCAATTAATAATAATATAAAATAAAATTTAAAAAAGTCAACACCCATAAATACCATAATGTCACACAATAATTTGATACCTATACGTAACGGAACGTCTCAAGATGTACAAAATAAACGACTGAATGACGGTAGGGCAGGCAAAAAATCATCTGGGTAGTCTCATAGACGAGACTGCGTATTTAACTGTTAAATATTTTGAAAACTATTATTCTAATATCTTAATTACTAAATACAAGCTAAACTCGTAAATGTTATTTATATTCATGTTTTAAATAAGTGCTTATTATTCCCATACAGGGAATTTGGTTGGGGGTAAACTCCTCCCAGTCTCGCTGAAATCCCTCGATTTGCCTGAGCCTCGTTTAATAGGAGTTGCGAATAAGAGACTGCCGTGCTACCCAGCATACTGCAAAGATTCTCAGGGGAGTGCGGTACCTATTTTAAGACTAGCCAGGGCAACTGATTTTTGTTTGGCAAGAAACAAATTCATACCAAGCGGGTATTTTCTTAAAAAAAGAATAATAACTAAACTAATTTTCTTAGTCTTATTTTGATCGCGTTTTATTTATTTTAAAATAAAACGTGACAGGTGTCTGGTATCGACCTCGGAGGGATCCGTTGTATATTACCCATAACTCAAGCGTAACTTGCTTACTTTTGCGATATATCTATAAGGTGTGTCTTTGACTGCCGTAAAGAAACTCATAAGTAGTATAAATAAATCCAAATAAAGTAGATAACATCAATAACAAATTACAACAACAACCTGAATAGGTTAATTTAAAAAATATTTAAGCTATCTTAAGCATGTAGAAAAGTCAAAACAGTGTTGTTAAGTGGACTAAATTCCTAATATCCGCCTTTTACCTTCTAAAGACTCCGATAGGGCCCGACCACAATATTTCATATCGCGTGCTTTGAAAATAGCGGAATTTCAAGAACGGAACTGTCAACGAGCATTTGTTTCTGTGTCAAGGGGGTACGGAAGAAACACCACCCACTCGCACTTGTAACTGAATAAAAATGCGAACCTTATATTAAGCGGTTTGTTTTCTACACAACTGATTTAAATTAAAGAAACTTTTAATTAGAAATCTTGTAAACTTATTAGTTCTAATTAGTTAATTTTTTTTTATCACATTTCAACCAATTATCAGTCAATGACATTTCATTTCATGGTTTAAAACGGGGGCCCAATTTTAAAGACTGTAAGAGCTAATATCCCGCTATCTATTGACTTTATTAGAAAGTCGTTAAGAAACATCGTTATATTCTTTTTAAGTCTGACTACCAACACCCACACGCAGACGACAATATACCTATATTGAACAAATTCAATCCTTATTTATAGTATTACACAAATTATAATTCCGATAGCCGCTTTCGTTTGCGCAGATCAGTTTATTGTTTTTGAAGTGAAACTTCTTTAGAATTGTTGCGATTTGAAAATCGATGAAACGAAAAAGTGACACGAAAAAGAGATAAACACATAAAATTCATCCTTATTTGATTCAAAACAAAACACATTTCTCTTTATCCGTTACTATTAATTTTCAGTTTAAACAAAACTTAAAGGATTTCAAATGAATTTTAGCTCTATCTGTATATACTTCAGGCAAATATTCTTTTATACGTAGATCAAAGGAAATTGTGCTTAACAGTGCGTTAAAATTTGAACTCTATGGTAGTGATTTAAAGTGTAATTAAGATTGAATTTTTTGAATGAATTATATTTATATTAATAAAAGTTAGAGAAGAATTATCTATTAGTATATTCTCTAAAGTTTCACTTCTACTGCGTGTGAACTGCACACACACACAATTTTGTTATTGCGCGAGTTCAGCAGATAGGCAAACAGCCCACCTGATGAAAAGCGGTTACCGTTACCTATGGACATTTTTAACACCAAAGACTACCAATTTACAGCCGCTCTCTAAAGGGAGACTGGAATCTGACCTAATGCCGGAATACAACTCAAGGTTGTCATGGCGGCATACTTTAAACCAGGTATGGTAGTCATCCAGTCGGGCAAATGCCTTACCACTTGGCTGTGGGTTGTTTTGACGCCTATTACGACAGGCCGCCCGGCAGCAGGAAATTATATTATTTATCCATTTCTGCACGGAAATAATTGTACTTTATTCGCAAGGATAAAAGGCAGAGTGGTGCTTACTATGCATGCTTAGCTCTGTCCTGCTTCCGCGATTTCGTACACTATCGCACGTAGTAAGATTAGTTTATTACGCAGTTACATCAAGGGGGAATAATTATTTTTGTAATCTACAATATTATAAAATTGTAAAAGTGTAGTCTTTTGTTTCTTACATTTTTTGTGTTTGGCTGTTAGTTCGGGATTTAGGCCGATTTCGATGCAGTTTTCGCTGATCGATAGTAAATTTCCTTTATATGCCGAGAATCCTACGGGAATTTTCTTGGGAGAGGTTTAAAGGGACCAGGACGATTTCTTTTTATTCCGATGCAAAATTTTCACCGATCAATAAAATTTTTAGCAAGACAATTTTAGTTGTGTATGCCTTTAGTAACATTACTTATCCCGAGTTTTTACGGGATTTTCCGGGATTTATGTATCTTCATACTAAAAAATCCATTACCCTGGTGAAAATAAACTTTGATTTTATATTTAGAAAAATAATTGTAATCTTTTTTATCTGTCTGGCATGGACAAAGTCGCGGGCAAATGCTTAGTACTGTCCATACAATAACAGAACAGTCTTATTTTTTTCACGATTAAACTTTGTAGCGCTGAACAGACTACCTTTCTGTTAAATTTCATCTATTTAGATGCAGTAGCTGTGACATGCACAGACAGTCGGATGCATGGACAGTCGGATATGACTATTAAATAATGGTTCGGTTTTTTGCCAAATATGGCCCCGGGACCCTTGAAAATGTAGTTCTACAAAGTAGAAAACTTTAAACAGTGGATGGACTACACAAGAATAGTAGATTGTAGAGTGTCACGAGAGATGAAAGTGACCTATTTAGACATGAGATAATTTGGGGCACGAGCGTAGTGGGGGCGCTAATAGTTCAAGTTCCCAAATAAGCCTTTCACCCAAGCTTAACACTCTGCTTTTCATTTCGAATATGAGGAAAGTAAATAAAAACTGATTAGTTAAACAACAAACTACTTCTCTAAAAAAATCAGGCGTTAAATCCATATCTAAATCTGGTCATGACATCAATCAATGAAATGTCATCACGTACGTTACACATGAAACGTCAAGTATTTTTTTAGGTCAAATATTTAAGTCAAAATATGTAATTTAAATAAATTACAGTGAAAAGTAATTTATGAGTATAAAATTGTTGATATTTTTTATTAAAATTTAGGCTGCGATTTAACAGTGGCTGTATAAAAGCTAGGACATGAGTCGCATGTATTATCTATGGGTTGTGTAGTTTTTTAAATTTTGACAGCAGGGAAAATAGTTTCCAGGAATGAAAAGTACTGTTTTTATCCCTGTGATCAAGAACACTAAACGTACTTTTAGAATATGAGAAATTAAAATAATATATACAACCAGCTTATGTTCAAATTTGAAAATCGTTCTAATAATAATACCATGGAAAAAGAATAGTGTTACAATTGGGCCACCTGCTGAATTAAAAACAAAGCACATTTATTACCCGCTCGGAGTTTGAGATAATTAGATAGAAGCGCTTTTATGATCGTCCTCTTTTATTTACTTATTTATTGGTTGTTGTGAAGAGCAGCCATTGTACTCGTTTATGGCTGTTGGCAGGTATAATTAGGCAGGTGTTTCAAACTAATTCTAAGAAGTTATTGTTTTGCGTCGAGGCATATTGTATTTGTATAGAATAAAAGGAATGCCCGAACGGAGCAAGAGGCAGTCAAGCGAGGATTACGATACGAGCAAGACGTGCATTCGATAAGCGATATAGTGACCGACTTTGTGCATGTTATTTAATCCTGCAGTTTGTAGTGGTTGTATTCAGTTATATTTGTACCTGTTTTATACATGCTTGTACAGTTCTAATAAATTCTATAGTAATTCCAACGGCATTTTAATTCGAGTCCTGTAGCTCGTAACAACATTATAAACAATTCATGGAAATTTTATTCCATTCGAAGCGATAACAGAATAAATGTGTTAAACGAACTAAAATAAAAGGTTTAGGCGATATTGATATTTGGGAAGGTAAAATAAAGGTTTCCCCGAACTCCTTTATAGGCATTTCTTTCATGTAAGTTTTCTCCTATTTTGTGTAACGTTATGCGGTTTTTCTACAATAAACTTGGCAAATATTTTAAGGGGTTTCTGGCAGGAACTTGAAAAGCGATATCTTAGTGTGAATTTTTATATACACACTAGGATATGCCTGCGACTTCGTCCATGCTTGACTTGAAATTCCCACGGGATTCCCGTGACACAACGTACCGCAGCATTCAAAAAAGAATGTAAGCTATCGTTTTAGTGAAAACTGTGTCGAAATAAGCTCGAAAAACCAAAAACCGCTCCTGGGAAAGTTCTCGTGGGATTCCCGGGGTAAACAATATCAATGATTTTATTACATAAAAATTGCTATCGATTAGTGAAAAAACTTGGAATTCGACCATCATCAGCGAAAACCACATGGAAATCGACCCTGTAGTTTTTACGTGAATCCTGAACAAACAGACAACTGACAAACAGATAAATAGGCAAACAGACAATAAATTAAAAAAAAAATTGCATCGTGTTTTCAATCGTTTATATAATCTATTCCAGATGTTTTTTTTTTAAATAGCCTCACTACAGACACGGCATGTTTATAATTTTGTAATACTATAGATTAAGATCTGTATTCTGGTGTTTTATTTTCGACATGAGTGAAAGATTGTTCACCGTATGTTTATCCAAAATGATAAGACTTATATCAAACAGTACTTCCTTTATGTACCGATATCACCTAATCACTGCTTTATATTTAATATTCCTTTAGCCTTCTGAGTGCGACACACAATATTTTCAGTCGTCGCTATTACTTTATGTTTTGTTATATAAATGACTAACTTCTGCCCGCGACTTCGTCCACATGGACTAGTTGAAAAAAAAGTAAGTTAAAAAACCTCCCGATTTTGAAACATTCATCATTTGTGCTCCGCTCCTATTAGTCTTAGCATGATGATATATAATCTATAGCCTTCCTCGATAAATGGGCTATCTAATACTGAAAGCATTTTTCAAATCAGACTAGTAGTTCTTGAGATTAGCGCGTTCAAGCAAACAAACTCTTCAGCTTTATATATTAGTTAAGATAAGATTCACCTAGAACAGAGGTCTCAACCTTTTATAGACTACCGCCCCCTTTACAAGAAAAAAAAACCAATACCCCCTTTTTAGACAATAGTCAATTATACCAATTTTATATGTCTGCCTATTATCTATTAATAAACACAAATTAAAAATTATTTTTCTCTCTCTCTCTCTCTTTAATCATATTCTTCGTGGCCGTGGCTGACAGGTGTGATTATTAATTATTATGATAAGATAAACTACGGCTGGATAAAATGTTTTTTCATGAAAATAGAGGTATTTTCAAAGTATTTAACTATATTAGATTTCTAATTAGGTAAATACGCCGTGACCGCCTCTTGACTATCATTACGGCCACTACGAAAAGTTCCAGCGCCCACTCGGGGGCGGCACCGCCACCTTTGGGAACCTATAATCTAGAAGATACAATAATTATAATAACTTGCATTAGTTGTACAAAATATAGCATTAAATGTGTTTATAATGCTTATTTTAGACAGATCAATCAAATAGAATCAATGTGGTTTGAAGGCACAGAAACGAAAGGACACGATGATGTTCAATGACCTTGAATGATTCCAAGTTTATGTTTATACGGGTCACTTTGGTTGATTTATCCAAATTGAAAGATAAAAATGAACTGTCTAGTATGGGCTTTATAAAGTCGTAAGGGCTTACGGTCTTATTCATAGAGAGTTAGAGTAAGTTTGAACGCTTCTTTAAAAATCATAAAGAAGCGTTCAAACTTACTCTAACCCTCTATGAATAAAACTGTTAGTAGATAAGGCACTTAGGTCTTATTCCAAAGATGTCAGTCTAGATCTCTCTCATAGTAAGTTTTTGTTCGCCAATCTTATACATATAATTACATATTAAAATGACAATAACAAGAAATAAGATTAGTAAATAATTTAAGTGTGTAAAGAACCAAATAATTATTTAAACTAAGACTATCTCTATTAGGGGAATTAAATTAAGTAATTATTTTAATGAAGTATGCTCAGTCTCTGAGTATAGCTGCAATTATTCTCGGAAATAAGATAAGTTTAAAAAGCTTTTTGCGAATTTCATCATGAATGAAATTTAATTTGCTTCCTTCAAGAGAAAAATTCAAAAGGACATGAAATGTAATTTAGTTAACAAAAAGACTGTTGTCAGTCCCATCTGGTGTCCTCTCCATTCATTGTGCACAGTTAATAACACGTAAGTTTGAGTAAAATGAATATTAATGTATGACGGGTATGAATATGTAAAATATACTTTGTACTCTGGTTTTATATTATCGTGAATAATTAAAGTGTCATGTGCAGTCTCTTTGACGTTCGCCATTTTATATTAATTTTTTTGGTTATCACGTTGAGAATGAAACAATTTCTTATGATATTATTCATTATATACTTATGCTGAATAATAAAATTTATTACTATTCCATAATTGAATTTTTTAATTGATTGATTGCAAATAATAAATGAAGATGTAGTAACTATTGTATAATTTCCATTGGCAAGTATACGATGCCATACTACGTCAAGCCATCATTTCTTGATAAGGCCGCCCATTGTTCTAATGGAAATGTCTTTATATTAAATGTCTAGGTTTAAGTTATGGTAAACAATAAAGAGTTTTCATTCATTCATTCATAATTTAATACATGTAAATATAGTTATATAATTAATAGTTGATTACAGTACATTAGGCAAACAAAAAGGAGCATAAAAACACGGGTAAAAGACCACATTGCCGACATAAAACACACAATGCGATCAATGAACACACGCTGGATAAACCCAACCACTACATCAGATTCGATAACCCACAAATCTTCGCAAAAGAGAATCGTTTCATACCTAGAATGACGCGTGAGGCTATTGAAATCAAAAAACACCCAAATTTTAATAGAGAAGATGGTTGGTAAGTACTACCTGTTTGGGATCCGATCATCAAAACCATTAAGACCCAAACCCAGCAGAAACCAAGTGCCAGACCTCAGGACACTGTGAGCTCTTTCTGCGTACACCGGAACACAAACAAACTTGACTGTCAATTTTTTTTATTTTTACTTCCATCCATTTTAATATTATATAAAATTATTAGAGCTAAGGCATGTTTGCTGAAGAGTTTCATGCGCCGCTTCTTCTCTTCAAGCCATAACATGTTGTGAAGCGGTGGTAAATTAGATTAGGCTCCCATAGAGTAAATAATAACTATAAACAAAATTAAAACTAAATAATTAAAATGAACAAGTTGGAGGTAGGATAAATAAAACTTTAACAATACTCGTTGACACTTGACATCTTTGTCTTCCGTGAACAAAAATCAAATAAATTAGCGTGCTTAAAACCGTTAAAACGTAGTTTTATTAATATATATAGTTCGCTTACCAAATCTTTTAGTACTTTGTTTTCGACGTTTAGAAAATATTTTAAAAGCAAATGCTTAGTGAATAAACTACATCTCGAAAACCAGCGCTATTCTACTGTCCATAGCAAATATTTGATAGGACGATAAAATGCCATATAAATCATTCCCGTTGGTAATTCGAGGGACCATTCTCATATGCTGTCAGAAATACGACCTATAAAACTTACCAACGCTTTCAACGTATAAACAAATTTTCGTAGTAATTTTTTTATGTAGTAATAACTAGCACAACAATAAACTGCACCTATCAATCTTACTATCCTAAAACATAAGACTTAGACCGTGTCCCCATTAGTCGAACACTGGGTGGCTAACTGTTCAGCCAGCGAAAAGTCAGCCGCTCATTGTTGGTCTAATAGGGACACGGCCTTAATATAAAAAAAAACTATGAGTAATTTGTAACCTTTGCTATTATATGACGGTAACTGGTATTAGATGTTCTATTCATTGTTACCTTAAGAATATATTCTACATCAAATTTTTAATTCTTGTTTATATATAGATATACAATAGCACGATTTGGGGGAAAGCTAAGCCCGTGTTAGAAAAATATTTAACCAAGTTATAGGTATTTTACTGACGCCAAAGGAGAAAATTCTTATGGCAGCTCTCACACTTCACTAAATATTGAAACTTTTAACACGAATACAAAGTTCTTTCTTAAATAAAATCAATATCCCAGATCTACTGTTATTTTTGAACCAATATTTTAAGGCTTTTTAACTTTCTGTGAAGCTAACATGACAATTATTTGGCTCTTGCAAAATACTATCTGTGCTTAATGATTTATGGGCTCCAAACATATGAAAAAATAACTCACGGTCAAGTTAATTATTATGAAAAAAAAGCGATAAAATGTCTAGAGTATAATTTTATACAATGATATAAATAGATATCATACTTCTTTTGAAATAATTATGGTAAAAGTAATTTAATCACTGATAACAGCGACCCCTTTTATTTAAAACCTTTTCTCGTTAAAGTGACGAAAAAGGGAAATTTAGTTAATTTATTAAAGAGCCTGTGCCATTTGTAAGATGTTTTCGTTTTAAGTTAAACTTCATAGAAAACAGGAATATAAAGTTGAAATTGATATTACAATTAAGGCTTTCTACCTTATCAAATATGGCTATCGTCTTAGATGTAATTGGTAAGTCCATACTTGTTTGCCTTCGGAAGTTCAACTATACCCCACTATTATCACTGAGCGATAGAATGTACATTTTATTCAGAAAACAGATACTAATTTACAGCTAAGTATTTTCTATCTAAATAACTATATCCATTTAATTGTTTCCTCACAAATTGTTAGCTCTATGGCCTTCTAGTAATTGCAATTTTACAATTTAATGCTTTACTAACTGTAGATTATATTATATTATAAAATAAGAATTGACAAATATCGATTGTTTTAAATGTGATGACTGATTATACCTCGGTTTGCGCCATCGATACCTAGTGGACATATCATTGGTAAGAAGTAAAGGTTTTGCCTTCACCTTACTTTTGCGCAACGCTTTCGAGTGGAATAATTTGTCGGAGTCTGTGTTCCCTGATTCACATAAAACAGGGGTCAAGTCACAAGTGAATAGATATCTACTACGTAAGCGTGCTGCTCCATCCTAAATTGCATCTTCACTTCACATCAGGTGAGATAGCTGTCAAACGCTAACCTATACCACGATAAAAAGATTATGTGTGTGTGTGTGTGCAGTTCACACGCAGTACAATTAAAACTTCAGAGAATATACTCAGAGATAATTTTTTCCTAACTTTTATTGATATAAATATAACACTTACCTTTAGCCTACTTCCGTCAACATATTATAACTCAAAAACTCAATCTAAATTACACTTTGTATCACTAGGATAATGTCCAAAATTCAATGCACTGTTACGCACTATTTCCTTTAATCTACGTATAAAAGAATATCTAATTTAAGTATGTATATACAGGTAGAGCTAAAATTCATTTGAAATCTTTTAAGTTTTATTTAAAACTTAAAAGCCAGGCCCAAATCCTTGAGCCGCTTCGCCCATGTACGCAACGGTTAGCTAGAACGTTTCTCTTGCACACTGTGGGTTTGGAATGAACTTCCAACTGAAATTTTCCCACAACGCTACGATATGTAGTTTTACCAAAAAAAAGTATCATAAAATTGCTTCAAAGCTGGCAGCGTGTGGGTGCCATCTCTGGTGTCGCAAACATCTACAAGCAACGACAACCGCTTTCCATCAGGTGGGCCGTCAGCCTGTTTGCTGTACTCCAGCTAAAAAAAAAGAAATTATCCACTGTTTATCATTTACTAATTACCAGTAATCCATGTAAAGTAAGAACGGGTTTACATTAGGTCGGACCGACAGTTTTACCGGCACGTCAATGGTGTCGGATGCATATTGGCATAATTACGAGGTATTCTAATAGCGTTATTCACATTAGGGCGACCCGATAAAACTGTCGACGACGACACTTTTGCCGGATTTTTAGCCACGATTTCTGTCGGGTATAATAATGTATAAATATTGGCATACTGCTTTCTATAGCGGCGTTCACATTTGTCGACTCATAGCGACGAAGCCACTCGTCCCCACCAACGCATTTTCTCGCTTTCGCCAGCAGCTTTCCGGTTTGTACGCAGCGAGAACACGTTTAAACATGGGCGAAATTAATATACAAGTTTTTATTTCTCTTGTGGAAGACAAGAGTGGCTGTGGGATAATCATTCTTAATTTGCTTATTAACGTTTGAAATGTTTTAACTTCATTTAGCTCAGCAATGATTGGGCGCATCCAATAGTACATTTTTGTTTTCTTCTGTCTTCTATTTAAATACTACATTACGACCAGAATGTCGTCGTCGTCCATTGTATATATAAAAGCCAACTCATAACTTCCGGACAGCGACCGCAGCGACTGGATGTTCATATAAGGTTGGACCGACAGCTTCAGGTCTCTACTATATTATCATACAAATATGATTTCATATCAGTCAAATTCTATGATCATATTTAAATGATGCTGCTCTTCATTTTTACATATTACACTTACGATCATATAAACGTTATACTTTATCAAGATATATAACGATTTAGGCGTGTTTTCCGTTGCTACGTGTGCAATTTTATTAATAGAAAAAACGGTCAATAAAAAAAAAGACTAAAATAAAAGACGTATTTGCGTTAGATCGTAGTAAGGTGAGCAGAGAGAGGGGTCGATAACACCTTATCCGAATAACTTATATCGAAGATAAAAAAGTCTTACGAAATCTACAAAATATTCCAGTCGAAATTCTTGCATTTTGACGCTATTTTTGAAGTTAGACGGGGGATATGATCATATTTATACGCTTGCTGTCAAATAAGATCCCTTAACTATGAGCATAGATAATATGAATCACTTGTAGTTATTATACCGTCATAGGCTCTTCATATAAAAATAACTCATACTTCTCTGATCATATTTCTATGATAGTCTGTCTAATAAGGCTTTTAACCTGAACAGCAAGACCTGACAGTCTGCCAACGGTAAAACTGTCAGTTCGACCTAATGTGAACTTAGCCTAAGAAGTACATATGTTCACAAATATTATTATTACTCTAAATAAACGTCTTTTCTATGCAGTGTAACAAAAATTTTACGACGTAACAAAATGTAGATTTTCAGGCTTCTGTTCGTTTGTGGCGAGACCAGGGCTGGTTTACAAGTGGGCCCTCAAGAGTGCTAACGAGGCTCGGAACAAATGAAAATCCACTCATCTATGGAGGACAACAGCTTGATTCTATTTATAAAACCTACTTTAGTGGCAAAAAGGAAACATGGGATGTTTGCGACGTTTTTCTTTTACGTCCCTGTTCCATATGGGATAATGTTAGTATTAGTGACTTTGAGCAAATGCGTCTTATTTATAGCGTTAAAAATAACGCCGTCAATGGTTAGCTACATGAATGTATATACATGCGTTATCTGTCAATGCTTAAACGTCACTTATCCCAAAAATTGTATTTATATTGTCGTTTTTTTTTGTATGGAACGAGTTCAGCAGACAGGCACTTGATGGAAAGCGGTTACCATTGCCGATGGACATTCGTAACAAGAAAGGTGTGCAACACCAATGTGCTGCCGCTCTCTAAAACGAGACTGGAACCTGGCCACTAATGCCGGATCGCAACTCAAGGTTGTTATGGCGGCATACTTTAGACCAGTAGTAGTAGTATGTATAATTATGAGTTTTTCAAGAGAGCAAAACTAGTATATAAAATATTGAGCATTAGTTTATTAGTATGTTTATTATGTTATATAAAATCAGTGAAAGCGACCCAGCCCCGGGCATCTCGAGTTCGCCCGGGGCTATGTGTTTAGACAATAAAAAAAAATGGTTAACGTCATTAATAACAATGTCGCAAAATATTAATAACGCATTAAACCCATCACTATATCTGCATGAAACGTACACTAGTACTAACATTATCCAGAATGAAACAGTGGCATTACAAGCCTTTTTTTGAGCACAGTCGTCATATACTTTGCAATCCTTATTTATAAACGGTTATATAGATAGACGAGCTTCTGCCCGCGACTTCGTCCACGTGGAGAGTTTTTTAACTATCCCACGGGAACTCTTTAATTTTTTGGGATCAAAAGTATCCTATATGTTGACCAGGGATATAAGCTTCCATCATACAAAATTTCATTTAAATCGGTCCAGTCGTTTCGGAGAGTAGCCGGTACAGACAGACAAACAGAGAAACAAAAAATTTGAAAAAAATCTAAATTAGTTCTATTTAACTTCTTACATTCCCCTGACTCGGTTTTTATAATTTTTTTCATTGTACAGAAATTCGACCTCTACAGTTTTATTATATGTATAGATAGATAGATATACATGTCCTTTTCGTGGAAACTTGAAAGTTGATCATTTGCTTTACAGCTTGTCTATAGCCTATATTATTATGCAAAATAGGGCAAAAAAACTGCCTAAGCGGTATAAATCCTCTATCAGTTTTTGAACTGTTGATACGAGTGAGTACTTCTTATTTGGAGTTTAAAGTCTACAACCATAAATACGAAATCATATACCTTCTAACAAACTTTAATTATCGCAGAAGTAAAATATTTAAAAACAAGGAATTAAAATATTCCCTAGATCGGCTAGGAAATATGTTAATTACTATTTGTAAAAAAATAATGATTCCAATTATACGACCCAATTAAGTTGGTTCAGGTGTTTAAAAATTGCGGTATAATTTCAATGTTTTACTATAAAAGTCGCAAAAACAATATGTTTAATACGTTTTTGTTAACTTGGCCCCTATACATCATGCATCAATGCTTCTCCAGTTCTTCTTTAGTAATTAAAAATATGTAGTTTAAAAAAACTGTCAAAACACCGTCTAATGTAACATAAGCTAAGTTGTAAGGAAATAAAGTAATTGACAAAAAATAATACTTAATATATAAAAATGTAGTAAAAGCATATGAGGCTTTTCACATTTTTCTTTTGTCTATAGCGTATTTTTAGCATTATTATATCTACGTAAAATTGTGTATCTCAGCGAGAGCGTATTAATTAATGGATTACATAAAAAAAATTAGTTGTCTAATCTACAATTAAATATTCATAGTTAATTTTACTCAAATAGTTAATTAAATCGTTCCTAATATTTGATCTGGTGTTATGTTGTGATTCGTTCGATGGATTCGAGTCGTTAGAACTTGTAACATTGTAAGTTAATTACCAAATGACGACATAAAAAAATATTTAAAAATAAACTACTTTTATTTAGACAACACTTTTTTGATAGTCGTGCACAAATACATCTCATTACTTGCCTCTTCGATCATTAACAATATTCCTTAATGCTTGGAAAAGGCGTAGACTGGGAATTCTGGATACAATTTATCTTAATTAAAGCCATCAACACTGTACAAAAGGTAGGTAAATATTTTACTTATTATATTAATTAATAGCGTTTTGTATGTACCCATTATTATAATGAATTAAAACTCTATTACCTAAAATTTCATGTTAATCACATTGTCTATTCATTTACATAATTGATTTTAAATTATTCATAACTTTATTGGTTATAAGTTACGCGGCCCTGACTATTTAAAAACATTAAATAATGGCTGTATGTATTCAGCGAGGTGATGCTGCCAGCCTTCTAGGCACACTGCCCAGTGACAGCAGTCTGGTCGGGCTGAACCGATTGTAATTTTTTTTAGTGTAGGTATTCTATTATTTTTAGTGTATATATTTGTTAGGGATTTGTTTATATTGTTACGAGTTGTAGGGCTTGAATGAAAATGCCGTTGGAATTATTATATAGTTTATTAGAACTATGCAAACACGTATAACACACGTACAAATATAACCGAACGCAATAAGTCCAAACGTAATGCAGAAGATCGTAATTCAAATATACGCGCAAAGTCCGTCACTAAATAGATTACCGAATGTACACAAGTCTTGCTTCGCTCATGGTTATCGCTCGACTGCCTCTTCCTCAATCAGGCCGTTGCTTTATACTGCATAAATGCAAATATGTCTGCCCGGTAAGCGTCGACGCAATTTCCTAGAAATCGTAATCTGCACACCTGGCTAATGACTGCCATAAAAGATTACAATACACAATGGGATATTTTTTAATCACAAATTTTAAACACAAAGTAAACAAAAGAAGTCCAAATGCCGAAAAGGTAATAAAATGTGTTTCTACAGGGCTGCAGGTGTGAATTTGCCTTTCTCGGCACCTAGGTCGTAACAATATGTAAGCTCGTCAGAGCCGTAGAAGCTCAGGAAGGTTTTATTCATCAGAATTCATTATGGCATGGCGTGGATGGTGTGGCGAGTGATGGTGGAACAAAGTAGTTGGATTAAGAACTTTTAGAAAAAGGTAGAAGATTCTGGAAAGAAAAGACAAGGACAGATACATGTTAGAAAGTAATAGACTATAAACGAAAGTTCTAGAATAGAAAGTTCGGGAAGGAAAAGACAGAGATAGATAGATGTACAGAAAGGGATGGATAGCAAATAAAAGAATAACGCAAAGAAGATCGAAATTACGGGTTCCAGAAGATTCTTCCGGGTACATAAGCAGCGTAAAGCGCACCTACCGGGCAGTTTAGAGTTGAGTTCAGTTCAAGATAGTGAAGCGACAAATGCGATAGGAAAGAGTTGGAAGAAGAGTTTAATAGAAGACAGTGACGAGTTTGGTGGTGAATTTAGTGAAAAGTTTAGTGAAGGAGGAGTTTCGCGTAGTTTAAAAGGAGGTCCGGAAGCGAGCTACGTGCGGTAAATTGTGAGGTGAACACTGCAGCAGCAGAAGGTGTGTCTACGCAATATCAGCGACGGTATTCTGAGAGAGACATCTTATCGTCGGTACAGTGCATCGTTCGTTGTGTGTAGGGACACCCTGCAGAGAGGAGGAATCACGCACGGCTGTGTAAGTCAATAAAAGCGTTTAGTTAAAAACTGGTGTTTTCTTCCAATCCTAAATGCGAATCCCCGCTCGCACGTAACAATATGAATGAATATATTTATTAAATTAATATCTTTTATAACGTTCAATAACTACTTTTGTAATCCAACAAGGAAATCACTCTTGAAATTTACATTAATTACTCTATAATTCACTTTGATTAATGGATAACGATTCGTCGAATACTTGGTGCGCCGGCGACCATTCCCAAGAAGAGGTTCTGTTTCTTGCCTTTAGATTAGCCGCCTCGCCTCTACAGATACGACGCTTCGTTAGAGTGACATTGACAAACTATCACTCTTGTGAATGACATTACAACGATTCGTCTACTCATAGTATAGTTTTATTTTTAACTAGGGCATATGCCCGCGATTTCGTCCACGGTTGACTTAAAATTCCCGCGTGATTCCCGGGATACAAATTATCGCAGCATTTAAAGAAGAATGTAAAGTATCGTTTTAGTGGAAACTGTGTCGGAATAAGCTAATTTTTATGCACCTGAATATCTTCAAACCGTGCGGGATTCCCAGGATAAAAAGTGTTACATTTTATTACATAAAATTTTCTAACGGTCAGTGAAAAAACCGCATTGAAATTCGAATCCTTTTTTTAATCTGGGCATTTAAAGTCATTCTCAGAAAAATTCCTGGGATAAAAACAGTGCAGATTTCAAATCTAAGAATTTTCTGTCGATAAGCGAAAACTGCATCGAAATCGGCCCAGTAGTTTTTACGTGAATCCCGTACAAACAGACAAGAAATCTAAAAAAAAATTGCTTCATGTTCTCCATGGTTTGTATAGTCTATTTCAGTTGCTTTTTATACTGTTTTTTTTTAATAGCTTCAATGTAGTGACATGGAATGCTTAGGATTTTTTAATATTATAGATGAAGTAGCTGTACCCGGCAGACGTTGTACCTACTGCCTAAAAAATAAAAATCTAGAACCCGATTACAGCGCCATCTACCGGGACTAAATGATCGACGCGCAATCAATAATAATGGCCGAAAACGGTTTATGCCCTAAACTTTAGTGAGTGAGAGAAAGCTTATTGTGTGAGAAAGACAGCATACAGGCTTAGTTCTCATCCCTACTCCGTGCTGTTTACGGGGTGCGAAGTGACACCGGTAGATGCCAGGCGGGAATAACTGATCGAGTGGTAACTGATCAAATTATCGACCGCCGAGAGTAGAAAATTATTAAAGTACTAATATCGCTATTAAAAAATAGGGGCTGGCGGTAGAAGGGTGAAAAATTAGGGTTGTATGTATTTTTAAATGCTAAATCATAATAAATAAATAAGAAATTTTGTCAAAAACTAAAAAAAAATATTTAGGGGTGGGTCACCCTTATCATTTAGGGGTATGAAAAATAGATGTTGGCCGATTCTCAGACCTACCCGATATGCATACAACATTTCATACAAATCGGTTTAGCCGTTTTGGAGGAGTTTGGTAACAAACACCGCAACACGAGAATTTTATATATTAGATTATTGTTATTGTATTGTAATAGTAATTATGGATTGTTTTTGGCACTAAATTTATTATTATTTAATTGAATTACAAATTTTATATAAAAGAAAACTATTTTATTGCCAAGCTGGCAAGCAGGTAGACACCTCATCTAATGAGAAGTGGTTCCCGTGGCCTATAGACCTTGCAACACCAGGAGCGAAGCCAACGCCTTGCAAGTCTTTAGAATGGGGTAGAAGAGGTGGCATAGAGGTATCGTATCAGACAGGAGAAATAGGATAGAGGAAGTGGGATGGAGTATTGGAATAGAGGGTAGGGGATGTGGGCCATCGGACCTATCACTCATCGCACGAAGGACGATTAGTTCGGCTAATCGTTTCACGCCAATATTCTGAGAGCGGGATATCACACCGATCGAGTGGGCTGTAAGATTTGTAATCAAGATCATGATTTCAGCATGGCTCTACTACGTCAAGAATATACACAATTTTACATTTTATCATATTCAAGTCACAATTGTATTATAACTAGTTGTACAACATGCATGCCACTTACCATATTTTTATATAGTAAGTATAACTCTTCTGTCTATGTGTGTGTCATTGAACCCCTCCTAAACGGTTGGACCAATTTTGATTAATTTTTGTTTTTGTATTTTATCGATTTTTTGTTTTGAATTAAGTTGGTCCCTCGGTGGTTTAAATCAATAATTGGACCAAGTAGGTGGCGGTGTAATCGGGACCTAGATATTTATATTTTAGAGCAGGACAGGACAATATCTGCCGCATCCGTTAGTCAAAGGAAGAAAGAAAAAATGTTTATTTATAACTAAATACAAAACAAAATATACTTATAAATAATAACATACAATTAGGAAGTGGAGGTTTAAATCGCTCCAAACTCAGCATGTTGCTATTTGAATCAACCAGCGCTGGTCTTCCGCAAGGGCCTGTATATCACGGATAGAGAAAACAAAAAACAAATAAAATACGACCAGTACTATTAAAATACAATATACTTATGTATAAATTAATACTACGAGGCGAATTTTTAAACAAGAACGTAATAAAGCTTAAAAACAATATAACAATGTCAAATTGAATGCAAAAATTTCACTTTATTCTACTAAACAAACCATGCCTCTAAGTAACCGTTTTTAACATTATATCTGTCAGTATGTAGGTTTATGTTATATGCTCCAAAGAGGAAATTTCTAAATTGAGATTGAACATAGACAGCTCAGATTTGGCAGCGTTATACGAAGTCCCTCGGCAATGGAAGAGGCCTGTGCGTGAGGCTTACGCCTGCCAGGGCACGCGGAGCTGAGAATCCCATTTATCCGTAGCCCTCACATAAGGCGCAGGACGGAACAGCCCGGGGTTTTAGTGGGTATCCCTAACTGGGGAGTGGCAATAGCGTGGCACTAGTTCTGACTGGGCACGCTAGTGCCACCCCCGATCTGGCGAATCCCAAACACGGGTCGCGAATCATCCCCCCAGGCTTCTGTGCCTGTCGCGGCTTAGTCCTCAAACATATTTCCCCTCCGTATTTAAAGGAACGTTTTGATTTCCTACATCTTTCTCATTCCCATTATTTGCGCTTAAGTAATAATCTCTCCTTAATGACACCTGTACACACTTCTTCTTTCGTAGATAACTGTTCACAATAGAGGCTGTCCGTTTATGGAACTCACTGTCAACAACATCAACATCAGACAAGCTAAATCCATATTGTCTTTTAAGCTGATAGTTACTAAATATCTTTGGTCCTCACAAGTCTAAAACATGCTGCTGATTTTATATATAGTATGCTATATTGTATTTTTGTATAGTATATTATTCATTACTTTTTATTTATTGGAATGTTTCATATTATTTATTGTCTTCACCGCCCCTGTTGTCTTAATATTTTCCTTAGTTTAGGGGGTTGCCTGGAAGAGATCGCTTTAAGCGATATGACCGCCCTTTGTTCAACATTCACTGTACTTAGTTTTAAGAACGTAGTTTTAATTTTTGGCTAAAAAAGGCAGTGTTTTATAAAAGCCAATCTATTCTATCTAATACTATTCATTTACTAATTTCATGATGTACATTAATAACAAATCAGATATAACCTAAAACTTAGTAAGAAGAAAACTCAACGGAAAAGCTGAAACACGTTACTTTTATTGTTTCTTATCAAAAGCCTATTTTCATAACCCTATTTTATCTCTTTTAAGAAAGATCCTTTAAGCGGCTTGGTCATAAAAAGATATCAAACAAATAGAGAAAGTACACAAAAATACTTTTATGTCGCTCTGATAGTGCTCGAGATTAGCGTGTTAAAATGATAGGAATATATATTACTGATACATGTACAGTCAAGTTCATTAATATATAAGCATAGAAAGGATTCAAAATAATATAAGCATTAGAATGTTACAAAGATATCCTTACAATCAAACATATCAATAATTTGTGGTCAACTTTTAGATTAATTTATATGTGACAGACTCCGTTCAATAATATGTATGCATTACGATCATAATTATGTGTGCAGTGATAAATTCATAAATATTTTGAATTCGGTTTACGTTTAAACTTGTCTAAATTGTCAGGAACAGTCACATAATACATTTTATGAAACCTTTCGATCTCTTTAGTCAAAGTTTGCGATTGACAACATTACTTACTGGTTGAAAAGATACATTTGATTTTTCAAAGGTAACATGTTCATACTTATGACATTTAACTAATATTTCTAAAAGATACATTACAATTTCGTCTTCTTTGTTTATTATTAAAAATGTATAGAATTGATGAACACACAAAACATAAAACAGGATGTGTGAGGAAGGTATTGCCGAAAAATTGGGAATATCAAGAAATACTGTTTTTTTGTGGTGGAGAAGTTGGCTGGAAGGGTGGTGTAAAAAGATATGTGTCGTTTGGTCGACCTAGGAAAACAACTTACGAACAAGATATGCAATTGCTGGAAAATGTTAGAAATTCAAGATTTATCAGAACATCTACATTTGCAACAGAGTTCGGTGTATCCCGATTAATTATACGACGAAGACTTAATGAAGCGGGACTTCATCACAGGATTCCAGCTAAAAAACCTATATTGACAGAAAGGCACAAATTGTTGCGTTTAAATTTTGGGGAGGTTAAAAGCAAGAGACCTCGTGGTAGATCTCCAAATAGGTGGATTCACCTGATTGCTGACCAGATGAACATTTCAATAAACGTGGCCAGCCACTATGCTCAGTACCGATCTCGGTGGAACAGAGCAATTCTTCACAGCCATCAAAGTCATTATCCTCAGCAGCGAGGGAACGACTTAAACGGAGAAGCCATTTTTTTAATTTATAAAAGTTCATGGAAATGTTTTTATTTGGTAATTGTTAATTAAATTTTTTGATAATAATTTTAAGAGAAGTTGGTTCTTTTTTAGTTTCAGAGTTACAGAAAAATAAATATGTTTACCAAAGTCTTATTTTTTTTAAATTCCCATACATTATTCTGCAAGTACTGAGTTAAGTAATACAATGAGAATACATTGATATATAATTAATCATAATCCTAAAAACGCTAGCTAGTTACGCGACGTTGCCCAATGAGCAGTTGCACGCTATAATCTTTGACATTAATTATTATGGTCGAATTTCGACCACGGGCGACTACTAGTTTGAATAAATACTTCTACATTTTCGCCTTAAACTTAGAATGTTTGTCTTGTATTCAAGTGACTTCAAAAAAATATGTAACAAGATATTCAATACAAACAAATTCAGTATCGTTAAATCAAGTATAAGAATCCGATTTCATATCGAAACTTTCCGCTGACCACAAGTTTGTTAAGCTTGTATTTATTTCCTTTACATTTTCAGAGAAAATATTTCCAAGGATTTTTAGAATAGTATCGTTCTCTCCCAAATCCGTAGACCGAGGTCATTTCACGTGTTGTCATCTTATTTCGTATATTCCAAGCTGCATTTGGCCCTCGTTCGAGATTAAGTTATATATGTCAAGGGATTTTAGGCTTGATATAACAATCCGCACGTTTTTTTGGTCACCGGCTGTAAAATATAACACAATGATCTATATGAGACCCATTTTCATTGCTACCTACTATTATTATCAACGAGAGCGCTAGCATAGATCATAGGTCAATATATTGTTACGAGTGCGGGACTAAAATTAAAATGCCGTTGGAATTACTATAGAATTTATTAGAACTATACAAACACGTATAGCACAGGTACAAATATAACTGAATACAATTAGTCCAAACCTAATGCGCGATTCAATAACACGCGCAAAGTCCGTCACTATATAGATTATCGAATGTACGCATGTCTTGTCTCGCTAGCGGTTATCGCATGACTGCCGTTCTCCCCATTGGGCCCATGATTTATAATGCACCGATGCAATATATCTACCTGGCAGGCGTCGACGTAATTTCCCAGAAAACGTAATCCGCCTGCGTAATTATACCTGCGAACGGCCATAAACGACTACAATTCACAATAGGCTGTTTTCTAATTACAAATTTTAAACACAAAGTAAACAAAAGAAGATAGTCATAAAACAGTTTCAATGTTATTAGCTCAAACGCCCGGCAGGTAATAAAGTGTGTGTTTTATGGCAGGCAGGTGTGCATCCAGTTTTGTCGGCGTGGTAACAATACGTAGGCAGGTAGATGTTAACTTTCGAAGTTTAAATATCTCACTATTGGGCTGAATCCTCTGACATCAGGAAAATATATTGTGTACTGTATGCCGTTCTATCTTTAAAACGTCAGCAGTATAATGTGAAATTCTAATCATAAGACGTTGCGCTATCTTATCATTATTAACTATCATGGGGGTCGCGTGTTGACTAATGATCTTCCAATAGCTTCACTTGTACTTTATATAGATAGAATAGACCAATAATACCATCTTTCAGATTACAAAGAGTGCTGTCTTCTTTCTTAGCAGTTCAATAAAACTCCTAATGAAGTATTAGATCTGCCTTTTATTAAACTTAAAGTTAAATTGAAAATTAAGTACCTTGCTTAAAAAAGGATAGTACAACATTGAAGAATATTTAAATAGCACGAACTACATTTACATAGCAGCTCGCTCGCTGCCTTTTATACTATTTTCTGTATAACGTTTATATTTTGCATAACATGTAAGGAATCTATGGAGATTTTTGGAAGTATGAATTCTTAGTATGTCGTCATTATTGCGACGGTAACAATTTTTTTGTTTGTGACAACTCCATTAATTCTTTGAAAAGTAATTGTAATATAACTTCTATATGTATTTTTTTTACAGAGTGAGATATATAAATAACTATGATGATTTTTTTAGCTAGACGTGTTGCTGGGGAGTTTCTTGCCGCTTCTTCTCTTTTAAACAGTAATAACACGTTGCAAAGCGGTGTAGCGGTGAGGATAGTATAGGAAGTAGATTTAAATTTTTATTTTTATGTATAACCTTCAAAGAGTGTTCTTCAATGGAGTTTATTTTGAATAAAAACTTTTGAATTTGAACAGTAAATAGTTATCGTGGCTACCTTCGCATATACTACAGATAGATTTCACACTTTTGTAATCTCGATAAGCAAGTTTCATTACGACGTTTTCTATCAACTTCAGCAAGTGCTAATTGTTACATCCACGTTGCAGTATATATTCTTCAGCCAAGGCTTGAACTTACTTCATTGGAATAAGACAGTGACTGCAAAATTTTAAATAATAGAAAGATAAGTTGTCTTGACATCGTGTTTGTTCGGGGAAATTTGAGAAACGAAGTTTCCCTGGCACACGAAATATCTTTTAAACTGAAGTACTTTTGAAATTTGATTACATCTACCAAATAACTTTTGATAACTATAACATTAAAGGGAAAATACTTAACTATAAAGTCGAAGGGACCCTTCATCTACCTTAATCCCATTTCAACAACAATGCTCTGTAACCAAGCACCGTATTACAACGTGTTACCTAAGGATTCGATACGAATAAGTCCTTTCACAAAAGATCTGATTTGTTTTCAATAAAGGAAATTTTTATACTTACGTTACGTAAGGTAACTTCGAATGAATAGAAGAATATAGAGGGTACGCATTTTCTTAAGTAATTTGTTAACGGCGACCTTTATTTAGTTACTCTTGAAGTCAGTTTCTTTTTTGCTAGAAAGTTTTAACTATCCGTGCAGGAACGGAGAAAAAATACAAATTCCTGCGGCCAGGCGGCCTATCCTAAGAGGCGACAAAACAACCCACAGCCAAGTGGTAGGGCATTTGCTCGTCAGGATGGCTACCACCCCTGATCTAAGATATGCCGCCATAACAACCTTGAGTTGTGTTCTGGCATTAGAGGCCAGGTTTCAGCCCCATCTATGAGTCCGGTAGCAAATTAGTAGCACCTTTAGTGTTGCAAATGTTTATAGGCGACGGTAACTCCAGCAACAAAAAAAAAACACTTTTAATTTAAGTACATAAGTTATTAAATAATAATGATTTATGTGAAACTATCAAGAAGCTGTACTGAATCCAACGCCAAAAGAATAATCAAAACCGGTACAGAAACAAAAAAGTTATGGCTGAACCTCCTTTTTTGAAGTCGATCACAAATTCAAAACTGCTTTAAATGACAGTTAACTTAACATTTCCTGTGAATTTCGATGGTATCTATCAGTTTCAAAGTTTTATTTAAACACAACACAATGTTCTCATAATTACATCGCATTCACCTGAAACAATTATACTACCTACATATTCCTGACGTTATAACCTTAATGAGTTTCAACAGTGATTCCCTTTGATTACCAACACAGATGGTATTATTGGACGATTCTATTATTGCCACAGGAATGGGTTATTATTGTTTTATGGCACCCATAAGAAGCTGCAATACGTTATGTAATAATTTTAAATATTAAATACTAGGTTTTTATGCGATTTCGCTATAGATACTGTTTATTGCAGAGTTCAGCAGACATGCAGACGGCCCACCTGGAGGCAAAATAAAACTTGCCTCCAAGAAGCTGGGAGTGCTAAACCGGTCCAAGCAGTAATTCACTTCGCGGCAACGCCTTGTGCTTTACAAAGCCCATCTGAGGCCGCATATGGAGTACTGTTCACACTTGTAGGCCCGGGCACCCACCTAGCAACTAAACCCCCTGGACAGTATTCAACGTCGAGCCGTTCGCATTGTCGACGATCTCATACTCACAGACGGTTTAGATACGCTTGGCCTTCGGAGAGACTTTGCGTCTCTCTGCGTATTCTACCGACTATACAATGGAGAGTGTTCCAAGAACTGTTCAGAATGGTGCCTGCGTCTTTTTTCGTCATCTGTTTACCACCGCACCGCACGCCATCAGCTGGGCGTTCATCCCCACTTCCTTGAGCCCGCTTCGCTCTTGTACGTAACGGTTTTCTAGAACGTTTCTCTTGAGTACCGTGGTGATTTGGAATGAGCTCCCAGCCGAGGATTTCCCACAGCGCTACAATATGGGGTTTTTTAAAAAGGGTGTCATAAAATTTCTTCCGCTTTCCATCAGGTGGGCCGTCAGCTTATCTGCTGTACTCCAGCGATAAAAAAATAAATATATACATAAATATATTCTTTTCCACCTGCCTCTTCATACTTTGTTATTGGCAAAACCAGTGCTATTTGCGTTGAAGCCATATATAAAAAAAATATACAATCTAGAAGCGCAGTATTATTTTATTTAGATTCGTTGTGTATTATAAACTGTAACATAAATAGTAAGCTAGTAATAGTGATGGTACATTTCACTGATCACCGGTTGAATAACGGTCATATAAAATAAATCACTTTCCACTCCGATTAAAAGAATAGGAAACGACCGCTAAATTTCAATAGGGCGTTACTTCACCTGAGACAGGCAAAACGATAAACGAACAAACTTATAAGTATATGATTTAAATTGAACCTTATTCTTTAAAACGTTAGGCATTCATTTGCATGAGTTAGTTATAACGCCGTGAAATAACGTCAAGAGTGCAACGTATTATTTCATATCACAGTTCCAATAACAACTTACAGTTCTAGTCATCACCGTGACACGTTGCGGTACTGTTATTTGGATGTGATGTTTTTTTACTGATGAAATAGCAGTGACAAAATGAGGTAACTTCACGGCAATGATCGATATATTAAAGTAGCTGAAATTTCCATCTCTGGCTAGTAACATATAACTTTGAGATTAATAATCATTACCGTTATTAGCATTTCTTACTACTAACGCCATCTACTCAGTTTGTTATTTATGTCTCCGTCTATTATTAAATATTTAGAATAGTATTTTAACAATTGATGCTTTATGTACTAACTAATCAGAATGCAATGAAGAGTTGTTATTTATATTTGGAAATAATGAAGGTACTTTTATAACTTTTATACTACCTGTGGCGATTGTCTGGTAGCTCTACCTAACAATAAATATTTGATCTAGTGTCTTTTACAGAATTTTAATCGTTTTTGGAATATTCCGTATACGACTTTTGAATACAGTAATATTGAAATTTATTGTCGATTTTCTATGTTTCGTGTCACGTTTAACTATAAGAAACTGCACTACACTATAGATTAAACAAAAGAGAATATATACTTGACAACTTTAAACACTGATAGCAATTAAATGGCGCCATTTTACGACATAAAAGAAATGTTTCCTTGTCCGCCATTATTCATTTGTTTCGTGACAAAGTTGTTTGTTTAAGTTTAATTGTGTCGGTATTGTATATGTAGGAATCGTATTTGTTATTATAAAGTAACCATATGGCGGAAATAGTCATATAACCGGATATCAAGGTAGAGGAATTTATTATCAAGCGACGAATATCGGAAATGGAGTAACCGGAAGTTGGAAGTTAATATGGATGGCGGAAGTTGGTTTTATGAAGAAAGCGGAACTGAAGTGGCGCCAAAGCATTACCGGGTATTGTCACTACGACGCGCTACGAGGACCTTAAATACGCGGTGTTGGGCAGAGAGGGGGCAGTCTTGAAACAGTCTTCAACCGACCAGTCTACAATCAAGCCGTCTTGTGGTCGATAATTAATGCTTGATAATCACAGTATTCTTGGACGGCAAATTGCTGCTCGACGCCTGACAAGCGTGGATGCAACTCTTGGAGTTGTCCTAATATTTCTGTGCATTATTGTGCTGTATTTATTTTGTAATTATAATAATTCTAGTGTAATAAACTTTGATTAAAATCCTTCAGATTATTATTGTTATATTCGGTATCGTGTCGTTCACACGCCGTGAACCCGACATATATTTCAAAGTGATAACTTATATTATGACGCCCTCTGTGGTTGAGCGGACTAAGCCGTTGCCGGCCTACCTCACTGCAACGCAGAGGCTCTGTAAATTTCAGTCAGTCAGTAAATTTCGGAAACATATTTTCTCCGTTATTTACTATGGTCTGGTTGTCTGGGATCGGCCCCAGAGTGGTACGTTGTATATTACCAATAACACAAGCGTAACTTGCTTAATTTGGGGATATGCTATGTGTTTGTCTGTGGATTATTATTGTTATATTATAAGTGCTTGAATGTCTGTGACACGATCTGTGTGTGAGTCATGTTCAAGTGGGTTTGTAAGTGAATTTTGGACAACGGGACGAAATGGCTCGAAATTTTGGCGGCAAAGTTGAAGTCCCCTAACCTCAATACTGATTTGATTATTTTACATGAGTTTGAGAATTTTTGATACATTTATAGCTTTATCGCATATACAAACTTAATATAGAATACAACGATACCAAAGTTAACATATTTATAACTATTTGTGTATCTATTGGCTTTTTCCTGCACCACCTACGTCGCCTGATTCAAATTACTCTGATTTAGGTTGCCTGGAAGAGATTTCTTTTAGTGATAAGGTCGCCTATTGTATTACCTGGAAAATATTATATATATTGTAATTATATATTTTGGTGTGCAATAAAGTTTTACCCATCTATCTGTAATTATCGTTATAAATATAATATGATGGTTATTTACATAACCTAGATCAAAAAGGCACAAGTCGTATACGGTAAACGTCCCAGGGGTTGATAAGTAATTATAAACTAAGTATTAGAGTTAGCATAGTATTAGTAGTGATGTTTTGACATAATTTAGGTCTTATATTGTAAGAATGAAATCTGTACAGCAAATATCTTAATGTTTAACAGCCTTGCATAAATAGCACAAACCCGCTGTGAATCGAGCAAGCATAACAAACGCAGATAAAACAGACGCCGGAGAGCCCCTGGCTCGGATCGTCTCATACCAAGCAAAGACCCATCAATCACACCCACTCATTACAGACACAAGTAGCCATACACGATTGGCTTAGGCGTGTTGCTGGAGAGTTTCTTCCGCCGCTTCTTCTCCTCCAACTATAACACGTTGCGAAACGGTAGTAAAGATAGACTAGGGTCGGCTCCCCCGGCGGAGTCGATAACGTGTCCCAATTGTATAAACACTTCAGCCTGTTGGCTTAGCTCATTCAGCCTTTTACGGCTTAATCCTATAGTCAATCCCCCCCTGCAGCGGTCGAGCCGAGGTCAAACCTCACAGGAGGTGCTTCCTCGAGCACGCTGCTTCCGGGCTGAAGGTCTCCGCTCCCATGGAGCGGCTATTCAGTTGGATTATGCTCAAAAAAAGAAAAACAAAAGAATCTGCCATTATTAGTTTAAAAGCCGAATTAAACAGTTCTCCAAGTTCTATGTTTTTTGCTCTATAAATCCTCCACTAACACTACAGAAGAGAAAAAGATAAAAAACACGAACGAAAGTTTTATTATAATTAAAAGAAATAAGTGAGGCTAAGAATTATTTTGACCTAAAATGACCATTTTTTACTATTCCCCGAAACGAGGTATCAAAAAGCAAAATCCAAATTAGGTGCTAAAGAATTTTTAGGACAGGTACAAAATAAAAATTCACATAAAATACGCCAATAACATTGATTTTGTCATTTCCACCACATCTCATTTATTTACACAATTATAGTAGTACAATAGAAAACATATATTTCGTATGACAAATAGGTAAATACAGACTAATTCTGGTTCATACGTAATCCAAACAACAATCAGAAATAAAATTTGTATACACCATTTCAACCATATTTCACACATATAAATACTCGTAAACATAAATATAGTTTAGTCTTAATATTAATGTAAACAAAGAAAATCATATTTATAAACATAATAAATAGATTAGATTAAATATAAAATATTATTTGAATAAAATTAGACCAAATCAGTGGAAAATTTAGAGCGGGTAGACATTTTCAAACATGGGCAACGTGATAACTTGTACAATAAATAATTCTTTTATGATATACAAATATAAAAACGCAAAACACGCCGAAAGGTAGTAAGGCTTAACTGACCCTTCAATTTTTAAATAATATTTTTTATGACACCATATAACGTAATATTACATATATTCTATAAATAATTATTAAAATTTAAAATAAATATCACATTAAAATAATAAACGCGAGAATCACCGTGTGATAAACTAACTTTTAGTGGTCTAAGAAACCGGTCGGCGGCCCGCGGGCCGCGCGTTTTGACATCACATCGTTGCTCGGTGGAGTATTTCGTAGTATATGAAACAACCAACACGTCGTACATATTATTATAAAGTTTTGCTCGTATCTTAACATCGATTAAGATTAATGTTTAAATTATACTTTAGTGTTATAACCCACGTTTTTGGTTTTTATAATCCTTATCTTGGAGACTGGAGTTTTGTGCGAGGAAGATTCCGGGCGACTAACTGAGTAGTGCTCCTCCTCCCGTCATCCCTCCGGCACACCCCGGACCTGCGGACACGTCAGGGCGGTACTGCCACCAGAAAACAGTAAAACGTCTGCCAAGGCAAAAAAAAGAAACTCACCCCAATATCGTATATATTCTTTTTTTTCTATTAAATATGTGCGGTATAGTAATGTAGTCTTTTATTATATTACCCGTTACAACCAGACGTCGCGCGTCGTCCTTCAGCCAGCCTGAGTTTTTGTATTCAGATATCATATGTACAACTTTTCCCGATGCCTTATGTAACTCCTCAATAATGTCTCACAGTTCTACTATGTAGATTATGATCTCTAGTGCAGTAAACCTAATCTACCTGCCCAGTAGCCCAGGACGTAGATTAGGTTCACTGGACGATTATCAATTACAGTATTCTAGTTGATCTTGTTTCGAAGTAATGCGTAAGAAATCAAAATTAAAAATCGAAAAAATGGCGCCACAGTTCGTTTTGACCGGTGTTATCTGACTGAGTGGGAGGGACTATACATTTTTTTTATTTTAAATCATTAAACAGGCCACATCTCAATGTAATTATACAACGGACACCTCTGGTACCGATCCCAAACACTCAGATCAGAGTAAACAACGGAAACTTCGTTTACGAAATCTGCTCTGCCGGGAATCAAACCAAATCAAACCAAGTCAGGCTGGCAACGCCGCCGATTCAGCTGAAGACGTCAAACTGCGCAAATATGGAGCCTTAGGAAATGGTTACATATTTGTGTCGTTTGGGGTTGAAACATTAGGCCCGTGGGGTTCGTCGACAAAGAGTTTCTTTAAAGACATATGTAAGAAACTCTTTGACACTACCCGTGATCAGAAAGCTGGCTCATATTTCGCACAACAAATAAATATTACCATACAGCGTGACAATGCAGACAGCCTTCTGGGCACGCTCCCCGTTGGCAGTGATCTGCTACATAATGTATTTTAGTTTCAATGTCTTTGTTTTTTTTGTCTAAAATCGACCTGAAAAAACTACTGAACTTTTAGGTTTTTGTGAGCTAGACTGGTCGACGCTTAAAACATTACACCACAGAGACCGTAATATAATTCTACACATATTCCTTACACATACAACAATAACATACACGAACCTTTTAATCACACAAAATACAACATATATCAAGGTTTTAGGTAAAACTCTAAGATGTGTTTAATGTAAAATGTAAGGCGACTTAAGTCCATAAACAATTCAAAACTCAGAGAGCCCCATTTTGTAAATGGTTAATCTCGATATACAAATTTCCTCATATTTTCTTTACAATTAGTATGAGGTAACTGTAATATAATATGCATATAAGTCAAAAACCTGCCTCAACAACACAATAAGAATGTGTGTCATCGGCATGCAGGCGCCTTAGCCACTAAGCTATCAAAATTTCTTGGTAAATAACATTTTATATCTTCACCTTAGACCTAAGATTTTGACTTTGACTGATTTTTATCTGTTAAAGGAGACGGATAGGCTTTCATATATTCTTGGGACTAAAGTAATTTTATTATTTATATTTTATTATGTTGATATTTTTTATAATTATAGTGGGTTTAGTTATTTTGAACGAATTAATCGTATGGTGTAAGTGGTTTTATATTTTCTGACCTTATTTTTCAGATTTCTCGTCTTCCAAATAGAGTTTAGGGCTGATATTTTCCATTTTGTAGTAGAAAAATAAAATGATTTTCTTAAGCCATATCTCATCTAATTACATTTCTTTGGCCCAAAAGTCCCCGTCTCCTTTTGTAAATTCAGCTTAGAGATAATTTAATTTTTTAGTATCAGACAGTAGTATTCTATTCAGGATAGAACACCTTGTGCCTTCTGTGATTATTTTTTTTTGGATTGTATAGATTCGCATTTGACCGACATTGCGCCTGATTGACCACCTGACGGTGGAAATACAGTCTAAAATGGATCACGTTTGCCTAGAAGATACCATGTTCACGGGAGACTTGATGACACCTAAATTGTATGTTCAAGAAAAGAAACAACGGTAAAGAGTTCCACTCTTTAACGGTACGTATGATAAAGTAGAAGTACTATAGCATTTAAGAACTTTCCGGAATCAGTTTTTAACCAGGCAACTGTCATTCTTTGTATTTTTAGGCCGTGTCCCCATTAGACGAACAGTGAGCGGCTAATTGATCGCAGGCTAACTCTGAGTGGCGTATCGGTCGCTAACTCAATATCGAGTTCTGTAGCGTTTTAGCTGTGAAGCGCTTACGAACTCTTAGGAGGGGAGGTAAACAAGCATTTAGGCGGTCACTACGCACTAAGCAGTGCTTAGTGAGCGAACTGCACCGCCGACCAGGCGCAAACTTCGCTGCTAATCGGCCGCTCACTGAATAAGTCGGCAAGCAAAACGCCGCAAACTGCGTACATTACGCACTGTATGGACACTTCGTTTAAAAATTATAGAGAGGCAAACGGGAAGTAAAGTACCGCTCACTGTTCGTCTATGGGGACACGGCCTTATTCCATGAGTTTAAAGGCAATGTCTAGTTACCTTATGAAATCGGTATAATAACATGGCTTTTAGCCATACAAAAATATTTTATAATAGTATTATTTTACTATAGTTATTATATTGGAGCAACATTAATTTGTTCCACAGAATTCCTCCTATTAAAGGTTAAAAAATTTTAATTTAAATAATAATCGTTTTAATTGCTATCTAGGTAACAACACACATCTCCCATCTATATACAACTTTACAAAAATACTTTTCACAATAGACATATTTATATAACATCGAAAATACATATAGATAAACCATTCATCGTTTATACATCAGCTCTTCATCATATAAAAGTACATAGCAGTGTATTATAGTTACTTATTATTTACTTTGTATTATAAAAGTGTATTTATCAAAAAAGTGAATGAAATCATATAGAGAAAAATACGTCAGTATAAATATTTAGAATTACTTTTTTTAGTATAGTCGGCATAATTGATTTTCATACTTTCTCCGACCGATTTCTCAATCTTCAATTATCAGTCGAATAAATTATAACCTGAGTGAAATCAAAAGTGAAACCATTCAATTGTTTTATTCATTCAACTGACATTTTTAATGTCTCCTTGTTATACTTTAAATGTCTATGTTTCAAACAAATAAATTACTTTGACTTTATTCTACGAATAACCTATTTGATGATTGAAAAATCAGACCTAAATGACTTTTAGTTATACATCAAAATTAATAACAATTTCCTTAATTATTGTAGCCATACTTGTATAAACTATTAACGATTAAAGTGTAAACTTAGATTCTGTTACAATCTATGTACAGTCGCGGTATGAAAGGTTCGTCATCTTAAAGTCGACTTTTCCTTGCACGAGTATCTACAAGAAACAGTACCAGTAACATTTTAATAAATGTTCCGTTTTGTTACTTTTATAAAATACAGAAATGTGAATAAAGAAAATTGCAATGTTAACAATGACAGACACTGAGATTAACAATAGTTTTAATCATTAAAAACAAACATAATATAATCACTACGCTTATCATAAATATTAAAACCAATAAAACGGTTTTACTAGTCTAAACAATCTCTTTAGACAAGCTAAAAAATCAAACAACTTTGATCTAAGTAATTTTAAACTTTATTATCAAATAGTTAAACATAATTTTTTGTCGAATAGTCTATTCTGTGATCTAGTTTGAAAAGGTAACATGTGCTCGTGGAATGTTAAATGAATCAATTATAAACTAGCGAAACTTTTCACACCGCGACTGTACATAAAAAAATATTTTCAGATATTCTAAACATTGTAGTTTGGAAATGCAAAAGAGCTTATTAGTAATTGGAAATATTTATTCATAAACTGCTATGTAATACAGTGGTAATGATTAACTGAAAATATTTTTAATAAATGTTTTTTATTCGATTTAATTTAAAGCCATTTAGGTTGTTTATTCAAAATGATTTTGACAAACGCTTTTAGTGATAAAATAGTTGTAAAAACCCAAAAAATTGAATCTAAACCCGCCTTTTGTTCGATTAAAACGCAAGTTAAATGAAATAAAGAAAATTACAAAATCCAACCTAAAAATTAACAGGTTTTAGCAGAAATAAAAACGTAACACCAGAATTAAAAACTTAATTTAAACGTGTGTATTTAATTAAACGATAGTTCAACAATATCGATATATTCCAAAGGGCCAGCTTCTGAATGCATAAGAATCCAAAGAAGTTTTCGCAGCTTTACAGTTCCAAGTTACATGAGAAACCACCTTTTGTTCTTTGGTAACTAATCTATGCTAGCATTTCCTAGAAAACAGAGAAAAGCGCGTTTCTACCTCGAGTACTCCTCCGCCGCAGCGGCCGCGCTTAGAGGAGGTACTCTCATTGCTCCGGCCGGTCGAACGAGGTGTTAGGAGTGCTCTCCACCTTCTTCAGAACGATCTTGAAGGCGAAAGTATGTTTCGGAGACACTGAGGCTGGGCGAGGAGTTTGAGGAGATTTTGGAGGTGGATCTGGAGGCATTTCAGAACGAGTCCTCGAGCGACGTGGTAGAATTTGAGGTACTGGAGCTGAGGCTGGTGCCTTCTGTACTTGTGGAGATAAACGATTCGGTGTAAGGCGACCAGGGGATGGATCAGATAACATGGGAGGAAGCATGAGTGGCGGAAGGTGGGCACACGGAGATCCTCTAGAACCGCGACGCTCCTTTAATCCCATTGGCGGTGGAGGAGAGGAAGGTGGATCGTCTTCAGCGGCTCCCACGACAACGACTGGCTCAGCTCTAGCCAATGGAGCTCTCGGTTCATTAGCTTCTGATGTGATTGACCTTCTGAAGTAATTTAAGCCGTTTTCTATTTCTGCTAGTGCACGCCTCACGAAAGGAAAGCTTTCAGAAATCTCAGAAGTCGACTTACGAACTGGAAACTCGGTTTCACTATCACGTTTTTTTGGTCTGCATCTTTCAAAAGTCGTATCTCCAGACGCTGCCACTGTTTCGGATACCTGTCGTGTGATAGCCGCATGTTTGACAGAATCTGATTTAGATCGGGGCTCCCGTGTCTTTGGCGTCGGCGAGCGGCGGTCGCCAAATTTTTTGCTGGCTGCTCGTTTGATAGACGAGAAGAGACCAAGTTTTTCTGGTGGTTTATCTGGAGCAGGCTGAGGTGGAGCTGGGGCGGCTGGAGCGACTGGAGCAACTGGGGCGGTGGAGGGGCCAGGGACGGGTTCAGGTGCGGGACGGGGGAGGTTCCCCTCGCGTTAGTTGTGCCGAGAGTCTGAAGATGGAACGTCGCTCGAGCCGGTTGATGAGAGGGTTGTGTTTGAGCCATAAGGGTCGAGCGATGATTGTACGGACATAGAACGGCCAGCGCGACGGACTCTCGCCGGGGATAGTTTTCCTGGGTCTACGCTGGCCGGGTCTGCCTGCAACAGTACAGTTTTCAGCGCTCCACAATTTGTTATTTTACTACGAATACACTACATAGAAATAGTAAAAAGGAAAACAGTATTAGATAAAAAAAATAAACTAATGAAGCAAATATTATACGGATAAATCACTAGGATACCATGATAACTTGCATAGTATCCAAGCTTGGGCCCTTTATCCTAAAATGATAAAGAGGCTTGCTAGCAGAGATTTAGACGATTAAGTAATTAGTCTTTTGGCTTTGGTTCTGTAAAAGTCTCCGTAGAACTCCGAGTGTAGCATCAATCAAAGACTTACAATTTTAACTAAGGCTGGAGTGGTGAGGTAATTAAAAAAAAGAAGTAGCAGTTTTTACTTTACGTCGATAAAACGTAGTACTCAAGAAAAGGTAAGTGGGCATGCTAATTACTTAGTAAAGTGAAATTATAAAATAAGTAA
Source organism: Dendrolimus houi (assembly GCA_039645545.1). NCBI lineage: Eukaryota > Metazoa > Arthropoda > Insecta > Lepidoptera > Lasiocampidae > Dendrolimus > Dendrolimus houi. Next base: position 16,374,288 of record CM077122.1, read on the forward strand.
ATTATCGCACCTGGTACGCCAATGCATTCATGATGATGGAATAAGGTACCAAACCTAGTGGATGAACTTCTCTCATCAGTACATTGGCTGGTATTTTATGGAACTGTATGTACTCCAGAAAGTTTCCAATGACATCTTTAAGCGATATGTTGTGGTTTGTGTCACAATATTTCTTACTCCACATCAATGCAGCCTGAAATTGAGGGAAATGTAGAGATTAGAAATGTTAAATAGAAGACTTAAGAAAATCATCACTATTATTGCCTTCCAATTTACTGAAATCTTTAAACTATTAGTACCATAGTAAGTAGGTCTATATTGACCTACTTACTATGGTACTATTAGTTTTTGTGAAAAAATGGCTCCTATAAAATACAAATACAGTCTTACAGAATAATGGGTGAACATGACGATTTTATAAGGGTTTCGCTTTTGTCAGCGTAAAAATCGTGGTAAAAAGCGTAAACCGTGGTATCTTACTAGGTAACGCTTTCAATACTTAAACGTGCTTTTCAAAAGAGACGTGAGTTTCAGTCCTGACCGGGAAGTATGCAGCATATGGGCAGTGTTCTAACCTAATAAGTATGTTATTACAGTTAGCACGTGCTGACAGTGAAGAAAAATACCGTAATTAAACGAGCACACCGAGATAACCAATATCTCAAACACTCAAATCCGCTTTGACTTCCAGTAAAAACAGTGAAGCCCTAGCCCGGCAGTGGGACGTTATGGGCTGTTGTTGTTCATCGTAACTAAAATATTGTAAATCCATTTTACCTGAAATTTAGTAAATTCATCCGCGCGAAGTTCATCCCTTGCTAGTATTAATCTAACAACATGCTGAGGTAGAAGAGTAAAAGAACCAAGGTTTAATACATCATTACCATGCTCGTCTACAAATTCCAAAACCTGAAATTGAAAAGAAATGTAACTTTGATCACCACTATATCTTGAATTTTTCAAAATATGTATTTTCTCATACTTATATATCATATATAAATATGAAAGTTTCGTATTTCCGCTCGAACGCACTCAAAAATCCGGATGAACCATTTATTACGTAATTTGGTATTCTTCGGTACTTGACACATAACGATGGGATAATTTTTGAGACATGGATTTGAAATTTACACAAACCGTAGAAAATAATAGACTTTAGGGAATTTGACAATGGTTGTCACACGTGAAAAATTCACTGATTGTATAATTTCGAAGCTCTAATTTAGCTTAGTTTTGGTTAGTTAAAACAAATAAGTTATTTCAACCTGGTTTATAATCTTTTTTTAATATATATCCCTTTAATATTTTCCGTGCAGGAACGGAGAAAGAATACAAATTCCTGCAGTCGGGCGGCCTATCGTAAGAAGCGACAAAACATCCCACAGCCCGGTAGTAGGGTATTTGCCCGTCTGGATGGTTACCACCCTTTGTCTAGAGTATGCCGCCGTGACAACCATGACTTGTGTTCCGGCATTAGTGGCCAGGTTTCATTCTCCTTTTAGAGAGCAGCAGCACATTGGTATTATACCTTTGGTGTTACAAATGTCCATAGGCGATGGTAAGAGCATTCAATTAGGTGGGCCGTCTGCCTGTCAGCTGAACTGATGCAATAAAAGAACAAAATAAAAAAAAAGTGTATTTTACGTGGTGTCCACAAGTACTTCATCTTAACTAGTCCTTTGACAGAAGCCTGTTTCAACGAATTGCTCTTATTCCTGTCCCTATTTTTGTTTTTAACTCGTGATGTGTGATTTTATTTCACTAAAAATTAATTTGGCTCAATCAAATTTGCGAGTAAACTTTTGAGATTCAAAAAACATAAACCTCTAAACTTATTATACCTTCTGCACCAAGGACTTAGTGCACTTATACTGGATGTACCGCTCAGCTGAAGCAAGAAGCGCGCAGACAGTATCTACTGTTATACAGCATTGGACAAAACCAGCACATGCACGTCGTAGCTCATCCAAGCCGTAGTAATCTGCTGCATTCATAACACCTGAAAAATAGGAAATACGTTTAAATATTATTATACGAATAAAAAGTCTGCGGAAACTTCAACTGTGACTGAATTGCTTAGCAATTTTATGAAAAAAAGATTTAGTATTTTTTTATTACCTGATGCGGGCGTCAGGTCCCCCATCTGAGGGAAAGTGGTTACCGTCTCCTATAGACGTTTGCAACGTTAGGGGCGATTTCAACGCGTTGCCAGCGTCTTCGTCGTGCGAAGAAATAAGAGGTATAAGATAAGGCGGCGCGGGTGAGTCCCCTGAAGATAGGGGTTCTCAGCCACCATTATGTCATCGAGATGGGGGCGTGACGTGTTGCAGTTACCGGACCCGGTAGATGCCGGGGGATAAAAGCAGTCCCCCGTCAGTGGATGTGGCCTGCGAGGCCCTCGCCTGACAGGGCACGCGAAGTTGGGACTTGTCTGCTTTCCTGGAGCCCTGACATAAGGCGCAGGACGGAACACCCATAGGTTTTTGTAGGTTTCCCTAACTGGGGAGTAGCAATAGCATCTCTAGTTCTGCTTAGGGGTGCTAGTTCCACTCCCGATCTGGTGAATCCCACACACGGGCCGCGAATTATCCCTCCAAGGTTCTGCCCTTGTCGCGGCCTATGATCTTCAATCGAAATTTCCCCTTGCTAAAAAAGGGGGAGACTTGACACAGGGGAGGGTGATGAGAGGAAGGGGGGACTATTACTCATCAACACGTTTAGCCCAAGACCAACAATTCACGCAGATATTTTGTGAGAGGGTGATATCACATTGACCGAGCCGGCCATAAACATAAAAATAAAAACAAAAAATATTAATTGTTATAATTATAAATCAAAGTGGTTTGATTTTTAATCTTGTCTAAAGAGATTGTTTATACTAGTAAAACCTTTTTATTGGTTTTAATATTTATGGTAAGCATAGTGATTATGTCCTCTTTGTTTCTGATGATTAAAGTTGTTAATCTCAGTGTCTTTCATGGTCAACATTGCAATTTTCATTTTTCATGTTTCTAAATTTTATAAACGTATCAATACGTAAAATTTATTAAAATGTTGGCGGTACTGTTTCTTGTACTCGTGTAAACAAAAGTCGACTTTAAGGTGATGAACCTATTTTATATCGCGACTGTACATACCTATCTATAATAGAGACTATAACTCTCTCTCTTTTCTTTCACCATATCCCAATTATTTGGGGTCGGCACAATATGTCTTTTCCTTCCACACTCCTCTACTCTGACATACATCTTCTGTCACACCACATATCATTCTTCACACAATCCATCCATCTTTTTTTGGTCTACCTTTACATTTCTACTTATCTATGTTGAAGTTTAACATTCTTTTTGTCATGTGACTTTCATCCCTCCTCATTATACCATACCATACCAACTTAATCTTCTTCCTCTCAATTTTTCATCCACGGGTGCAACTTTCAAAGATCCCCTTATGTACTCATTTCTCACCTTATCCATTCTTGTGACACCACACATCCATCTCAACATTCTCATCTCAGCTGAGTGGAGACGTTTGTGGTTTATTGCTTTAGTAGCCCAACATTCCGACCCATATAGCATGACTGGTCGTATGACAGATTTATATATTTGTCCTTTTAATTTCAGTGGCATTAGTTTGTTGCACGTCACACCGGTTACCTGTCTCCACTTTAGCCATGCTACATTTATTCTTCTCCTTACATCCCTCTCTATATCACAATTACTCTGCAGTAGTGAACCAAGGTATCTGAATTCAGGGGTACATGGTAGTGTGGCTGGTTGTAGTTTAAGAGGCACAGCACTAGAGGTCCCGCCAAAATCACAAAACAGGTATTCGGTTTTGGTTCTTCTGATTTTTAATCCAACGCCCTCTAGCGCTTGCCGCCACCTGTCTAGTTTGTGTTGAAGTGCCACCCCCTCTTCATCTACCAGGACAATATCATCTGCGAAGAGCATGCACCAGGGGGCCTCATCCTGTAGCTCTGCGGTCAGTGCATCCATTACCAGCAGAAACAGGTAAGGACTTAAGGCGGATCCCTGGTGCAAACCTACCCTCACAGGGAACTTGTTCGTGGTTCCTACTGCAGTGCGGACTTGTGTACTAACATTCTCATACATGCTTTCTATCAGTTTTACGTACTTCTCTGGCACCCCTTTGGCTCTGAGGACCCAGCACAGAACTTCTCGGGGAACGCGATCGTATGCTTTCTCTAGATCTGGAGATTTTTATGTACCTGTCTGTATTTTTCCATTAGTTGGCGTATTGAAAATATGGCATCTGTTGTGCTACGACCCGGCATAAACCCGAACTGGGATAGCGTCACCTCCGTTTCCTTTCGTAGTCGGTCCTCAATCACGTTCTCCCATGCTTTCATAGTATGTGACAGCAGCTTTATTCCTCTATAGTTATTGAAGTCTTGGATGTCACCTTTTTGCTTGAATATGGGCACCAGATATGATTGGTGCTACTCCTGGGGTCTCTCTCTACTCTTCGATCATCAACTTATTAAAGAATAAAGCCAGCCACATCCTTCCATCCTCACCTAACATCTTCCATACTTCGATAGGGATACCATCTGGTCCCACTGCTTTACCATTCTTCATCTTTCGCAATACATCTTGCACTTCATCCACACTTATAGCATTCACTAGCCCCATATTTCCTTTCAAGTCTTCTAGTTCATGTTGCCACATATTTTCTTCATTCAGCAACTTATCAAAATATTTCATCCATCTCACTTTTATACTGCAGTCATCCGTCAAAACATTTCCATCTTCGTCTTTTATACACCTGATGTGAGTCATGTCCTTGCTTTGATGATTTCTTTCTTTGGCAAGGTACAACAGCTTTTGCCCTATGCTATTTCTAATGTTTTCATATAGCTTATTCTGAACCCTGGCTTTTGCTGTAGCCACCGCCTGTTTTACTTGCTTTTTTATTTGGTTGTATTTTTCTTTGGAGGATACCTGGGACTCTATATCAGTTCCACATAAATCTTGCTGCCATTCTTTAAAAGCATTCCTCTTTTCTTTTATTCTTCCCTGGATTTCCTCATTCCACCACCAAGTTTCTTTGCTAATCTTGATAGCAAGACTATATTAACTGTGTTTATAGAAAGAAAGAAGGAAAAATATTTACAGTCGCAAAATAATGCACAAAGAAAACAATAAATACACTTATCGTTTGTTACACAATAACACACAATATGATAATATAATGAACAAAAAGATATAAACACTTTAGAAAAAATTACATTAGATATTCGTCAATGAGGCTGATAATTCAGCATTATGCTGTGTCGAGAGCTGATACAGCGCTGATTTTGAGTTCCAGCCTCCATTCAGATAAATATGACCCAAACAGGTAATGTTTAAGTATCATCATCAAGTTTATTTGGAATAAAAAGGTAAATACTAATAACAAAGGACATATAATACTATAAAAGTGAGTTTGTCAATATTTGAAATATATTTATGGTACACAATAAAGAATTTTTATTCATTAATTCATTCATACTTTGGACAACATTAATAAATGTGCGCTACTTTTATTCCAGATTTGTTTACGTAAAGTGGAAACGTGATAATATAAAAGACATATATTTTTAGAAGTAATTTAAACACTCCAATCTCGCTTTATATTCGAGGTAGCTATCAAGTTTTGATAGAACCAAGTTATTTTGATCTATAAAAACGCACTGAACTAAAGACGTAGGTGTCATTCTATTTTAGACACGCTAAGATATTTCGGTAAATTCACGTAATTTAGAAATTATTAAAGTAACCTCGAGTAAAAGTAAAAGTAAAAGTCAACATTTATCTAAAACTTTTTTAAACAACCTTTAAATAAAACTATCTACACAGTTTTTAAATAATTGTTATCAGAAAATATAAAGATATAAAATTATTTGCGTAAATGCTATTGACACCCACGGAGTTGACAGTGAATATTTATAGAATTCTGTCTGTTTATTTTTGGTAAAAAAGAAATCTTTGTTTGTAAATTCGCCAATTTCATCCGTCCTATTTCTGTCGGTGACTTACGGACATATTTCTCAGAAACGACTACCCAGTCGTTATGAATGAATTTTTGGAATGAGGTCCTTTTACGCGGCGTGCAAAAGGGCGGTGACAGAAATCGTCACGCAAAATGACATAATTTAATATATTATGTTAGGTTTATCCGTGTAGGAACGGAGAAAGAATACAATTTCCTGCGGCTGGGCGACCTGTCATAAGAGGCGACTAAACAACCCACAACCAGGTGGTAGGGCATTTGCCCGACTGGATGGCTACCACACCTGGTCTAAAGTATGTCGCCATAGCAACCTTAAGTTGTGTTCCGGCATTAGTGACCAGGTTCCAGTCTCTCCTAAGAGAGCAGCAGCGCATTTGTAGCACCTTTGGTGTTGCAAATGTCCATAGGCGATGGTAACCGCTTTCCATCAAGTGGGCCGTCTGCCTGTCTGCTGAACTTCTGGCATAAAAAATTAAAAAAAAGGTATCACGAAAAAATAGCTATTTAAGGCAGATGTTTATTGATCTGTTACAGTGGATAACAAGGATAATTAATTATTGGATACGATACTGTTATATTTACTTTACGTTTTGGTGGCATTTGTATCAGGTACTAATAAGTTGTTGGACATTTTAGATTGCAAACATTTAATTGACGATGCTTTCGAGTAATTTACAGTATTGTTACGAGTTACGGGACTCGAATTAAAATGCCGTTGGAATTACTATAGAATTTATTAGAACTATACAAACACGTATAACAAAGGTACAGATATAGCTGGACACAACCAGTACAAACGTAATACACGATTCAATAACACGCGCAAAGTCCGTCACTATATAGTTTATCGAATGTACACACGTATTGTCTTGCTTGTGACCATCGCTAGACTGACAGCTCTCTCCATCAGGCCATCGTTTTATATTGCATAAATGCAAATATGTCTCGACACAATACTCGACCACGTAAACAATTATTTCCAAGAATCACACCTGGCTAAAGACTATCACAAAATAATACAATAAACAATAGGCTGTTTTCCTAATTACAAATTTTAAACACAAAGTAAACAAAAGAAGTCCAAATGCCGAAAAGGTAATAAACTGCAGGTATGAATTGTTCTTTGTCGGTCGTAACAGTATTTAAGCGGTGCGTGAGGCGAGGCACACATAGTTGTTCCACCATTCGCCAGGCGCTACGATCTTCAAAAAATTAAGTAAGTGTTACATTTGCTTTTTATTTAAATGTTTATGAAATTGTTTATGTGTGTTAAATGTGTAGAATTGAGATGATATAAAGACTCTAACTGCGAGGCTTGGGGTGACTATAAGGGGATCTTGGAGGTCACCTGGCCAGGTTGGGCCGATTATTTATATCATTTTGGTAATATATCTAAATGTGTTGCTATCAAATGATTGAAAATAGTTATTCTATCTCATGTTTCTGTGGTTACGATATATGTATTTATGAATTTATTATGTGTAGCTTCGATGACGCTTACACAAATACTGCATTTGCTATAAGAAGGGTAGCAGTAGCCAGCGCAAAAACCGCGCAGGCCATACACACGAAGGTCATCAAGGTTCCAGCGGCTTCATACCCAATTACCAGTGAGTAGTTTCCCACCAAGTTGCAGCAGAGGTAAAGAGGTAAAACCTCAAGGCCACACGATCTCAATTCGATACAAGGAGAGAACCTAGAGAGAGCTAAGCAGTTACCCAAATTATTTTATTAAATTATACCAACTTAAGTTCTATGTTTCGTCTATAATTTTAGTCCTAACAACAATGCATAACGAAGTCTGTTATTTACAACATCATTACAAAATTTTCTTTTGAGAATGTATTGAAATAAAACTTTGTAAAATTCATAATTGAACAAAGGTCCGCTTTGAATCCAAATTTTGATGTGGAATTTTCATAAAGCCTTCTAATGAAACGTCTTACATAATTTTGTTGAGATTTCTTTGATTAATCAAGCTGAAATATTTGAATTGCTTTGCTATTATATTTTATACACTCAAAAAAATTACTAAAATAACAAGGTTAATAATTTTTATTTATAAAAATAAAGAAAAATGTATGATTCATTTTAGGTATAAGCTAAATTTACACCTAGACCCAAGAAATGCGGGCTTTGTAAATGAAGTAGTTAAGAAAAATACCTCATTCATATTACCATTTAATCTAAAAAGACTAATAAGTAATTTAAATATAACCTTTTTTTCCTCCCTTTTCCTAAGCTTCTTGCCCTAATTTAACTATAACCTAAATGAACTAAAAGTATTAGTAATACTGTTACCAAAGCCATGTAAATTTTGTACGATTGTAACCAGTTATAACGTATGTTTTTATAGTTGGAGTAAAGAAGACAGTTTGACGGCCCACCTGATGGAAATAGGTTACCGTCGTCTATAAAGGTTTGCAACATTGGAGACCAATGCGCTGGAGGAAATTTATGACAAACTTTTTGAGAAAATTCATTTCATAACACTGTGAAAACGTAAGCTGAGACCTCATTCCAAATTCTTAAGGTGTGCAAGAGACATGTTCTAGAGAACCGTTGCGTATATGAGCGAAGTATCTCAAGAAAACGCAGATATATTTAATGAGTCAAATAGCCTAATAATTATTGTTTATACATTAATTAATAGTAGATTGTTACACAACAGGTGAAATTGACCTATTTAGGCATGAGATGGTTGGGCGCACGAGTTTAGGGAGAGTGCTAATAGTTCGAGTGCCTAAATAGAACTTTCATCCGAGGTCAACACTGCTTTTTATTTAAATATGAGGTAAGTAAATAAAAAATGGTTAAATGAAATCAGTCGTTAAACCGATACTTAAATCTGATGAACTCATTTAATATGTCATACATGGAACGTCAACTAAATTTCTTTGTCTGTGACATTCTACCAGCCAGTACTTTTTTTTGTCATTGATGATAGTAAATATTTAAATCAAATTTACTTATATATTAAATAATAATTTACAAGTGTAAGATGATGTTATTTTTTTTAAATCCCTTTTTATTACAATTTACGCCGCGATTTAACAGTGGCTGTAAAAAAGTTGGGACATGAGTAGCATGTATAATCTATGGTTTGCATAGTTTGTTTAATTTTTGACAACAGGGAAAATCATTTCCCAAGGGCGAAAAGTACTGTTTTCATCCCTGTGGTCAGGCAACTCCAAGCGTACTTTCAGAATATGAGAGCTGAAAAATATTTTTATCGTAATATTTTTAAAGTATGATGATAATGAGGCGTTTTAACGCCAACTCTTTTATATATATATTGTAGCATGTGTCATCTGTTTAATTTTATCATATGCTAAGGATAAAGGAATATATCGTTAGAAGACTTGTCCATCAAGATTCAAGAAGTGTGATAGCCGCCAATCCACTTTCAGGTATACCGCCCGTTCTCTTTAACTGGGGAAATCCATGCTATGCATTAATATGTTTACGGACTCGTATAATAAATATATTATACGTTCAATAAACAAAAAAGAGAACAAATTTCTATTTTTATTTTAGGAACGTGACAATGAATTCACTTCAGCGATATTGTGCTCGAAGAATATTTAAGGGTAATATTATCGCAGTGTTACCGTTCAAAATAATATAGCTAACACAACTCGAAATGACAAATATGCAAAAATCATCGTAGTTTTTCACTTGATCTAAACGCAGAAATAATTTTGATACTACTTTCCTCAAAATGTTTTTAGTGATCGAGAAATATGTTGAGTACTATTTGCTCGCGACTTCGTCCACGCTTGACGGGTAACATAGATAAGTTATTTTGCCAGTATTTAATATCGAAGGGTATTTTCAGCAGCGCAACGGATGGTTTAGTAAGAAAATAAATGAATTCCGAAGATTCCCGTAAAAATCCGGTATAATAAAATGTTACTAAAATCTGCTCTACTAAAGATTAATAAACATGAAAACTGTCATATTAAGCAAGTCCTAATATCACGTAGTTTCGAAGTTAGGAAATCTCGGAGAATATAAAAAGGCCCAGATTATTTTGTCTTAGTTTATGTATAATACCCACTTTGAAACACTCCCAGAAAAAATCTTGCGGGATTTCCGAACATAAAATATCGCACCACTTGAAAAAGGACTTAAGCAAGCTATCGTTCTAGTGAAATTGTATCAAAATCAATTAATACTTATGGAATCTAGTTAATCTGTACCATACCATTAAAACATAATGTAAGCTATTGTTTTACCGACTACTGTGTCGGAGAGACTACGCGTGTCTCTGCGTATTCTACCGACTGTACAACGAGGAGTGTTTCGAGGAACTGTCTAGAATGGTGCTTTCGTCTTCCTTTTACCACCGCACCGCACTCCATCGGCTGGGCGTTCATCCCCACTTCCTAGAGCCGCTGCGCTCTTGTACGCAACGGTTCTCTAGAACTTTTCTCTTGCGCGCCGTGGGGATTTAGAATGAGCTTCCAGCCCTGGCTTTCCCACAGCGCTACAATATGGGGTTTTTTAAAAAGGGTGTCATAAAATTTCTTCGAGGCTGGCAGCGCGTTAGTGACACCTCTGGTGTTGCAAACGTCCATAGGCGACGGTAACCGCTTTCTATCAGGTGGGTCGTCTGCCTATCTGCTGTACTCCAGCTATAAAAATATATTAGCTAATTTTATGCAACCGAACAACTTCAAACCGCTGCCGGGAAAATTTCCGTGGGATCTTCAGGATAAAAAGTATCACACATTTTATTACATAAAATTTGGTATCTATCATTGAAAAAATATTGGAATTTTTTTATCCAATCTCGCCATTTTAAATCAATTCAGAAAAATTCCCGCATAAAAAATAGTAAAAATCTTAGACTTAAAATCTGCGCATTTTAAGTCTAAGAATTTGCTATCGATCAGCGAAAACCGCATCGGAATCGGTCCAGTAGTTTTTACGTGAATCCCGAACAGACTGACAAACGCACATGATTTCTAAAAAAATGCATCGTGTCCTCCATCGTTTACATAGTCTATTTCAGATTATTTTTAATAGTTTCAATGTTCAGCCACGACATGATTAGAATGTCATAATATTATAGATATATAGATTTTTTCCCTGACGTTATATATTTAGGGGTTTATATAAGAACGTACCTTATAAATTAGAAAACGGTATACTTGTCTTGAAATTATCTAGTAGTAGAATATCCGTCGTCAATCAATCGCAATCCACTGTTGGATATAGGCCTCCCCAATTGACCCAACTCATCCCATCTTCGGATTCCTCTTCCAGCGCCTACCAGCGACCTTGCGCAAGTCATTATTCCATCGGGCTAGAGGGCGTCCGACACTACGCTTACCGAGACGAGGTCTCCTCTCCCGAACTTGTCTGCTCCATCGGCCATCAGTCCTGCAGACGTGACCGGCCCATGGCCACTTAAACTTGCTAATTTTGCAATATGCATACCCTCATCCTAAGTCTATCCATACGAGACACATCCAATGTAAAATATGATAATTTTTAAATTCCTTTGCCCCCTTCAAAACACACATAATTTTAAATGCTCCTCCGTCTCAAAAGAAGGCTATTGTTGTTCCTCGCAGGCCTAGGACCATCTGTTATTGTTGAAAATTTGTATATACTCTTTGTATGTTTCGGGAAACGTTTGCTACCTCAATTATTGCACAGGGCCATCTATTGGCTTATAAGTGTTCCACTACAATTTCGTCGTGTCTGTCTGTCTGTCTGTGAAAGTCATATTCATTATTCAAAGAACTATTGGGTCTATAATCTACATAATTGAAGTGTTACAGAAATGTGTAGTCTATATAGGGTCACAAAGTTGCCTAATGAAATTGCGAAAAAAAGATTGGGGGTGGTCGCCATATAATATGTACATATTATAGTCACGTTGGGTATCGTTGGTCAGATCTTAAAAATACATAATAATGTTTATAATTAATTATTTATTTAATTCAATACGTCTCGATAAAGCTTTCAAGGTCGCAAAAATTGTATGTCTGACTTTTACAAGTTTAGTGTAGCTTTTATCCCCCCTGTATAACAAGAAAATGGAGAATTCTGAATAAATCAAGATGGCAGAGATTAACAAATATCTTTAACGAAAATTGTTTTAAACAATATTTTTTCTCTATGAGATTTTCTTTATGAGATATTTTAAAACAGCTAAACTATGAAATTATGAAAATAATAGAGATTTGTTTGTTGTGCACGCATTGGCACTTAATTTATTTTAGATACATTTGCAGACATACATAAATACTTCAACTTTATTATATTAGTATAGATTAACCGAAGGGTCCGACCATCAAGGGCGAATTTGATTAATATAAATAAATTCCATACAAAAAGACCCGTATAAATCATTTTCCCAGAAATTAATATTGTCCCATAAACCTTTCTACTAATCCACTTAGAGATTATTAACCTTTTGGCAGTTAATTAAATAATATTTTATCGAATAATACAAGTAGTGATAAATGAAGAGCTTGTGCGTGATTGATATTATTAGTTGTATTAATCAAGTTGCTATGGACACATCGTTATTAAACATTTCATACTGCTCTTAAAATTGGACCAAAACATTAGTTTCATAGGAATTTAGACAAAAATGGAATTCTTGGGATATTTACAGATATCTACGTGTATTAAACAAAAGAGCCTGAGATAATATATAAATAACTAGCTGATGCCCGCGACTTCGTCCGCGTGGTGCGGTTTTTTAACTATCCCACGGGAACTGTTTAATTTTTCGGGATCAAAAGTATCTTATATGTTGACCAGGGATATAAGCTACCACCATACAACATTTCATTTAAATCAGTCTAGTCATTTCGGAGATTAGCCGGTACAAACAGACAGACAAACAGAGAAACATAAAATTTAAAAAATCTAAATTAGTTCTGTTTCACTTTTTACATCCCCCTAACTCGGTTTTAAGCATTTTTTTTCATTGTACAGAAATTCGAACTCTATAGTTTTATTATATGTATAGATAATGACGAAAAAATGTTTTTTAGGTAAACGTGTTCTTGGGGAGTTTCTTGACGCTTCTTCTCTTTTAAACAGCGATAACACGTTGCGAAATCGTGTACATAGAATAGGAAGTAGATTTAAATATTAACTTACATATATGATCTTCAAAATTATGTTCTCCAGTGGAATTTATTTTGAATAAAACTTGAATTTGAATTGTTATGTCATTCCGACCATTTTTGACTTGATAGAGCCATGCTGGAATCATGGTATTGATTATTATAACTCTTAGGGCTGGCTTGATCCGTTATGACATCTCGCTCTTACAGAATAACGGCGTGATATGGTTAGCGTTAAGCTAAGCGTGCTTTGTACGATGAGTTACAGTTCCGATGGACCACTTCTTCCTCTCTTTCCTATCCCATCCATTTTGTCCCAAACATCATAAGCCACCCTAAAAACTGACAACGCGTTGGTATCACCCCAGTGTTGCAAACGTCTCTAGGTGATGGCCAGGTTTGCTAGCTTCGCATCAAAAGAAGAGTCCTCTCTATTTTCTTTTACCTAATCCCAATTACTTGAGGTTAGCATAATAATTCTTTTCCTTCCATACTCCTCTATTCTGGCACACGAGTAGTACCTCCTCTGTCACACCACAAATCATCACCACTGTTATCTTTCACAGACTCTATCCATCTTTTTTGGTCTACCTTTACACTTGTCGATCTTTTCGTTCTTTTTTTTATTGCTGAAACACTGCAGATAGGCTGACGGTCCAACTATGATGGAAAGTGGTTACCGTCGCCTACGGAAATTAGCAATACCAGAGCTGCTGGCAATATGCTGCCGGCCTGGAAGGTGAAATTGGAACCTGGCCACTGATGCCGGAACACAGCTCAAAGTTGTTATGGAGGCATACTTTAAACCAGGGGTTGGAGCCATCCAGATAGGCAAATACCCTATCATCTGGCTGTGAGTTGTTTCGTCGCCTCTTAGGACAGGCCGCCCGCCGCCGAAATTAGTATTCTTTTTCCTGCACGGAGAGGAGGAGTTTAACATGACTTTCATCCCTCTCCAGTAACGAGGAGGGATGTATCATGTAAATGCTCATATCATCTTAATCTTCTACCTCTCAATTTTTCAGTCAAGGGTGCAAATTCAAATAACTTCTTTCCCTTCTCACCTTATCCATCCATTCTTATAAAAGTGGAGACTTCTTGGTCTACCACTTTAGTGGTCTAACATTCAAAACCGTATAACATGACTGTCGTAATATAGATTTATTTATCTAGCTCCTCAGTTTCAATGGTATTAGTTTATCCGACATATAACTGTTAATTTTCACGAAAACTATTGGGTCTGTATGGAAGAATAATAATATGTAATATCCATGTTAATATATACATAAATAACCGCAAAGAAATAAGATTAGGCTCACCACACATGTAATTGACGATGATGGCAGCGAAAATGTTTTACAGAATGACTATTTTATATGAAACTTGAGTTTTCCCCGTGGCTATGCCGCGTGAAAAGCCCTAGCTAGTATGTTATGTACTACATAAAAATATAATTAGGTGTTTTATATTTATATGTATAAAGATTTAAAACTAAAGTTTCTTGTTCAATTCCCTACAATTACAAAAAAAACTAAGTCAATATAGTGTAGACAACTGCACAGCAAAACATAAAGAAAAGTCACAGCCAGCCTGATTTGAAGTACCTAATCCCTATTAATAATATTATAAATGCGAAAGTAACTTAGTCTGTCTGTCAGTCTGTACCGTTTTCACGGAAAACTACTGGACCGATTTGGCTGAAACTCAGTATGTATATATTTTCCATGCCGAGAATGAAAATAGGATACCTTTTATCCCAAAAATGGGATAGTTTCTGGGATAAAAATATATTTTCTCTCTGTTTGTTATGCTTTTAAGGAAAAACTATTGGACCGATTTGGCTGAAATTCGGTATATATGTAATTTTAATACCCAGGGTGACAAAGGGTACTTTTCATCCCGGATAATGGGATAAGTTTGGGGATAGATTTATGTAAAGGTTATCCCAGAAAATAGGAGAGGTGTTGTGGTCGTTGAACGAAAGATATAATTATTTTTAATAAGAAATACCTCGTTGAACGATCAACGACCACAATAGTATGGCGACCGTGACATGACACGAACCTGCAATCTTCGGATCTTGTTTATATATATATCGAATCGTTTTGTTTGGCTATTTTTATATCTGTTTATCGTATTTTCGTGCATATTTATTTTATTTACATAAAAGTATCCTATATTAACCTTATTACAAGGATAAATATAGAATACTTTTATAACGAAATATTGATCTTTCCCCGGTATACAGGTTTAAAGTTTATGTGATTGAACCTCATTGGCAAGTTTGTTAATTAAGTAACTTTGTAAGATGTTCGAGTATTTAGCGTCAAGTATACATACAAGTAACTTGTTCACGTCGTACACCATAATCAAGGCAATATCGAACGATTAACTTCGTAACATTAGCTGCATCTGCTTCGACGTTTTACCTTAAAAGCTTTTAGGTAATAAAATTAAAAGGTTTAAAAGAAAATTGAGTTTGTTGAAAATACCTTTAAATAGTGTGTTGGGGATTGTTTTTACCTTAATTTTTCATTACTATATGCACTGTGTGTTACATGCGCGCGCGTTGCTGACAAAATGGCAGATAATAGTGATATGCTAAATTAGTTTGTATGATTGCTAGCGATGTGCATTAACATAGTGGACTTATTATCTAGCCTGTCATAAGAGGCGACAAAACAACCCACAGCCAGGTGATAGGGTGTTTGCCCGTCTGCGTGTTATAACCATTGGTCTATAATATGCCGCCATAACAACTTTGAGTTGTGTTCTGGCATTAGTGTCCAGGCTTCAGTCTCCCTTCAGAGAGCGTCATCGTATTTGTAGCACTTTTGGTGTTGCTACTGTTAGGCGATGACAACCGCTTTCCATCAGGTGGGCCGTCTGCCTATATGCTGAATTCTTGCAATAAAAAAAATTGCATTAAAAATTATAATGGTCTACCTATACAATCGTAGTGATGTTATTTTTAACGATTTTTTTCTATCACCCTCAAATACTTTCTCCCAGGAATAAAAAATAATGAAAATGAAATAAAAAAATTTTGATGAACATCACATGACATGACATGAAGGTTCACTTTATATTGATACTTGTTATGTTCGTCATATGAATCTGCGAAAACGACCTCTTTGGGCCCTCTGATTTATTAACTCTTTGGTGAGCGCATTTCAGTAAAAGTCTATAAATATTATAATAATTAAAATATATTAATATTCCGGAGAAAAGTCGAACCGAAATATTTATAGTTCACGCAAGACCTAAATCAGCGTAGGTACCAAAGTATCTCGGCTTTCTTGTTTATTTTTGTAATCATTCCCTAATCCGCACAGCGAAAAGGATAGCAATTTAATAAGAGGATTTATCGCCAAAGTGAAATCTGCTTAAAGAAGGATTTCTTTAATATAGAGAAAATGAAAATTATAAACAAATTGTTTATTGATTCTTTATTTACGAAAATATATTTTGGTAATATATCATGTGAGATGGCCATCAGAGGAAGTTTTAAAAAACCAAATATAATTGTTAAACTTTAATAAAATTAATTATTACAATAATAACTAATAATTCATGATAACGATGATCAATTATGACCGTATGCTACCGCGATTGGAGCCAGTCTGTGTAGTCCATCGGTCGGCAGGGTGGCTCCGAGGCTTCCTAGGAAACTCTCCACTCAGCACTTTCTGACACGCATGCATGAGTCACTCACAGGTGGATTGAATGAGGTGTTTTCTTTGAATTTGTTAAGTTGTTGTGTGAGAAACAAAAGCAATGCCTCATATGTGCGGAAAACCGTAGAGTTACCACACACAACATAATTGATAAACTTAGGTAGATATTAGATTATAAAGGATATTTTCCATTTCACGATTAGACGGCTAACGAATCTGAATGACATATTGCAGGGATTTAGATTGTATCTTGAGGTGAAAGGATATAGGCTAGCATTTGTTAATAATAAAAAAATTACGGTTGCGAAAAGGGGAGTAAATATTTGTAGTTGATGATAAGTTTTTTTGGTAAAAATTTAGGAGTCGTGTATTAGCATTTAGGTTACGTTCTTGCTTCATTCAGTAAGTAAAAGAATAAAGGCAGTCCGAAGTCTCGGATAACAGCTAGTACTATATTATACATAAACTTAATATAAAATGTATTTGGGATTTTCTTATTATTTTTGTTTCTATTTTCCTTACGGCCTTAGGACTTTTTTTATTGCATAAATTCAGCATACAGGCAGACGGACCACATGATGGCAAACGGTAACCATCGCCTATGGATATTTATAACACCAAAGGTGCTTACCAATATACTGCCGCTCTCTAAAGGGAGATTGATTGGAGGCGACACAGAAAGGAAAAAACAACACACATGGCACTAGTTAGGATAATATATATAAGTATAGACATAAGGCACACACTGCACATGTACTTCCTCGCAACACCAGCATGTAACAGATACACTTTACATTAGTATAAGTTTACTATGAAAATTTGAATAAATTAATATAATAATTTATTCGTCAGGTACACCACAACACAAATATCATTGAATAAATGTCACACACAAAAACAAAAGTTACCAAGAAGCCTGTATAAATTCTAAAGACTTTCTTCGAAATTAAGTTGTAAGAAAGGGTACGGAACTAGCCCGTAGAGTTGTTAAAAAAAGGGAGATTGGACACACAACTTAAGGTTGTAATGGCGGTATACTTTAGGTAGTAGCCATCAAGACGGGCAAATACTCTACCACCTAGCTATAGGTTGTTTTGTCGCCTCTTACAACAGAAATTGTATTTTTTCTCAGTTCCTGCACGGATAAAAGTTTATCATTTGTCATTGTACATGGTGTATAGCATAGTCTACTTTTATGCCGCTAAAATCTTCAACTGTCAACGAGATAGGTATTCAGAAATTGCCTTGCCAGTACTACTTTATTTGTACTAAATAAATAAAAAGATACGACGATCCAAGATGACAAAATAAAACACAATAGATACTTGAAAGCTTAAATCAATTTCTCGTAGGTAATCAAAGCAATAGAGGCAAGTAGGTCAAGTAAATATACTAAAATGTTCTGTTTGCTTATAGTAACTATTGCTAAAGTGGAAAGTTTGTGCAAATATTAACTTGGTTTACTAAGTAGTCTACATGCAAACTATGTAGTTCTTTTGTTATTATTTTGGATAATACTGACAGTATAAACAGATTAGTTAACAAGTTTCTAAACATTATATATTGCTTTAAGCGAGAAGGCCGCTTGTTGTTTTGTGTAAATATATTATAATTAGTATATTCTTGGATCTGTTTATTTAGGTTAACTATGTACCTATATATTGTATTACATATATTATATCGTTTAACTAGTATACAAGGCTTTTATTAAGAAGGTATGGCAATCGTTCATTAAAAAACCTACATATGTAAACATCTAAAACCCTATATGACTAGATGGCGTCACAGATAATTTTATTTTGACATTTTGATATTATATATTATTTAGACCAAATCGGGTAAAGATGTAGGTACTATTAAAAATAGTTTTATTTTCAATTATTTGGTTTTCTTGATTTTATTAATTGGAAATAATTGTAACTTTAAAAAAAAATACTTACTGCACAGTATTACATCGCCCTTTAAATTCACACTTAATTTAATTACAAAGAATTTTAAGTATTTTATTTTCATTTCTTTTTTTATTTATATTGTAGTTTATTTTTTTAAGATAGTTTAGTTTATAATTTAGTTTGATTTTAGTGCATATATCGTAATAATATAATGTTACGAAATAAAAAATATCCTGTATTTATCACGATTCAAATATTATATACTTAAATTAAAAATTTCAATAAATTTCAAGTTTCAAATTTGAACTAAGTAATTTATACTCAAGAAATAAAAAAAAGATTATAAAAAAATTTAAAATCAGCAGAATGATTTTTGCGTCAGCTACTCATGTGGAGTTTAGGAACTTTTTAGATTCTAACGGTATTATTCATATTGAGTTAGAGAGTAAGTTTGTGAGCTTCTTTAAGGTTTTTAAAGAGGCCTAAAAACTTACTCGATATGAATAAGACTGTTAATATTTTTCTTTGTTGGTAGAGCATATATGTCTTCTGTTTAGTATTGTGTAGAAAAAATAACACAGCAGAAACCAGCTTGGAGACGCAATTCAATACCTTTGATCATTGACCTGAAAGCATCAAACGATTGAAAGAAAAATCTCTCGAACGTCTATTTACTCAGTCGATTTTCGGGTAAATTATTTTTCTTAGATAAAAAATTGATGCCGCTTTATATATTTCGATAAACCGGTTAAATTAGATTTGCAATTCAATTTCCGATATCAAGACGTCGTGATTAAAATACATCCAACGCTTGCAGTTAGATGTGAGCGAAGCTTAAATGTAGAATCCGTAATTTTGATAAGGTTTCTTAATTTGGTCGGATATCATCCGAAGTGTTAATGCGAGACACAACATTGCCATAAGATAGCTTAAGTACTGGGCTACTACAATTTTCTTTATGAAAGCTATAACCAAGGCTGTCTGGAAGAGATCGCTGAAAAGCGGTTGCCTTTAGATTAAATTATTAAGGCTTGTAGCAACGCCAACATTCTTAAGGATTTTTAATACAAATTTTTCGGCCGACAGCAACGATTCCATAGACGCGGACGTTTTTCAGGTGTATTATTATAAATATAATAAAATAATATTTAAACAAATAATGAAATCAAATTATTTATCTCTCTTTTGTAAACATGTAGATATTTTTGTTATCCTGTTTTGATTAAAAATCAAAGATCAATAATTTGGAGGTGATTTGTTGAATTTTTTCTTAACTTAAAATAACTGTACAAAAATGACGACATAAATCACATACGTCACACACCGTGTAGATTTTTCAATTTTTTGGTAAATTATTGATCAGTAATTACCAACGAAAAGTTGTTTCGCTTGTACCCCATTTTCGACTTTTTGCGGCAACAAGGGCCTTAAACGGCGTACTCATCTGCGAGCAGTAACTGTAACCGAGCAGATACAGTCACGTGCTCTAATGTGTATGCAAACATTGATCTTCGCTTTTTCGGCTCAAGCTCGCGAGTAGGGTTGCTACATTTTTTGAAGAAAATGTAGTATTTTAGTTTTTAAACTGTAAAAATATAGTACTTTTGGGAAATTTAAGTGAAAAAAAGAGTATGAATTTATTTTTCATTATTTATCATATATTTTATTATTATTATTACTGCAATTAACATGTGTATTTATTACTACTTTTTGCTTTGGCTAGCAAAGGTCTATTATTTTTAAAATAATCGTAAGTATATTTTTTATTAAAACGTAACAGTATTTCCATTTTAAGGCCTAACAATATATAATAATAAATCTAAACCAAAAATGGATACTTATGATCTAAAAAAGGATTGAAACATATATAGTAAGTTAAATTATATCAAAATTAATTATTTAATCTATCTAATACTGCGACACGTCTATCGGAAAAACTAAACACAACTAAATGATATTACATTCCTTTTGAAGCTTATTAATAACTTTACTAACCACTGATGAACTGAACTGTCTGAACAAAAAGCGCGACAATTGAATTAGCGATGAAAATATTAATAAAGATTTCGTACTATACAATGTTTCTATAATATATAGTACAATTGGCTAAAATGTAGTACGATAATATATATTATATATAATACGGTTGACAACCCTACTCGCAAGTGAGAACGTAGCCTTATAAATTTTTTTTTGTATATGTGATGAACAATAAAAAGAAAAAAATGTCGACTCAGTATCAATCAATCGTACCTTTTTTATTAGACAGTCCGATAAAAAGAAAGATTGAATTATGTATATATTTGAGACCCGAGTCACATACTCCATTTGGATATAAAAAAGCGACGACAGTCATTGATCTCAATTGACGCTGTTGTAGCAAAGAAGAAGAGAAAAATATATCAGCAGGTGTTATTCAAAAAGTAATGAAAATAGAACAATATAATTATGTTATTAAACAAAATAGTATACCTACACCAGTAATAGTAATAATTGTCTAATGAAGTTTCTGTCTTAACTTTAGAATACATTGGTGATGGGAACCTTCTTGTACGTGTAAATATGAAATATATGTGTCAGAAGGCTCCATTTTTCACGTTATGACAAACTATATAACTTATAGCTACTAAAAGTTTATATACCTATTATAAGAAAAAAAAATTTGCGTAATGTACTTGTGTGTGCGTGTGTGTGTATATTTGTGTGTGTGTTTGTTTGTTTGGTATTTAAATATGTACTTATATGTGCATCGAGTATTAGTAAGGAATTAATCAGCATTTTTTTATCATAATATGTTTTAAATTTAACCATCTTAAGTAAAGTAATAATAAGTCAAAAAATCGAAATATTCGAATTTACTTATGTATATTGTAAACTCCACATACCATTGACATCTCCCAATGGTATATTTTCCCCTACATACATCCCTATTAATATTATAAATGCGAAAGTAACTCTGTCTGTCTATCTGTCTGTTCCAATTGCAAAGAAAAACTACTAGACCGATTTGTCTGAAACTCAGTATATATATTTTTTCAATGCCGAGAATGAATACAGGATACTTTTTATCCCGAAAAATGGGATAGTTTCCGGGATAAAAATATATTTGTCTTTCTGTTTGTTATGCTTTTACGGAAAAACTACTGGACCGATTTAGTTAAAATTCGGTATACATGTCATTTTAATACCGAGGGTGGACAAGGGATACCTTTTATCTCGGATAATGGGATAAATTTATGTAAAGGTTATCCCAAAAAGTGGGATAGGTTTTTTGTGATTTTCCATTTTGGTCATCTTTGTCCTATTTGTTCGATTTGCCCGATTTGTCCGATTTACCCGATTTGTATGATTTGTGGGATTTGTTTGAGTTGTCCGATTTGTCAGAGTTGTCAGATTTGTCCGATTTGTCCGGTTTGTCCTAGTTGTCAGATTTGTCCGATTTGTCCGAATTCTCCGATTTGTCCGATTTGTCCGAGTTGTCCGAGTTGTCAGATTTGTCCGATTTGTCCGATTTTTCCTTTTTGTCGTTATTGTCAATTTTGTCATTTATGTAGTTTTCATAGACGGGGGTTAGATAAATATAGCTAGGACCGTTTGAAATAAAGGATGAAAGTTTGGAAGAGACCAATCCTTTCTCAAGTTTATAGATATAAAAAAACATCATCAATAAAAAAACGATAGTAACTCGATATGTCTTTCCGTTAAGCTTTAACGGAAACTACTAGGAATACTGGATTGGTTTTGCTGTAATTATGTTTAAATGTAGTTTTAATATGTACCGAAAATGGACATAAATACTTTACATGCCGGTAGCTAGGATAGTTTGCGATATAAAATGAAATTAATCTTCCGAGTGCAAATAGCAGTAATATAAAAATTTAGTACAATGTAACCTGTATTAACGCCTGCTCTTTAAACAAGAAGCACGCACTAGAGGTTGACCCGCAGTGCAGCCGCGGGGTAAACTCTAGTATAAATATAAAAACAAAAACCTACTGTATAATTGACTGTCAAAATGACGAAATATAACTGACTTTCGGCTACGTTACTATGATTATTTACTTTGTTTATATAAGAACTTTTTCTAAACATTCGTGTGAGATAAAACATAAAAGGTAAGATAGTGAAAATGAGCGTAATCAATTTTAGCTACACTTATTGTAGTTGTTAGCGTTTGATGTTACGTTTTGACCTTTGAACAATGATAACACGTTACGAAGTGGTGATAATACTATAGCAAATTAGATTTAATATTGAACATGATTCTTCAATACAATTTTAGTTTATTATATCTTTTTTTATTAACGCCTTCGTGACATTCAAAAATAAACTGTTGTATGAACTAAACTAAGTTTAAAAAATACTATAACACTGGATATTATAAATTAAACTAAATAAAACTATATATACAAATTAAAATTAAACCATAAAATCTAGTGCCATGCATTGTCTAATGTATAGACCAGTCTTTTGATCACGTGAGACGTGATATTATATATATTCATTATATCTTAAATTTGAATATAATAACAATAGTAGTCGTATTTAATTTATTGCACACTCTCAAAAAAGTAAGTAATATGTGATATATATAGAGATATAACAGAAAATATTAAAACCGAAAACACTTCCCTTTACAATTTCTCCTTCATATCTCTAAAAGCGATCGATGCTTCCAATATTTGGGAATAAGCTCTGAACGTTTCTTAAGAGTTTTACAACATACATATACAAACATTTAAGAGTGTTACATGGGAAAACCATTACTTTTATCGGAAAAATCCTAACAAACTTTTCATGCCCGTGCGGCGGTGTTTACCTTCATTTTAAATAACCTATAATAACAAACATAGTTGTAAGCGTTATACCTCCTAGAGCGAACTTTAAGGACATACGATCCGTGCGGCTAGCCGTAGTCGGTCAGGCGACTGACTAATCGCTTTATGCGGCTATATACGGCTAATCCGGAATCACAACCGCAACACGGGGTTGAATACCGGCCGCACACTACACTGCATAGTTCGTATATGAACCGTCCGGTTGGCCGGCGCTGGGGCGCGGTGCTTCTAGTGACCGGACGGGTTCTTATTTTCATACGATTCATAACATCTATTTATCAATGCTCGTGAAATAATCTACTATATACACCTCGTTGCTTTATTATGTCTGAATAATTAAAATAACCATGCAATGATTTAGATGGATTAAATATAAGTATACCTACATCTTCTGTCACATCACTAAGATTATATTATCTTTCAAACAAACCACCTCATCTACCTTTGCTGTTTTATCAATCAATCATTCTTGTTGTCACTTGGTTTATCCCCCTTACTACACGTCTGCGAGCTAATTTTCTTCCACTGAGTTTATAAATCATATAAACAACTTTTAGTGAGTTTTAAAAATATTGGATAAAGTTGAAAATGAACTATACTACATTAATAACATCACAAGATAGTAATAATATAGGTAAAATATCTAAAGTTTGACTGCCTGTTTGCTGTAAATAGATGAAGGTTTTCTTTATACCTAAATCTAGTTTAATAATATCTACCAAAGATTCTTTGGCCGTGAACATCGTTTATAGTTTTAGGATTATGTACACACAAAAATTATCACATCACACACTTAACCAGTTCGGTAAATCAATTAAAAACTTTAGATATTACATGTCTCTGAAACTCACCTAATAACGTCCTCGGTTGCAGAGTAACACACCCCGTATGAATGTATTCTATTAGCTGCCTGAAGACATCCGGTTCAAATTCTTCGATAATCAGGGTCTGGTGCTGCTGAGAAGAAGGCTGTCACAATATAGAAATTGTTTATTCACAATCCAATTATGTGAACAAATTACTTGTTCGCCGAAAAGAATTTATTAATCTTCAATAATATAGAATGTTTAGTATTCGATTCTTCTCAGAATTGGATATTTTCTTATTGATTTTGTTATTCAAAAGAATTTATAAAAGAGCTTAGCGTAATTAAATACTTCTAGAAATAATAGAATTGCTTATCAAGTTTTGATTAAAGAATTGTGTCATAATTATAAAAAATTATGTAGTTGTTTTTTTTATTGTTGTTGTGATCATTAGAAATGTTGACTGCCGTACAAGAAATAATATCCACTCTATTTATGTGTATGCTTTTTGAAGTAAGGTTCAGGATCGTAATTTAATCAAAATATTTAGAAATAAATTATTACAACTCATGATTACTTAGCACTTTAACAGCAGTACCTTCTAATTTTCGGGTTTATGTAATATTTTTTTGATGTAATCTTTTTCCTCTTGTTTGACTTAGTTACATGAACTAACGTTGCTAGTATAAAACCTTAAAGTATAGATGAACAGCATATTTATTTTAAAATAACACCATGATGCAACCAAAGGGATAAAATAATAAGATATTCTTAAAATAGTGTGTTAAAATAAAATGATACGACATTGACATGCTGAAGTGCTAAAATACTTGTCTTGGATATTATAAAAATTGTGAAAATTCAGACGACATCAATTAAACTTACCGTAATAACAACTAATAAACATGCAAATTTTAGTAACAAATGGTTGCACCCAATAAAAACGATTAGTTCGAATATTGTAAACCTATCTACAGAAGTAAGTATATGAAATAGTGATAAAACTTTTTACATTGTCCGAAAATTCAATAACACCAAATACTGATAAACCGATTAAAATTGACCCCTATAACACCGTCATTTTCTGTTTACCTCTTGTATCGGTGCCAATTGCTGCGCGAAAGACGATCTCTGTGGTAACACAGCAAAAAGTTCCACGTTAACTTTTTAACATTTACCTACACATAATATTCTCGAAAATAAACAAATGTTAGAATTCTTTTGCAAAACATTTTTGATCGCCGTGATATTTAGTATCAATCTTTTGTCTTGTCTAATGTGTTACCTCTAGACAACCTGTTATCGCCATTATAAAATGCATTAAATTGTAGCAAACTTGCTAGCAATGTGTCTAAGTAAAATTAATCTAGCTCATGTCTATTTTTTAAAATCTGTCTTAATGATTATAAAACTCCTTTTTCGACAATTTCTTAAATCTCAAATAACAGAATTCTAGAAACAGTTATTACACTTTTGCCCTATTAATACTGTAGTTATAAAAGGAACATGTTTCTTTGTATAAATAGAATACGTTTGCACCAGTTGGTAGCTTAGTAGTTATGAAATCACTGAAGTCTGAAAAAGGAATTCCTTTCAAAGAAATAATCGCTCACAGAGAAATGTAGCTTTTCAAAGAGCTTTCAGGCGAATGAATCAATAAAGTAGAAATTCTTATTGGAGATTGAAATTGAAAAGTCTTGTTAAATCGCAATTGCCTCTTGACAATTCTGAAGAAACGTTTACAGCAGGAAATCGTGGAAGCGTATTGATTATTAGATTTCCTATTACAACGAAGCTGTACTATTTTTTGCTAATTGATTCACTTTTATATCCTGACGTGTTATTTGAATTTTGAAATATCTTGATATCTTTTACAAAATAACAGTAATCCGAACATTGAAATAAAAGTCCATTGTAGTGTATCCATAATGGCTTTGACTTGTTGTATGAACTATTTCATCACTTCCTCTTTAAAATTCCCATTAATAATAGTTACGTACTTTCTGTTTCTTCATATGATCTATAAGACTGTTGATGTTATTATCAAAAACTACATCTTTGTAAATAGTTTTCCTATAATATTACACTGCAGCTATTGATTTAGTAACTTAAAACGATTCATGATAATTTTTATACTTTTTACTTGGGTCAAACTAAATGCTTATAGGGACAATAATAGGTTCCATTATACACGTATCATTCCCTCATACATAATTAATGTAAAATTGAGAACTCACTTGTTGTGCAGCGTTTTGCAAATTTAAAAGCGGTTCTGAGGATCGTTTCAGAAACAATCGCAGCTTATTTTCACGAGGTGCACTTTCTTTCTTCCTTTGAGGACTTGGGGCTTGATATAGCATTTTTTGGAAAACCCTGCAAGAATAAAATAATTAATAGTAACTTACACAGTTTGCATGAGCGTGTTCCATAATGAACAATATACCCCAAAAAGTGAAAATACACTAAGAAGATAGTTAAATAACCTAATAAAAAGATCTCTAAAAATCTGAATATTAGATATGAAGAAAAAATTACCTCAGACGCGAACCGTTATCTATTTTTATACTTATTGACATTATATATAGTAGTATATTGTAGTACATTATATATAGATAACTGCTTATTGTACACCAAAGCATGGACAAACACGAGTAGAAAAATATAAAAGATTGTACAATGGGCGGCCTTTTTGCTAAAAAGCGATCTCTTCTAGGCAATACTTGGCCCTGATAGATGTTTAATACTAGTGGTGGTGTAGTTAATAAACAATTATGAATAAATGAATGATAAACATATACGTATATATAAAAACATGTATATACATATACGTTTGCGTTTGATGACACTCTTGCCGGATAGTAAGCGAAAATAATTTATGGTCCTGGAATGGATAAGTTCTGGAGGTATATATACACTCGGATGAGGCTTGAACACACTCAGGCTTTTGGTATCAGGAAAGAAAGATTCCGGCAATGAGTTCCACTTTTTTGCGGTACACATGATGAAATCGGATGCGAAACGCTATATTCGGATGGTGTCTCCACCAGTGTAAAGGAGTCACAAGCGAAGTAAGAAACGAATTAAAATTAGCGTAAAGAAGGAAAAAAACAAATCTAGAAACAAACTTATTTTCACAGAAGTATTTGAGTTTGGATTATATTGTTTCAGTATTTTATTGTGTCTAAGTAATGGTAAATTCATTTAATTAAATCATTTATTTCGCTGTTACAGAAATCCGATGATAGAGTTTCAATTCTAATTCTAACTTAAAAAGTCATTCGTTTCGTTTGTGTTTCAACAAATAAGAAGTTTTCAAAGCAAGATCTTAAACAATTTTGATTAAGTACGCTTTGGCCCTTAGGTACAGTCACGGAACGAACATGTTCGTCACCTCAAAGTCGACTTTTGCTTGCACGAGTACAAGAAACAATACTGCCAACATTTTAATAAATTTTACGTTTGTAAAATATAGAAACGTGATAAAAGAAAATTGCAATATTGACAATGACAAAGACTGAGATTAACAACAAGAAACTAAAATGATATAATCACTACGCTTAATATAAATATTAAAATGAATAAAAAGGTTTTACATGTATAAAAAATCTTCTTAGAGGAGATAGAAATCAAACAACTTTGATCTAACTAATTTTAAATTTTATTATCAAATTGTTAAGCATAATTTTCCGTCGAACAGTCTGTGCTGTGACTTAGTTTGAAAAGGTAACATGTACTCGCGGAACGTTAAATAATCAATTTGAAAACTGACAAACATTTTAATACCACTACTGTACACAATTAACTGTTTCTAGAATGAAAATTGTCTTTTAAATATATGCATATAACTCAGCTATACCATTTCAAAACCTAGCAAATGCATCTCAAAAAAATTACTGAATTTTGAGTAGGTCCCCGGTTTATTTAGATTTACAATTAGAACCTATACGTAGCGCTGGGATCCGGTCCTAGATTTTAATATTTTCAGGGCAGGACAACGTCTGGCGGGACCTCTAGTTATTTATAAAGCTTGAAGACACTTCGATAATAATTCTACGAAATTGAATATTTAAGTTGCTAATCGGGTTACTTATAATTTTTTTAGAGCAGCAATGTACATCTGTCAGTTGTCAATGTCACTATGATACAACTTCGGGTGCTAGCCTGCGTTATATAGAGAGTGCATTACCATTGGTTTCTGAGAAGAGAATCTGTTAATATCTTAGTCGCGCATTAGGTGTCCGATGGAATGTCGTTGTAGGTTCAATAATTAAATCACTATAAGTACATGTAATATTGTTTTTCGGCAATTGGTTGAATATTAAAAATTAAATGAACACCGTGGTATTATTCTCCTCTCCCGACTTCTCTACGCTCCTACTTATTAACAAAGTAATGGAGACTCCGGATTAGAATACGCATATCCACCACCGCCCACACATCGATAAGCTTATTGGGAGATATATCATATTATTATAATACAGCTTTCACGTGTTTTGGCAAACCCAACAAACAGCTACTGCTTCGCAAGAAAATTAATGCACAAACTTTCATTTAAAATATGTCTGTAGCCAGATTTTGACATAGTACAGCTGGTTAATATGTATTTACAAACAACTGAAACAACTTGATTAATTAGTGTAAAACTATTATTTCAAATAACTAAGGCAATTGCGTCTCATTCCAAATGCAAGTTTGAATTTTCACAAAGAGCACGAATGCTTTTTTTATGTTTGCTTATAGGCAAACTGGCAGACGGGTCCACTTGATTGCAAGTGGCTACCGTCGCCTATTGACATCTGCAGCACTAAGGGAGCCGATGAGTTGCCTACCTCTTTAAGACTTTAAATATCTGTTTATGCCCTTTTTGAAGAGCCCCATATTGTAGCGCTCTGGAAAAACCGCGGGAGGGAGCTCATTCCACAGCTTGCTCACGTATGGCATAAAGGAGCGAGCGCCACGCACAGTGAATAACTTCCAGGTGACAAGGAAGTGTGGATGAACTCCCAGTCGCCGGCGAGCAGTGCGGTTGTAAAATGCGACGTAGGAACCAAACCAAACAGCTCCTCAGAATACTCCCCATTGTACAGACGGCTTAGACAGTTTTTCTTATCTAATATGCTTATTGTTACAACTATTATATGTTGACGATATGTAATTTATTATTTCTCAAAAAAATCATAAGAAATATTTAAAAGAGACCGCCCTTTCATACGCGATACATTGTTCGATTATATTGCTATACTTTTTTATATTTCTAGTTTGTTGCGTTTTCTATTTAATATTAAAACTTGATACATTTCACACTATTTTATTTATTTATTTTTATTTAAGGAAAACATGTCCCATAGTCATAACGGTTTGCGTTAGTTAAATTAGCATATTTACAAAAATCGTTAGACATACGAGAAACATACACAGTTGTTCTCATCATTCAGATACATCCACTCTTCAGATATAAAACATTTATCTGTCTAAAAGTTTCCTAAGTTATATTATTCATGTAAGAATTTTTAAGATGTGATATGTGTATAGAAATGCAGGTATGAAAGAACGAACGGAAGTAAGTAGGAATGAGTGATTGATTGGATTGAATCGATGTGAACAGTCTAATAAGAGTGTGGGAAGTGAAAAGTTATATTAATTAAGGTGTTTCTAAGAAGAAAAGTGTTTATTATAAAAACATTTTTGTGTTTAATTTTAGCGAACACAAGAGCGAGTCAACCATTAGAACAACCCACACTCGAGATACAAATATACATATATTTAACAATATTTGATACTATAATAAATTGACTGTAACGTAGTACAAATACGCAAATATATAACTGCATACATAAGGGTTCATTTTATCTTTAGACATCCCTTGCCTCAAAACGTACATACGAGATTAGTATGTGGCCACCATTCGTTACTAAACTTGGTCTAAAGTATATAAAGCTTAGCATAAACGAGACTGGTCCGAAACAAAGGCATTCTTTAGAATGTAAATTTCGGGAGAAATCTTTGTCACGACCTTTTAAGAGCGAAATTACTGTCATTGTTTAATTAACTAATCTGTCAACTATGTATGTGCTATTATACTGGTTATAACTCTCTCTTTTCTTTTACTTTCTTCCAATTATATGGGGTCGGCACTATATGTCTTTTCCTTCCATACTCCTCTACTCTCACATACGTCCTCTGTCATAGCACACATCATCATATACTAGTTATAACTATTGTATTTAAATTATTTTCTACGACTATATTTCTGCGTGCAATAATAATTAGGAATATACGGAAAAATACCTAAGTGGCAATGTTAAAAATCAGATTCATAGATAAACCAATGGTGAAAGCATTGGAGCCACAATCACAAATAAAAAAGGAAATTTTTTGCAAGTGTTTCGCAATATACGAATGATATAAGATAAGAATAAGGGACTAAACTACACTTCTACAGATCCATTCGCGTTTCGCTGGATGAAACTGGTTACACTTATTGGTTACAGCAGCGTAAGATTGTAAAACCTCTCATAGCGTGTTATCTCCACTGAAATGGTTTTATCTAATGCGTACAGCGATGAATGACTGAGAATACGTAATAACGCTAAATCAAATCTAAACCTATTAAAGTTGAAATTTATCGACAAAATGTGGGTTGGCAGTTCGCATGCAGCACTGAACGCGGCGGAAAGGCGATGAATGCTGTTGTTAGTATGCCCTAGAATACTAACGACAAAAGTATCAAAATCAATCAAAAATACTTCATATTTCAAAATGTGTACTCAACGCATATAGTTCAAACTAATCTTCGATGATAGTGTTTTTGAAGCTCTACAGTCACTTAATTTTTTTTGTTTATGACTCCATCGCACTGGGCATTGATTTTGCCAAAGAAACTCAACAATTTCAAAATTTTCATAATGTTTACTTCATAATTCAAAAGTTAGAGTGTAGGCGCACCCAATTTTCATAACTGTCGAAATTAATGTTTTTTTGTTTATTGATTTAAGTAAAAAAAGTTAAAGACAGTTCTTTTAAATTTCAAGATCTAACTACGACACCAGACACGACTATGTTTATTAAAAAATGTGTGTGTAGTTCATAGTTCGTAGTAGAAGTGAAACTTCAGATAACATACTCACAGATAATTCTTCTCTAACTTTTATAATTCAAAATAAACTTCTTAAGTATCACTTTCAATTTTTCATTGTTTTAGTTTAAAAAATATTATAATCGGTTTTATTTTGGTCCAAATTCGATCTATGTTTAATCATCGGTCTTATTGACTCCCTAATCTGCAATGTAAAACTTGTATCTCATTCTCTCGCAGGCTTAGTCCTATAGTCCACCTTATTTATGTGTTTATCTCTTTTTCGTTTCATCGAGTTTCAAATCACAACTATTCTAATGAAGTTTTACTTTAAAAGGAAATCAATTCTTAATTACATGTGTGATAGCCACTCCTATGTAATCTATTGTTTTACGGTTTTACTCCACCAATGTGCAGCGCCAAATAGATCACGTTATTTTGTCAAAGTATGTCATCTATCTTATACAAACCAAGTTGTTATTGAAAAAAATGGTTTTGACATACAAAGATGGAAAAGGATGCACAGACTGATAGATAGATTGATGAAACATAAGTGTATTTTTGTTTAATAAAACTACGTTTTAACGATTTTAAGCGCGGTAATTTATTTGATTTTGTTATTCCGACGTTCGGCCACTTTTCAGTGGCCCTGATCATGGCATGACTTGATATCTTTGTCTTCCGTGATCACGGCCACTGAAAAGTGGCCGAAACGTCGAAATAACAAAAATCAAATAAATTACCGCGCTTAAAATCGTTAAAACGTAGTTTTATTATGTATACAAGTCACGAAAACTTAAGAAAATAATACGTGTTTTTGTTTATCTACCTTTAAATATCGCAACCCTAACTAGATAATTATTTGTGCTTCATCACAAACGAATAAAAGAGGTTTGACGTTGCACACGCGTATGCCATTTTGCATTTTAATTGCAAACCAGTGGTTAGAAACGTGCAACTCAATTAAAGTTCATCCTAGCACTGACGTCACAGAACACAGATTTAAAAATTGAAATATACAATACTAATTACTCTTAGATGTACACAAAACAGAAGGAATTGTGTAATTGACGCATTCAACCATAAATTCTAAAGTAATATTCATATTATTACAACTTAGGCTTCGACAAAGACAAATTCTACGTCCAGTCTGTAAACGCACATTTTATTACCTGTCGGCATTTGAACTAATTGTAATCCTTTCATGATCGTCTTCTTTTGTTTCTTATTTATTGACATACGTTTCTAGTATTGTGGAGAACAGCTTATTGTTGTATTGTACTCGTTTACGGCCGCTTGCAGGCTGCATCATTAGCCAGGTGTTA
The DNA here is from genome assembly GCA_039645545.1 of Dendrolimus houi. Lineage (NCBI taxonomy): Eukaryota > Metazoa > Arthropoda > Insecta > Lepidoptera > Lasiocampidae > Dendrolimus > Dendrolimus houi. The sequence continues at coordinate 16,407,010 of CM077122.1, forward strand.
CGGATTATAACTTGCTACTCCCTGCTCATACAAAAACTAAGCGGCTTTGGCGGTTTGTAAGATAATAGATAGTATCTCGGTTGTTTTGACTTTCAATCTATTATGCAGTCGAATATTACGCATTAAAATATTATTTGTAAGAAAGAAGAAAACTATCTACTATTTATCTGCTTCAAATCTATCTATATTATTGTTGCAAGCCAATACTAATCCTTTGCAAGCGTTTTATTACCCCTTTGTATTTGAGTGATCTATTTATTCGCGCTAATCCCTTTGTTTACGTCGCAGCAAGACGTCGTAAAAGCTTATTCCTTTGTAAACTATTTCATGCAAATTCTTAGAAACCATTAAGCTGACAAGTTAATAATTCAAAGTAATGGGAGGTATTGCGGTAAATTAGACATGGTCTCCTAGCAACAGCTAATTCACAAATGGATGAGGATCAGTCAATCGGGAAAAGCGCCACTCGTGTTCTGACTGCAAACGAAGCGTTACCTATTGCACATTCGGAGCGAGTATCTTATAATGACAAACTTTACTCGATTTATATGATAGCGATTTTGTGACCTACGGTTTGAGATTTGCTATATTCCGCTATACTTGTAAGAACTGTGAATTACGTGTGTGTACTTCTAATAAACTTTCTGATAATTCCAACGGCATTTTTGAATTTACGTCCTACAAATCCCCTACAAATTCGTAACAATATTATAAAATTCTAATAATGCCGTGTCTGTACATTGAAGCTATTAAAAACACAACTCAAGTAGACTAGATAAACGACGGAGAATTCAATGCAATTTTTTTTAGATTTCTTGTCTGTTTGTTCGGGATTCACGTAAAAATTAGTAGGCCGATGTCGAAGCGGTTTACGCTGATCTACAGCAAATTCTTAGAATTAAAATCTGCGCTACTTATTATCCTGGGAATCCTGCGGAACGGAATGATTTAAAATGCAGAGATTAAAAACAAATAGAACTCCTATGTGATTTTTGCACTAATCGATAGCAAATTTTATGTAATAAAATTTGTGATTTTTTTGCCCCGAGAGTCCCGCGGAAATTTTCCCCGGAGCGGATTTTAGTTGTTGGGGTGCATAAAAATTAGCTTATTCCGATACAGTTTTCACTAAAAAAGCGTACACTCTTTTTAAAATGGTGTGATACTTTGTGTCCCGGGAATCCTGCGGGAATTTGAAGTCAAACGTGGACGAAGTCACTGGTATATGTGGTATTCTTTTTCACAAAACTACAACAACGGTCCAGGATAAACAAATTTAAAGTGAACGAACCCGACGGGTGTACCTAGTTAATTACACTCACTCTACACAACAAAGGCATCTAGTTTTCATGTCAAACACCTGTACGTTGTTGTGAACTCTCCTATTTTGCATTTTAATTGCAACCTAGTGGTTAGCACGTGTTAATTAAATTCGTTCTAACTTTAATCCAGCATATTAATTAAAAAGTTCTCGGAACACGTAGTCAGGGGACGCTTTGCGATGTCAAAGCTTCCGTAACTGTCATGTACAGATTCAAAAGTTTAATTGACGTAGTTATCCCAGACTGACTTCAACTTATGTGATTTGAGTTGAACTACTATTTTGAAATTAGCTTATCAACATTTTTAATTAATGTATTCATGTTTAAGCTGGTTTGTGTCTACAAATGTATATTTAATTTATCCATCCATATCTACTACTAATATAATAACTGTAAAAGCAATTTTGTTTAACTGTTCCTTTACCCCTTCATCAGCGTTTTGGTAATGAAGATTATTGGGATATTCAGAATGAATTTCGATAAGGGGAATTAAAAGAAGATTATTTTAAACAGGAAATTGGAATTATTTCCGTGAAATACGGATTTGATTCGTTTACTCAAGTAAGCGGACAAATATATTTGACGGTTCTATAACGCTTTCGTTTCTGCCAAAATGAAATCACTGAAATCTAGAAAGAAATGTCATCAGTGGTATTTTATATAGCGGATAATAAATAAACCCAAAGAAATTCCTCAATTAACTTAAAAATAAAATACTAAAACTAAATTGAGTTATAAATAATTGTTTATATTGTTACGACCTACATGCCGACAAAAGTAGATTCACACCTGCATACCATAAAAGCACACTTTATTATCTTTTCGCATTTGGACTTCTTTTGTTTACTTTGTGTTTAAAATTTGTAATTAGAAACCAGCCTATTATGTATTGTAATCTTTTATGGCAGTCATAAGCCAGGTGTGTCGAACTGATTGTAAGAAATTCGGTCTACGCGGTCGGGCATCTATATTGTATCGGTGCAGTGGCCCAATGGAGAGATTGGCAGTCTAGCGATAGCCACAAGCGAAGCAAGACTTAGTGACGGACTTTGCGCGTGTTATTGAATCGTGCATTACTTTTGCACTGGTTGTGTTCAGTTATATTTGTATCTGTGTTATACGTGTTTGTATAGTTCTAATAAATTGTATAGTAATTCTAACGGCATTTTAATTCAAGTCCTGCAACTCGTAACAATATTATAAGTGATTAAAAACTATGTAACTAGCGACTGCCTGCATTGCTACGTATGACAATGCTTATTCATTGGGCGAAATGTGAGCCAGCCTTCTGATCACGGGTGTCATCAAAAAGTATCTCTCGAATTGCATTTAAAATCAGCAAAAGTTGAAATGTTCTCAATATACCGGCAGCGGGTACAACTCTCAAACTTGAACATCTAGCTACTTATGCTGATATTAGACGGATCGACCAAATTGAATCAATTTGGTTGAAAAGCACAGACTCAAAAGACACGACACTATTCAATGACTGAATCATTCAAATTTATCTTTATATGAATCACTTTTGTTGATTCATCCAAAATTCTAAGTGGTAATATGTCCACGATTAAAATCCAGATCACGTCATTGTTATAAGATTTTGGAGCATAAGTCACTACGTCTACACAACGAAAATGATTTTTTTTAAACATTCCTAATTCGAATCGCAACTTTTATACTTATCTTAGGCTGATATTAGACTTCTTATTTCTGTTTTACCATTTGGAGTCTTAGACAGTTTTTCAGTCCTAAATGCATATTGTTTGTTTAATACTACCTACTGATGGAAAAAAATGCACGCCGTGATTACCGACGTGTGAAATTTTCATTCTGCTTAAACAAACGTGATGGCTACATCTTTTATTATTGTTTCTACAGTTGAATTTTTATATATTAATATCTTTTTTTGCCTTATCAAGCTGGTAACACCACAGAAGACAACAATTTTATACATTTGAAAGGACTTAGTACTGGCCGCGAAATATAACACAGGTCAATAAAATAAAAATAATATATTGTTGCTCTAGAAATGTCTACAGTTTTTTATAATTTCCAGTACATAATTTACGAATATATTCATGGAAGTACTGAATTGGCTCTGGTTCTTAAGAATTTTCGAGTAAATATGAGCATAAAGTTACACTTTCTCTATAGTTACATCATTTAAAATTCCTAGTAATCTTCAGAATTTGAGCGTATATCAGGGTGAGTACTTCTACCAGGACCTAACAGTGATGGTGGAAAGGTATCAGGGTAGACGGGACCGTTACGTGATAGTAGATTACTGTTGGTCTTTACAAAGGTAATTTTCCTCAAAAATAATATACAATGTGAAAATCTTATACCATGTGTCTCTCTGAAGTAAAAAGATTTTTTTTATCTTTTTACGTCTATACACATTAATTAAATATAAAACAAAACAATTAGTAGTATTTCTCAATAAATATTAAGGTATATAATTGTCAAGTTTTATATTCTTAGTTTTATTAATTGTTGGGATAAAATTATTTGCAGCCATTATAATATCTAGGGCAACAACATCTTCCATTTAATAATTATGAAGTCAGTAAATAATGTAGTTGGTGTCAATAATAACTGTATAGGATAGTCTGGAGGAGATCGCCTATGGCGATAAGACCGACCATTGTACTTTAATGTATGTGCAATTAAGTTATTCATTCAACAAAACCACTGTTGACCGTTGTAATTTTCAAGAACTATAGCTATTGTTGTTCATTTTTATGTTAATTATTTTCTCTCGATATTAAAATCGCCATATTTACACACGTGCAGTTATAACTATCCAAATATTATAAAGAAGTAAGATAGTCTTTTTGGACTTTCGAGCCGGATTTGTCCAGTGACCTATGTATGGATTTAAAGAAGTGTGTAACACCATTTAAACAAAATCCAGCCAGGAATGTGCAATCATGATCATGCTTGGTATAAGGAGATCCGTATCCCACTATGAAACGTAAAAGACTGAAATGACTATTTTAACTAATTTAAATACCTGCTCCTTGCAGCTAAAACAGCCTTAACCGCACACACGGGCTCCCTCGTATCTCCGACTAGGAAGGTGACGTCACAAAGTTCTGGCATAGAGGCGAGGAACTTCATATCCTCGGCCAGCCCGGACTTATTCTCGAAGGTGCTGAGGTCGGGCTCCGCCTCCATCGCCGCTAGCGCCCCGCTTCGCATTGACGACTAGAAACAAAAGAGAAATTGACTAAAATAATATTATACACTAACTTTACCAGCGACTTCGTCCGCGTGGATTTTTTTGCGGAACTCTAAAAACATTAACTTAAGTTACTCCTTATGACATCAAATATCTGCCAGTAAAAGTTCCGTCAAAATCGATCCAGTTGTTTCAGAGATTAGTCTGAACATCTAGACAGACAAACAAAGATTTAGAAAATTGATTTTTTGATATAGATTATAGATATACTTTTAGTAAAAAGCTGTTATTTTGACATTACATACAGACACTTTGATTTTATTTATCTGTATAGATTCTGCGTACGTTTCTCGCTAGTATTGATCTATTTTTAGATTTATTTAGATTTTATTTATATGTAGGTAAATATTGTATATTTGTTAGGCTATTTCAATTCATTACTTACATAATACAACTTATAATACAACTAGGATATGCCCACGACTTCGTCCACGCTTGGCTTGAAATGCCCTCGGCATTCCCGGGACGCAAAGTACCGCAGCATTTAAAAAAGAAGTTTTAATGAAAACTGTGTCGAAGTAAGCTAATTTTTATGCACCCGAACAACTTCAAATTGCTCCCGAGAAAATTTCCGCGGTATTACCAGAATAAAACATATAATACATTTTATTGCAAAAAAATTGCTATCCGGCATTGAAAAAGTAATGAGATTTGATATTTTTTTAATCTGGCTATTTTAAATCATTCCCAGAAAAAAATCCCCCGGTATTCCAAAATAAAAATAGCGCAGATATTAAATCTAAGAATTTGCTGTCAATCAGTGAAAACTGCATCGAAATCGGCCCAGTAGTTTTACGTGAATCGCGAACAAACAAACAAACCGAAGATTAGACAAGAAATCTATAAAAAAGCATCGTATTTTCCATCGTTTATATAGTATAGTACAATATTATGAATTTCACACGACATACGAGTTTTGTAGTAGAGACCGAATTTCGTTGTAGTGTACATCGACAATTTAGACTAGACTTCGACGGCCAAATACTAGGTAAATCATCAATACATCATCATCAAGCATCAATCAATCAAGCCATGTTCACTCAAAAAACTGGTAACCGAAGATACTTTTCTTGAAGTATCTTTGTCAAATTAAATCTTATATGTGTACTAATCGCGAAAACTCAAAAAATACTAAATTAAATATTTCTGAATTTCTTTAAATCCTTAATCCTTTCTCTGGTATTCAAGAGCTATAGGTGATTTATGGCCTTGTTACATAATTTGAACTTGATACCAACACATTAAAATATTTAATTTAAGTAGACAAATCTTCAGGATATTATTGTTCTGAGGACAAACCAGATAAAACCAACTGTTTTTTCTCAATGATTAAAATGACAATGTCAAGTCTTTTATAGGCTCGTTTTAAAAATTGAGGGAAGAATAGAATACAGAAACAAGAAAGCAGTACATATCAAAAATAACATTATTTCAACTATTACAATCGGCCCCCCGATTTTGAAACATTCTTCATCGGTGCTCTGCTCTTATAGGTCTTAGCGTGATGCCGTGGCGTGATATATAGCTTATAGCCTTCCCCGATAAATGGGTTATCTAACACCAAATGAATTTTTCAAATCAGAGTAGTAGTTCCTGAAATTAGCGCGATCAAGTAAACAAACAAACAAACTCTTCAGCTTTGTATATTAGTATAAGATAGTGATGTCTTCCAGACAACCTTCAAGGTAATGTGGGCATTTTCAGAAATAAAATACCACATTACCATGTAATACCTGTTAATTTCAATTTAACTGTAGAGGAAGAGGCAATAGAACATCTATAATAAATCTTAGTTTATCTATGTTCTTTTCCAGAACTTTTTCCTTAAATGGACGTAATTACTCGAATATCTGAAGAAGCGTTCCGAGAATTAACTTCAAAGTAAGCACTCAGACGATGATGGTAAGTGTAGATTAACGTTAGCTGTAGGATTTAGTCTTACGAAGAAGGTCCCGGAAAGTTACTGTTTCTCCAATTTCGTAAAGAGATAAGTTGGGCGAGCAGTTAATGAGAGTTAATCAAAGAACTGGTAATACAATACATGATATTAAACTCCTTTGCAAAAAAAGGGCACCTTACAGTCATTGGCTTTTCTATGGACAATATTAATAATTTTAGTATGTCATTAGTTTTGATGATTAGCAATTTCTTATTATCAATGAGAATATAGTTTTTAACACTTAAATCCAAGAATCGGTGTTTTAGTCGATGTAAACAGAGAGCCGTGTTAAAATGGACGTATTTATGGATATTAAATAATAAAATTGGATTACGAGTATTTTTATGGTATTTTAATAAAAAAAGACATTAAAAAATAAAAATTGATAATGAGTATGACCTCCTCTTGCAGCGATTACGACATGTAATCTTCTTGGGATGTTTTCCACCAGGCTTTTGATGGTGTTCTGTGAAATGATTTCCCACTTAGCCGAGATCACACGTTTAAGCTCCCCGATATTTTGTGGAGGTGGTTGCACAGATCGTACTCGTCTTTTTACTTATCCCAGACTTGCTCAATGGAGTTAAGGTCGGAATTCCGTGCTGGCCAATCCGAACGACGAATACCTACCTCTTGCGTATAAGCATTTACGTCGCCAGGACGGCGGGCCCGAGCATTATTTTCCATGTAAATGGCATCTTCACCAATTAGAGTCAGTGCAGGTTGTGCATGTTGACAAAGGATTTCTGTTATGTACCTTTACACATTTAGTGAGCCATTTTCAACTAATACTATCTCGGTGCAATAGCTGAAAGTTACGCTCGCCCAAAACATAACGGAGCCTCCACCATGAGGGGTGATTTATTCAAAACACACGTCGGCATAGCGTTCCCTTGATTTTCGTAACACTCGCCGACGTCAGTCCTCACCATGCAGATAAATTCGATCCTCATCGGAGAAGAGTACGCTACTCCAGTTACCTAGTGTCCAAGATAGGCAATTTCTAACGAACCTCAGTCGAGCAATCATGCTCACGGAGTAACTTGGGGACCCGCGCTGGTCGCCGATTGCGTATATCAGTCGCTAAAAGCCTCCTCCTCACAGTCCATATGCTAATTTGTGCTCCTCGTACCTCTTCAAGGTTTCTTTTGAGGTCTATGAACTGCATTTGCAGTTCCTCTGCGCTTGAGTCCTAAAAAGCAGTCGTTTCGTGGTTGTGTGCAACGTTTTCTTCAAGAACCTTGCCTTCTCTGAACGAAACCTGTCTCTTAGTATCGAGTCCAGGTTCTTTGGACGGTTGAACGACTCACGTTTAACCGTGTGAGACGTAACATTGGCTACACCCCTCTTCCAGCAGCGCTATAATTTTACGAGCTCTTTTTGCTTTTTCTGCCATTACAATATACACAAAGATACCTGTTTTAAGGCACAATAAGGCAGGATTATGCGCCAAACATAAATTGTTCTATCAAAAATAACGAGAAGTTAGTTTTAGTTGCCTGATAAGCTCTTGACCCCAAACCCCCGAAAAGTAAGTAAAAAGTTGCAAACTGAAAAAAATATTATTATTTTTAAAACAAAAGTTTCGAATTTGGAATTAACTTTTTCATACCCAGACTCATTATTAAGTGCCAGTAACAGTTTGGCTATTAAAGATCTTTAGAACTAAATTATTATCAATAATGTAGAAAAGTCAAAACCGCCATTTTTTTTTCAAAGCAGATTTTATAGTCAATCTTTAACTTGATGGTCACTTTTATTTAGTAACAGATGGCTGCGGATTTTTCACAAAGAATGAGTTTACTACTTTCTGCAACGAATCTGTAGAAGTAGTGTATGATTTGATGTAAATTATACAAGAGTTATAATACTTGCTATCGACCCTATGGCGTAATAATGATTGATTCCATTTCTATTATTAGTTTATCCACTTTAAATTTCAAAGTTCCCGGGTTAATATTAGTAATCGGGTCGACATTAAATCTGATCTTGGTATTATACATATTATTAGGATTGGTGTAATTTGTAACATCTAACGAATCACTATCACCAGTCCTAATTGGTAATATGGGTATATTACAAGCCAGAATATTTAGCTTGTTATATAAAACGCGTGTGGGTAATTGTGTGCAGTCAATATTTAAAAAAATTACATGCTCTATGTTTTCAAGTCAATGTCCATACTTATATTCATATAAATGTAAAAGTGACTTTGGATGTATGATTTCTCCTTCTTCACCATCTTAAAAACAATAACATTAACAATGAACCGATTATTATTAAGTATACTACCGATAACAAGGCTGAATATAGAGTACTTCTTATTGCGAAGAATGGAGTAAATTCGGCGGTATATGGATTGAAGATATAATTGTATGCCAATCAAGCTGCGACAAAAGCTTCTTATCCACTTTTGACAATAGTAAATACAAACAAAGGATTCAAACTAAAGCGTTTGCAATAAATATAAGATTTTCGATAACAACGAAATCTCCTTCAATATAAGAAGCTACTTGTAAGATATTGATCCGTAATTTAAGGACTGTTATTCACGAACATCAAGTCAGCACTTGATACTACCCAGTACCCATATTAAAATAGGATATTTTTCTACTCTTAACTTTATCCCTTTAATCTCAAGGTTGAAATTACTTTAGCTTCCGCCTAAGAAACTTGTTATGCGATATACCACATTTTCTCATGTAACTTGAGGAAGACTAATGAAGGATTTGAAGATATTTTTCCATGCAATATTAACATTTGCTGAAAATACTGAATAACAATTCTCAATTATTTCACTTCTTATTGAATAAAATACTGTAACATTAATTCATAAACTTGATTCTAATGAAGAATATTTGGTATAAAGAAGTCCAAACTATTAATATTAGCGACGAATTCTAGCTAGAGGCACGTAAGACTATAAGTAGTATACTGAGCCTAGATTACTTTGAGAGAGAGAGGGGGGGGGGGGAGCACTTTATTGTACACCATTGCAGAAAACAAAGAAAAACTTATAGCCTACAAATATTCTAAACGTGCACAATCGGCGATCTTATTGCTAAGAAGCGATGTCTTCCAGACAACCCGTGGCAAGAATAAAACAGATTAATTAATCCGTGCAGGAACGGAGAAAGAATACAATTTCCTGAGGCCGGGCAGCCTGTCGTAAGACGCGACAAAATAACCCACAGCCAGGTGGTAGGGTATTTGCTCGACTGGATGGCGACCAACCCTGGTCTAGAGTATGCCGCCATAACAACTTTGTGTTGTGTTCCGGCATTACTGACCAGGTTCCAGTCTCCCTTAAGAGAGCAGCAGCGCATCTGTAGCACCTTTGGTGTTTCAAATGTCCATAGGCGATGGTAACCGCTTACCATCGAGTGGGCTGTCTGCCTGTCTGCTGAACTCCTGCAATAAAAAAAAGATTCAATTTGTCAAAGGTGGTATACATAAATATTATACGATATGCAGTTATTTACATTATATTTTATTAGATAATATTGGGTAAGGTATCAAAAATTCTGGGTATATTACCTCGTCGGATCGCCATACCTGTCTATTAGCACAGGTGTTTTCAGAGCTTTGTGGGCATAATAATAAAGATTTAATCATGACTTCAGGAAATCTCGACCCAAGCGTCTCCTCAGAAGGAAACGGTACAAACTTTCACTGCTAGTTGGTTGACTTGAAGATTGATTGATTCTGTTATTTGCCTCACCAAACCAACTGATCTAATCATATTTGGTAAATATAGCCAATGTGTCCCGACAGATTGTATGTCATGTCAGAGATTTGCCACACTACTAGAAAATTTATCATTTCATCGTAGCACTTATCATCGTCCTTCAAGCATATTGTTTATTACGCCATCCAAGAAAAAAATGTAGCCTGTTAGATGACTGGCGATCACGCCAATACAAAATTCTATAGTAATTTGATTTTTTGAATTATACATGGAATACATTCTCCATAAAAAAACTCATAGAAATAAGTTTGGGGAAGATATATTTGTATCGCATATGCGAGCCGCAAGTCAAAACTAATTACTATAAAGAAGAAAACAATGAAAGCATTCTTAATAAAAAAATGGCCCAACAAGGTGTAATGGAATGAAAGAAATGTAAACAAACCATTTCATTTAATAGCAAAAATAAAACAAATCGAAAAAGCACAACAGCAACAAAAGAGGTCAAAGATAATAAAATTGACTAATAAAATTAATATATGACCATAAGCCCATAAAAAGGTCGAGTACATTAATATACCGCTTTCAAGATGTTATCGCTCCTCCAAATATTATGGCTAAAGGTTTATTACTACTCTCTTTATTACTGTTTTTATGATCATTGGCAGTTTTATTACTCACATCTACAGGAGAACTGAATTTAATATTCAATGGACTGACATTTCAGAGCATCATAGACCAGTCGCAGAGGAGTTAATTGAAAAGAAAGGCAGATTCCATCAGAAATAGATAAGATTAATAATTGACAGGTAGAAAGTAGAGGAAAAATACTATTGATCGGATTCATCTACACCGGTGTTCTCGTTTTATGGAAATAGGTGATTTATGCAAGTAAATAAATGTCTCGTAATGCTTGGTCGTCGTAAGAGCTCTTCTAGGAATCGTGGGATCACACAACACATTGCATATTCCGAAACTATGTAAGTTACGCTAGTACGTTCAATTTTACAATTGATTTCAGACACCCAGACCAGAGTGAATAAAGGAGATTGCATTTGTGGAAGTTTATCTTGCGAGTAATTGACCTAATAGATCATCATACACCTAGCGGATAAAGGTTTAGTCCAATACACCATAAAGGCTACACTACCCCTACTACACACTACTACTACCATGGCTACCTCATTGATAACACACTGGGCTACCCATTAATAAATAGAAATATTATAAAAAAAAACTATTCTTTTGACCTAAACCATTTTTATTTTTTAGATATTATTATTTTTTTGTGTAGTTACCAGTCTACCCTTGTAATTTCTGTACTTACTATCTACCTAGAACAACATACACTACAAAATACGGTGTATTTTTACCTCTCTAAACAATGTGTAAATATCTGTCATATCATATGTGCTCACTATACCAGTTATTTGGGAAAAGTAGATATTGTTTTCAAAGTTAATGTAACAATAACTCTGAACATTCTCAAGCAAGTTCCTTTTTATATTAGAGTCACAAAATGAATAAAATATAAGGCTAACTTAAGGATCTTTCAAACGATATTGACAATTTTAGAACCAACGTTACAGTAAATCAATGTTCACCTGACATGTGTCATAGCTTTATATTTATAACTCAGTCTCTGAAATCTTTAAAAGTTATTCATGTTAATATTCGTAGTATCAATAAAAATTTTGATCAATTTTTTATTACGTTAACCATGACTAAAGTAACTTTTGATGTTATTGTGTTGAGCGAATGTTGGCTTACAAATCTGGTGCAAATACCTACATTACCAGGATATATTTTACATGCTACTAAAAATAACCCAATTCAAAATGATGGAGTTGTTATTTATGTTAAATACTCTCTAAGTTACATAGTACAGGAAATGAAGCTGTTTGGCACTATAAATAGGTAAAAACGCCTTTTCATGTATATACCGTTCTCCTTCCTATAAGGATCTTAATAACTTCTACAATAGTCTTGAGAATTTAATACGTCTTACTCTACAATCACTGAAAAATGTAATCTTAATAGGAGATATGAATGTTGACATTAAGCCCAGTGGTACCGATGCTAACCGTAGTCAATATCTAAGCACTATGGCCTCTTTAGGACTCTGGCCAGCCCACTCATTACCCACAAGAGTCGACAACTGCCTTGACCACGTTTTAATCAACTTGATGGTACGTGCCCGTATACTTGTATTGGATACTCATATTACCTACCACCTTCCAGTTCTCCTCTGTTTACATGCTGATGACAACAAATGCGATATTCGTTCAACCTCTCTACGGATAAACTTTACTGCCGTTAAGAAAGAAATAGAATCCACTGACTTTAGGCTCGTCTTAAAAGAAAGTGATCCTAACATTTCTACGGACAATTTAATTAATATTATTCAAAATATTATCACTAATAACGTTACGACGATTAACTATTCTAGAAAGTTTAAAATTATTAAGCCATGGATGGACCCCTGGTTTGATTCGTTGTGCCCGAAATCGCGATAATATGTATAAAAAAACCATATTAAAATTAACTTATTCCAGATATCGTAATTTTTGTAATGCTCTAATCAGAAAACAAAAGATAGCGTATGAAAAAGCTGAACTAGAAAAAGCTAAAAATAACCCTAAAGCTACTTGGAAAGTAATTAAGTCTATAACTAACACGGACACCCCGACTCGCCAACCCAAAGAATTACTTGAATTCAATAGTAACTTGTAGACATCTCTATATACGGTAAATATTTTTTTTGTCAATGTTGACAAGGAACTAGCTCAGAAAATTACTTCCACAGGCACTTCCACAAAGTGTCTTCTCCTTAATAAAGACAATAGGAAACGTGTTATTGGACACATTCTTAGTTTAAATTATATCTAGTTATTTTAGGTCAGATTTAAATTACTCATTATTCTTATTTCCTAGATTAGATTGTAATTTTAATGTTGTATCTCTAAGATACATCATTTATGAAAAAAAAAAAAAAAGGCACTAATACAATTTCAACTGCAACAGCCTCGCACGATTCAACTCGTGACTCCCCTGTAATCCTGCCCATTGATAAAAGTGGTGTTGAAAAAATAATTATCCGTTTAAATAGTGACAGTGCAACAGGATAGGACAACATTCCTATCAAAGTTTTGAAAATATGCAGTTACACATTAGTTCCTTTAATCACTCATATCTGTAATCTGGCTATTAAATCAGGTGTGTTCCCTAAAGCTTTTAAAAAAGCCGTTCTCTGCCCGATTTACAATAGTAGGGGTAGAGGCAGTGTCACGAACTACAGACCAATCTCCGTGCTTAGTTCCTTATCAAAAATACTCTAACGGATTCTTAATAATTCTCTTTGTAATTTTCGGACTAATAATGACATTACTGCCGATAACCAATTTGGATTTGTGAGAGGGAAATCAACTGAAGACGCCGTAATCTCTTTCACTAACACATTAGTAAGTAAAGTAGATAATCAATTGAAATGTTACGGTGTCCTCTTTGATCTCTCCAAACCATTTGATACTGTCTCCATTCCAATTCTACTAAATAAGCTAGAAAACATTGGTGTTCGGGGGGTCGTGCTCAAAATCTTCGGAGATTACCTTTCTGATCGCTCACAACGTGTTAAAATTAATAATCTTGTGAGTTCAGAAGAAGTAGTCGAATTTGGCGTTTCCTAAGGTAGCATTTTAAGGTCCTACGCTTTTTTTGATATATATCAATGATTTATGTAAACTCCAGCTTAAAAATTGTAAGATTTTTACATATGCATATGATAGTGCACTTCTAATTTATAACAAAGACTGGAAACGTGCTAAATAAAATTCCGAATCCTCACTTCGCACTGGCGTGGAATGGTTACCTAGGAATTTGCTAACACTTAATATAGAAAAGACAGGCGGCATTCGATTTACTTTTCCAAATTCGCATATTCTAGTTAATTACTATCAGCCAATTAAAGCTCATTCATGTGCACACCTTTTAACGTGTTGTAATTGTCAAAAATAACATTTCTGTCTAAAACGAAGTACCTTGGAGTACACATTGACGATAAGCTGAATTGGAGACCACATATTGAAAACATGTGTGGTCGAGTGAGACGTCTAATTCATCTTTTTAAATCTTCACGGCATTCTGCTGATAGTAAAACTATATTTTTTGCATATTGTAGTGTAGCAGAATCTATAATTACTTACTGTATACCTGTTTGGGGTGGTGCTTGCAAAACTACTCTTATACAGTTAGAACGGGCCCAGAGAGCAGTACTGAAAGTAATGCAGTTTAAACGAATGGACTATCCTACCACCCAACTCTATATTGACTCTAATGTATTAACAGTACGGCATTTGTACATACTTCGTGTAGTTTTGCGATGTCACTCAGGCCTCCCCCTAGACTCAAATGTTTTTCTGAAGCGCCACGGTCACTCAGTATGTAATGTACCTGTTAGACGTACAACCTTTGCCGGCCGACATTATGTCTGCCTAAGTTCGCTCTTATATAATAAAATAAATTAAAAAATATCTATTTACTCCCTTAATGTATTCAAAATTAAAAACAAACTTACTGAGTATTTACAAAAATTAACATTTAATGAAACCGAATATCTGCTGAGTAAAATTGGATCTTAATTGTACATTTATCTGCTCACAAGTTAACCTAATAATATTTTGTAATATACACCCATGTGAACCAACAACTAACCCCCAAGACACAGGTGCAAACCTAGTTTGGGGGTTAGGGAAATGACATGTCAACATATGTACATAGATTTAAATTAATTTAAAAATTCCTTGTCATTGTATCTGGCTTTTTTACAATAAATTATTATTATTAATTATAGATATACATACTAATAGTCTAATAACGAGGTATATCTAAGAGAATGTGATTTTTATTTCTTGTTATTCACAACAAACTCTAGTCAAATTCTAAAAGTTAGCTCTATTTTACTTCCATAAAAAAATGATTAGGTTCTTTATTTTATTTATATTATATATAAACTTTTAGTAAAAAAATATTTAAATGATGGTGAAAACCGCTTACAATCAGTTACGGAGTTTACGGACAGACATACATACAGACGTCATCCATGCAGGAACGGAGAAAGAATACAACCCACAGCCAGGTGGTAGGGTATTTGCCCGACTGGATGGCTACCACCCATGGTCTGGAGTATGCCGCCATAACAACCTTGAGTTGTGTTCCGGCATTGATGGCCAGATTCCGGTCTCCCTCTCTTAAGAGAGCAGCAGCGCATTTGTGACGCCTTTGGTGTTACAAATGTCCATAGGCGATAGTAACTGCTTTCCATCAGGTGGATCGTCTGCCTGTCTGCTTAACTCATGCAATAAAAAAAAGACGCGGAAAGCGAGTTTGTTTTATAAAAAGATAATTTCATTTATTCATATGATTTGAAATTGGAAGAGAAAAATCTCTCTCCAACTCTGGAGTAGACGTAATAAACGTAAACGAGACTAAAGCACAGGATTAAGATTTTCAGTAACAAGAGAATAGGAGCAAGGTAAGTTAATCTTTTATTTATATTGGAGGTAATAAAAGGCAATATAATAAGAAGCAATTATGGAACCCACATTTTAATACATCTATGCTCTTATTAACATTGCGGTTGTGAGAATGTTGTACATGAAAGCTCTGACCACATTTCAGATGCAATCATGAGTGTATATTTAATTAGGATAGTAATATTAAATAAGGTGCTGGTATCAACTGTTGCCTCGCACAGAGAACATGAACGATAATTAGTTAAT
The DNA here is from genome assembly GCA_039645545.1 of Dendrolimus houi. Taxonomy (NCBI): domain Eukaryota; kingdom Metazoa; phylum Arthropoda; class Insecta; order Lepidoptera; family Lasiocampidae; genus Dendrolimus; species Dendrolimus houi. The sequence continues at coordinate 16,422,977 of CM077122.1, forward strand.
AAAATTAATATGGTCTTATTCACATTGACTTAAAGTAAGTTTGAAGGCTTCATTAAGAACCATAAAGAAGCCTTCAAACTTACTCTAACTTAATATGAAAATAAAATGGTTAAAATCTATCATGACACTAGATAGATATCTTAATTATATTATGTTTAGAACGCATTTTTGTTTTCCTGGCATTCCGTTAGAACTACAATTGTCTAGAGTAAACAGTCGTTTTATTTTAGTGACTAGGACATTAACGACTAATTTGAAAGCCGTAGTTTTGAATCCTAACTGAGAGAACATTGCACTGTTTGAGCAACTATAATTATTTACCTACAATATCAGCCCATTTACGTCTCACTTTTGCGTTCGAGCTTCTATTTAAGGGAACAGATTATGTACCCACCACTCTCATCCAACGCAAATTGTTGGGTTCCCCACATCGGTTGTCTCAATGAGGAAATTTCATCACGATATTTTCTTTCACCTCCCGAATGTTGTTATTTTTGACAATACGTAAATTATGTCGGTGAAATTGCTCAAGCAGCGCATGCTTCCTGGCAAGGATTAGAAGCCATGACATTAAAATAAGAATAAAAGATTATATTTTCTCTAGTTTTAATCAAAAAATGTGTTTGTGTCGAAAATGTTGTTTGTAGTGAATTACGACTTTTACCCTGCCACAAAATTCCTTCATTTTGCTCTACACTACTTTCTGGCTAAAGTTAGGTTTAAGCGACTAAAGTCTTCTATCACGCCAAAAAAATTTCAATAACATTTTATACATACTGTTTTTAGTTTAAAACTTATACCACAATTTGATCTTATTATTCTTTGTTGTAAAAGTATTATAACAACAATGAACTTACACAACAATAGAAATAAAAGGAATAAGACAAAATGAACCGAATCCAAATGACAGGGGTCAATAAAGGCAAGTTTACTATGGAAAATGGATGCTCTTGAAGCGACCTCAAGCCGAGCGAAGTTTTACCAAATGTCTATCTCACACACGCTCAAAAGGTCAAAGGCATCTAAGACGGTTTAACCGTGACCCTGCGTCTTTAAGAAATACGTTTGACCGTAATCAGACAAATGTGAAATTCATCACGGTCGATCTTGTATTCAAAGGACAACATTTTGAGGGTTAAACCCCCTTAAAACGTTATGGGTTTATCTACTGCGGAACATATAGCATGCTTTTAAGGATACGTAATTTTATTAAAAGCACCCCACCGCTCGCCATCGGCTGAGCGTTCATCCGCATTTCCTTGAGCCACTTCGCTCATGTAGGCATTGGTCCTTTAGAACGTTTCTTTTGCGCACTGTGGGGATTTGGAATGAGCTCCCAGCTGAGGTTTTGCGCTACGATATGTTGCTTATGAAAAAAAGGTGTCATAACATTTCTTCGAGACCGTTAGCGCGTTGGTGACATCTCTAGTGAAGCAAACGTCCATAGGCGACGGTAACCGCTTTTTACCAGGTCGACCGTCTTTATACAATTTTCATATCCATCTATCCGTCTGTGCATGCATGTCATAATATTTTTTCAATAATTACTGAGTTTATATGGATAAAATTTGACAAAAAGATGTATGATGATGATGTAAATACTATATAAAGATGTTTGTTGACAACTTTCGTTTTTTAATGTTGTCGTAGCAAGTGTGCTCTATCTCTAGTTAATTTTGCACCACGAAGCAAAAAATTCTGAAAAAAAAAATAAAGGAAGTACTACTTAAATAATCTTTTAAACAAAAAATGCTTTACACAAGATCCATTTAATCGTTTTTGAAAAACGGACTATTTTCGATTAAACGTTGGCTACAAAAACTAAACCGCTACCGTAACCGCTTTCCATCAGGTCGGCCGTCTGCCTATCTGCTGTACTCAAACTATAAAAAAAAAATTAAAACCAAATTTCTTACATAAATATTTTTTTAAGTTACCATCACGAACTTTTTCAGAATTTTCCAACTGGTATTTTTTAGATAAGACGACGACAAACACACTTATGATTTTGTGCGCCAATATGTCACTACCTAATTACTTAAATAAAAATTTAATTTGGAAACAACACTATAATTTTTCAAGATAGATCTAATGATCATAAATATGTCTGTCTAGATGAAGAGAATATTACCTGAAAAAACGGTATTTCATGAATAGCGATATAAAGTTTTAAAATCAATCATTTTTCTATTTCCAGAAAAACAATATTTTAATCTGATCTATATCTATACTATATAGATCTATACCTATACTATATAGACAAAACTGTAAATGGTTCGAGTTTGTACAATGCGTTTAAAGACGTGAAAAAATCAGGGGATCTAATTCAGAGCAGCAAATTCCGATAATGCAATTTGTAAAAATTTTGTCTGTGTGTCTATTAGAGCATCAAGTAAAAACCTAGTTTCTTTGTTATTGTAGTGAATTTAACAAGAACTAGTAAAGTTTTAGGTTTAAAAAATACAAGATGTATCCTCCTTCTCCTTTAACCAAATATGTTATTTAGAATAATAATATCTCATCAGAAATCATTATTCAAATTTCATAAGTTTTTTTTAGTTTAACATTCAGAGTAGTATAATATTTAGTACCTTTACCTGTTATTACACATTCTTTTAAACATAAAAATGACAGTTTAGTTCACGAGCTTTTAACTTAAGCCACTTTTTATTCTGAGATAATGTTATAGTTATTGACTGTTTCACGGAGATGTAGCGATGAGTTTAATGCGTTATTTTGAGGTGATATTGTTATTAATTGGTGTTGACGTTAAATATCGACAGATAACGTACGTATATTGAATAATTTAGCTATGATTTTTAAGCGATCTTCACCATCAGTTAGATACGTTTTCATAGAAGGTTTATATATATATATATAAAAAAACCTAAAATAAGATTTTATGTAAGTAACATAGAGCTTACTACCCAGGTTCTTTCACACGGTAAAAACGCTAGTATTTTATAAATTTATTATATTGTTATAAATTTTGCGACCACTTTTATAAAACTTATAAGTTTTAGTAGGACTATGTTTTCATATTAAAATTCAAGTTTTTAAAGATAAAACCCAGATAATGCAATTAAACAATTTAAAATTTTATTTTCTTACCTCGTCCAAACTAAAATGTCTTGTGATAGTTATATCCATGTTGACAAACTTTTCTATAGCAATATATCAAGACTATTTTAGTAAATTAAATTTCGAAATTCGCGTCCGAACCGAACGAATTGCGTTCACCGACTGCCATAAAATGGGAAATTCATCCAGACGGGATGAAAAGGCGGTGGTCCAAGTTAATAGCGGTTGATATACGTACAGTGCTGACACGGGAAAGTGTTACACTCCAATTACACTCTCGCTTGGCCGCTAACCAGATTGGCATAGCATCTCTTTCTTAAGCAAATACTTGCATTTATGGCTTATTTACCCATTGCGCCGCTTTAAGTATGCGACCTTTCACAAGCGAACAGTTTGACGAGCCATTTGTTCGCGTACTTGTTTCTAGATGTAACATCTAATAAACGAGTTTATATAATTAACATTTCGATTGAAAATACATCTTTAATACGCGAACGACAAGGCTTTTATAGCAGGCAATGTTTATTTACATATAAAAAGTTGTACAAATTAGAAATAATCATGTAAAAGTTTATTTATTATATATTTATATTTACAATGATCACTTTTTTAAATAAAAAAAAACAAGAACTTATTACCGTTGTTAGTATTTCAAATAATTTGCCTTACAAATACATATGCTCTACAAATAAACAAGTAAGAAATCATTTGTAATTTCTTTTCTATAAAGCAATATTATTGATTTTCATACGATTTTACTTGAATATTTTTTGCAAATATATTATATAGACGTTTAAAGTATCTATATACTAAATTTAAACAATTATGGAAGTTGGACGAGCGCATTGCTAATTCCTTTATAATTAGGTACGTTGCTAATATTATATCTTAATCATTTAAAATAAAATAAATACATTTGGGACATAATTTTTCGAAAAATACCAGCCATACACAATACATAAGTTGAACGATAAATGGTGAAAATTCTACCAGTTTTCCGAATCCTTTGAGAAAACTCCGATCGCTTGTAAATGAAACCGGTGGATATCAGTGATCGTAAATAAAAGGATATTTACGACTAGTTCTAGAAGGAGTACAGCAAAATTATGGAAATTGCCGGATATTTAGTGGGAGGTAGTGATAAAACTCCTGGCGGGTCCCAAGTTTTTTAAAAATAAATAACCTAGTTAGGAGGCTGGAAAGGGAGGAATCTCTTTCCCCCGCAATTTTTAGGGCGTATATCGTCTTTATGATTTACGTTTGTATATTATATTAACATTGATTCCTTACAATAATATCTTATAGTCTATTTACTACTCAAATTTTGTTACGTTATTGCCATATTTGTAAACATTTTCTATAATTTTAATTATTGTTCACACATTTTCTTTCCTGCTTTTAAGTATGTTTGTATTTTGTATAATAAATACAAAATATAATAAAAACATACAGTGAAGCACCACTATTATTAGATAAGAATGTATATATATATATATATATTGTATGATTTTTATTTATTTCGTCGTTTCTGCCTCTTTTCAGTGGACGTGATCACGGAACACAAAGATGTCAATTGTTAATATATACCCGTAGGTTTAATTTAGAGTGCAATTTTGGAACCTACATCTGAAGTACTTATTGAAAATAAATATTACATTATAAACTATACAGATATACATACATAAACTGACATAGACATATATCTATACATACCTAGTATATACATATATAAAATACATATACATATATATCAGTTAATTAGGAGAGATAGTGTTCTTTAACTCTTCTTTTAAAAATGGTTTCCGACCGACTATCTCCGGATCACACGAGGGAGGGCGTTTCATAGTTTGACTGCATGAACACAAAACGAACCGTTATAATATGCCGATGAATGTATGGGGGCTTTAAGAAGAAGAGATTTAGACGTTCTAAACACACGTTCTTTCACAACATCAAAATCTGTTTAATAGCATATACATAAAGAATAAGAAAAAAATTCCAAGTTTTTCCCTTTGTAGATTCTCTAAAAGCAAGTATTTATTCTTTTTAACATTGTCTTAAGTGTGCATAATGTAGTGAAGTTATGTGGTGTTTCATCTGTGCACGAACGGAGAAAAAATACAAATTCCGCGTCCGGGTGGCCTGTCGCCTCTTAAGGCGACAAAACCACCTACAGCCGAGTATTTGCCCGTCTGGATGGCTACCACCCCTGATCTAGATTATGCCGTTATAAGAAACTTGAGTTCTGTTCCAGAATTAGTGGTCAGGTTTCATTGACTTGAACATTACTTTGAAACTTGAATAATTAATAATAAAACCTACCTATTGGCCTTGACACAAAATTGCATTATTTCCGAGACTGGCTTTTTACCAAGAGAGTATTGTAACTATGCACTTTTGTAATTGATTATTTTCGTGAGCAAAATGTTATCTATTTTTACATAAAGTCTTATCTATTTATCACGTGTTAATAAAATGATTATTTAACCCACCCCCAACTAATTCAATTTAATTATTTAATTTTATATTTTCTTTGTGCTTATTATTTACTCTATGGGAACCTAAACTAATTTAATTTAATTAAACTAAAACCATTGAAACGTACAATAATGTGGACTAGTCACGAAACCTAAGAATATACTACAAATTGTAGTTTAAAAAAATCTATACTTAATAATCATGGATGTAGTGTAAAGAAGCATATTTTCACCTAATCACGCACACGTGCAAACGCATACACACTATTATCTATATATTAATACGTAAAGCAACAATGAAGCAAAAACTTTGTACCCCTTTTTACGAAAATTGCGCGGACGGAGGAGTATGAAATTTCACACACTTATAGTTTATATAGAGAAGGAGCGCAGAATGCTAATATTTTTTTAAATTATGCATAAAAAATACATCAAATCAATAAAAAAACATTACACACACGCATATATACTCTTTTGTTTATTGTTAAAGTCAAATTAACAGTGTAGCCTTGGCGAAATCTGTGATTATAGAAGAATTCAAACTTATAATTTAAATTAATTATGGCCGAATTTCGACCACTAGATGAAACTTACTAGTGGAGTAAGTTTAATTATATAATATATATGTTTATTGATCAACATATTTGATACTGTTACAACTTAGGCTTCGACAAAGACAAATTCTACGTACAATCTTTAAAAGCACATTTTATTACCTGTCGGCATTTAAACTAACTGTAATCCTTTTATGATCAGCTTCTTTTTGTTTACTTATTTATTGGCACACGTTTCTAGTATTGTGGAGAACAGCCTATTCTTCTATTGTACTCGTTTACGGCCCCTTGTAGGCATCATTAACCAGGTGTTACGGATTAAGTACAAACTGATTCTAGGAAATTATGTGGACAATACAATACGGGCACATTTGCATCGGTGCAGTATAAAACGATGGCCTGGTTGAGAGAGGAGTTCAATTGAGCTACAACTACGATACGGGCGTGACGTGAATACATACGGGAATCTGATAGTGACGGACTTTTCGCGTTTTATTGAATTACGACCTTTTGCATTACGTTTTGATAGGTTGTGTTTGGTTATATTTGTACCCGTGTTATACGTGTTTGTATAGTTCTAATAAAATCTATAATAATTCTAACAGAATTTTAAGTCGAGTCCCGCTAACTCGTGACAATACGAATTGTTATCTAAATTTAGATCTGCAACCATAAACCGGGAATGTCCTTGGCCTGCAGGCATCTCTGTATTATTGGAGGTCACGAAATCGGTGCTGCCTGGGTTTTATATTTAATTATATATTTTTGTTAACGTAATTATTTATAAATAGGACTAACTTCATTTTAGTTGTTCCTTTATAGTTGCATATCTATATAATAGGTTGGGGAAAAAGTCTTTTCGCATATAGTATGTATAAACTTGTAATAAGATCTCTTTGGTTATACCATTTGTATGTGGCTGGTTTTGGTATCATTAAAAAGTTTTAATTTTAAAGAAGACAATTCCAAATTCAAATTAGGAAAATGTGTGATTTTCATTTGTTTTTCTTATTGTTAAAATGAGTGAATCTAATGAAGAAATTCGATACATTTTAAAATTTTACTAAAAAAAAGAAATGCAACACAACCCGCGAAAAAAATTGTGATGTTTATGGACCTAATGCAGTATCTGTGAGAGTAGCCCAAATTTGGTTTAAGCGTTTTCAATCCGGAAATTTTGATATCAAAGATGCACGTCGCTCTGGTCGCCTGTTACGGACAAAATTGATGCCATTTTTGAAAAAGTGGAGCAAGTTCGGCATATTAGTAGTTACGATGTAGCTGGAGAACTGGGAATTGACCACAAAACGGTTTTGGCGTATTTGAAAAAAGCTGGGTACACAAAAAAGCTCGATATTGGGGTGCCTTATGAGCTCACTGAAAGAAACCTAATGAACCTTGTACTCATTTGTTATTTTTTATTACGACGTAATGAAACCGAACCATTTTTGAAGAAGCTGATAACTGCTGATGAAAAGTGGATCACTTACGACAAGAACGTGCGAAATAGATCGTGGTCAAAGGCCGGTCAGGCTTCACAAACTGTGGCGAAACCCGGGTTAACTCGCAACAAGGTGATGCTGTGTGTATGGTAGGATTGGAAGGGCATTATTCATTATGACTTGTTATCGCCAGGCAGGACCATCGATTCTGAACTGTATTGCGAACAACTGATGAGATTAAAGCAAAAAGTTGAGAGAAAGCGGCCGGAATTAATCAACAGAAGGGGTGTGGTTTTTCACCACGATAACGCTAGACCTCACACATCTTTAGCCACTCAGCAAAAATTACGAGAGTTTGGCTGGGAGGTGTTAATGCATCCGCCGTATAGTCCTGACCTTGCACCTGCAGATTTTAACCTGTTTCGGTCTCTGCAGAATTTCTTAGACAGTGTCAGGTTAACATCACGAGAGGACTACCAAAACCACTTGTCGCAGTTTTTTGATCAGAAGCCCCAAAATTTTTATAGCAATGGGTTCACATCCCTACCTACAAGATGGCAAAAAGTTATCCAACAAAATGGCAGCTACATACTTTAGTCAAATGTAAATAAACTTTATAAAAAAACCTTTTGAATTTTTATATAAAATGCGAAGAAACTTTTTCCCCAATCTAATATATTTTAATTTATAAACAAATATTTACGCATATTGTTTTTGTAAGAGCTTTGCATTGATTTATATAGTTTTCTTACCAAATTTATTAATTTAATTAAAAACATTTCGAATGCGGCTTGTATATAGCCTTGTTAGATTTTAAGACCGATAATATATATTTATCACTAATTTTCTGGAATAAGCTTAACTCATTTCCAACCTGTGCTAGGCGCGAATAATATACCAGATCATATTTTGACCGCTAATTTGAACTGAACTCAAGACTAAGTGACATTATGTGATAAGAACTCCTTATTAGCAAAAACCTGATAACGATTATCAGAAATCTTGCTTAGTAATTTGACACACCTATTTCTTCTGATTAGAAAAGCATTTGTAAGATAAAAAAACGAATGAAGAAGTATTACATATGGTTTAGAAGAAGTACACAATTACAAAAGCACTTGAGAAAATACGACGGAAGATGATCGGCCATTTGTCACGAAAGAACACCTTGTAATGCATGTGAATCCAAGACTAGAAGCAAGGACAAGTAAAGGTAGGCCAAGGTAAGCATTCATGGATCAAATTAAGAAAGAAATTGATGTCGTGTTATACAAAGAAGTAAAGCAGCTGACCCATAATAGAGAAGATTAGAGGAGGCTTTACCGACAATAACACAACTCTTAAATGTCGTATAGATGCATTTCTTCTGAAATAGACAAGAAAAAATCAATAAGAGAAATATATAAAAATTTGTCAAAATGAAAAACGTGAATAATAGCTAGAATATGAATGATACTATGAAACGGCGTAAAATAAGAGTTAGTAGCACATTTAAATGTAATGCTAGGGCTTTATCTGCGTTATCTGTCAATATTTAACGTCATTAACAATGTCGCATCTCAAATAACGCATTAAACCTCAAGCCATATCTGCGTGAAGCGGCCTAATTCTTTAATACTAACGCAAATAGAAGCCCCAGCATAAATAAATGACATTAAATTATTCTTTACTAGTACCATACTATGTACTAGAAATTTGACTGCAAATAATATTGTTGCCATATTTCTAATACAGTTCACGGAAGTATGTTCAACGACGTGCAGTCTACAACAGACCAGATGTTACACCCACGCAAATCGTCTGGAGTAACGCCCACATCAAAACATTGTACCAACATAATACACAAGTTTGTCATCTGATTACTACGTCATATTTTTCCTACCTGTTGATATACCTCCTCTTGCACTTCGATCAAAGTCCCTCGACTGATTAACACACGGCTTATTGAATCTAAATTAATCACATCATCTAAGTTATTAATAGGTATATATTAAATGAATCTGTTACTACACAAAATAATCACTAATAAACAAAAAAAAACTACACTACAGAATTTTAATATAAATTTAGATTTAGAAGAACATAGTTGAGTTATAAAGCCTTATTATTGAAGCTTGACAGATTTCGGTACATCGAGGTGTATTGTACACAATACAAGGCTATTTGGTAATACGCATGCGTGGGGTCTACTGCGCATGTTCAGCAATGATATCAATATGATATCGTCGCGACAGAAGGTCGCTGTTCCACGCTGTTCAATGGATGTAGGTGAATCTTCATGAATGAAGTGGCTGGTGAAAGATTTGTTTCGTAAATGTTATACAACTGTAATCTAGCGACATTGTAAATATGATATGGAACTAGTTACTAGTTGCAAAAACATTTCTTTACTCTTCTTTTTTTTCGGGTATTTTGTCCACACGGCTATATTATTCCCATTAGACTCTACTAAACTATTCTTATAAATTACTTTTCTTATTTTATACTTATCAATTACTTTATTACTTAACACTAAATTATTATTAAATTTACATACATTTGAGCTATACATTTACTATCATCAGTGACAAAAAAAATACTTGGCGTTTCATATATGTGTCGTATTGAATGAGTACATCCAATTTAGATATGGATTTAACGCCTTATTTCATTAGAGAAGTAGTTGTTTGTTTAACTAATCAGTTTTTATTTACTTTCATTATACTCAAAATGAAAAGCAAAGTGTTAAAATCAGGTGAAAGGCTTATTTAGCGTCCTCGCTACGCTCGTGCGCTAAACCGTCTTATGCCTAAATAGGTTACTTTCACCTCGTATAAGAATCTACTATTTTTCCTTGATACTAAGTAGTTTGTAAAGTGTTTTGAATTTCAGGACATCTGTATTATATTTAAAGAACTAGTTAGAAGTTGGTGGTTTATATGTAACTTATGAAAGAAACCACTATGTTAGAGAGAGTTACTGAAACCTTCTAGAACGGAAACCTAATTTCGTGTATAGTATTCGGCGAAAACTAGAGATGGCGCTTTCTGCAGAGAATGAGACTTTATTTTATTTGTGTATAATTTTTATTCGAGCACACATTTCTAAATTTCGAACGATGAACATTAAAACCTCCAAAATACAATTAAAAAGTAATTAGAAACCAGCTGTTTCTAAATTTTTATTAAGTTACATCAACGCCACCTTATTTTTTAAAATACAGACTAGTTAGGTCAAAATTATTACTGTTTTTCATTCCAATGACGTAAGTTCGAACCTGGCCGGGTATCATAGACCTCTTTTCTCACCTAATGCGTGAGTGCACATTGCTACAATTTCTACAGATGGTGAACGAAAACTTAGAAAACATGTACATTGAGATTATCGATGTGTGAAACCCACCAACCCGCCTTAGTCAAGCGTGGAAATGACGTCATTTATCAAGATAAAAGGTATCCTAACTGTTGACCCAAGATATAAAGTAGCTCTGTGTCGAGTTTAATTTAAATCCGTTTAGTAGTTTTCACTCGATGCGCTAATATACAAAAAATATACAGTCAGACAAAAACTCTAAAAACTATATTTCTAATCGGAATTAACCCTCCTTAATTTTTTCACACTTAAATGCATTGTACATGTTGCATCACGTTTCAGCCACCAATTTATTGATGTATAATTTAGCACAGTTAAAAGCCTATGTTTAATGCATGTATATGATGTTATATAAATACAGTATAATAGATATCGCTGTTAGAGCTGCCGATAAGATTGCGCATTTGTCTACATCATCAAAAATTTCCAATAAATTATATTTAATATTTAATGATGATTAGAATATTGATGTGCACATCACGTAAACGATAAGATTGATGTATATATAGTTTGAGTTAAATTAGGAACAATCAAGATAGCAATATACCTACTACAAGAGTACAAAAACTCGTCGTCTTATTCTGTATTACAGTTTTCTCTGCGGCTAGGCCGCGTGAAAACCCCTAGGTGGTAGCTCTGTGTTACGTACAAATAATTTAATTCGGTGTTTTACATATACACACTTCCAATATTTAATTTCTTGTTCAATTCACTAAAATTACAAAGAAACTAAGTCTGCACAGCAAAACATAAAGAAAAGTCGCAGCCAACCTGATTTGAAGTGCCTAATATGTAAAGAATGCCATGTTGCAACATGACAACGTATTTGTTATTGAATTACAGAAATTGGGTGGTTGTCTACATCGCAATTGCGCAACGGCATCTTTAAATTACTAACCCGTCTACTCCACGGAAACGACGTGATTTATCGGGATAAAAATATCCCAAGTGTTGACTTAGCTTATAAATTAGCTCTGTGTCGAGTTTCATTTAAATCCATTCGTATTTTTAACGTGATGCTCTAACAAACGGAAAGACAGACAGACAAAAATTCTTAAAATTAAATTTTTAGACTCTCTTAGTCCGAATTATCCCTCCTGATATTTTTCACATTTTTAAACGCATTCTACAAACTCGACCCATTTACAGATTTATTATAGTATATAGATAGATTCCCTCTCTCGGGTGATTGAGCCACGAGCTCTCATCAGCGGTTCGACACCCCATCCAACGCGTTAACTATCATCGACGCACCACACAACTTACTTCAACCCTCTACAGATTTATTATATTGTTACATACCGTCAAAGATAAGCCGCACAGCCTATTGTAAGCTTAGCTTATATTAAGTTTCTTAGAAACCTTGTGTGCGCCTACGATTTCTTTGTACTGTGTAGTTAGTATAAGACGAGGCCCGAATGGAGGGCAGGGCAGTTAAGCGACGACTTCGAAGCGAGTAAGACGTTTTCTAGTACTCTCGATTAGCGATATAAACGACGGACTTTGCGCGTTCGAATTTTATTTGTATTTGTTTTATACGTGTTTATACAGTTCTAATAAATCCTATAGTGGTTCCAAAGGCATTTTTTTTAATTCGAGTCCTGTAGCTCGTAACAATATTAAAGATTATAAAGAATCAATTTAAGCCACATTTCAAATATTATATAATCACCTATTCACATCCCTCATAAGGAAAAAGGGCGTGATAATATATATATATATATATATATATATATATATATATATATATATATATATATATAGAGATTCTAATAAATCTATCAAGAATAACTAAATATAAACGTAACTTACTTAAATTAAATATAAACTTGAGCCAGCCTCCTGATCACGGGTAACGTCAGAATTTCTTACAAAAGTCTTTAAAGAAACTCTTTGCCGATAGACCCCACGGGCCCAATGTTTTAACCCCAAACGGCACAAATTCTACCTTTTCCTAAGGCTGCATATTTGCACCATTTGACGTCTTCAGCAAATTGAAATTGAATTTCTGAATATATTCTGAACAAAATATCTATTCTTAGATCTACTATTAACACATTCGCATACTAATAGCTGCCGTTATTCTAATCAACATTTCACCTACGTCTCAGAATTTAATTCCCGGCACCATTTAAGACAATCTTGAAGGGACCGACGAACGTAAGCTATTAATTAGAAGCATCAGAGTGGAATCTCATACGATTAGTAGTGTAATGGAGCAAGGAGCCGGGAAGACGTTGATATATTATACGCTCGATGTACGTGTAAGGCTTTGGGAATATTCTTTGAAAAATGATACGATCCCTTCCAAAGAATATATGTTTATCCCCTTTTATTACTATGTAGTTTGTTCAGAATCAAGATTAATTGTTTTGTGTTCGTAAGTAGTACATACTTGTTATTCATGGGGGCTTAAGCATCAGCGATATAATACTATTTTATTTTAGGGTCCCTGTTGGAGCAAACGGTCGAAAGTGGGGTGCAAACGAAACAAATTTTCGTTGGTAGTTATCGATCAATATTTTAAGAAAAAATTAATCTTCAGTATACGAGACGTAAGGTGATTTTTTGTAATTTTTCTACAGTTATTTTAAGTTAAGAAAAAAATTCACCAAATCATCTCCGAATTGTTGACATGAAACCATTTTATTCCTTCAATTTTTTGTAAAACAGGATAAAGAATATCTTCTTAAAACAACCAATGATTGATTGATTGAAGAAGGTATTTTTGGAAAAACATAGATACATGAACAGGTATGACACAATATAAACTGTTTTTTTTTTAAATTACTTTATTTTATTCACAATATAATAATAATGCATCTGAAAAACGATCGCATCTATGGAATCCCCGCTATCACCCGAAAAGTCTACCGAAAAATTCTCAAAAACTTTGGCGTTGCTACAAGCCTTAAGAGATTTTGATAATAGGTATATAATTTTATGGTAACAAATTCTGGCTTGTGTGACAGTGGAGTGGAATAATTTAGGTAAATTTGGTATTTGTAAAGCACAATTACATATTACAAAATTAAGTACTCAAAGCCAAAAAACTTTATGTAGGAAAATTAACTGTATTGAAATGCAATTTAGAAAAATAGACTAAGTTCTTACAAACTACCCCTTAAGAAATTTAGTCTCCAATGTGTTTTAAAATTTCAAGATAGTTTTTTACAGCGCTACAATTGTAAAGATATCATTGGCGTGCAGTTAAGTTAAAGTGAATAACTAATACTTAAGTATAAAAAACAAAATATTAGATACATTTACGTACATATACATACACAATAATTAATAAATACGTTAACATTTAGCCACATTTAAGTCGATCTGACGTTTTATTGGATTTTATATTTCAATTAATAAAAAAATATTTTAATTCTTGCACTGATCTCACTGCACGGTATACGGGTGCAAAACGCATTAGTAATCGTATTTCTGTTTCAGAAGGTCGTTTTGAAGTAGCAGTACTTTTCAATTTCTAAAATTTTTACAGTTTGTGTACTCGAATATGGGTTTTATTATTGCTCATTTTACCAGAATGAAATCTTATGGCTACTTTAAGTAACCAATAAATAGCTGCGCTATAGCCGCTTTTTTACATAAAAGGTATTGTACAGGTTTCTGTAGCTAATTTGAAAATGCTTTAAAATTTGGCGTGGACTATATAGGTTTATAGTAATTATTTGTTTATTCCTAATAGATATGTTTACAGTTGCACAAGCTTTTCGAGATTGACGCTTTCTGCTAATTGATCAGACTCAAAATATTGAACCATAAAGCAAAGTCACATTGAAATTTGAATCAAAGGTTGCATTCCAATCGAGATTGAATATTGCTAATCAAATCCATGATATCCTGCTCGAAAATGAAAGCTTTTACAATACGATAGCAAATGTTAGACTTAGTAGTTCCTATTTGTTGGAACATTGGATAAAATGATCAGTGAAATAATGTACTCGTAGCTAAACAGAAAAGTGAGCAGTTTGTAGATCCTAAGTAAATAAGTGAAAATCCCAAATTCTCGAACAACCCCTGAAACTACACGTTATATGTAAAAAGGATCGCTTCTAATGTTTAATGGAGTAGAAGTTGTTAGTTTAACATATAAACTTATACTACCTGATATTATTGTAGGATTCATCAATGTTGGCTTTACTGTACTACATGTATGTTTTAAATAAATACAAAATGTAATTAAGACTAGTACAGCAACGTAGTATGGTTTCAGCTAATGTTTAGTAGCCGTCAAAAAAAGAACGACAGGTATCAAAGCTTTGGTTATGCATGTGCAAAGGAGGATGTCATAAGACGCCACAAATATTTCGACATCGAACATAATACGCGCAACTTTTAGAGATGTACCTGAAGCGCATTAGCTAAGAAATCTGCAAAAATCTGACAGATTTTTCATGCGATTTGGGATGACACATTTATCAGAGCAAAGATACTTGGTTTAAACTCTGGCCAAAAACTTGCTTTGTCTCTCAGCGAAGCAACGTAGCTCTGATCTTTTTGGAAGGTTCTTTTTCACTATTGTCTATAGTACATTCATTCCTTTCCTACATTTACATATACCTATAGTTTATTTTTAGCCTTTAGTTTCATTTTGAATAAAGTAGGTCCTTATAGGTATAAACATATGTTTCCAATTGTCAAACTTGTAATATATTAAATTGAATTTATATTAGAGAAATAGTGATAATTAGGTCGCATACTGTGCTCAATTTTAGGCAAATACAGCGGTGTAAGAGACTGAATATATTTATTTAATACGGTTCTCATTTACAATGTAAACAACTCATCAGGGGAACCAAACAGCTTTACGCGAGATGCTTTTTCCGCGTGTGAAATTGAGAGTATTTGAATTTCGATAGTCATGTAGGTAGCTCTGCATTTATTTCATATAATACATCGATTATATGAAAAACTTGCAATTCTAGAACATTTTTTTCATATATGCTTAACTTTTTACAAATATGAAGATAACATCACTAAACGACGGCTGATGCAATGTTCAACAACATTTTGACATTACATGATGACATTAAACACTTTGAAATTAGCAATTAAATTAGAATAAGGCTCGTTTTGGCAAAAAATAGCCCTTATAAAATCTCTCCGTTGGTCTATCTTTCCGTTTGCCTACACATATATGTCTTGGAATTTTTATCGATGTGTGTGAATGTGGCGTTACAGAATGTTTTTGTGAAATCGTTAAAATACCAGTGGTGGCTACCATACATTTAAATGAAATATGAAATAAATTCGGTGTATAATAGACTAATGATGTTATTGACATTGAGTTAGCGTAACTTTGGAAGCTTCTTTAAGGTTCTTAAAAAAGCCTACGAACTTACTCTAACTCAATATGAATAAGACCGTTAATGTGTACATACATACGCATGGGAGTATAGTTGGATATTCACTAATAAAGTGTGATATAGATTTAGATTGATGAGGTATTAAATTCCGCACAAAGTAAAGATGGCTGCCTTTCTTGGTATTCCGTAGTCAAATAAATAAAACACTAGATAGTCGGCATCTCTATTGAACCCTTTACTACGCGTGGACTGATACGCACTTGGCAGATTTTCACTACAATCACATCAACTATGATAGTTGTTCAGTAAGTATGACCGTAATTATAACAATTTATATTTATTATTAATAAATTAAGTACAACACGTTTTAATTTGTTTGCTTATTGTATATATGTGTTTTGAGTAAGAAACAATGTAATAAAAACTCTTGTATGAATATTTTCCATTCTGTTTATATGCCCAACCATAACAAATTTGTATCTAATTGAAATCCCCATGGATAATAACGCGAGTAAAAAAAGCGAAAAGTATCGAACGCAAAAAACCAATTTGCTCAAACAATATTCAGCATATAGATCCTGATGGATTTACATGAGGAAACAACGCAAAAAGCGAATGCGTCCCAAGCAATTAACCGTGAAATGGGGTCACGTCACATCTTCTGAGACATTGAGGGATATATCCAGTACGACCCACGGGAACGAATTAATACCTAAAACGTAGTTATCACAATGAATGACGGCCTTGTATTAAATTGGTTGTAATATTTAATTGGAATGGCACGTCATATTTAATTCATTAGTAATCACGAGAATTAATTTTAGAAATACGATCTATTGAATAATACATCGAGATAAAGTGAATTATTTACTTATTTTATTATATCTTAGAACAAGAATATTATGATAATAACGTGTTTATTTATTTTTGTGTATGTATATATCTAATATATTATTTTACATTTAGTTTAACTGAACGCCAATTCTATCTTTACAAACAGATCTGGTCCATCCAAAAGTTGCCTGGAAGAAACTGCTTTAAGCAGTAAGGCCGCCGTTATTACCTTCTAGTATTTAAGATTATTGTGTGTATCTTTTAATCATGTTGGTGTACAACAAAGATTATTTTATTGTATTGTATGAGTATGTGTGCGTTTGTATATTCAGGATTACTCAGGTATATAAAGCAAGTGGCTTTTGTCGGATGAGTTGGACTGGCACATACTCGTACACAAGGTTATGAAATATAATGCTGAGCACTTTTTTTTACAAAGACACATACTAGCTATCCAAATTTGAAATAAGTAATCTGTTTTTAAATAAATATGTCTGATATAATAAACATGTGCTTCTTTACCTATTGTAATTATTTTAACATAAAATGCGTGTCATTTATAATGTTAATATATATATTTATTTAAATAATTTCGTATATACGTATATATTGATATATTATAAATGTGTCCGGATTTATGTATGTATTTGATTTGTAAATTAGTGTAAGTATATATATATTTAAATTGTAAAGTCCTATCTTTTTTATGCTCCACCTACATCGCCTGATTAGTTAAGAATTTCTTTTAAGCTAGGTTGCCTGGAACAGATCGCTTTTAGCGATAAGGCTGCCTGTTGCTTTGCCAAGAAGTATTATAACTATGCGTTTTGTTTTTGTAATTATTTATTTTGGTGTACAATAAAGTGTTATCTAATCTAATAAATATTACTTTTTATAATATTTATAGTATATTTGCCAGTAGACTTTCATATTCGACGGCCTCTGTGGTTGAACGGGCTAAGCCTTTGCCAGCTTACCTCACTGCAACGCAGAGGCTCCGGGTTCGAGTCCCGATATAGTAAATTTCGGAAACTTATTTTCTCCATTATTTACTATGGTCTGGGTGTCTGAGATCGGCCCTAGAGTGGTCCTTTGTATATTACACATAACACAAGCGTGACTTGCTTAATTTGGGGATATACAGTGTGTGCAACGAGCAACGGTTGTTCATTTTTGGAATTTGTTTAATTTTATATTTAAAAATAAAAATTAAATGTTTTAAAAATATTTTTAATCAACTTCATCACAACACGCAAAACGAGAGGTTTCATTTTATACTTCATTTATGTGTAGTTTCATTTTAATTTACTTATTGGAGGTACCTTTCATAATCTAAAATATATATTCTAATAATATAATACATACACATATAATAATATGTATGTCCACACTTCTCTAAATCTAGCTTTTTATATATCTAGCTATAGTAGTTCCCGAGATAATCAACTTTGATATACAAACAGACAACGGAGTACGATTTTAAGGATTATTTACTTTTAGGTACTGCACCTACTAGTTAAGCTTAATAATTAATGTTAATATTGTTACGAGTTACAGGACTCGAATTAAAATGCCGTTTGGAATTACTATAGAATTTAGTAGAACTATACAAACACGTATAACACAGGTACAAATATAACTGGACACAACCAGTACAAACGTAATACACGATTCAATAACACGCGCAAAGTCCGTCACTATATAGCTTATTGAATGTATACACATCTTGTCTCGCTTGTGACCATCGCTAGACTGCCTCATCTCTCAGTTTGGGCATTATTTTATACTGCACCAATACAATATGTCTTTACACAATATGTCTCGACACAATACTCGACCGCATGACAGTTATTTCCAAGAGCCACACCTGGCTAATTCCACCATAAAGGATTACAATACACAATAGGCTGTTTTTCTAATTACAAATTTTAAACACAAAGTAAACAAAAAGAGTCCAAATGCCGAAAAGGTAATAAACTGCAGGTGTGCGTGTGTGTGTGAATTTGGAATGTTTTTAAAAGTAAAACATTTCAGTTTGAAAATCTTGGAATGAAATTTTACAAATTATGTTTCTAAACGGATCAATGTTGGAATCACAAATACCAAATCACCTTACGCTGCGAGATAAATTCAGGGTCTCTAAATGAATGGATCCTGATCCCTTTGCACTATCCGGATTCAGTGAAAGACGAATTACAGACCAAACTGAGATTAATTACGGCGGTTTTACAAATTTAGTTGTTCCTACATTCTTTGGACCGAAGCTATTTATTTAGACAAATCGGCGCACCGTGTTTCGAATGCTAAGTAAAATACGACAAGATTAAATATATGAAAACAGAAAGTGACATAATATGTACTTTTTGAAAATATTATGGTAAAATCATGATTGTCTTCTAAGGAAGAGAAATTGAGTAATTTAAGATTTCATTTCAAGTCGTGGTAGCGTAATGAAAGTGCACGCGTCCCAAACGCAAAGGGCGCGGGTTCGATCCTGGCCGGAACGCATGAACCACTTTGTCAGTTTTCTGATCTCATGTGCATATTGTTACAATTACCACGTGCTTAACAACGGTGAAGGGAAAACGTCGTGATGCAACCTGCACATCGAGATAACTGATGTGTCAAACCTGTCAAGCCGCCTTGGATAAGCGTGGTGCCTATATACTGTCCGTTCCCCCCTATAGTGGGAGGCCCGAGCCCAGCAGACTGGGACATTTATGGGCTGCTATTACTTATTACTAAAGTTTTCAAATCCCGCTGTTATTGATTTACATATTCACTGTTTGTTTTATAGTTGTGACATGATACGAAATTTGATTATACAACTAAATAAAACTATATATACAAATTAAAATTAAACTATAAAATCTAGTGCTATACCGCTGTCAGTTGGAAACGTGCCCAGAAGACTGGCTACATTACCTCGCTGAATACCAACGCTAATGCGTTGTCCGAGGTATATCCCAGTCTTTTGGTCACGTGAGATGTCTACTAGGCGTTTTGCTGTCTCGATAAACTATTATTTTGTCAAGAAGAAGAATTAAATATTTTTTACTCATACCATCTAAGATAACATTACTATATCTCTGAAGGTATAAATTCACAGAAATTTACTTACAATAAATCTGTATACTACGAACTTTAACAATTATATTACGTATGAGTCAACACTTTCCCTTAACTTGCCATTTGACATTGATTCATAGAAGTTGATTATTACAAGCTCCAGTATGGGTAGGTAATAATAATACCGTGTGTGTTTTTTTGTTTCAATAATCAACCGATTCAATTCCTGGCTAGGGTAATTGATTTTTCAAGAATCTAATGAATTAATGCTTTATTTTGTATCAAAATCAGCCCCCAGAAACCTTTGAGTATTTTTCGATATTTCGTATAGTTAAAAATTGGCTTTGGAGGTTTACTAAAAAAATTCACCTGTCTACATAACTTCGCAAAAATATTCTTTAGAACTATAAAAAAATAGATGCCTCTAACATGTAGCCAGGTAATAGTAATTAAGAGATTACACGCATAGCTTGCACTAACTTCATATATCATTTTCTGTAGTAAATAAAGTCGTATTGTTATTCTTCTCATAAAATTCAAGTTTTTATTCAAAATAAGTTCCACTGGAGAACACTTTTTGAAGGTCATACATATTACATAATATTTATTTTTTCTTCTTATTCTATGTACACCGCTTGGCAAGGTGTTATTGCTGTTAAGGAGAAGAAGCAGCAAGAAAGTCTCCAGCTACACGTCTAGCTAAATGTTGTTTTTCTTTATATTTCTTATTCTATTTATATCTCAATTTATCTTTTTTTTAAAAGGTTTATACAGGAGTATGTTACAGAATTACTTTTTAAAGAATTAATGGAGTTGTAGCAAACAGTGCATACTCAATAAGACCAAGACATAATAAAAGACATATAAACTCCACATATACAAAATTTTCAAATTTTGAACAATTAGTCCATTCCAAAATACGCGAAGTGACAAACAAACATTTAATGAAACCCACTTTATTTATATTAGTATGAATTCACAAAATTCAACATTAGGCCATAAAACCCATTTACAAGTCAATAAAAGGACAACAAACGCTTTCCAACGGATACAATCTCACTAATCAACTCGGAAATAATTGTCCTAAAAACCAAGATACGAGGCATTTCGAGCGATATTAAAACCACCCGTTACGGTTAAACGAGTACTTTGTTAAGGTCCAAAATTAATTGCCAACTACTTGAATGTATTAAACTCGGACAAGCTTACTTCATAAATATATTATCTCTTTCTATCATTTACTCTTCTCTGTAAAAATAAAGCTAAAACGTAATCCTTGTGAAAACGCCATATCTACTATAAGTCTATCTTTGTATCCCATAATAATTTTTCTCATGCTTAACCTGTTTGCTTTCATTATATACTTGTCAAGTACAAGTATGTAATTGAAATAAAAAGACATCAGAATGTCTTTATATAAATGAATAAATAAAATATTTGTATGTGCCCGGATTTCCAAAGAATACTTAAGGAATGTATCCGGGCATCCGAATAAAATTGCTGGTTAGCAAATAGCTCAACTTTGCGCGTCCGTTGTTGTGTATTCAAAATGTAATAAATATGAATACATATAACTTACATAGCACGTAGAACCACGTCCGCTAACACTTTACATAATCACAGAAAAAAACAAGTTGAATAAATAGTTCACTGGGCCGGCCTTTGATATTGTTTTGTATAAATATATATAAGTTTATTAATAAGTTTGTTGCGAAGTTTAGTGTCCCAGGGTTCGAAGAGAAGTCGTGTTGCAGCCGCGCCGTCGCCACTGCATTTCGCGCGTACTCGATGTTGGGGGGAGGGAGATAGACATATATACACATTACTATAGTAGAGAGAGTAGAGTATACTATGTAATGTATGAAAGTGTAGTCTGGCAACCATGCTTGGTATTCCCGCTTAAATAATAAACAATATTTATTCTTCATATTGTTACGAGTGCGTGCGGGACTCGAATTAAAATGCCGTTGGAATTATTATAGACTTTATTAGAACTATACAAACACGTATAACACAGGTAAAAATATGACCGAACACAACAAATCCAAACGTAATGCAGAAGGTCGTAATTCAATAAAACGCGCAAAGTTCATCACTATTAGATTCCCGATTGTACACACGTCACGCCTTGATCGTGGTTATCGCTCGACTGCCACCTCTCTCCATCAGGCCGTCGTTTTATACTTCACCAATGCAAATGTGCCCGTATCGTATCGTCGATATAGTTTCCTAGAATCAGCTTGCACTGAATCCGTAATACCTGGCTAATGATACCTGCATGCGGCCATAAACAAGTACAATAGGCTGTTCTCCACAATAACTAGAAACGTATGCCAATAAATAAGTGAACAAAAGAAGACGATCATAAAAGGATTACAATTAGTTCAAATGCCGATAGATAATAAAACATGCTTTTACAGACTGTACGTGGAATTTGCCATTGTCGAAGCCTAAGTTGTAACAATATAATATAATACTTGTCATTAAATAATATGTGTGTGCAAATAAAATATAAACTGCGCTTCTTAAAACTACGTGCTTATTAATATAATGATGTAATTATTTTTTTGTAAATCTTTTTCTATTATTACTTTTGGTAAGAACGTACAACAAATCTGTGGTTTTTTGCTAATTTTAAAATAGATTGAATTGATAATATGTTTGGGTTGATTTAAGAAAAATATATTAGTGGGATGTGACGCCATGGGTTGAATCAGGAATAATCCGTTATTTGATATGCTACATTATTAATAATGTTAAACATTGACAGATAGCACGTTATTTTTTAACGATATAAGTAAGTCGCGTTAACCACAATCACTAACACTAACACTATCTCAAATGTAGCAGGCGAATTAGGTTAAATAAAGAACAAAGAATATTAACCAAAATGTTTGTACCCTGCATTAGAAACTATAAAGCTACGAACGTGTTCTAACGATAATTAAAGTGCATAAAAGCTCTAACTCGTTTAGTACCTCTACGTTTGTCCAATGGTGAGGAGAAATTATTTTTAATTAAAGTTAAAATTAACAACTGCACTGGACCATTGTAATAACAAGTAATTTCTACACAGTTAAAGTTTTAATCATTCTCCCTGACGTTTTATTAAATGTCTACGGTATTAGTGAATTCAGTTTTTTCCTCTCTCTTATTGGACGTTTAAACACTGACGTCCAAAAGTGACGGCAGTAATGTGGCGCCATCTATCCGAATACGATTTAAGATTTTTATAGAGTTACAATTTATAGTTATATTATAATAACTGTGTATTAAGTACTGATATTTAATAAAATTCTAAAAGTCTTTACTGACTTGCCATTAAGGTAATTCAGAATTTGATTACGTAGTTGAGTAATTAGTAATTGTTTTTAAGTCGTTAATGAATTTCTCAACTGTAAATAGTACTTTAAATGTTACATTCATAATATACTTAGTTGTAATGGTCACCCTGTGTTGGAAATTGGACTGAAGTTGATTTCTGGGAAGGTACTGCCAAACTTCGGAGTTTTCTATGACAATTCGAAAAATTACACTGCACAGTTTATATATCTCATATAAGCAGATCATTATTAGGTAGTCAAAAACAAATCAACATCCTATGACTATTGTTCATTTTAAAGTAGTTTTATACTTTTTTAGAAAACAAAACTGTGCAGCACTACAGCATGCACCCTTCTGTTTCCTCCAAAAACTCTTGTCACCATAAACGAAAAAAAAACATCAAATTCCCGCGATATTCCCGGGACACAAAGTACCGCTGTATTTAAAAAAGAAAGTAAGCTATGCTATCGTTTTAGTGGAAACTGTGTCGGAATAAGCTAATTTTTATGTATACGAAAAACTTCAAACCACTCCTGGGAAAATCTCGCGAGATTCCGGGGAAAAAATCACACATTTTATTACATAAAATTTGCTACTAACCAGTGAAAAAGCCGCATTGGAATTCGATTTTTTTTTCAATCTGGCCCTTTTAAATCATTCCAAGAAAATATCCCGCGGGATTCCTGGAATAAAAAGTAACGCAAATTTTAAGTCTAAGAATTTGCATACACCGTTAAACTACATAAGAATAGATGAGTCTGGTCAAAAGTACAAACCACTTTTTTTGTGGGCTGGTAAATAATCGGCCAGCAAACATAATTTTATAATACTTATTATATAATCCCTATTAATATTATAAATGCGAAAGTAACTGTCTGTCTGTCCGTCTGTCCGTATGTCTATTCCGTTTTCATGGAAATACTACTGGACCGATTTGGCTGAAACTCAGTATATATATGTATATATTTTCGATGCCGATGACGAATATAGATACGATACTTTTATCCCGAAAAATGGGATAGTTTCTGGGATAAAAATATATTTGTCTCTCTCTTTGTTATGCTTTTACAGAAAAACTATTGGACTGATTTGGCTGAGATTCGGTATATATGTAATTTTAATACCGAGGGTGGACAAGAGATATTTTTCATCCCTGAAAATGAGATAGGTTTTGGATTTTTTTGTGATTTGCCATTTTGGTTATTTTGGTCATTTCTGTAATTTTGTCCTTTTTGTCTCTTGCTCTTTTTATCCTTTTTTCTCTTTTGCTCTTTTTGTCCTTTTCGATCTTTTTATTTTTTTGACCTTTCGTCCTTTTTGTCCTTTTTGCTCTTTTTGTTCTTTTTGCCCCTTTTGTCCTTTTCGTCCTTTTTTGCACTTTTTGTCCTTTTTGTCATTTTTGTAGTTTTCATAGAGGGGATATGTCTTTCTGTGAAGTTTTTACGATATGTCTTTCTGTTAGGTTAAACTCTAGTTATACTTATATAAAATATATATCTTTGCACTCTTCCATGTAAACTTTTACTATACCAAATATGACACGCTACGCTTAGTGCAATATTGAAAAAGGATACAAAGTTTTGTGTTTACGTATATATTAATATATAGTTTTTATTACTCCATGCATAAATTGAGTATCCCACGTATGCTGTGTAATATTTCTGTTCAGTAAAGCAATAGATCTGATTTCTTTATTAGCATCATCTTATTAAAGACAAAATGTTGCAAGAATGAATTAATCTCAAATCCATATATTCTTTACCGCAGCTTACCTGAAGTATTTCTATGTAAAACAGAGCTATAAAGCTTATTTTATGTCGTCAATATATTTTTATAGGATGATCCCAAATACATTTTATTATACAATTTTCGCGTGCCTTATAAAAAGCCTTATTTAACCGCCCCCAACATTTTAGTAATACCGTAACGCATTTCATTTATTTGAAAGATGTACGCTTATAGAATGGTGAAACACTTTTATTATGATTAGTGTTGCCATGTTTTAAAGTTAAACTAAACTGTATATATATATATATATATATATATATGTGTGTGTGTGTGTGTGTGTGTGTGTGTGTGTGTGTGTGTGTGTCCGTGTATGCATTAATTTGACTTTTATTATTGGGTATTTTACATAAGTTTCATACAAATAAATTCAATTTTCTAATAAGATAAAACAATGGTTAGCAATATATAGAATGTAAAAACCTGGCATATACCAATAAATAAAATGCGTCTGTGATTTTAAAATAAATGTAAAAAATTATATGAAAACTGCTATTTTGTTTTTTACTGTTTGGCCAAAATTTAATTATTAATACATAATAATATATAAATGTATATATAAGGTTGTTTAACATTTTTTTAAATTGCAAATCACGCAAGCAGTCACATGGCCCATGTAATAGAAACCGGTTAGTTGCCTATAGATATAGGCAACACCAGGAGCGAAGCCAGAGCGTTGCTAGCATTTAAGATGGGATAGAACGACAGGGTAAGGATTCGGGATAGAGGGATGAGACAGGAAGAATGGGGTACAGGTAGAGTTGCCAGATGTCCGGTTTTCTTTGTTTGTCTGGCCAAGAAAATCTTGGTAAACCGGACAAAAGGTTGTTCAATTTAAAAGCAAATTCGTTCATTATCTAGAGAACTTTCGTGTCTTGCCGTCAGTACTGTGAATTGTGCGTTTTCTTTATAATAATATAACTGCTAGTTGCACTGAATTCAAAGATGCCATCTCAGACAACAAAACTTAAAAGCAGTGGAAGCGAGTACTAATTATATGAAAAAATTGATTGGCTCTTAATTTAGCATTGGATGTAAATTTAGTAACTAAAAAGTTAGTTTTTAGTAAATGCAGATGTTAAAAAAATTAGACTTGTCCAGATTTTTTTTCGAACACATCTTGTAACCCTAGATAGAGGGTATGGGATGGGGGGAGGGGAAAGTGAGCCATAAGAACTCTCACTCATCGTACGAAACATGATTATCTGAAAGCTAACCGTTTTACGACGTTATTCTTTGAGAGCATAGTATCACACCGACCGAGGCGGCCCAGTATAATTCAAAATCAAAAAGCGTGATATCACTGATCTGTATGTACTTCCATTTTAGTCATGTACGATTTGAAGATTTTTTTGTTACGTTTTATACAGGGCAATGTCCTTCTTAATATTACTATGCTAAATAAACTGCTTCTTCAATATTTTTTTATATAAAAACGTGACTTAACATGACAGATGATTCATAATATATTGTAACAAAAATATTTCAATTGAAATTTCATAACAGTTTTGGTATGCCCGTAAAGGGTGAAGTTACGAAAGTACTATTTACTTTAAAAAATCAGAATCCTGCTATCAACATTTATTTTTAAACAGGTTAATAGATAGATAGATAGATAGATAGATAGATAACACTTTATTATACACCAGTACAAAAATGAACTTAAAGACTAAAATTATATCTAGTTGTGTACAAAAGGCGGTCTTATCGGTAAAAAGCGATCTCTTCCAGACAACCCCAATACAATATATATTTTATTAAATTAATTTGTACTACAAAACATCTTTCTTCAAGTTTTAAGCAACAACTCATCTTATCTATCACTCTTAATTAAAATTTGTTTACTTTGTCCTTTTTTGAATGAAAAACTAGCAACACAGCTTAACACATTTGTCACGTATATGTTATCAACACAGTCTGTCTGTCACGTGGCCGATAGGGTAATAGAAGGCACGCACTGGAATTTTAAGAGGCCCTTCTCGTTACACGTGAAAATGAAAAAATGTAGGGAGCAGTGTTTCAATTTATGTCGAAATGATATTTGGGTACATATTATTTACAACGTTCTATTCTACGTTTTGAAATATTAGGTACTTGAATATGGATAAATGAAGTAGAAGTTCTGTTTTAAATAAAAATTGAGCTCCTCACATGTTGTGTTCTAATGGAGAGTTATATATAAAGACTGGTATATTATAGTATCATTACTATCATAGTATCATTACTATGAAAATAATTTAATATATTATCATTTTTTTAACAAAAACAAAACTGACTTTACACTAAAAACCAAAAAATAAATATTTAATTGACTTTTTTCTACAACACCTGACCTATAACAAAAAAAAAAACAATCAATATTTATAGTATTTTCTTAAGCTTTCGCTACTAGTAGACACAATAAAACAACGTTAACGATTGTAAGCGCAGTATTTTATTTGTATTTTTTCCGACGTTTCGGCCACTTTTCAGTAGCCATGATCATGGAAGACAAAGATGTCAGTGTAGTTTTAATTTTTGTTTAACTAAATAAATACAACGAACAAGTTGGCGGTAGGCTGAATAAAAACTTTAACATTACTGAAATCGAAAATCGTAGTAGCTTTGTGGCTGACGCACCATAGTCTTTTATACCAATTTAATGGGTTCGAATCAGTCTGGTTTCAGTTATTTTGATTTAATGCATAGTACAACAATTACGATCAAGAGAAATATTGAAAGAAAACCTGCTTATCCTTATATTTCTCCATCTTGAGTCGTATTCCTCATTACCATAATACTACAAGTATGTATTAATGTATAATAGTTTTAATATAGGGAAACATTAAAACTACGTAAATAACTAAAGCTGCAATGAAATCTCTAAGATCGCGTAGGTACGTAAAAAGTTAGTATATTTCTCTTAAAAATTAAATCGCCAAATTCTTAATATTATACGTGTATTTACTGTTTACCTGAAAATCAAACGAGACCATTATTTTCGCCAGACGTAACACTTAATTCATGTTAATATAAAAATATATATATTTACTGAGACAAAACATAAATGTGAATTGAGTTTAACAGTATATTTATTACACCGTACTAGAATAGGCTTTTACTACGTGACACGATTTAAGTTGTTTAAAATTCATATATATGATTGCATGTGAACAGAAAACATATACAAACGTTCAGAATACCAAAAACACAACAGAACTTTCATTACGAAGAAATGGCTATAAGCAATTATTGCTAAAACAAATTGTTGAAATGAGTTTAATGTGGACTTGACCTTACGCTGTTGGTCAAAAGATTTCATATCTGTACCGGGGTTTTTCTTTTCTTTTATTGGTCTTCGTATCCCGTGTGAATAACTGAATTTAATTATTATATTATAATACCTTCTAGTTAAACGTTCTTCATCCTAGACCATATACCCACTCAACATCAGGCGCGGACGTAATCAAATGCGTACCTACCATACTACAATAAAAATTATCTTTGTTCTTCACGGTTTCACGACATAACATTGTAGCGATATATAGACTACACATTCATGTGTATTTATGTAGACCCAGTAGCTACTGAGAAAAATTAGACACCTTACTCTCAAACGTTATTCGTCGTTCATTTTACTACCCCTTTTAATAGTTTTTTTAATACTTAAGTGCATTTTACGTTGTATGCTTTATTACTTTTTTTGTTGTTATAGTTCTAAATAAAATTTGCTGTTAATTCCTTCTTTCCATAATTTTATTGAATTTTTTCTTCGGATCGTAAGACAACAAACGATGAAAGGCATTTGAGAGTAAGGCTTTTGTGACAAATAACCATGTTTTTGTTTGAAGCTTAATAAATTGACCGATTTAAAGTCACGCTTATATTATTTCATAAAATATACATGTTAAAATTTGAATTAATTAGATTATTGTTACAGAACGGTCTCACAGCGGCCACACACAAAGTCGGAAGTAAAATTGTTTTCCCCAACAGTAGGGAGCGTTCGTGACAGGAATATGTGATCACACTTGTTCAGACTACTCTTTGTCACATCTGGGCTGTTTCTACTGCCCATTGTTGTACAACAAACATGTTATTAATTGGAAATGTCCCTTTTAAGCGTGCCAGTTTATGTTTGTTTGTGTTATTTACATTTAAGAGAAATTTAGATTACTGTTTAGGCATAAAGATATGATGGTCTTCGATTAACTAAGAGCTTTAGACATTTATTTTACTTAAATTTCGTTTTATTTGTTTTAATATAAAACAAAAATGATATATATCTTAAATAAGTTTCCCTTCGTAAATGTACCATAATACCTTTCATATAGCTTTTTTTCATAATTAGTGTATCTATAGAACAGATTAAGAAGTACCAGAAATATTTTTATTCACTTTCTTAATTAATATCTCGTGGCCGAGTCTAGTTATTCGTATAAAGCCGATATTAGACAGTTCATTCCTGTATTTCAATTTGAATAAAACAACCAAAGTATTAAATGTAAATCTAAAATGAAATCCTTCAATATCATTGTAATACGTTGTTCCATATTATTATTATCAGCATAATATATTCTTATACATATAAATATAATTATGTAAATGTTTTAACGTTCACCACATACACATACAGTAAATAATTTACAGTAATTTCATGTACAGGCGTCCCGGGCTATGGATTGTATCAAAAGAACAGAAAGGGTATGACGGTGGTGTAAAAATGAAATACTTGTAAATAGGATATAGAGTAAAATAGAGCAGAGAAGAGCAGAACAGGACAGGACAGGACAGGACAGGACAGGACAGGGCAGGGCAGAATAGGGCAGGGCAGGGCAGAGTAGGACAGGACAGGGTAGAGCAGGGCAGGGCAGAGTAGAATAAAATACAATAGAATATGCTTTATTGGACAATAAAATTTATGAAACTATACACAAAACAGCTTAGAATTAAGTACAAATGGCGGTCTTATTGCTGACGGCGATCTCTTCCAGACAACCTTGGGATGGAGAGAGAAAAATAGCAAGATATTGTTGCATAATATTCTAACAAAATATTTAAAAATTCTTAATAATATTATTATATACTCACATGAATATATAAAGGATAGCAATATAACATAAACATACGTACATACATTACGTTTTAAGGCAGTAATCCATAACAAGTCTATTGAAGAAAGATACTGATTGGGCTAGTCTCACTTCACAACAGCTTGAACACTAAATGATCCATTCTAAAACTTTGTTGTACTGAGCGGTGCTTCTTATCTCATGTTCACCTGAGGAACTTCTCCTGATTGAAATTGAAAAATTGGAAACGTTCCTTAAGATAAGGATATATAAATATTACACATGTGTTTCGGGAAAGAATTGTTTGTAATGGGAATAACATTTCTGAAATTTTAAATAAACATAACAAGCTCATATAAACACGTCAATGCGGCAGTGTAATCAGTGGTTTAAACCGAGCTGATTACAGTCGACGAGCGCGTTCGACCGCACAGCACCAATTTGCGTATAGTCCGTGCATTCAATGGATCAAATAGTCCTTTGCGTGTATTTAAACGTATTCCGAATGCAGCATTTGTACTGAATACTTAAATGCTTTATATCGATGCCTCTTTAGTATTAAAATCTTAAGCGTAGCCCTCCCTAGTCAACGAAGTTAACAAAAAACTGCGTGTTCAATTGTGTGAATGTTTACACTTGGTTAGCATAAAAGCATGTCCGACGAAAGTAGTGTTTTCATTGTCTTTACTCCCTTTAACTTTGAATCTACATCCTGTGAGAATTATCCCACATATGGAGATAAATTATATCCTATGTTTATCCTCTTTACCAAAAGTATATGGCGGTTGTTTTTAAAGGTCGATTTGAACGCTGATATTCAATTATATCAGTGGGATCAATTTCGTGAAAGTTTATCTCGTTATTGACTCTCTTCTAGGTTTGAGTAAGGAAATTTTCTGACAACTGAAACTAAGCAGACACTAAGCTAGTTTACTTTACTATGGGTAATATACAAAAACGTATTTATCTGCTGATTAGATCTATTTTTCTATATCCTTACAGATTTATTCATTCAATCAATGACTAAGGAACCACGAATGCATATAAAGCCACCTTTACATTTTTATGTTAGTATGAATAAATACATTGAACATCCGCCTAATCCAAGCCGTTTAGAAAATTGTTTGCTTACGTAAAACCAAGTTTAAATGTATGGAACTTGTATCTCGATTTACCAGGAATAAATGTTGGTGAAACGGTTCCGAATTCAGATTGATTTTTTAATTTGATAACTTTGCGGAAAGCGATGTATGTATTTAGCTTTTGGGAAATACGATTGATTCTGATTTTTGGATATAGTTGGAAATATTTATAAGTAATTCATTATCCAATACTTTAGCAAATATTACGATGTAGCTTATAGAAAGAAACTAATAGGTAATTTAATTTTAACCCAATATACTACAAAGTAACTGAGTACTTGGCCTGCAACACTACAGATCCCACATCCGTGCACATAGGCGAAGATACAGCGGTCAAGCGCACGAATCAGATTAAGTACTTGGGATCTGTACTTAGCGCGTCCGGGGATATCGACCCCAAGTGAAGGCCCGTATCTCAGCAGCTTGGGCCAAGTGGCGAGAGGTGATAGGTGTCATTCGTGAACCCAAAATGCCGGTTAAATTAAAAGGATAGTTCTATAAATCCATCATTAGACCTGTTCTTTTGTATGCCAGTGAAGCGTGGTCTATACTCGAGCGACACAAGCAAGAACTGCGTGTCATGGAGATGAATATACTGCGATAGATGTGTGGAGTGACGCGGAAAGACTGTGTCAGGAACTCCCAACATCCGCGCGCAGTCTTCATGTCCGTGACAAAACAGACAAACTGCAAGAGTGTTGCTTACGCTGTTACGGCCACGTTTTACGTAGACCGTTTAATTATGTGGGAAACAAATTTCTAGCCATGTCACCTCCGCCAGCTCCTGGTCGAAGGGGAAGGCCCAAAAAATGCTGGCTTTACACTGTGAAGGATGACATGCGTACCAATGGTCTCAAAACGGGGGATGCTGAAGACCGTGCGAAGTGGAGTAGAAAAAGTAGGAAAAAGGACCTTAGGCGTCGGAGTGAACGCTCCAAACGCAACCGGGATTTAACGCTCGGATGATGATGGTGATGATGATTTTACAAAATAAATTATATCGAAGAATGTGTTCGTTGGCAATTTACTTAATATAGCGACAGACCTGCGGGATAAACCGCGCGGAAAGTTCGGCGACTGAAGGATCGGCGCGGTAGCGTAATGCGGCGGAGATTCCGGTGATGTGTCATAGGTTATTTAAAAAACATTGCGAGCATATTTAGCCGAACGTTCCGCAGATGTGTCGTTAGGTTAAACATCATTTGTAAACTGTTTTTATTTTTCACTATACACTGCAGTACACTAGACTAACTCAAATGCTTTATTAGTTCTTTTGACTCTTCACATTAGGTTTGTGGTATCGAGTAGTTTGATTGCCTTGACATTCACGTGATGATGAAGCCTATTTTCATGAGTCTCTGCATGTTTTTGTGCTATCTCTGTCACTAACTCCATTTTTAGGTCCCGGTGGAGAACGTCAATCCTTATGTACTATGGTGCTTTTAGAATATTCCTCAGTACTTTGTTCTGGAATATTTGTATTTTTTGGATGCTTAGCGCATTTCCATATCTGGATACCGTAAGTGCATACTGGCATGAGGACTTGTAAAGATGTCTTGAACAAAAAGCATTTGAGTATGGCATCTAACTCGAAAACGATCGATCACCTCAAGTATGAATGGATAAGAAATGTAAGAAATCCTAAGAATAATTTGTAAAATGTTCCGAAGGTTAGGCTACAATATTTTTCACTGTCACCGAACCATTTTGACTACTTTCGGACCTTTACGTGAGTGAAATCACATATCCTAAAATATACATTCTGTATATAAAAGCAGGGTTGTCATTTGAAGAAATTTTATGGTATAATTGCATTTTACAAGGCAATATACATGTACTCAAAACATTGAGAAGTAAATTGTCTAATTTATTTAGTAAACATAATTTGCCAGTACTATATGGTAAAATATTAAAACTAAAAAAATAAAGTAGAGGGAAGCGAGTCATGGTAGCGTATGGCTAGCGCACGTGTCCCTAACTCAAAGGGCGCGGGTTCGATCCTGGCCGGAACGCATGCACTACTTGGGCAGTTTTCTGACCTAATATGTATATTGTTACAATTACCACGTGCTATCAACGGTGAAAGAAAACATCGAGATAAACCGATGTCTCAAATCTGCCAAGCCGCCTTGGATAAGCGTGGCGGATATACTGTCCATTCCCCTATAATGGGAGGTCCGATCCCAACAGTGGGACATTAATGGGCTATTACTACTTACTACTAGAGTGAAGCGAAAATATTAAAATGTATATTCCCAAACCACAATCGCTTATTAGAAACGTTCCCGATATGCTGGCGGAGTTGCTGCATTATGTGGGAATGCTTATATGTACTTTGGCCAAAATAAAGGCCTGGTCCTTTGGACCCATGAAATGTCTACTAAACATTTGGCGATGTCTTGATAAAGTTCCTGATACAAGGATTCGATTGCAAAGGCTAAATGATATTTACATTCTTAAGTTAGAGCTTCATCTGGGTTAGTGTTAGAAATTTAGCCTTTAATGCGTTATTTGAGATGCGACATTGTTAATGACGTTAAACATTGTCAGATAACGTATGTATATACACTATTGTGGCTATGCGTTAAATATGTTATTTTTTAACGCTTTAAATAAAAGGCATTCAGCCACGGCCCAAATCTTTAACGCTAATGCAAATAAAGCCCCAGCATAAACAGCTCAATTGATTTAATTAGATAACATACATACATACATAATGTCACGCCTGTTTCCCATGGGGGTAGGCAGAGGCTATGGATCTCCACTTGTGACGATCCTGACAATCAACTTTCGCTTCAACTACTTTCAGTAACCTCTTCACACATGTTTATTTGAGATGCTTTTTACCTGATCTCTCTTTAACACTTCTGATATTTGATCATGGTGTATTTGTCTCGGTCTACCGGCAACAACTCTACCATTCACAATACCTGTCATACAGCTGTTTTGTGATTCTACTTTTATCCATTCTCTCTAGATGTCATAATTAGATAACACCTATTTATAACCTGGGTGTCTTCAAGTCCCTCGTGAATAGGTACCTTCTAGGTAAGCGTGCTCCATCCTAGACCATGTCTTCACTCCACACAGGGCAAAATCGTGGTCAAACGCAAATCTATACTACTATAAAAAAAAACACCTGTTACAATAAATTCTAAAATTATTCAAAAAATTATAACAATCTCTAAAATACAATACAAGCGTCCGATATATTTGTGACTGCACAAGCCCTATATGGACCGTTCGTTTCATACATAACATTACATATATTTTCAGTTAAGTCAAAGTAAATTTTCTTTACTGTCCCTTTGTTAGCAACATTAAACAAGAACAACAAGAGCGATAGCACACAATTTGGTAAGTCTCATGATAAACGAGTGGATCCCACTGATCCTTCGCAGTACAACCCTTATCATTTGTTACAATAAATCTTAATACGGAGTCGACTTCACACGTTAGAAAGATTATTAACGTTATTTTGAGTTAACATTTCCCAGGGGATATAACGTGGATCAGGTTGTTAGTAATTTAAGTTTTATTTTCCTTTGTGGTCTCTTTTTGACCGAGTTAAAATAAGGTTCCCAAATCATTTGTATATGTTTCTGATAGTGGTAATAATTTATTTTTATGAGAGAACTACTAATTCGAGTATTAAACAGGTATGTCCGTAATGTGGGTGTGCATATTCTGGGGCGCAATTCTTCTGTTACTATCTCTTCAAAATCATCGGACACTCGTCTCAATCGTAGGCTTGCCTGAATTTGGTATCATTTCGGCTAACGCCATTTCTGCTTATGGCAATAACATTTTTTCTTCTAATCTTCCCCGCGACGATATCGACAACATATTGTGGATTTAGTAGAATACCAATTTTTGACACTATCGCAATAAAATCGTACTTTGAATGTCTTCGCAACACCAAGTTATTGAAATAACAGAATTGGGCCCCTGGCGTACTGACCCATTCACAAAGTAATGTAGCCACTTCTGGTTACATTACTTTGTGAATACAGACACTTAATGCGCGAGTAAGATATTAACGGATTCTCCACTCAAAACTATGTTCTTCATGACATTATATTACAATTATGCATGGTAGAGGTAAAAAGTACCATCTCTATGTTGTAAGTGTCTGTCAAAACGCGGATTATAAGGGTGGCGCTACGGCAGTAATTAGAGTGAGATAGAAAAACAAACTAGGACCAAAAGATTTTCGCTTTGTCTTTTATTAACAAAAAATCACAATAATTAAACCACTCTATACGTTTCCTTACAGCATTATATTTTCTAAATTATTTGAGACTACGTAAGTAGTTAAGGCTTTCTATACTGGCATTTATTCATTTAATAGCACTTCAACAATTTTTAATTCATATCGTTGTTTTTAGTACGCCAGCGCTATTGTATTACATATTTAAAAGTCTATTTTCAGCATACTGCAGGATACTCCTTATTATCCAACATATTCTATTCTATTTTTGACGATTTGGTTTCAACACTTTTGGCGCTGATTCGGCCAATGTCACAGTAACAGAAAATGTCAGGTGTGGGGGCTATTGGCAAAAGCAGCTCAAAAAAAATTTGGTCGGTTTTTTTTCCAATTATGACTTCTGTGAACCTAGGGACAACACAACATAAACAGAGTTAATCTAACTACCTTATAAATAAATGTTATTTATAATTATAAATTTATATAATATATTAACAGTTTTTTATTGGCCAGTGCTAAAAGGAAATTTATGTTGACACGGCGAGGAAAATCTCCTGGTAAAATATCATAGAGTGGAGTAATAACTTTTGGGCAGTGAAAAAAGATATTTCCAAAGTGCCCTCGTCTAAGCCGCACTCACAAAGGATTATCCAGCATAATTATAATTCACACTAGCCATCGGAATCGTGTCAGAATGACATTGACAGCTGATAGATATACATTGCCACTCTAAAAAAATAATAAGTAAACCTATTATCGACTAAAAAATTCAATTGTGTAAAATTATTATCATGTTGTCAATATTTCGTAAACAACTTTATTTCTAGATCATTTATCAAAACAATGAAAAAACAATTTTACAGTTGATCAATACATCGTATTGGAAATCTCTTGTGTGTATATTAATACTATGGTTGCTAGCGTCTGTAGCAATTAACAATTTAAAATTACTTAACATGATAAAAAGTACAATTTTAAATTGATTGATTTTGATTTGACGTTATCCTTTCAAAACTGAGTCCAGTATAAATCGTTGTGCTTGCTTAGTTTTAAAACCTTACGCGACCGAAATTTACTGATGTTAGGCTAGCCTTATATAACTTTACTTTCAAATCTGAAAAGCTAAGGAAGGATACACTTATATTAAGAGGACCACAGCGTATGGTAGCCCTTATTATGTTATCGTGGGATCCGATTGGATAAGCGGACCCACAGCTGGATTTAGGCATGTATTACTTGTAAGTGACTCTACTTGTCTTAGTTTTAGTATAAGCTGAGTTTTTATTCTTACTTTATAGAACCTTTCACAGGCTTCACCCGTGTAAACTTACTTATGAATGATCCGTTATGATAATGATTATTTTTTTATTGTTGGTCTTTATTTTGTTGCGTTTTTTGTTGTCGGATGTACGATAATCAAATAAGCGATTTTGAGTCATATATTAGTTTATTCGTTATTATAGTAAGGAGTTCTAGGGCGAGAAAGAATCGCACGTCTACTTACAATAAAAGTTTTGTCTATAGTTATGCCAAATTTAAATAAAATTGATGCCTATCCTGGGATGTGAAGAAGGATCAAAACATACCAGCAGACTTCCTTTTGAATGGGTTTATATTTTAAACTTAATTTCTTTAATTTATTAAAAAATCACTTTGAAAAATAGTTGGAATTTAATTTAATATTTTTATTTTTCAGAAATAATGTCGTGTCCAAGCAAGACGCTTAGTTATTTACTTAGTCCCCAGACATATACCAAATTTCAATCTGGTTGCCTTTTAGAAATACTTTTTCCTAAATTTCATTAGTCTATACCATCGTTTCTCAACCTAGGGTCGCAGTCTGTTAAATTATCTACTTATCCGGTTAGCGGACGCCTAGCAATATCCAAAGATTATCTAGTCGTCCGGTTAGCGGATGATATTAATAATATTATTCATCCGGTTAGTGGACGATATTAATAATATTTTTCATCCGGTTAGTGGGCGACTAAATACTTCGAAAAATATAAGACGCATATAAAAAGATTCGTTTATTAAAGGAATGAATTATAGTGTAGTGTTATAAAATTCAATATTACCATGTATTGACTAGTGAAGGGGTCGCAAGACTTGATTTAACTTTTTTCATTTTCGTGGGTCCGGACATCAAAATCGTTAAGAAACACTGGTCTATACTATTGCACCATGCACAATTATGTAATTTTTTCACTCATCACACACCAGAGACAGGCAAATTCCTCGTCCGAAAGAATTCACTTTTGTTATTGTTATATGCATTTGCATTACCTATTGCGTTGCCAACGTTTTGCCTGCCACGCAAATTGACGCTCTCCTTGAATGATATTGTAGTACAGAACGAAAATCTCCATGTAAAGTTCCTTAAAAGTATATCAGCATTACCTGAACGAAATTCATATTTTGATCTGAATACAGACTACTAAAAGCCTGTAAACGTTTTGCATGTTTTGTTAAATTTTCTTAGTTATAACTAAGAAAATTTAATCCTTTGATATATTAGACTAATAATAAAATATTGTTTTACGGAAATCTACATATAAAAATATGTATAGCTTTTTATGCTTCTAATTTACATTATTAGGACTTTAATACTCTCTGTATTAGGTACATAATATGTACATACATACATACATGTATATACCTTACCTATATTATAGCTAGTAGCTGTTTCCCACCATAGATTTACAAGTAAGCTAGTTTAAATTCGGAAAGCGTGAAAGGCACTAATTACCTAAGTAATTAAGGAATGTATTACCTATTCCGTTCTGAGAACTTGATGAGTATGCCACATTTCAAAATAATTAGCAATATCACTAATCGACGAGGGTTAAATGATAAAAAAAATACTAAACATCATCATTGTTATTTATAAATATTTGTTACGGTATCCTACAAGCTCTACACTGAAAATTTTCATATTGTAGTTAAAAATATGATAGCTGTCTCGTCGTCGTTAGTCAATTGCAGTTCATTGTTGGACTAGGCCTTCCCAAGTCGGCACTAACTAATCCTTGTCCTCCGACTTCTTCATACAGCGCCTACTGGCGACCTTACTCAGGTCGTCAGTTCATCCGACTGGAGGACGGCCCACACTACGTTTACGGATACCGGTAGGGGGCCCTCCATAATTTACGTTACGTTAAGAGGGGGATGCGTCAATGATGTGGTATGAGCTGGTGCTGCTCGTAGTTTTGAGGTGGTTGCAGTATTAATACTACATTGTCTCAATATGATTGATATCTTTATTGACACGTTTAACAAAATTAAAGCCTTACATACTATATTGTATAACAAGGGGTGGGAGGGTCCTAAATTCCGCGACGTCACATTTCAGAATCTAATATATTTAAACTAATTACGGAACTGCTGTTTTCATTTAATGTTGATGAATTATTACAAAATATGTCACAGTAGGGTGGGAGGAGTCTCACGCATGTAACAATATAAAACACACGCAAGATCAATCTCAAAACAGTCATTAACCATCCTACCTTACAATATCCACTATGGAAAGTATACTACTAACTACATAATACCAAAAGTAATTAATCAATTGTCCACTACACTAAGAGATTCTTTAAATTACAAAAATATATTGGTTGGGGAAAAAGTTTCTTCGCATTTTATATAAAAAACCAAAGGATTTTTTATAAAGTTTATTTACATTTGACTAAAATATGTAGGTGCCATTTTGTTGGATAACTTTTTGCCATTTTGTAGGTAGGGACGTGATCCCGTTGCTATAAAAATGTTGGGGCTTCTGATCAAAAAACTGCGACAAGTGATTTTGGCAGTCCTCTCGTGATGTTAACCTGACACTGCCTAAAGAATTCTGCAGAGACCGAAAGAGGTGAAAATCTGAAGGTGCAAGGTCAGGACTATACGGCGGATGCATTAGCACCTCCCAGCCAAACTCTCGTCATTTTTGCTGAGTGGCTAAACATGTGTGAGGTCTAGCGTTATCATGTTGAAAAACCACACCCTTTCTGTTGATTAATTCCGCCCGCTTTCTCTCAACTTTTTACTTTAATCTCATCAGTTGTTCGCAGTACAGTTCAGAATCGATGATTCTGCCTAGCGGTAACAGCTCATAATGAATAATGCCCTTTCAATCCCACCATACACACAGCATCACCTTGTTGCGAATTAACCCGGGTTTCGCCACAGTCTGTGAAGCCTGACCGGCCTTTGACCACGATATTTTTCGCACTTTCTTGTCGTACGTAATCCACTTTTCATCACCAGTTATCAGCTTCTTCAAAAGTGGTTCGGTTTCATTACATCGTAATAAAGAATCACAAATGAGTACACGGTTCATTAGGTTTCTTTCAGTGAGCTCACGAGGCACTCAAATATCGAGCTTTTTTGTGTACCCAGCTTTTTTCAAATGCGCCAAAACCGTTTCGTGGTCAATTCGCAGTTCTCCAGCTACATCGTAACTACTAATATGCCGATCTTGCTCCACTTTTTCAAAAATGGCATCAATTTTGTCGGTAACAGGGCGACCAGAGCGACATGCATCTTTGATATCAAAATTTCCGGATTGAAAACGCTTAAACCAAATTTGCACTACTCTCACAGATACTGCATTGGGTCCATAAACATCACAAATTTTTTTCGCGGCTTGTGTTGCATTTTTACCTTTTTTGTCGTAAAATTTTAAAATGTATCGAATTTCTTCATTAAATTCATTTATTTTAACAATAAGAAAAATAAATGAAAATCACACATTTTCCTAATTTGAATTTGGAATTGTCTTCTTTAAAATTAAAACTTTTTAATAATACCAAAACTAGCCAGATACAAATGGTATAGCCAGAGATCTTATTACAAGTTCATACATACTATATGCGAAAAGACTTTTTCCCCAAGCTATTAAAAAAGAAACTAAAAGACTATAGTCTAGAAAAATTGCAATGACAGCCTGTGTGTATGAGCGTTCGTGACTGTGTATATGTTATCTGTATATACGATGTGATTAGGTATATGTATGTATGAGCAATTTATATGTGTGTAGGTGTATATATATGTATATGAACGATGGAGAACACGATACAATGTATGATTACATATCTTGTATTTAATAGAATAAGATTTCCTGTAAACGCGAGGGTGTGTTGCGTCACACAGAAACCTCTTAGGTTTAAATGGTGCTTTACTACTATTTTATGATGTAAAATGATTATTATATAAATAAATAAAAAACTAGCTGTGACAAGGACGGGGAAGGGGTCAAAAATCTTCAAATTCGTGTGACGTAATTTGTGGATGGCTTATCTACCGTCAATTGTTTCTATTTCCTAATTTGATTACAATCATTGCATAACGAGATTTAAAATACGTCCTTCTGTCTTTCATTAAATATGTATATGGTAAAATTTTCAAGTAGGCCTTTAGCGAAAAACACTCAAAGAAGTCGGGGCCCATTTGGGAGTAAAAAAACTGGTATCATAAGATTTTTAAGTAATCGGTTACTCTTAGCAAAAATCGAATCGGATGATTTTGAAGAAATAAATATCTATTATATCAAACCAATACAACTTGTAAAGAAGAAAATTATAGTGTTTGCAAATTAAGTAGTTATATAAGCCTATGAGTTTCGTATCTTTCTATCTTTAGGTATCGAAACTCTTCCTAACAATTTATATGTGTGCTATCACAAAGGACTGACCAAGTTTTGACGTTGAATATTAGTTATAACTTCTTCTATAGATATTATATAAGACGTTAAAAAAACTTAATAGTCTGTTTTAAATTATGTCATGTTGTCATTATCTGTTTTCCTGTATTTAAAAATAGTCTGTGATTACGAGTATTTAAATTGTTATAGCAAATAAAAATAGTATGGTCAAGCGTCACCGGATTGTGATTTTGATTCAATATAATGGATTTCGAAACATTACAGTGTTGTCAAGTGGAAACATAATATAACTCTATACAAAATCTAGTAAGCAATTTCAAAAAATGTCCAAAAGATAGGTTGTCTAAGGCTTACTTAGAAACTCGTCTTAAATGTTAGACTATTGTAAATTGAGACAAGACCGACACGACAAGCTAATCACCCCGACAAGAGAGCAAAATCAGAAGCTGTGCTGTGTACCAAAGCTGTGCTGCTGTTCTGTGTACTAAAACATATAACAACATGATGAAATTAAAGTTTGTATGAAAATCCGTTATTTTCAAAGTAAGAAGTACGTAGAAGAAGTAAGTAAGTGAAGCAAGACATTTTATGTACCTCTTTCTGGTTATAAATAAATATACACATGTGTCAGCGTTATTGGCAATTCAACCTCTAAGGAGGTGAAAAAAGGGATGAAAGTTCGTATGAAAAACCATTATTTTAAAGTAAGAAACACAAAATTTTATATACCTCTTACTGATTAGAAATAAATGTACGCGTGTATCTCTGTTTTTTGAAGTTCAGCCTTTAAGGGCTGAAATAGGGGCTACATTTTAACTTTTTTTGATTACTCACACACACTATGACTATTTTTAATCAACGCGAGCGAAGCCGCTGGCAACAGCTAGTATAAAGTAAAAAATAATTTACTTTTACGTTTAATCCAAGTTTTGTAAGCTTCGTTAACTTTGACCAT
The DNA here is from genome assembly GCA_039645545.1 of Dendrolimus houi. Taxonomy (NCBI): domain Eukaryota; kingdom Metazoa; phylum Arthropoda; class Insecta; order Lepidoptera; family Lasiocampidae; genus Dendrolimus; species Dendrolimus houi. Next base: position 16,465,235 of record CM077122.1, read on the forward strand.
AACCCCGGCAACATTTTGGGATACCTAAGTAGGTAAGCGGGTTGATATTATCAAAGTGTCACGGGCTAAGTTAAATGGAAAAGTTTTTGTAGGATCTGCTTTATGGCATGCCCCCAGGGCTAGCGAAAGCCTCGATAAATGTTGGTTAAGCAGTAACTTACATAACACATAAAGTCAGCAAAGTCAAACTATTCAGTACAGACCAGACTTGTGTGACTTTCAGACGGTCGTTGTGCAACCAGTAGTAGTATAGTTATTTATATATGTTGTTTGGAGTAAAGAAACGATCGTAGGATACCTTTTATCTAGAAAAAGTACTGTTCCCGATAATAATATAATTTATTTAGGTTTATAGCTAGGCCTTTAAGCCAGTTCTTAGATTAAAATGTAGTTTCTTCATTTTCTTAAGCCTATGTGTAGCACAGCTGAACTGTGGGTTATCAGCTGGTGCCATTCAACGGAGTTCTTGTGACAACTCAAAAGGCCACATTTGAATAGTTCACATTTCTCACAAAACATATAATTACTACTCAAAAACTGCACAGCACAGCATCTCCTTTCAGTTCCTGCCAAAAACTCACTGTTCCCAAGGAATAGTAGTGATGCCAGGGGTAAATTTTTAAAGCCGTTAACCTCCCAAAATTGCACTTCTCTTAATTCAGCATAGCTTTTAGACGGCGGTGTAGAAACTGCATTAAATAACCATACGTTATTTATTTGTAATTAATTGACTTAATTTCATTAATTTGAGCAACGCTGCGGGAAAAAACTAGTTTATAATATCCTAGAAATAGAATTAATAAGACGAAAATAAGGGCATGACCCTTTTCAGTATAACCTTACGAATACATTACAATATAAATAATCTTTTCTCAAATATTTTTGCCCTTCTCGACGAGACTTCACGAGAGACGTCTTATCCCCATATATTAGCCACCCCCGATATTAGATTATAACCACTAGAGCCCCGGTAAGCCGTCCTTCGATCAATCACTGCTTTCAATGTGCCTTAATTTAGTTTCCCTTAAACCCTTTCTGTAGGATTCCAATCAAATCTACAACATGAGTAATCTTTCTTGGTTGACCACGATTTTGCAAGTACATTTTTAACAACTTATTAAACAGAAATTTATAGACTTGAAGTCTGTAGTATATAAATATATATATAGGTTTATCATAATTAAAAATATTTAAAACATGTAATACCTTAACAATTTAGTTCCGTTACTTTAACATTAAATCGAGGAAACATTTTTAGTGTAGGTATATGCAGGTACATAAATTATGTATGGAATATGTTTTTAACTTCAATTTTCATTTTAAGATATGTATCTATTTATTTATACCTATAACATAGGACCTATGCAATTCAATATTAAGCTTTAGGCTTTTAGCTTGCAGGGAAATTTAATAAAATAAATTTAATATCTATGATTGTTTTAAACAATAAAACGTTATATTTTCTTAAGTTTTCGCGACTTGTATACTTAATAAAACGTTATTTAAAAATTTTAGTTGTATTTTTATATAATTATACAAAAGGTGAAAAAAGATCTATGGGGGTCTCCAGTTATTTCTAGTATTTAGAATTCTCCGTTATAATAAAATGTACAAGGAAAAAAAGTGAAGCAAAATAAAGTCTAAGATATTAATTAAAAACCAATTTGAACATTTCTAAATATTTTATCGTAATTACATTTGGAGAAATAATAAAAAGCGCAGAATAAAAATTGATTGAAAACGTTCACGGAATAACATCATCCCATTATCAGGTCACTACATGAATTCTGCTACTAAAATGTTATACAAACGAAGGAGAAATAAAAAAAAACAAGTTATAAACAAGCTTTAATTCAAGGGGTAGAACTGTGCTATCAAATGCGAACATATACCATATAAGATTAAAAATCAAATCAATACCCCATTTCGTATTTGTGTTGTTGTAGTTGTGTTAATTGTGTATATATTTATTTTTGTTTTTGTTTTCAGTGTTTGGATATATTTATTTATTTTAAAAATAAGTAAGTCATTATATATAAATACGTATCAAATCACTACCAGGGGAAGCCTGCTCAAAAAGTATTTATTTAATTTAGTTGTGTGCATATTTATTTTTTATTATATGAGAAAGATGGGCAAAACAAAGGCTCGTCGGAAGCCACTCAACATCTCCCGTGGACATCGGCACCTATAACATTTTAGACTATGTTACTCATCTTAAGACATCAGTTATTTAGATAGATAGATAGATAGATAGAAAACACTTTATTGTTCACCACATACACATAAAATAAACAATTTTACAGTAGTCACATTAGACTGTAAAAGTAGGAGCAATGGGCGGCCTTATCGCTTTAGAGCGATCTCTTCCAGACAACCCGGGCTACGGATATTATGAATAGGAGATTCGCAAGTGTATGACGGTGGTGTGCAAATTAAATACATATATAATATATAAATAGGATATATAAATATCACACAATACCTATACCTAAAACTAATAAAAATAAAATATAGAATAAACAATAACACATATTAATATTATATACATACTAATATATACATCATTAATATGTGTATATCAACAGCAATAGCTATACAATATTAATAATAGTATTAATACAAAATATATTAATATTATATATACTAATATACATAATATTAATATACAAAAACACTAATAAATAAACGTACATGTAATTAGATATTAAATATTTATTATAAAGTGAGATAATAGTCTCGCACTAGTTTTTTAAAAATGGGGAGTGACTTTGCCTGTCTTATATTTTCGGGCAATGAATTCCACAGCAGGACAGCCTGCACAGAGAAGGATTTGGTGTAGAAAGTAGAAACGTGTGCAGGTGTTTTTAAAGCGAGATTATGAGAAGAGCGCAAATTAAGGGTGTGAGAAGTATGGAGGAAATCAAAACGTTCCTTAAGATAGGAAGGAGTAGAAGGAATAAATAATATGATATACAGCAGATTGAGAAGATGAGCATCCCGGCGAAGTGAGATTGACAACCACTTGAGCTTTTGCGATATTCAGAGACATGGTCATATTTCTTTAAACCAATATAAAACCGGATGCAAAAATTTTGAAGTCGCTCAAGTTTATTGAGTTGTTCTACGGTAAGGTCAAGATAACAGGCGTCCGCATAGTCAAGGATCGACAGTAAAAGCGATTGAGCAAGTGTAACCTTGGTGGCGGTCGGTAGAAAGTATTTTAATCTCCTAAGCGATGCAGAAGAAGCAAAAACCCTACGACTCAGTTCTGTGATGTGAGGCCACCAAGACAGTTCCCTATCGATGATTACGCCCAGATTTTTAACTTTATCGCTAATATGAAGACGCGTCCCATCAAATAATAAGTCCGGTACTGAAGACCAGTTTATCTTTGAAATCATACGTGAGCTTCCAATTATGATGGCCTGGGTTATTTAGTTTAGGTGCCAGTGATTTCACTGTCTATCCTGCTCCGGAACGCAGTGATACTGTTTAGCGAAAGAAATTAGCAGAACGGTGGTACCTACTGTTAAGTTAGTGGCTTGAGGTATGGTTATTTGGCAGTAAAACACACTTTTGTGGATAAAAGGGTTTAATACGGACGTGTTGCCTCGACAGTAGCCAATCGACTTTCGTCGATCATTTTAATTACAATCGTATAATATAACTAACTAACTAACTTCGTTAGCTCAGCGAACTGGCCTCCAAAACGAGAGCACGCTACTTTCCTCTGTCCTGCACAATTTCTTGCCAGTTGTCGGCTTGAAGACCGATCAGGTCAGCTTTCGCTCTATTTTTCCAGCGATACTTGGGACGACTAACCGGACATAGGCTAATCGGTCATCAACCGACTGGTTGCCCAAGTAATAATATTATACAAAAAAAAATATTTTTACTTTGTACAATGTTATAACAACACTACGCAGAGGGTAATTTCACATAGCCTACTTCAATTATATTTATTTAAGTACAAATAATCGGTGAAACTTCTTTCGCGTTGCCATTACGATGACGTATTTGTTACTAAATAATAAATAAAAGGGCGTAAACAGATATTTAAATTCTCAACGAGGTAGGCAACGCATCGGCTTCCTTAGTGTTGCAGATGTCTATGGGCGACCATAGCTACTTGTTGTCAAGTGGACCCGTCTACCAGTTTGCCTTAGAGCAAACATATTAAAAAAAATTGTAACGGGGCCAATAAAAACGCGACCGCAGCGCCATCATTTATTGAGATACCAGGGTCAAGCCCTGAATTTAATGAGAAAGTAAACCGGTTAAATCAGATTTATGTAACTCTTTTCAAGGTTTACACTCTGAATGGAATAGTTGACTAAAACCGTTTAAGGTTGATTAAAACCGGTTAATTTTAAACCGATTCCAAGTTTTACGGGATACACAGTATCCTAAGTGTTGATCCGGAACATAAGCTAGCTATGTGTCGGATTTCATTTAAATCCTTTCAGTAGTTGTCCCGCCATGCTCTGATAAACAGACTGATAGATTGACAAACAACGAACCAAAATTTTAAAAGTTTTTGGAATCTGCTGATTCAAAATAGCCACCCTGACTTCTTCTCAATTTTAAATTCATTGTCAAAACACTACCGGTCTTATTCACAGAGTTAGAGTAAGTTTGAACGTTTTTTTATGGTTCTTAAACAAGCGTTCAAACTTACTCTAACTCTCTTTGAATAAGACCGTACTCCTCTATCTATTTATTAGATAGCGAAAATTGTGTTGGGTATTAAATTTTTGTCTAAAAGTTACAGTTCATGAATCTTACATACGGGTGGGTGGGTTTAGAGTTAAAGCAATCGAGATACGAAGTGAAAGTGAAAAAGTTTTGTTTTCTTGAAATATTCAATCTAAACTTTTTCTTTACCTGAGTTGGAAAATTGTAACTTAAAATTCTTGCTCAACATCAACCGAAATACTTTATACGAATTTGTCAATATAAATAAAAAAATACGACTCGAATATGTATAATAATTAATGTATTTTTCTCATTAATTAGAGAGAATTTAGTCATATATAAAACGTGATACACCGTCTGATTGTTTGTTTGCCACAGGTAATAAAAAAAATACATTTTTTTTATTGCTGAAGCACAGCAGATAGGCTGACAGCCCAACCGTGTTGGAAAGTGGTTCCCGTTGCCATGTGCTACCAATGTGCTGCCATATAGATCAATCCAATCCAATCATTTCTCAAGTTTATAGATATAAAAAATCATAATCTAAAAAAGAATGTGATCGTAACTCGGTCTGTCTCTCTGAATACCGAAAATGAACTTAGATACTTTTCAACCCCGGAGATGGGATAGTTTGCGATATAAAATGAAGTAAACCTTCCGAGGGCAAATAGCACCGACATAAAAGTATAATACAATGTAACCTGTATTAACGCCTGCTATTTAAACAAGAGGTACACACTACAGACTGACCCGCGGCGGAGCCGCGGGGTAAACTCTAGTACATTCATAAATCCAGACACATCGATAGTATATCAAGCCCTAATAATATTATAAATGCGAATGAAACTCTGTCTGTCTGTCTGTTCCGTTTGCACGGAAAAACTACTGGACCGATTTGGTTGAAACTCGGTATATATGTAATTTTAATGCCGAGGGTGGCCAAAGGATACTTTTCAACCCGGATAATGGGATAGATTTATGTAAAGGTTATCCCGGAAACTAGGATAGGTTTTTATTTGTGGTTTGCCATTTTCATTATTTTGTTAATTTGGTCCTTTAGGTAGTTTTGGTAGTTTCGGTAGTTTGGTAGTTTCGATACTTTCGGTAGTTTTGGTATTTTTAGTTGGTAGTTTTGGTTGTTTTGGTAGTTTTGTTAGTTTCGATAGTTTTGGTGGTTTTGATTGTTTTGGTAGTTTTGGTAGTTGTGATAGTTTTGGTTGGTAGTGTCGGTTGTTGCGATAGTTTTGGTACTTTTAGTTGGAAGTTTTAGTAGTTTGGGTAGTTTAGATCGTTTGTGTAGTTTACAGAGATAGACGAGGATATATAAATAAAACTAGAACGGATTGACATAGGGGATAAAAGTTTGTATGGGATGCCAATTATTTCTCAAGTTTATAGATATAAAAAATCATAATCTATGAAAAATGCGATAGTAATTCGATCTGTCTGTCTAAATACCGAAAATGAACCGGAATACCCAAAAAATGGACATACATAATTTTAAACTCGGGAGATAGGGTAGTTTGCAATATAAAATGAAGTAAATTTTCCAAGGGCAAATAGCACCGACATAAAAATATAATACAATGTAACCTGTATTAACGCCTGCTCTTTAAACAAGACATAAGCACTAGAGATTGACCCGCAGCGCAGCCGCGGGGTAAACTCTAGTATGGTTATAATTATCAAGTGCTGAAGGTGAAGGAAAACTTGGTGATGAAATCTGCACATCGAGATGCTCGATGTGTCCGAGCTGTCAATCGACTTTGGATAAGCATGTCGGGTATATTGTCCGTTCCTCCTATAAATCGGAGACCCGAGCCCAGCAGTGGTACGTTTATGGGCTATTATTATATTATATATAGTACTATTCTAATTGTATACAAAGGGCAGTCTTATCCGTTAAAAGCGATCTCTTCCAGACAACTCGTGGCAGGAATTTCGATTGGAAACGACGCTGTTACAATTATAATTATTGAACAATTGCTTACATTTTATTAATTAATAATTTACGTAAACATATAATACAAAAAAAAATTACGTAAATATCTTTTTTATATAATATGTCAAAATGTTTGTAAGGTTCCTTAGTTGTTGTGGGCGATATAAAAATTATTTTATATTGTAATGTCAGTCTGTGGCAAAATACGCGATACGTGTGAACGCACACGTTCACAGTGCCGATGCAGGGCTTGGTGCGCGCGAGACGTACTGCGGCCATCTTATTTTTGCCTCTTCTCTTTTTTGTATGTCATCCTTCGCGCCATCACCCACGTTCCACTTGTGCCGCATTGAATGCAGTAAATTTCTATTTGTGTTTATTCTCATTGTGTAAAGTAATTAAGTTTTCAAATAAATATTTAATGGACAAAAAGTGTGTTTTTCTCAAAGACCAGTGCAAACAGACACTCACAGTGGTTTTGACAAAAAGGTACTCTTCTGAAATCGCCACGTCTCTATCCACTGTCACGTAATGTATCCTATCTCTCTGTCTTTGTATTTAACAGCCATTTTCTCAGAAACTATTTGGTTTATATAGATGAAATTTAAATCGGATTGTGTAATATTTATGACACTACACAATGCTGCAGTGAAATCTGAAAAAAAATATAATTTGGAACGGCCACCATACAGGTGTATGGCGGTCGTTCCTAATTATAATTTTATTGCCTCTTCCCTTATTAAACTAGATAGTTTAAGATTGATAAAATGTTTTACAGTGTATATAGTCGTACTCATGAAGTATTATTAGCCAGATTTGAACAAGCGTAGTGATTTTCTTTCATGATTTTTAACTGAAGTCAATAGGTAACGACATACATATTTGCTTTCAAAGTATATTTGCTTAAAGTTTGATTTATAAGATGCTGAGACTGGGTACAATTTTTATATTTATTTTGTTTATATTGTTATACTGTTTGATAATAATCTCCTGCATTGTTTTTGCTTGAAATAAAATATTTCTTTCTTTCTTATAAATTAGGCAAACAAAACTAAAGAAGAGTTCATAAAACATAACCTCAAATATCTCTTAATTACAGCAGTGAACATAACAGCAATAAACTTAATTAATTGCTATTATAAAACATTTCACCACAACAACAGAATTTATTATTGTCTACGTCCAATTTCTTAACTTAATGTAGCGTTTTAAACTGTTATTTTTTAATTCCGTACTAAATGCCTGTCTCGCAATTACTGCTATCTTTTTCCGCTGTTAAATATCTGAATGATAACATTAAAGATTTCCTGCTCGAGTACATAACGTTAATTATTTTTTTATTTCCTTTTATTACTTTCAATTAGAAATTCTTCTGATAGTTATTTTTTTCTCTATATAAATGTTAAAATGCACTTTCAATGTGCTATATAAAATAAGAAATTCGTCTAACAAATGTAATGAAAGATCAACCCCATTTTCGCCATTACCGCTATTGCGAGATTCTTAACTAACTGTGTGTGAGCCAATTTCCTAAACTTAGTCAAGGCTTAGTACTACGCTACTGCCTTTAATGGTACTTAATACGCTAGCCTTAGATTTTAAATATATTTTTATAGGGAACTAAAGTTTACCCCGCGGCTGCGCAGCGGGTTACTCTCTAGTGCGTGCCTCTTGTTTAAAAAGGTTACAACACAGCTATTTGCCCCGGAAGATTCACATCATTTTATATCGCAAACTATCCCATCTCCCGGATGAAAAGTATCTATGCCAATTTTCGGTATTAAAACTACATATGTATACCAAAATTACCATATCGACCACATCGACCATACTGACCACATCGACCACACTGGCCACACCGGCCACATCGGCCACACCGAACACACCGACCAAATCGATCAAAATGACCAAATTACCCAAAATGGTAAATCACAAAACCTATCCTACATTCTGGGATAATCTTTATATAAATCTATCTGCAAACTTATCCCATTATTCAGGATGAAAATATCTCTTGTTGACCCTCGGTATTAAAATTACGTATATACTGAATTTCAGCCAAATCGGTCCCGTAGTTTTTTCGTAAAAGCTTAACAAACAGAGAGACAAATATATTTTTATCCCGGAAACTATGCCATTTTTCGGGATAAAAAGTAGCCTATGTTCATCCTCAGCATGGAATATATATATATATATATATATATATATATATATATATATATATATATATATATATATATATATACATATATATATATATAGGTATATATGCTGAGTTTCAGCTAAGTCGGTCCAGTAGATTTTCCGTGAAAACTGAACAGGCAGACAGACAGAGTTACACTTTAGCATTTATAATATTAATAGGGATAACGCATTTCATTCGTTACCGGCGATAAATATGATCCGGGCCAAAAGCCAACACGTAGAGGCGCTTTTGACAATTTAATGTATGTAAATGTGGTACGAAATTAACCGACGCTTGTGCTACTTATCCGGTATAGGAATGCTCCCAAGGATAAACCAAAGGAATTTTCATTAATAGTTAATATTATACTGTAAAAAAGGATCGTTTACCTATTGAGTTATTTTTTAAACATGTAGAGAGATGGATGAAAAAAGATTGATAAAACAACTATAATATGACAACAGGGTGGTAGAGTTGATGCCGGCAGACTGTGATGTATATACCACGATCAAAACGCAGATATCTTGAAGGATAACACAGGTAAAAACACCCATTACATAAATAATAAACGTATATGTATGAAGTTATTAATGAAAGTTAATGAAGCAAAAGATGTATGTCAAGATCGTAGTAAATTGAGATCGATTGTCTCTACCTACTCCTATGAGAAACAGGCATATATACGTATGTAGTTACTGAGTTACTAACTCTTTTCCAAACAATGTGAAAGTGTCGAAATTTTCTATTTCAAAAAATGTGACACGGCAGGTCGCGTCGCCGGTCGTACGTCACTCGGAGCACGTCGTTTTTCACTCGTATCGTAGCAGAGCTATCGGTTCATTGACATGATTAATTTATCATGTAACAACGGGCAGTGTGCACATGGCTTTTTAGGGACCTTTTCAAAAAAGTTTTTTATACCCTTTATACATATTATGTGTACATATATGAAGGGGAATATTTTAGCTAAATGTTTTTAAGTAATGGTCACTAATCAAACGCGTCACCAACTCTAAGGGTAGATTTTAATGTACACGATCGAGACAGATGCCCGTGACACGAAACTGTAGACCGCGACATATGTCATATCCGTTTTGTATATAAGCAAGAAAAACTAAACATGAAAAGAAACATGGTAAACGTGTTTCACCATGATTCGCCCGATATAGAGCGGAGATATATAGTCTAAGATGGGACATGCCGACCTAAAGAATATCTATTCACAAGAGTCTTGACGACATCTAGATTGTAAGTATCGGGATTGGGAGAGACAATTTCCGTCAATGATGTCGACTCTTTTGCGGTGCGCGTGATGAAAGTGGACGCAAATCTCCTCGTTGGTGGTATATCCAACATTTAGCGGTGCCGTATATGCCGCAAATATTTTTAGACAGTTGTTTATAAAGCGAATGTGTGGTACATCGCGGTCCTTCGTCACGTATCTCAGTTGCCTGTCCCGGTCATGTAACTGAAAACTATTTTTACTATAAATTTAACTTTTTTTAGAATATTCCATATCAAATTTCAATTGTCAAAGGGGGGGGGGGGGGTATATTTATTACGAATTTGGAAGCGAATATCTTAAACTTACGACTCAGATTAATTAAGAAGAAATAATATATTTTTTAAAGATTTGTTAATAGGTTATTTTTCATTTATTTATTATTATACTTTATTGCAGAAAACTTGGAAATAAAACTATATTAACAATGTAACAAAAAGAGTAGACGATTGGCGGTCTTATTTCATGCTGGCAATATTTGTATGGAAAATCACATTTCCACAGAACAAAGGTATTGTGTGTAGAAACAAATAATATTAATAATAGGTAATACGTTACGATTAGGTATAATGTGAAAAAATGTCAACTCTCATTTATGTGTATGGTGACTAGTTCCAATCCTTGTTTTTACTTCTTCAATATGAAATGGTGTAACGGCCTATAGACTTGCGGTCATATTCATAGAGTTTGAACGCTTCTTTAAGAACAATAAAGAAGCGTTCAAACTTACGCTCACTCTATATGAATAAGACCGTATGTATTAACGCTAATTTTTATTCATATAGACCCTGTAATTTTCGAGATAAATCACTTGATAATTATGATGTACCTACATGAAAAATTTATATAGATACAATTTTTGCCAACATGGCTATGGAACTACCAAAACCTTTTTGCAGATTTTTATATATTTTGTGTAAAAATAAAAAAAACAACTGTAATTTGTATCACCGGGCCTCGGGAAAAAAGAAATGCTAAATTGAGCTAACTTCATTTACGTTATGTTGTTAGTAAGTATAATTTCTTTTTCACTGTACAAAATGTCTCTTTTTATTTAAGTAAATGAAATGAATACAGATCTTCACTGAATGCTTGTTTAATGTATTCAGTGTAATATTTTGGATGATTTTCAATTCAGGCCTTTTTAAGTGAAATTTTATGATATCATTTGTAATATTTTTACGTCTTAACAGCTCTGTGAATTAAGGTTATAATTATAATATAATGTAGTTACAATGACATAAGTTCATATCTGATAGAGTGATATCACAGCTTAAGCAGTTTCTTGGCTTGATATGCGTATTTATATGATTACATGATTATAGATCTCTTCGTTTTGTCTTTTAAATTTTTGTATTTATTATGCATTTTGTTTATGATCATTAGTTTTCCTATTTATATATGTTTACCACATCTGCATATAGCGTTACTTACTATGCATTATTTATTGAGATTCTATTATCTTTTATGCTACGCAATGATGCAGTATTTGCCGTGACGATATCTTAAAGGCTCAGTGGAAGAAAAGCGCTGGTTATAACAGACCACCATTGTGCTGAGACTGATGTCACTTTTAAAACAAGTTTGTATATTTTTAATATTCGTTTTTTCTTTAAATTAGCTTAATGTAATTTGTCTTAAATATAATAAAATGATGATGATTCTAATTAACTAGTTAATGATTAACAAAAACTTCGTGAGGAAATCTTGACGGTGATAAAGACATCAAGATTACTAATGAACAAAGTCCGCCAATCCATTTTGGATATGCAAAGTGATTAAAACATTCGATAATATAACTATATATAAAATTCAGGCAAGTGCGTGTCACGAGCATAATGGAGAAAACAATCGTCTATTGTTTTGATCATTTTGTTACGTATTTACTTAGACGAAAATAAAAGTATAGACGGAGCATACGTGAACAAGCGTCGAAAGAAGTGAATTTATTTAAACTTGTAAAGCGTAATTATGTAACAAACACTTTGTTTGCATCTGTATATATCACAATAATGTATCCACTATAAGCCATTCCACTTTTTAACCGACTTCCAAAAGGAGGAGGTTCTCAACTTGATTGGTATTTTTTTTTTATGTATGTACACCCATTACTCTGAGATTTATGATCCGATTTACGTGATTCTTCTTTATTTCGATGCAAAATAGTTGCACCCTAAAAATTAACATCGTTTGAGTTTTCATTTATGATCCGATTTTTCCATTCGTTCCGTGATTCTTTTATGATCCGTTTGATGCTTCTTCTGTAGTTTGATGCGAAATAGTTGCCATTTGGTGTCTTAAAAATTTAACATGGTTTGGCCCACTAGTTTTCATTTTATGAACATTTTTCATGATTTTTTTCCATTCCGTTCCGTATGTACACCGATTACGCTGAGATTTATGATCCGATTTATGTAATTCTTTTTTAGTTTGATACGAAATACGTGACATTTGGTCCCCTAAAAATTTAACATAGTTTAACTCAGTAGTTTTCATTTTATGAACATTTTTATTAAAAAAAAACCATTCCCGTTTTTGGGACCTATATTTTTTAAGGCGCGTGGCACCTTTTGTAGGCCTACCCATAGCTAGACACTAAAAAGTAACAAATAAGAAAAAACTTCGTTTAAAAAACCGACTTCAAAAACTAAAAAGTATAAAATAACTTAATAAAGATTTTTGACTAAGAATTTTATCCCTATTAATTCGATTTGATACTGAGTTCTCGTGACGCACTACGGCGTGATCGCATCCTATTCTAAGATCGGCATTCTTTAGCCGGCTTCACTTTGAGAGACTTTGACACCGATTTTCTATTAATGGTCTAAGCGTAATTATAACAAGCGTAATTCGAAAATACTTTCCGAAATCTTTAAAGTAATCCACACACTATGTTATTAAAACAATTCAAACCAAAGTTGATCTTTAGTGTTGATAGGTTATCCAAACCACGAAACAAATTCGACGAATTTCATGAATTTATTTCTTAATAGAGTTTCCCCAGGAGGATAATAAGGAGTAGCTCTATTTTACTTACACAGAAACATAATTAGGTTCTTCAGTGAATAATTACCAAATTGATGTTGAAAACCACTCAAAAATCCGTTGCGTAGTAGTTACCGGGGATACACAGACAGTCAGAAGCGGAAAGCGACTTTGTTTTGTACTATGTAAAAAAGTTTTTTTTTATTGCATGAATTTAGCAGACAAGCAGACGGCCCACCTGATGGACAGCGGTTACCATGGCCTATTGACATTTGTAACACCGAAGGTGCTACCAATATGCTGCCGCTCTTTAAAGGGAGACTGGAACCTGGCCACTAATGCCCGATCACAACTCAAGGTTGTTATGGCGGCATTCTCCAGACCAGGGGTGGTAGTCACCCAGACGAGCAAATATCCTACCACCTGTCAAAACCTAGGTGTTATCTTTAGATTCGTATAACACGACAGGAAAGTGTTTAGTTAAACGATTAAGTAATTTCTAAATCCTCACCATTACAAGTTATTTAGTCTCACTAATTAATTTAAAGAGGATGCACGAAGCTCTAAGCTCTGTGTGGCTTAGTCAAGATTAATCGCTGAAGGAAGCAAAACTTTGTCTATTTATATTGCGTAGTATTTTATGGCAAAACCTGCTCTCAGGTCTTCGTAATTGTAAAATTTTAGAGCTTCTTGCATATCCGGGTAAAATATCCTCTTGTTCATGTTTTAAAGATAATCTTTATAGTTATATAAGACTAGACTATATTACTATACTATTTTCATTCTGTCATGTTGGTGTATAATAAAGAGTATTGTATTGTATTGAGCTAGCATGTGCCAGCTAAACTTCGTTTGCGTTGCCATATTGACGACGTATTTGTTAGTAAATTGCAACGGCGGCATCAAAAAAACTATATTCGTCTATCCCATATAAAATATGTCATTTATCGGGTTAAAAATATTTTAAGTGTTGATTGTTTTTATATTTATTTAAATCCATTCAGTGCTTATTACGCGATTCTCTAACAGACAGAAAGACAGATAAATATTCTAAAAATTGTGTTTTTCAGAATCAGCTGGTCCAAATTAGTCATCTTGATGTTTTCTTTTTTAAACTCACTGTACAAACTTGACCGCTCTTTAGATTTATTATATTATAGAAATATAGATAGATATATTAAGTAGGTATATTACACGGTTCAATTAAATTGAATTGACTTGGTTGAAAGGCGCAGAAATAAAAGGATACGACATCGATATTTCATGTTTACATGGATCACTTGGGTTGCTTTATCCAAATTGAAAAAGTTAAGTAAACCATGTAATATCACCATTACATCGTCTGACGGCTAGCGACAGTTGTAATTCAGCGAAAATTGTAATATGCGAATATTCACAGCACTGTAGTCAGTCGTCTCTTATCAACTTCCCGAGTCCGTAGCGTATTAATATTGATGCAAACTGGTCCTTGCAGGTGTTTTATTACCCCTTTGAATTTGAGTGATATATTGTTTGCGCTAATCCCTTTGTTTTCGCGGCAGCAAGACATGATCAAACCTTATTCCTTTTGTTTGTATTTAATGCAATATCATTGAAGCCATAAAGCTTATAAATAAACAAGTCAAAGAAATGGTTGGGCATGGTTGGAATGGGCATGTTGCTAGGAGGCCATATCTAATTTGCAAATGGATAGGGTCGGTCAGTCGAAAAGGAGTTAGTCGTCTTTCGACTGCGATCGAAGCGATACCTAGTGTACTTTCGGAACGAGTATCTTATAACGATGGAATTTGCACGATTTATGTGATTACAATTTTCTGCTTTATGGTTTGGTATTATTGTATTCGGTTATACTTGTAAGAACTATGAATTACGTGTATATATTTCTAATAAACTTTGTGATAATTCCAACGGCATTTTCGAATCGACATCCTACAAATTCGTAACAATATTGTGTCAGTATCGTGTAATATCGTTTAAAATATTGTTACAAGTTGGGCCAAATACAAGGGATGCACATCTGCCTGCCATAAAACTGCCTGGTTTATTGCCCTTCCTCTATTCAGAGTTCTTTTGTTTAGACAATAGCCTATTGTTATTGTACTTGTTTATGGCCGTTCGCAGACATAATCCTGCAGGTGTGCAGAATTATGTTTTCTGGGAATAGTGTCGATGGTGGCGCAGGTGTGATTCGTGGGAAATCATTGTTTGCACGGTCCTAAGCTGAGTATAAAGGGGTGTCCGAACGGAGAGATGGGCAGTCAAGCGACGACTACGATACGAGTAAGACGTTTGTAGTACTCTCGATTAGCGATATAGTCACGGACTTTGTGCGTGTTATTTAATCGTGTATTACATAAGGACTTATTGCGTTCGGTTATATTTGTACCTATGTTATACGTGTTTTTATAGTTCTAATAAATTCTATAGTAATTTCAACGGCATTTTAATTCGAGTCCCGCACTCGTAACAATATAATATTTTAAATTAAGGGATATTCAATTTGCTAAGAACTTTTTTCTTTTTCTCTCGATCTGCCCGACACGCCAATATATAATTGGAGTCAGAAGGCATATTGTTATATTAGCAAGTGGTATGATATGTTTCTATCATATTATTTTCATTAAGCAGTGGCACCCGCATGCGGACTGCAGGGGAAGACTAATATTCTCTCTATGCTCATGTCATAGACTGTATATTATTTAGAGATTATTTCCATTGGTCCTAAGGCCAAGAATACGGGGTGCAAATATCACGAATTTTATTAGTCGATCGACATGAAATATCAAAATATCATAAAGGTACCGTTTTACGAAGTTATTGTAAAGATGAAGAAAGAAAAATGTATATTCTATTTCGTTTTTAAATTCGAAATATCTTTAACATATTTGTTAACCCTCTCTCGAGGGGTCTCTTTCCGTAATTATTTGATTTGCAACCTTAAACCTTTGTAACAAGGTTGAAATTAATTCGTGTAATGTAAATTAAGGCTACAGTTTTCAGGGCGCGATGCCGAAGCAATTTTTCTCTATCCCTTCCCTTCAATATGTTTGGGGGTTCCATGGAATACGCAATCTATCTTCTATGCGAGCCATTATGCAAATCGACCGAACGGAGCAGCGGACATTACTAAAAATGTAACCTAAAATGAGTCTGCGTTTCGAATTTTTAGATTTGGTTTTTGAAAGTTAATTAAAAGTAGGAAGCTGATTCCAGCTTTTGCTACGGTAAAATTTTAGAATTTTCATTTCTTAAATTCTTACTGATTTTTGAAGATACTGTAAAATGAAAAATGGTTAGATCGATGGACTAACGTATAAAAGGACTTTATTTATCGAAAAAAGTAATATATTTTTATTTTGTTTTGGGTTCAGGGATTTACAACATTTTTTGATCGAAACAACTGCATAAACCGAATAGTTTGTCTATTCAGCTTTATTGTACTTTTTAGACTTCGATCCGAACATTATTCGCTGATAACATTTACAAAAATTACTAAAGTTTTGTTCCTTAATTTTTACCAAAATGTTGGTGCTAAAAGTGTTGTGTGTAGAAGTCAGCTTTAACCACTAGGAGCCAAAATAGGAGATTTCTCAGCAACTGTTAAAAATATCGTCCAAGTGTGTGTGGTCCACAGTCAGTGAAGGCACCTGTGAAGATGACGAAAACCTGTTTTTAACCGTTTTCAAAAAGAGGAGATTCTTAATTCGACTGTATTTTTTTATATTATGTTTGTTACGCGATTTCTCTGTCGATTGTGGACCAGATTTCATATTTTTTTCTTTATTCAAAAGAGTGTACTTCTGCGGTGGCCCTGTCATCAAGTCGGGATCTAATGGATGGATCCCAGAGAAACCGAAAGCAACCCTTGTTAAAGAGCACAGAGCGCCTACACTCTTCAAAAGGCAAAACTTTGTTAATTCACGCGTATACGCCAGTAGTACAATTTCTATAGTCTTTTAAAATATTATTTCTAAAGCTTTACAAGCAACTTTAAAGTAGAAAATATTTTTGGGGTTATTTTAGTTTACGGCCTCTGAATTTCAGTGGTTTTTGGTGGGTGAAGGGAGGGGAGAGTTAGGAAGGTCATACTAAAAGGAAAATGCGCCAAATCTCATAATTTCGGAGGAAATTGTAAATGATTTTTCGACTAAATTATAAATTAATCTTAAATTAAATTAAATAGGGCAGAATTAAGAGCGGAGACGGAGATGCGTATTGTATTTTAAAAAATGGAAGGGCTTAGCAGTGATTTCTGGGTGGTGAAAAAAGTAACCACGAAGGCTAAGCCGCGGAGGTTCGCGTCGCTCCGCTCCCACCTTAGCTTTCTTACCTATAAGGGCAGAATTTGGATCTGCCTTAAAAACAGAGCTCACATCTAAGTCTACCCCCATAATTAGACAAAACATTTGTATTTTTTATAATTAAACAATAAAGAAATGTTGGAAGGTGACTCTCATACACCTCCTCTTACTGCCCCCCTACCCCAACACCTCCAACCCCTGATTCAGGGTGCGAAATATGATCTCTAAAAGATAAATATTAAAAGAACGCAAAAAATCTCGGTTCTGCGTTAATTTTTCCATAGGTAATAAAATGACGTAAGTGTTACCGAGAAATAAACGCAAAATGTCAAAAATTTGTGAAAGCTATTGATATTCGCGGTGTGAAATTTTTAGGAAATGTGTTTCTCGGCATGCTGAATGTATGGTGAAATTTTTAAGTCTCAATTCAGAGATCAATAAACTAAAGTTGCCCCATTTTTTTTTTCAATAAAAACATAACTGACTTCAAACCGAAAAGCAAAAATAAATATTTTCTACAACACCTTGAAGTCAAGTAAAACATAAAAAAACAACAACAAAATTGCAAAATGCACCGGCTTCAAGATGTTGTAGAATTTTTTTTCTGGTTTTTTTCAATTAGAATAAGTATACTTTGAATTTTTACCTGCCAACACTATACACAATTCTATTATCCAATACGTTGTCGCAAATGCAGTTGTCAAATATAGAGCTTCAAAACAATACTTTAATATTAGACGGCTTCTGTGGTTAAGTGGGCTAAGCTTTAGCCGGCCTACCTCACTGCATCACAGAGGCTCCGGGTTCGATTCCTGGCATAGTAAATTTCAGAAACGAACTTTCCGTTATTCGCTATGGTCTGGGTGTCTGGAACCGGCCTCAGAGAAGTACGTTGTACATTACCCATAACACAAGCGTAATTGCTTAATTTTGGGACATACTATGTGTGTTAATCTGCCGATTAAAAATTATTGTTACGACCGACAAAGACCAATGCACACCTGCAGTTTATTACCTTTTTGTTAGCTATTTCGTTTGTTTACCTTATGTTTAAAATTTGTATTTAGAAAACAGCCTATTGTGTATTATTGTACTCGTTTATGGCCGTTTGCAGGCATAAGTTGGCGGGTGTGCAGATTACGAATTCTAAGAAAGTCGATCTACGCGGGCGAACAGCCATATTATATCCGTGCATCAATGGCCCAATGGTGAGATCGGCAGTCAAGCGATGGTCACAAGCGAGACAAGATGTGTGTACATTCGATAAGTTATATAATGACGGAGTTTGCGCGTGTTATTGAATCGTGTATTACGTTTGTACTGGTTGTGTCCAATTCTATTTGTACCTATGTTATACGTGTTTGTATAGTTCTAATAATTCTATAGTAATTGCAACGGCATTTTAATTCGAGTCCTGTAACTCGTAACAATATCAATAAAATTAACAATTATTCAGGTATATATTAATACTTAGTTATCAATTTTTCGATAACAAAAGCGTGATATAATGTTTGTAAATTTTAATTTTCTTAAAATAACCTTAAAAGCAACGGTTTCATTAAATAGAAACCCAGTCTAATATAACTCAGTTCCTGTAATGAGATGAAAAAGGAGCCATTTGTTAAATTAACCAACCCACGTAGAATGGCGGAATCACCTGAGCGAAGATCCGGCTTCATCGACCAAAGGGATTTATAGCATTGATGCCCGACTTAATTCTATCAGCACTGAATTATATGGGCAGTTGTATATTCTATAATCGGTGGTTTATAAACCGAGTAGCTTTTACCAGTTGCAGGTATATAGAAGTACTACATTACGTATATTAATTAATAAGTTTTTTTCAAACTAGGATATGCCCGCGGCTTCGTCCACGCTTGACTTGATATTTCCACGGGATTCCCAGGACACAAAGTACCGCAGCATTTAAAATGGAATGTAAGCTATCGATTTCGCGAAAACTGTGCCGGAAAAAGCAAATTTTTATGCACCCTAACTAACTTCAAACCGCTCCCAGGAAAATTCCCGTCGGATTTCTGGGATAAAAAGTATCACACATTTTATTACATAAAATGTGCTGTGCAATCAAAGAAAAAACCACATTAGAATTCGATTTTCTTTTTCAATTTGACCATTTCAAATAATTCCCAGAAAAATTTCCATGGTATTCTCGAGATAAAAAGTCACGCAGATTTTGAGTCTAAGAATTTGCTATCGATCAGAGAAAATCTCATCGAAATCGGCCCAGTAATAATTTTTGTGTGAATCCCAAAAAAACAGACAAGAAATCTAAAAAAAATGCATCCGTATATAGTGTATTCAAGTTTTTTTTAATAGCTTCATTGTATAGACATGGTATTTTTATAGTTTTATAAAATTATACATAGATAAGAACCCAAATAACATCATGTATCATTGTTATTTTAGATTTAATACATGGTAAATAAATTAGTGACTAAAACCGAAACGAAGATTTTTTATAATTGCTGTTTAATAGTGTACAATAATAAATAAAATTAATTAATTTCTTCATAATTTATCAAGGTTTTTTTAACTCTACAGACGTGGTTGAGTCAATATAAAAATAGATAATAGGACTAGTTTTGCTTTGTCGTTAAATATCCAATCACACGAAGAAATGTCTAACGTTAAAATAATAAAAAACACTTAAATGAAAATTGCTATTTGTGCTACGCTTAATTACAATATTTTGTTTTGTTTTTCAGTCTTTCTTAAAGTTTGTCCTAATAAACTCCAAAACGAATTAACTGATTTCAATGAAAACTTTTAACATTATATTGCTTTTTGATATATTTTTGAACGACTGAAATGATTAAAGAGATACTTTTTTAAACATTTGCCTGTTTTCTTCCGTTAACATTGCTTCCACTTTACATCGATACATATGTACTGTAAACTCCAAATATTAATAAAGCCAGGCTATACTGCCCCAAATTTTTATGATTACGCTATTACAAAACTTGGCAATTTTAAGCACAAAGTAAATATTAAACAGTATTTGGCACTATAATTTAAGTTTAAGCTTATTATTAAACACCTAGGAATAAAACGTTAAATTAAATTATCTTTTAGGCAAACACTAATTAATTTTGCTTGCCGTCATAAAAGCCATTTGTTTTAATGATAAATACGGCAATTAGCCATCTACCTGACATTTATGTCTTCGAGGTCAAATAAATTATTAATAATTATTAAAATAATGTACAAAATAATTGGGACATAAAAGTAAAACAAATACAGCTTATTATGGAATTTTGTTTAAACATTAATTCTTCTTTTGAGGTTGTCGTATACAGAACCCTTAGAGAAACTATCATATCCGTCCGTTAATTTGTCCGTCTGTTTGCCTGTCTGAGTAAGTAAATATTACGGTTGTTTTTCTCAAAAACTATTGGCTGTTAAGTGTATGAATGTTATGTACAGAGTTTAATAAAACTCACCAAAGATCGTCCTCAATAAAGATTGCCCAGTGTATCTCAGTGCAAGAGTGCACAATGCATAAGTATGATGACTAGCTTTTTTAAAGTCTGTTTCAAATAAGACGATATGGAAGAAATTACGTAAATAGATAGAAAAATAAACATAGTGATTATAAGTATAAGATTTATATATATATATATATATATATATATATATATATATATATATATATATATACACTAGCTGATGCCCGCGACTTCGTCCGCGTGTTGCGGTTTTTTAACTATCCCACGGGAACTCTTTAATTTTTCGGAATCAAAAGTATCCTATATGTTGACCAGGGATATAAGCTACCACCATACATAATTTCATTTAAACCGGTCCAGTCGTTTCGGAGATTAGCCGGTACAAACAGACAGACAAACAGAAAAACAAAAATTTAAAAAAATCTAAATTAGTTCTATCTCACTTCTTACATCCCCGTGACTCGGTTTTTAGCATTTTTTTCATTGAACATAAATTTGACCTCTACAATTTTATTATATATATATATATATATATATATATATATATATAGATAAGTATGTCTGTTTAAGTTCTACCTAATAATTTGCGACTGCATCGCCAGATTAGGTTAAAATATTCCTTAAGTTAGGTTGCCTGGAAGAGATTGCTTTAAAGTTTAAGCGCTAAGGCTGTCTATTGCTCCTACCGTGACAATATCGTAATCATGCATTTTTGTAATTGTATATTTGGTGAGCAACAGAGTGTTATCTATTCTAAACTATTCTATATTTTTATATAATTAAAATTAATAATTATTTCGTAAGGAGTTAACGCTACAATTTGAGCTTTATGGAAGTTTCAGACACACCGTTCTATTTGAAATAGACTTTAGTTCTTTTCGACTTGTATACACCATTATACATATACGGTATAACACAAGCATATAAATTATATCTTCTTTCTAATTTGTTCTCTTCCTAACTTTATTTGAGAAAAATGACTGACATACATAAACAGAGACGGCGAACATAACGATTATATGACGGTCTGGTTTTTACCAGAATGTCTACAAAACCCCAGAAAGCGTTGAACAAATACAAAAAATGTACAAAGAGAGAAATACGCAAAAAAAAGATTTAAAACATTGTTTTTATATAAAATTCCACTCTCTCCCTAAAACCACCACAACATCTAGTCAAACAGAAATGTTGCGCTGCGGTTTTGATGCTTTGTCCTAAAAGGGTCATAATAAAATACTTCAGGGGTTTCAAGTAGGTTTTCATATTTGGGCTGGTTTACTCAAATCCATACTAATACCTACATAAATGAAGACCTAAGTGGATGAAGGGTACATGTTACAATCGGTAAAATTAATTTATTTACTAATAGTATTTATAAAAATTGTTATATGAGTAATAAAGAAGTAAAGACGAATGCTTTTCTTTAACTGAATAGTTGACAAAAAAATGTGTGTCAGATTCGACGCATGACAGGAGTTCACTCCTTAAGTACGATTGTCTTTGTATATGCACTGATGGATATTACTTTAGTTCTTATTTCATTGTATTAAAGTTCGAAATTGTGTAATAAAAAAGCGTTAAGCGTTAACTCAAAAGCATGACGATGCTTTTGAGTTAACGCAAATATTTTGATTAGTTCAGATAAAATAAAAACGTATGAGTCTCGGGACGCCCGACAGAAGTAATAACTTAAACTAATCTAAGTTGAACTATTTAATATTGAAATTGTTTAACTTGAGAAAAGCTTAAGTTATTACTTAAATTTTATTATATAGCGCGTGGTTTAGAGTGAGAGAGGAAGAGCCTGCCTACCGCTTCCGTATGCGTATGCGTGAGAGAAAGGGAAGCCAAACAGACTGGCGCCGTAACGCGTTACTTAACGAAGCAGTTTACCCTCCCATAAGAAGTTATCACTTCAAAAAAATGATTGTATTAGTTTGTGAAGAACATTTTGTGGCGTGACCGAGTATGCAAGAATTAAAAAGTATGGAATGTAAATTATACACACAACAATAATAGACACTAGATATGATCTAACTAAAAATAGCACTGTATTTAATCTAAATGACCGATGCATCTCAAACTCCCCGTCAAAAGGAAAAACAATCTAACAAAAACAAAAAATGAATTTAGAATCATAAACAAATCATCCATTCCCGATATTTTTTTGACAGAATGTATTGTGCAGACCTCAAATAATTGGAAGGATGTGAAAGAAAATAAGTTTGTAAATAACAAATATATTTCAGGTAACTTGGTGAAGTAAAAAGTGTTAATTGCCTTTGTCTCAATTTGGCTAGTTACTAATTAGTAATAACAAACCATTTCCAAGATTCCTATGCTTTTTTAATTACGTCTAAAAAATACCCATTAGCCTTTTAACATAAGTTCCCAGTTCAGGTTTTAATTTCTCTACGTCATAATTTTCCATTTCCCAGACTTGATGATTGGAGTCTATACAATTTTCCAATGTCACCACATACTTTTCAGGTGCTTTTTCTATACTCAAACACTGGTTGGTGTTTAAGTGTCTGATTTTCTTCGTCTGAAAAGAGTAGAAAGCCGTTCCTTTATATACTGTGCAACAGTTGTATAGGTTATTCTTCTGGATCTAGATCAAATTATAAACCATTAGTGCTTTATTTTCCTTTGAAATGTATCCTCTTTTCATCCCGTTCGTAAGAGTACAAGTATCAGTCATATATGTACACATACGTGTCAGTCCATGTAAATATAGGATTTCGTATAAATGATGATTAGTTGCTATTTTCTATTAATTAATTCATTTACATAGCAACTCGCTCCAGCCTCTTCTGTTATCTTATATATAACGTTTTTATTTTGCTAAACATATAAGAAATTTATGGAGATATGTTGCAATATGAATTTTTAGTACGTCTTGTCATTATTATTACGTAATAATATTTTTCTTTCCTTTCATTAGGTCTTTGTCTAACCGAGTACGCTCTTTGCTACAACTCCATTAATTAGTTATTCGAAAAGTACTTTTATAATACACTTTTGTGTAGTATTTATTTTAAAGAAAAGTGCTCGAAATAGTTAAATAAGAAGAAAACAATTTTTAGTTAGACGTGTTGCTGGGGATTTTCTTGCCGCTTCTTCTCCTTAACAGCAATAACACGTTGCGAAGCGGTGTATATAGAAAATAAAGTAATTTTAAATTTTAACTTATATGTATGTATATGACCTTCAAACAGTGTTCTCCAGTGGAACTTATTATGAATAAAAAAATTTAAATTTGAATTTAATTTGACTACGAGACTTTAAAAAAACTCAAAAACTATTTAAAGAATTTTATTCAAACTAATTTTCGTTGACTGTATATTTAGGCTCTACACTTTTAACTTTTTTCACAATGTATCCCTTCAATGTTCAAAAATTACGTAGGTCACACACAAATAAAAAAAATATATTATAGTTTTTCAAAATTAATGCAGCAAGACCCGATGGAAATGTTTTTGCACTCGTGACCACTTAGGTACATCAGGAGAGCTTATCTGTTTTTCGATATTGGCTATGTATGTACTAGTTTCGTACCATATAAAAAACATTTTATAACCTTAAGTGACCTAAAAAATATTTAAAAAATACCTTAAGTTCATATAACCAAACTTGCGATTTTGAATCTCCACGACATAGATATAGTGTGACTGTATTAAACAAATAATCCAAGCACATGCTATCACGGCGTATTTCACCATCTCTGGTGTAGACCCAAAACTAGAAAAAATAGTAAAGTAAGGCTTAATTATATCAGTTATTGAAGCGTAAGATGTTTGTTCAGATTAATAATAGATTATATCGATAATTGCTCAAGAAAAAATAATAGGTATAATAAATATGAAAGAAAATCGCGACAGGTTAATTAAGTCCACTGTGAACAATATATTGCCAATCATATTATTGGAAATAAAATGTATATTTTTGTGTATCATTGTTAGATACCTCTTTAGCCTCTATATTAAGACATATCGCTTAGTGTTACCTTTCAAACTAAAATAAGGCGTTTTTATTATGAGAACTGAAAACGTATTATTTGTATTGATATCAAATTTTAGATATTAATTTAAAATGTGATATTATAAAGATAAGTTGAAGTTGAATTTAATTATTTTAATATTGTTCTATATTCGACAACTGAAAATAAAACTAAACAAATTAAATAATGCTTTGAAGTGTTATGTGAAGTATTAAAATTTAAGCTATTTGAAGAATAAGGTACAAACCTGATTCCCACCTTGATGATGACATGGTATTAGATTAACATTATCTTGCAAACTCTGGAGGTCAGTTGAAGCATCAAGACACATTACGTAATGTTTAAAACTATATATCTGAAACCCAAGAGATTACACTTTATTTCATTTAATGTTTACAAAATATTTTTAAATTATTATTTAAACAAACATTTCTCATACTTCAATATTAAGTACCAATTTTGTATCAAATGTATCTACAAAACGAATCATCCTAATTTTTGTTACGATATTTAATAAAAGAGTTAGTAAATTGAACTTCTGCTTTACGTGAGCTTGTCATGTGTTTTATTAGATGCTTTTATTTTTTTAAATTTAGTCTCCCACCTTTCCACTAGCAACATATTCTTCTGGCAATTCCAACCACGGATATACTGTATTTAAATACCACTCAAACGACTGGCATTTAAGATTTTTTCGTAACTCAATTCGTTCTGAAACATCTCCAAAACTTCCTTTGTCATTCCCAATTCTTTCATAAAAATATTTTGAATAATCGTCAAGCCACACCTGGGAAAATATATACGAATGTTAAACAATTTACAGAAATATACCTACTCATTGACTTCATAGTTGAAATAAATAAAAATAACCTCAGCTAAGCGAACAGAATTTCTCCTAAAAGACCATTTACGGCCAACATATGGGAACCGACTTCTAAAAACATGGCCAACGTGAGAACAGGGTATAATCTCTAAAGAACCACCACACATCCAAACTTTGAAAGACAGTTCTAAATTTTCTGCTCCCCATATATCAAAGCCGGGATCGTACATCCCTAGACTCTCAAAAAAGAGCTTGTCTATTGCAAATAAGCCTCCAGATATCGTAGGAGTTTGCAATGGCATTGCTGGGTTAGTTCTTTTCTTTAAAATGTTGTAAGGAACTGATTCCCATGTGAATCGTAGTTCCCAAGTGAAGCCTCCAATTTTGAGATCGTTTATGTCCTGAGGTATATATTCGAATGTTGAGTCATGAATATGGTCAACAACTGGACTTACTACTATTGTTGAATTTATTTGAACTCGTTCTAAAAGCGGCTCTAACCAACCTGTAATAATAAATAAAGAGATTAAAAAATGAAGTGTTAAAGACATTGAAAAAGCTAATACTTTCATTCTTCATTATGAACTCCTTACCATCTGCACACTCACAATGACTATCCAGAAAGACGAGAACTGGCGCCATTGCGTATTTTATACCTAACATCCTGGCTCTGATTAGACCTTCACGCCGTACTGTTCTAACTAGAATTATCTTAGGTACTCTTCGAATATAATCTTCTAATCTTGAGTGAAGGTGTTCTGTAGCAAAATAATTAATCAGTTAAAATATATTTATAAAGATTTGTAAGTTGATTTAGCATACAAGTTATTTTGTTTCTGTAATTGTGTCTTAAATATCTATTACGAAAAAAAAAAACGAAAGGAATGGGCACTGATAAAGAAGAGAATTCACAGTTCTGTTTGTTAATCTGGACATAGGTATTGCTGCTGACTGTTACTGATAATGGAAGACCGTGAGAGACAAAGTAGTGACAAGAGACTACTTCATCCTACTAAGAAGGAATACGACTCAAGGCAGCAATTTTAAATTGACACATTTTAAGGTATAATAGTTCAGTTAATTTGTAAGTTAATATCGAATGTCACTTACTCATAGAAGAATAATCATCAACTAATATTATTTGTTTTAAGAGGTTCGGTGGTGATCTATTGTATACAGAAGTTATAGTCCTTATTAATGTTGACCAAGCTTCATTGTGAAAGCATATCACAACTGTGACTGCGGGTAGATTTCTTGAAAAATTTATATTTTTGCACCTTGAAACGTCAAATCCAATTATAAATAATTATATATTATTTAAATAAATTTACAATAATAAAAATCATTTTTTGGATGCGGTATAGATATACGACACATTCATTTATTAATTGAGATATAAAATTAACTTTGGGTGGTTATAAAAAAAAATAACCACAAAGGCTAAAGGCGGGTGCTCCGCTTCGCTTCGTACCCGCCTTAGCCTTCTAACCTATATTAAAAAAGTTCGGATCTGTTCGTAATATATAAATGTGCCTTATAACTATACCCCACCCCATTTTTTTACCACTCATCTCTAGGATCAAGTAAACTACGATTATCAGGTATCAAATCACTGACAAACTCATTGAAAGAGTGATCTGTCCAACCTTTTCTTATTAATTCTTTGACAAAAGTTCTCATTTCTGCTTCTAAATATACAGCAGTTCCATTAACACCTAAAACAATAGGATATGCGTGACTATGTCTATTTTATACCCTTTAATGGATAGTATTGTATTAACTCTTATTTGTGAGCGTGAAAATCATCTTATTAATTAACCGCAATAAATATATTACCTGGTGGTAATTCGTCGCCTTTCAGCAATGATAATTTATCCTCGTATGTCAGTTGCACAGGGGTAGGTTCAATTAAATGCCACGCTGTAAGGATTATAATTAGTAAATTAACTAATATAATCATCTAAAAAAGTCTTATCATGAACTGTTTACAATTTTTACAATTCAAAAATGTTTAAATCTATAATCACCATTATTATTGTTATGTATGATAAACTAAAATTGGTAAGTTTGATATTAGATAAATTATGTAGCGTTATAAAGGTTTAAAACGGAGCGTATAAAATTTATTTCTGTATTTGTTAATTACTGTATGCATTCTCCAGAATAAAAAGAATCCTATGTTCATATTGTACCAGCTTTTTGATACTAAACTTCATGAGAATTGGTTCAAAGTTTCAGCCAATAACTTGACTATACATATATAAGTATGACCAAATAAAGTTTCTAGAATTCCTTAATTTGAATAAAACTCTTAAATTCGAATAAATGTAAAG
Organism: Dendrolimus houi; assembly: GCA_039645545.1. NCBI lineage: Eukaryota > Metazoa > Arthropoda > Insecta > Lepidoptera > Lasiocampidae > Dendrolimus > Dendrolimus houi. Next base: position 16,493,251 of record CM077122.1, read on the forward strand.
TAATAAAAAAGTTCAAAGTTCAGAATAGATAATCTCAAAATAAAAGTTAAAGAAAAAGTATTCTTAAGATGTAACTGTGCTTGATATAATACTACTTAACATAACAATTTAGGTACCTTCAAATTCTGTACTCCTATTATTAGTAAACGTTTTACGTCTAAATTTTCTTAAAGCATTTTCGAACGACTTCCGATCGACTGGTTGTTTTATTGAGTTTTGAGAGTTATATTCCTTCACAATTGTCCAAAGCGACACAATCCACATTGTGACTATCACAAATAATATTTTTAAAAACATTTTCATCATTTTTACCGAACTTTTTATAAAACAACGTACAACCGTTTGAAATTTTAAAGAACTACTAAAGGAAGAAAACTTTGGTTGAACAGTATTCTTGTTTGGTATTGTTTTGATTTCCTTTCAACTCAGAGAATTGTGTAGAGGGTTATTACGGAAGCATTTTGTTGTTTTGTTTTTTACTTATTTTTTTGATTGAAATTTACTCTCATACATCATAGAATAGAATATAATATTCTTTATTTCACATACGAAAGCAGTATATATCAGAGTTATCAATATTTCAACTAGTACACCGGTAGTGTTATCGCTAATGACGACTTCTTCCAGACCAGCTTCTGGAGATAATTTTGCATATAAAAATATAGTGTTAAAATATTGGGACACCTGCATATTTGTAAACAAAGCACATTTATTACCCGCCTTCGGTGTTTGAGATAATAACATTGAAGCGCTTTTATGACCATCTTCTTTTGTTTACTTTGTGTTTAAAATTTGTGATTGGAAAAATATCCCATTATGTATTGTAATCGTTTAGGGCCTATTGTTGTATTGTGATCACTGCCAGGTGTGATTTTAGGAAATTCAGTCCAAGCGGTCCAGTATTGTGTCGAGACATATTGTATTTGACAGTATAAAGCGATGTCGCAACGGAGGGGTGCGGCAGTCTAGCGATGGTCACCAGCGAGACAAGATGTGTGTACATTCAATAATCTATATGGTGACGGACTTTGCGCGTGTTATTGAATCGCGCATTACGTTTGGACTGATTGTGTTCAGTTATATTTGTACCTGTGTTATATAGTTATATAGTGTTTGTATAGTTTTAATAAATTCTATAGTAATTCCAACGGCATTTTAATTCGAGTCCCGTAACTCGTAACTATAGTTTTAATAATAATGTGCTGGGGGCGAAATAAAAAACCGTCAGGAATTCTACTTAAAGGAGTTGCTGAAGTGTGAAACCAGTTCATCCGCCTTGAAGTAGTGTTATGGTTAGACAGGCCATTCTTTTCAATCCTCGAGCCTATTAGTAGTGGGATTTTTACGGCCTAATATCTTTTTATATACAAATTTATCGTATGTAAAACCATATAGTATTTTAATTACAATTAGCTATAACTAGAACGTAAACACATGTATATGTAAACACATATGTTTACATTGTAGGAATTAAGAGAAGATTATAACCACACTACACACACACTACTTCACCACACACTTTAATTATTTAATAACACTACACGAATTAGAATAATATTATTCGTGTAGTGTTAATGTTAATATAATTGTAGCATGTTAGACAAATTAACATAGTATAAGATTAAAAATGTACACCTTGACACAATTAAATAATTAACAAATGTCATAACTCGAATTCAATAATAATAAAGCGTGTATTAAATAATAAATATATTTTTAATTACATTAAAATAAAAAAGGTACGGAACAAGAGTACGTAGACAAGTAGTTCCAATATAAAAAAAATGTGTGTGTGTGCAGTTCACACGCAGTGGAAGTGAAACAAAGTGTGATAAGGGGTGGGAGGATTTAAATTTCGTGACGTCACATTTCATATATTATATCGTTATAATATATTATATAAATATGAAGTATTAACAAAAAACTTCAGAATATTTCCAAAACTATCTGTACGAGCATAGTTTTAAATTATTAAATATAATGTCTTCTATCTCATTCTCTCGCAAGCTTAGTCCTATAGATTTATATGTTTATCTCTTTTTAGTGTCGCTTTTTCGTTTCATCGAGTTTCAAATCACATCGATTCTAAAGAAGTTTCACTTCAAAAATCCTACAATAAATTGATGTAAAAACTCCAGAATACACCAGTGCAGCGACGTTGTTTTACTCCTTATTTTCCAAGTTCCCACAACTCCATACGTAAACAAACAAACACAAACAATACAACAGACATAATATTTACACAATAGTACATCAATATTGTTGAATCACTTGAATCTCAAAACTGTGACTTCCTTTACAAACTATAATGCCGACTGTTTGTTTGTGAAACAAGTTGAATAATTAACTATAGCGAGGATTCTTAATTATCTTGGAAGTTTTGTTTAATTATACAAATACATATTCATCAAGAAACTATTATTTGGTTTCAAAATTCATCGTGTAGTTCCAAAATTCAATTTACGTAATTGTATTCATAGAATATTTGGAATATTGTATTTACTAAAATTTATTTTCACTAAGATGTGTTTAACTAATTTTCCAACGACTGAGTCAGGGTCTGGAAACGCCTCCGCTTCAGCAGAAGACACCAAATAGCGCAAGTGTGAAACCTTAAGAAGGGGTTACATATTTATGGCGCTTGGGTTTGAGTCATTGAATCCATGGGGTTCGTCGGCAAAGAATCTCTTCTTCTTTTTTGAAGGGATTATGGCTCCAACGCAGTTTGCATTGATTTGGCCAATGTCACAGTAGGTGTTAAAATGTCAGGTGCATATAAGAATATAAATACAAAAAAAAATAATTGGCCAGTGACCTTCCAAATCAGTTTCTGGGATCCTGAGGACAACACAAAACATAGAATGTTAGACTAACTACATTATAGATAAATGTTATTTATTGTTAAAAACTTCGATAATATATGTACATGTCTACTATCAGCTAGGGTAAGAAGAAAATCCAAATTGACCGGTCGGGGAAAATCTTTGTGTAAGATACTGTAGAGGGGAGAAGCTATTTTGGGACATTCAAAAAAATGTAGTGGACAAAAAAGAATCTCTTAAAGACATATGTAAGAAACTTTTTGACTCTAGCCGTAATCAGAAGGCTGGTTTATATTGCGCCTAGCAAATTAGCATCGCCATACAGTGTGACAATGCAGGTAGCCTTCTGGGTACAATTTATTTTATTTAGATTTAGGTTCTACTTTCTTTATTATAAGAGGTCAACATTTTAAATCAAAGTTGACATTATAAATGTAAATAAAATCTAAATGTCAGTGAGTTCGAAAACTCTAATCTCCAAAAAAAATTTGACGATAACTTCATTATGACACATTTTGCATTCGAATGTATAGTCCATCTGTTAGACGTGTGAAATAAAAGGATACGCACCTTGCACAATTTGTCGTGTCCTTCGATAGCTTATTTGAGCAGGCACCAGTATCAAACATTCTCACATCTTCTAATTTTAATATATTAAGTTTTACACGCGTCGCGGCGCGGTGCGTTGATATTGAGCTCTTATTAAGAGTAGAACCTTTTTATTTCGTGTACGTGCGTAGAGAGCGAGTTTTGCAACGTCTCTTTTTTTGGACGGGAGCGGGTAGAGGGGCGAGATTTTGAATACGGAACAGGAAGGAGCGAACGAATGGCATGAATGGCGTACAGGACGTAAAAGTAATATATGAAGAATTAGACATTAGTATTTTAATAAAAGATATTTTAGAGTCTTCGTTGGTTTTATTTTACTTTCATTTATAGTACAATAAAGGTATCTTATTTTAACAATCTTAGTATTAATTAATTAACTCGGGAAGGCTTCACGTACGACGACAACCAAGGGTGTCCTTAATATGTCACGGTTGACGCGTCTGTCAAACTCTGCTAATGACGTTGACAGGCGCATTTCGTTTCTATTACAATTTATACCGGTCCGTTGTTGTTTGACAGCTATCACGTAGAATTTTCATTACATTCAATATTTCTAGGTATTATCCTTCCTGTACACTTGCAAGATTAATTTGCGTAAGTGCGTGTAATCCTCTAACTAACGTTGGCCGGGCAATAAGATTTATCAATATCCAGCTCAGCCGTCAAAACACGAGTCCGGTTTTGATAAGTCGCAGTGCGCGTTTATCTTTAGAGTTTGACGCGCACCATACACAAGCAAAACTCTAGTTTACATTATGTCTACTTCCAGGGCAGCAGGCAGGATATTGAAAAGGGAAGTGGACAATGCGATTATTTCATATTTCAGACATAACTTATTTCAAAATTTGATAATAACAACCTAACACTTCTCCTTATTTTGTTACAATATGCATTAATTAATTTGTATAAAAACTTGGATCGTGACTAACGGAATTTAATCACATTAAGAAGAAAATATTATTTTAATTTAACAATTACATACAAGGGCAACTTGGGGTACCGAAGCCAACGGTCTTATTCGATTTTCCAGACGGAAAATTGCGCGACCTTTCCGATATTAAATTCTATGTGTAATGAAAATTTTCAATTTCTCCGATATTCTTAAGGAAAAGTACAGGGTACGGGCCACAACAAAAACATTATTACTAGTAGTATTAGAGTATTATAATATTAAGAATCATTGCTTAATAATAATCCATTTTAATATGCGAGAATTTAAAACTTTTATTTATTTCGACTATGTACTGCATTTTAAATATATTTTCTATTAACAAACTCGCATAATTGTTAATTCATTTGGCAGTTTTCACATATAACAGGCAGAGCGACAAAAATTCTAAAAATTGCATTTTCGGAAAGTCTGAATCAGCCCCCCCTAAATTTTTCTCTTTTTTAAATTCATTGTACAGACATGTACAGATTTATTTTTTATATCTATGTACATATATCCAATATATAAATAAAAATAAAGCTTAACGTGTATTTCTAAATCAATAATAAAACCATTTGCACACATCGCATCAATAACGGTAAGTTATTGGAAAGTAATTTCCTCGAGGAAAACTCCTTCCTGCGAGTTATTTGAGGTGTATTGTGTGTGACAATGGCTCGCTTGATTCACAAGTATTTCTTAATGGAGCGAGACAGGGAAACAGCTTGGGATGTTTATAAAACATTGAAGATTTTTAATTGATAGATTCATTGATATTTTTAATTCCTCGTTCTTTAAATTTAAACGTGTAATTCAGGCTGTTATTTGCACAAATAATATCTCTGGCATAATTAAATAATAACTTCGTTGCCTAACTATCGAAAATCTAACACGATGCTTAAGTCATATTAATAATACTAACCCCCTAAACATCTTGTCAATCTATGTGCTCACATGTTTAGAGTTACGGCAATGACCTAATAATAGATATATACTCTCAAAAACATCTATCCGCCCACTTAGTGTTTTAAGTTAAGACTGCCTGTAGCTAAAAACCTCTTTTTCAGTTCAAAACTGCATAAAAACTTTTTGCTCAACCTGTCGGAGATAGCGCCATATTTAGTTCTATAGTTCAATCAGTGCAAAACTAGAGGACGCTGTCTCCTAATTAAACATACTATTGTTTACCATTCGCAAATGTACAGGGTTTCTCTATTGATTTCATAGTTAAGGTTACTCACACATTACAAACACAATGTAGCCACTCAAGATGACAGGACTAGCTTAGGTGTGTTGCTGGACCGCCTCTGTTTATGGGGCGGCCCACCGCTAGCCGGGTCGTAGGTAAAGCTCGCGCGATAAACCGCGACCCGGCACCCAGGCGGAAAAAGGCTCCCATGGGGTTTTAGTGGGTATACCCGGCGTCGGGGGAGCCCCACACACCGGCCGCGACGATTCCTCGCGCGGCTGACGGTGCGGCAACGCATTTCCCCATGTAAAAAAAAGGTGTGTTGCTGGAGAGTTTCTTCTGCCACTTCTCCTCTACCAGCTATAACACGTTACAAAGCGGTAGTAATGATAGACTAGGATTGGCTCCACCGCAGTCGAAAACTCGTTCCCACTTTTTTTACTTCAGCTGGTTGGCTTAGCTCATTCCGCCTGTTATGGCTTAATCCGATAGAATCAACACCCCCTCCTCCCCGCACCGGTCGAACTGAGGTCGCACCTCACAGGAGGCCTCTTCGAGCGCGCTCCTTCCGGGCTGAACGCCTCTGCTCCCACGAAGTCGGGAAGCCCAACAAGCCCGGTATCGCTGAAACAGCCATCTGCAGCTATTCAGCTGGATCCTGCAATAAGAAAAATATTTCAATTTAGTTCAATAAACCCGTGCACCGAGTAAGTGTTTTATTAGTAGAGCAACTTAGGTCACCTAGGACATAGGACACAACCTAACACTTGTTTTTAGCTACAGACAGTAAAAACTTAAAACGCTAGGTGGGCTGATAGATGAGTCCGAAGTATATAATCTGAAGTAACGTGACCTTTAAATGTTTCTTGTTTTATGAGACAAATCTATACATAATATAATAAAATTGTATAGGTCAAATTTCTGTACAATGAAAAAAAATGCTAAAAACCGAGTCAGGGGATGTAAGAAGTGAAATGGAACTAATTTAGATTTTTTTCAAATTATTTGTTTCTCTGTTTGTTTGTTTATCTGTTTGTCTGTCTGTTTGTACCGGCTAATCTCCGAAAGGACTAAACCGATTAAAATGTTGTATGGTGGTAGCTTATATCCCTGGTCAACATATAAGATACTTTTGATCTCGAAAAATTAAAGCGTTCCCGTGGGATAGTTAAAAAACCGCACCACGCGGACGAAGTCTCGGGAATCAGCTAGTAATTAAATAAGAGAAAGGGAACACGAGTTTGTTTTTTACCGCACTACACTGCAGCAAAGTAAAAATTTGACATTTAAAGTCTATTCCAAATAGGGCGGCATGCATGGCTGATACATTTCCTACGAAATAAATATTAATTTTAATTCTAAAAAATATATTATTTAATCCTATTACTATTTAATAATAATCTTTACTTAGAATTGTGGTGTTTATTTATCAATTTAAGTAATTTCTTCATACTTTACTAATATAGATTTTTTACATAAACGCAGAAAAGAGACATATTATGTTCTAAATTGCAAATATTATTCGTGGTTAGCATGAAAGTAGGTCAAAAAGATTAAAAAATTCGTTGGAAATTTCAACTTTATTTACTGGTATACATAAGAATGTTAGTAAAAGTTTTGTTGTACCAAATAATAATGTGATTGAACGTATTTTTTTCATAAATGGTGTATCTTAGAGATATAAATAACAAACGTTCTCTAGAGATGTGTGCCGAAATCGAGGCACAATCGCGAGCAAAGCCCTAGTTAAAGCAATAGTTAAAAATCTCTTCTCTAGAGAATAAAATTAGAACACACAGCTTTAAAAAAGAAAAAAAAACATAAAAGAAGCAGTCATTCATTCATTCATTGAAATTGTAAATCCAAAAGATTAATGGCCTGAAAGAAGCCCAACAAAAACTCCCCACAATCCACTAGAATACCCACTTAGTACAATCAAGAGTGAATTTGGTCTCGTTTCAAAAAACTTTTCCTGTACGGAACCTTGCTAATGATCTCCATTGTTGGGGTCCCGTAGTTTTTTCCATTAGCACTCTTTAATTGAAAGTAAAAATTCAAGAAAGAACTGGAATGCTAAGTGCAATAAAATTAACTTAAGACTTGAAACTTTGGACGGGGAGCATTTTTATTTTTATTAAATGGGTGGAAGTATTCCAAGTGTTTTCTAGGGCTGCCTCTTTAATGACTATCTTTAATCAATATAAATAATCCGTTTGATGCCTATGAGGACAGATGATAACAAAAATTTAAAAAACTGTCTGTCACAGTTTCTGATTTATGACAGACAAAAACACAAAAAATGGTCATCACTTATATTGTAACATTTATTCTGATCTCACAGAGATATACAATCTTATATATAGAAATTAATTGATATTTGAAATGTATGTTTGAGGGTCATAGATACTTGAACCGCTAACGACTTCGGGTTTTACCTCCTATTTTGATGATATTTGTTTTGTATGTTTGAATGGGTCCCCGGTTGGTTTAGATTCGCAATTGGAACCGGTAGGTGGCGCTGAGATCGGGTTCTAGAGTCCTCTTAATCACCTGGACCGATTTTGGTGATTTTGTTTTTGTGTGTTTGAGAGGGTTCCCGGATGGTTTAGGTTCACAATTGGAACCGATAAGTAGCGCTGAGATCTTATTCTAGAATCTTCCTAATCACCTGGACCGATTTTGGTGATTTTGTTTTTGTGTGTTTGAGTGGGTAACCGGATAGTTTAGATTCACAATTAGAACCGATAGGTGGTGCTGAGATCGGGTTCTAGAATCCTCCTAATCACCTGGAGCGATTTTGGTGTTTTTGTTTTTGTGTCATGAAACAAAGTCTTTTAGGAATTCAGAAAATATGGCGGTACGAAATTCGCCGGGTCAGCTAGTTTAATATAATTAAAAACACAACAAATGACTGTCGAAGGTAAGGAAATGACAATCTTTTATAGGTATAATTCTTCTTTACGTTTGTATGTCACTGAATTTCTCCTTAACCGCTGGACCAATTTTGATCAAATTATTGTGTGTGTTTGACTGACTCCCGGGATAGATTAGATTAGAATCAAGTCTCAGGATTTAAATGAAATTTGTGTGTTTTAGTGGGTCTTTGGACAGTTTATGTTCACAATTGAACCCAATAGATGGCGTTGAGATCGGATTCTAGATTTTTGTCAAGGCGGGACAATGTATGCTGAGCCCGGTAGTATACATATACATCGGTAACCTTCGATTCGTCAGAACCCTAAAGAATGGAAGATGCTACACAAAAAACATTGAACAAGATCTTCTAACATTAAATTATGGTGTGTAGTTTTACACAAAACTACGCGAATGGTTGCACAAAATACAGACACCTGATGGTAACTTGGATACGTTTACTAACGACCGTGTCATTAATCATAGAACAGTTGGCTGTCTACCACTTGAGTTGGCAGCTGACTTATTGTATGATTTATGTCACGGGATTGGTATATTTGACGTACTGAACTGTTTTGTATAAAAAGTTGGAATTATATGCAAACAGATATCTATTTAAATCTAGTTAAAATACGTGACATTTATCTTGTTTTTATGATTCCGCTACGTAAACTTAAAAATTGGACAAGTACATGAAGTTCACGAACTAGATGAGTTTTGTAAAGATAACAAACATTCATTATTTTTATTTTATAGGACATTTAGTATCTTTATATAATATATCCAATACTTCTGTGTGTGTGTATGTGATTGAACTCTTCCTAAACGGCTGGACCGATTTCGATGAAATTTTTTATGCGTGTTCAGGTCGAGTCTAAAATGGTTTAGATTCACAATTTGATCCGGTAGGTGCTGCTACAGTTGGGTTCTAAATTTTATTTCTTCAGGGCAGGACAACGTTTGCCGGATCCACTAGTAATATTATAAAATTCGAAACATGCCGTGTCTGTACATTGAAGCTATTAAAAAAACCTAACCGGAATAGACTATATAAACGATGGAGAACACGATGCAATTTTTTTTTAGATTTCTTGTCTGTTTCTCTTTTTGTTCAGGATTCATGAAAAACTACTGGGCCAATTTCGATGCGATTTTCGCTGATAGACAGCAAATTCTTAGACTTAAAATCTGTGCTACTTTTTATCCTGGGAATTCCGCGGGAACTTTTCAGGGAATGATTTAAAATGGCTAGATTAAAATTAATCGAATTTCAATGTGATTTTTTCACTGATTGATAGCAAGTTTTATGTAATAAAATGTGTGATATCTTTTATCCCGGGAATCCTGAGGGAATTTTCCCGGGAACGTTTTGTAGTTAACCGGATGCTTAATATTTTACATTATTTTTCATACGTTGTGGTATTTTATGTCCCGGGAATCCCGCGGGAATTTCAAGTCAAGCGTAGACGAAGTCGCAGGCATATCCTAGTATTTTTACATAATTAAAATTAATATTTATGTTTTAGTAAAGTTTACGATAACGCTACAAGTTACGTTTTATGGATCTGTCAGCCCTATTGTCTTATTTGAAATAATAGGTTGGGGCAAAAGTCTTTTCGCATATAGTATGTATGAACTTGTAATAAGATCTCTTTGGCTATAACCATTTGTATCTGGCTGGTTTTGGTATCATTAAAAATTTTAATTTTAAAGAAGACAATTCCAACTTCAAATTAGGAAAATGAGTGATTTTCATTTGTTTTCTTATTGTTAAAATGAGTGAATCTAATGAAAAAATTCGATACATTTTAAAATGTTACTACAAAAAAGGAAAAAATGCAACACAAGCCGCGAAAAAAAATTGTGATGTTTATGGACCTAATGCAGTATCTGTGAGAGTAGCGCAAATTTGGTTTAAGCGTTTTCAATCTGGAAATTTTGATATCAAAGATGCACGTCGCTCTGGTCACCCTGTTACGGACAAAATTAATGCCATTTTTGAAAAAGTGGAGCAAGATCGGCATATCAGTCGTTACGATGTAGCTGGAGAACTGGGAATTGACCACAAAACGGTTTTGGCGAATTTGAAAAAAGCTGGGTACACAAAAAAGCTCGATATTTGTGTGCCTCACGAGCTCACTGAAAGAAACCTAATGAACCGTGTACTCATTTGTGATTCTTTATTACGACGTAATGAAACCGAACCATTTTTGAAGAAGCTGATAACTGGTGATGAAAAGTGGGTCACGTACGACAAGAACGTGAGAAAAAGATCGTGGTCAAAAGCCGGTTAGGCTTCACAAACTGTGGCGAAACCTCGGTTAACTCACAACAAAGTGATGCTGTGTGTATGGTGGAATTGGAAGGGCATTATTCATTATGAGCTGTTACCGCCAGGCAGGACCATCGATTCTGAACTGTACTGCGAACCACTGATGAGATTAAAGCAAAAAGTTGAGAGAAAGCGGCCGGAATTACTCAACAGAAGGGGTGTGGTTTTTCACCATGATAACGCTAGACCTCACACATCTTTAGCCACTCAGCAAAAATTACGACAGTTTGGCTGGGAGATGTTAATGCATCCACCGTATAGACCTGACCTTGCACCTTTAGATTTTCACCTGTTTCGGTCTCTGCAGAATTCCTTAGGCAGTGTCAAGCTAACATCACGAGAGGACTGCCAAAACCACTTGTCGCAGTTTTTTGATCAGAAGCCCCAAAATTTTTATAGCAATGGGATCACGCCCCTACCTACAAGATGGCACAAAGTTATCCAACAAAATGGCACCTACATACTTTAGTCAAATGTAAATAAACTTGTTAAAAAAACCTTTTGAATTTTTATATAAAATGCGAAGAAACTTTTCCCCCAACCTAATAAATTTTAATAATACTTCTAAGGATGTTTTGCTAATAAAAAATCTATAATACGTGTCTCATTCATACATTTCATTACATTTAATCTACCCACAACTTCAATTTGGCTATGTTAACATAAAAAGTCAAAGAAGCTCGATACATAAAGGCAATCAATTTACGTAATACCCTCACTGTTCCTTTTGAGGGTACCTCGTTAAGTACAGTATTTGCCCACCTTAACCTCAATTTACTTTAACGATGCTTCTGTTAAGTAAATCTAAAAGAGACCGTTTTTTTGTCCTTTTTAGGCTTGATACACAATGCTTAATATACCTTTTTAAGGCATTAATGACTGCATGTAATGTATTTAAATTATATTAACAGCCCAAAAACGCTCCCCTGCTGGGCTCGGGCCCCCACCCCCTACTATAACGGAACGGACAGTATACCCGTCAGACTTGTCCAAGGCGCCTTGGCATGTTTGACACATCGGTTTTCTCGATGTGCAGGTTTCATCACGATGTTTTCCTTCACCGTTAATGTCAATGTATTTACCTACAATTAATTAGATTATTTTTTTGTAAATGTATGCATTTAATTTATGAAGTACGTACATTCAAAATTAAGGTCTAATCTAATTTTCTACACCAGCTATGGGTATGGTTATATAAGCTAAGTATAATAATATAATTTATGTTAGGTAGACTTGGAAAAGATCGCTTTAAGCGACAAGGTCGCTTCGCTTGCTTTATTTACGAAGAAATGATTAAATATTATATGGTTTTACAATTTTTTTTGTCGACATATAATCGTCAAAAAGTGAGACAAGAATGACCTGTGGTATTATTATCAAACCATAGGGTTTTCTTTGAACGTACCTACTTATGACGTCATAAGTAGGTACAAGTGAAAGAAGTCAAATTACGCATTCATTAATATTTGAAATGTAATTAAAAAAATTTCTATCATGACATTTCATATGTAACAATATTACAACCTATTGTAACATGTGTCTGCATAACTATTTCCGTTCCTAATAATATTCGTCGACGCTTTAACTAAATGCTCGAATAGTTTTTGGAAACTAGTTGAATTTTCGCAACTAATCCCTTTTTACACACAAGAAAGTTGTTTACATCAATGTTTTACAATAATTTAAACATGTTTTGTATTTTTATTGCACGAGTTCAGCAGAGAGGCAGACGGCCCACCTGATGGAAAGCGGTTACCATCGCCTACGGACACTTGCAACACCAAATGTGCTACAAATGCGCTGGTGATTGGAACCTAGCCACTTATTGCGGAACGCACCTCAAGATTGTTATGGCGGAATACTAGAGACTAGGGATGGTAGCCATCCAGGCAGGCAAATACCCTACCATTTGGCCGTGGGTTGTTTTGTCGCCTCTTACGGCAGACCGCTTGGCAGCTGGAAATTGTATTCTTTCTCCGTTCCTGCACGGATAAAGTATGTATCATATGTATGTAATATGTAATACAATCGGTGGTATTATACCTTACACCGATAACTTCCAGACAACTCACTGGGAATAGATTTTACTTATAAAAGATGGATCGGTATCTAATGAGTAACACATCAATAAAATCCCAAGTAATATTATAAATGCGAAAATAACTCTGTCTGTTCCGTTTCAACGGAAAAAGTACTGGACCGATTTGGCTGAAACTCAGTATATTTATATATATATATATATATATATATATATATATATATATATATATATATATATACATGAACATTTTTCGAAGCCGAACATGAACATAGGATACTTTTTATCCCAAAAAATGGGATACTTTCTGGGATCAAAATATATTTGTCTCTTTGTTTCTTATGCTTTTACGGAAAAACTATTGCACCGATTTGGCTGAAACTCAGTACATATGTAATTTTAATATTGTGGATGGACAAAGGATATTTTTCATCCCGGATAATGGGATAGAAATATGTAAATGTTACCCCGGAAAGTAGGATAGGTTTCGTGATTTTGTCCATTTCGTCCACTTGACCCACTTGGTCAATTTGGTCTACTTGGTTCATTTGGTCCATGTTGTCTATTTTGTCATTTTTGTCAAGTTTTGTCATTTATGTAGTTTACAAATAGGCGGGGGATGGTATAGTTTGCGATATAAAATGTAGTGAATATTCCGGGGGCTAATACATACAAATTTAATACAATGTAACCTGTACCGCCTGCTCTTTAAACAACAGATACGCACCAAAGGTAGACCCGCGACGCAGCCGCGGGCTAAACTCTAGTATAATATAATAATACCATAATAATACTGTGATTTTTTAAGCCACCTATAAAAATAAAATCACCTCAGTCCTACAAAAAATTGCTGTAACTTCTCTTACGTCTAATGCAATAAGGTTGAAAGTTAATTTTGTTTTGGTGTAGAAAAAATCTTAATTTTACTCGAGTAATGAGCGTAATGAAAGGTTTTCGAAAGGGTAAAGTTAGTACTATTTAATTAAGACAGGACAAGTCCCTTTTTTGTTGGCTTTCTTTGAATGTAAAATTTGTTTTCTGCCCGAACTCATTACAATAAAGCCTGGTACTCAAAGGGAATCAATGTACTTTGTTTTAAGCAAAAAAGGGAACATCCAAAATAAGATTTAATTAACCTTTACAAAATAAATATTTTTTTACATTTTAAGTAAAATCAAACAAATCACTAATTGGCAGTATCCAAAGTAAAAACATCTCCCCAATTTGTTTTTTTTATGTATAGGGTATAATGCTGATATTACACGGATCAACCTTGAATTAAACTAGAAGATTGTTAGATACAAATGTAAAAAAGGTAGACCAAAAAAGCGGTAAATGATGATTGTTGATAAATCCGAAATCAAAAACAGAAATGAACCATCTAACATCGGCTTAAAATTCATAGGGTATCTAATTACATAAATAAAATATACATACAAATTAAAATAAATTATAAAATCTAGTAAAAAACCGCTGCCAGTTGTAAACGTGCCCAAAAAGACTGGCCATATTCCCTCGCTGAATGGCAACGCTGATGCGATACCCGAGATATAGACATGTTTTTTGGTCACGTGAGACACCCAACAGACATTTAGCTATGTCTGGATAAAGCTTGTGGGCCTCGAGCCCCCATGGTGCCAAGGTCTCGACCTCAATAGCCGCAAATATGTAGCCATTTCCGATGGCTGAGTATTTGCGGCATTTTAGGACTTCCTGTTGTGCAGCAGCTGTACCGACTGAATTGCTAGAGGCTGGAAGATACGATGCTGGAAAAGTATCGAAACAAGACGCGTCCCATACTAAGGGACGATTACATATTCTAAATGTTTGAAAATAAAAAGATTACATCGCAATTTGAATATCAAGTCATATTCGAGATTTAGAAAATACCTACATACCAACATATTGTCAAGCTTCTTTCTTATTGGGATAGGAAGAGGCCATAGAGCTCCACTTGCTAATAGAAAATACCTACATTCATTTAGCGAATGTTTATGTTTTACTTTGTGAATAAAGGCTAAAAGGACTCTCGTGTACGATTTTGATGAAAATTAAACCGATATCAATTTAAAGAGAAAAAAAATTTTTAAACACCATCTTACAGTCGGTGCATTTTGCAATTATGTTGTTGTTTTTTATGTTAGATTTGGCATTGACTTACTTTAAATTTTAGTTTAAAGTCGGTTTGGGTTTTGTTTGAAAGAATATTTTATACTTTTTAGTTGGTTGAACAGCTTTAGAAATAATATTTTAAGCACCTGTAGAAATTAGAATAGAATAGAATAGAAAACACTTTATTGTTTACCACATACACATAAAATAAACAATTTACAGTAGTCACATTATAATAGTAAAAGTACGGGCAATGGGCGGCCTTATCGCTTTAGAGCGAAAGAAAAGAAAAGAAATTGTACTATTGGCACGCGTATATAAGTTAGCTTTTCAGAGTCTAGGCGTTCGGTGCTCTTCAACATGGATGCTCTCCATTTTCTTGGGATCCACTCATCAGATCCTGATTTGGTGATAATGAGTCTGCCTCAGGAATATTTTGTTTTTAATAAAGAAAAGAAAATTAAAATAGGTCCAAAATCGACGAAGAAATCTAATTTTTCATTCACTCGAACAACTTTAAACCACTCCCGGGAAAATTCTCACAAAATTCCCGGGATAAAAAATTACACACATTTTATTACATAAATTTTGCTATCGATTAGTAAAAAAATCACATTGGAATTCGAATTTCTTAGTCTGGCCTTTTAAATCATTCACAGAAAAATTTCTGCGGGCTTCCCAGTATGAAAAGTAGCGCAGATTTTAAGTCTAAAATTTGGTGTCTATCAGCGAAAACCACATAGAAATCGGCCCAGTAATTTTTAAGTGAATCCCGAACAAACAGACAAGAAACCTAAATAAAATTGCAACGTATTCTCCATCATTTATATAATGTATTCCAGTTGATTTTTAAATTGCTTCAGTGTACAGACACGGCATTTTTAGAATTTTCTAGTATTATATATTATTATATTATCCGATAGTTCTATTGATATGTATCAAACCTCCACCTAAATATAACAAACTTATGTAAAACAAAGTTTGCAATTTAACTTCTCGTTTCTCTTATTCTGAAAGTACGCTTGGAGTTGCCTGATCACAGGGATAAAAACAGCACTTGTTGTCCTCGGGAAACGATTTTCCTTGCTGTCAAAAACTTTACAAAAACCATGCGAACCATAAATAATACATGCGACTCACGTCCCAACTTTTTTACAGCCACTGATAAACTCGTCATAAATTGTAATAAAAAAAAACAATAATTTTGTAACATCATTTTATACTTATAAATTACTTTTCACTAAATTATTATTTAATTTACATAAATTTGAGCTAAATATTTTATCATTTGTGACATAAAAATACTGGCTGGTATGAATGCCACAGACAAAAATTTAATTCCATTAAATGAGTTAAACAGATTTAGATATTTATTTACCACCTGATTTCATTAGAGAAGTAGTTGTTTTTTTAAGTAGTCCGTTTTTATTTATTTTCTTCATATTCAATATGAAATGTAGAGTGTTAACCTCGCGTGAAAGGCCTACTTAATTAAGCACTCGAACTATTAGTGCCCTCGCTGCGTTCGTACAGCCACCTTGTGCCTAAATATGTCACTTTCATCTCTCGTGTAACAATCTGCTATTACTGTATCAATGACATGCAACATAGTTGTATGTTAATAGGTTCCCATCAGATACTTTGGCTTACTCAAACGTTTATAATCTTTGGCACGAACTCAAATTATCCAAAAGCGATTTCAGATCGTATCTGTAGCTTGATTGCCCATACAATATATTTTGTGCATTGTAAATGATAATGCTTCGAACCACTTATTTATTGGTAGTAGGGTAGATAACAATTAAATCAACTAAGACACTTTTAATCATCGCGGCTTCCTATATTTTATACAATAAAATACAACAAAATTAGATAACGTTCAAAATTATGACGTCATAATTTTGTACAAATAACATGAGTCAAGTAACGCACTATTTATTACTGTTTAAACAGTAATTAAAGATGGTAGATAACACTGAATGGCTCACCAAAATTAACAATTACAAAACTGCATAATTTAAATACTTTCTTGGTAAAAGTAACAGCCGTATCGTTAAAAGTAATCTCTTCCAGGCAACCTAACTTGAAGGAAATCTTGACTAACCTGGCATTGTAGATGGAGCATAGAATGAGAAAGGATTGATTAATTTAAATCATTAAATATATACACTTAAACCAATTCATAAATTTCAAATCAAAATCAATTAATTGTTATAGAAATAATGCTTACATAGGTTCCCGCTCTAGGACTAGTCTGTATCGCGGAATACCAAGTACGTGTGTGGTTGACTTATACTTTTATTGCCTAGAATTTACATACATTTAACAGATGTTTTAGAAGTAAGGTGGTAACATGACATTTCAACGCTTGTTTTTTGTTGTGTTAATTAATGCTAGTGTTTATTGCAACATATGTCATCTACACAATTTAAACTATTTTACACTTAAGAGAAGCGTGCTCGCCGCAAGAAATGTAGGGATTCCAATTATCTTGGGAATTACATTAATATTCAATGTCATCTCGTGTGCAAGGAGTTTTCCTATGCTGTAAGTATATCATCAATGTTATCCACCAATGAAAGTGAATGAATGTAACCATTCTACATTCATTCAACCAACCATATTTATATACAAAGGTTATACATTTTTTTTACAAAGACCTTACAAAATTTCTTTTATAAAAAAAACATCTACAATAAGACATTTAAAAGATATATAAACCATTATTATTAGTCGATGTAATTAAAAACGCAATCGCAGTAGACACATATAAAATATTTCACATTCACCCAAAATTAATTTAAATAACGAAGCTGTCAAACAATTTTACCCCAATATTACTTCGCGTTATGTTCTGTATCCAAACTTCATCTAGATCCCTACGATCTGGCTAAGGCTCTTCAATTACCTATTCTGGAAAATTGTGAAAGTGTTTTAACTTGGACACGTTTTCATTTAATAATATTTTGAAATATTTTAATTTTAAAGTAAACTGTATACAGCTCTTGTTTAAAAAAATCGATCTGAAGGCACCATAATATTATAATTATATTTGATTTTTAATAGTCTGTCTTCGAATACATGTTATAGAAGTTGAAGAATACTGAAATACCAATTTTTATTCATGATGGATTTTATTCGAGACTGTATATTTTATGCCAAGATAACACACAGTTTGAATAGTCTATGCAAAAATTTATTCTGAAAGTTATAAATAACATATTTAAATCAGGTTGAAAGTTAAAGTATATTCTTTACAAGCATATTCTAATTATGAAAAACGGCGCCAACATGTTATTACTAGTCATATTAATCAAAATATCGAAAATTTTTAAATATTTTTTTTTTACTCATGTCAAAAACTAATCCTTACAAAATCGTTATGTTCACCAGTGAGTTTGTCTATGTGTCTATGCATCTCACAGCAAATTTTATAAAATAAGAACGGATCGATATAAGTTATATCTGACATTTGTTAGTTGTATTCTATATATCGCTACAATACTGACGATTTCCTATTAAGGTCTATTATTTTATCAGGAAATTGTTTGCAGGTTAACTAACAGTAGTTAATTAAGTCAGTTAAGTATAATACGAATTATAAATTAGGGTTTATGCCATGTCTTGTTTCTATCAGTATATCTAGACATAACAACACATACGTAGTAGAGCCATGTGAAACATTATTGTGATTACAGCTGTTAGGGTCGGCGCGATTTGTGTAATACCACTCTCTCACAGAATATCGGCATGAAACGGTGACTCTTCAGCAAATAGTCTTTCGTGCGATAAGTGAAAGTTTTGATGGTCCATTTCCCCATTCGCCTATCTCATTTTCTCTATCTCATCCCTTTTCTAATCCTATATCCCATCCTGTCTATCCTATTTCTCCTAACTGATCCTTCTATCTCATCCTCCTACCCCGTTTTCATTATCCCATTCTAAATGCTAGGCAATGAGTTGTCTTCGGCTCTGGTGTTGCAAATGTCTATAGGCGACGATAACCACTTTCTATTTGCCAGCTTCGCAATAAAAAAATGTGCGTAAACTCAGACGCATGATTGGAGTTTACTCCGTAAGTAATGTCTTTGATATTTTTTTAATTGCGCTAGCTCAGCATACAGGCAGACAGCCCACCTGATAGAGAGCGGTTACCAGGTTTTCCAGATCGTAGGACATTTTCCCGACTGGATGGCTACCCCCCTGGTCTAGAGTATGCCGCCATGACAACTTTGAGTTATGTTCAGGCATCAGTGCCTAGATTTCTCCTTCAAGGCCGGCAGCACATTAGCAAGACCTCTGGTATTGCAAATGTCCATAGGCGACGGTAACCATTTTCATTTCGGACATTTCTAAAACCACAAGTACTAACAATGTGCTCCTGCTCTCTAAGGGAGACTGGAACCTAGCCATTAATGCCGGAACACAACTCAAGATTGCTATGACGACATACTCTATACCAGGGGTAGCAACTCAGACGGACAAATACTCTACCTGGCTGTGGGTTGTTTTATCGCCTCATACGACAGGCCACCTGGCCGCAGGAAATTGTATTCTTTCTTCGTTCATGCACGGATTATTTCATTGCATTAAAGTACGTAATTATATGATAAAAACCATAACGATTTTTTTAACATTTGTATTATTTCACTTAACACAAAATTGATACACCGGTGGCCTTATATGAAAATCGATTATTGAGGAGTAAACTCCAAAAAACATGTCAATTCCACAATGCGATTCGCCAGAAACGACCGGTATAAACCACCAGAATAGGAGTGTGATATGACCGGCTTCGCAGCATGCATTACCGCCTAATCCCGGGACGAGTTCAAGTGTGACACTGAATATTAAACGGGCCTGCGACGGGTCACCCCGGATTAGATGATCCCAAAACTTTGCCAAGAACGAACAAACTTTAATTATGGCTTAATCACGATAGTTTCGGATTTGCGACTCTCCAATGTTTTTGTAATATTGGCAGTTTAATAGGTTTACTTAATGGAAACTTTCGTTTGTGGTGAAATTGATAAAGTTGTGACAGATTTGTTTTAAATTTATGCTTTCTTGAAGTACTGGATATAATTTGTTGTTGTGACGTTTACTCATGCCTTGGTCCTGACATTTAAAGAAGATTAAGACACAATCCCCGTTCGGATATGTTCTTACATAGTATAAAACTCTTATTTTAAATGAAAAACAGGTATTGTAGTAGATACGAATGTCCAATATAGCGAAGCAATTAGTAAAGTCACGGAAAAAAAAATCATATCAGATTTAAAAAAAAATTGTACATAATGTATATATATACCTATATATACATGCAATTCAACTCTAAAATTTATATTGCAACTAAATAACAATATAGAACATTTTTTGAAGGACGTATATAATATATGTGAAAAATTAAGTCTATTTCCTACTCTACGTACACCGCGTCGGAATTTTTGAAATTTACCCGGCTGGAAATTGAAACCTGGACCTAAGAAAAAAAGAAAACATTTATTTCTAAAAATGTGATACTTAACAATACATAACTATAACAATGAATGTGTGCCGTAATTTGCGAAATAGGTTGGCACTCAGTATTTTGCTGTGCCGAAACATAGTCCGACACAGCACTGATTTTCAGACCTCTACATTTCATTCAAAATAGCAAGTTAACTCTTAGGCCACTAAACCACAAAGGTCTTCAAATATATCTATTGCCCTACTCGTGTACAGTCTGCTTATGCTAGATAGCATATATGCGTACAGGAACGGAGAAGGAATACAATTTCCTGCGGCCACCCTGCGACCCCTGGTCTCGAGTATGCTGCCATATAAACTTTGAGTTGTGTTCCAGCATCAGTGGCCAGGTTCCAGTTGCTCCTTCAAGGCCGGCAACACACTGGCAACACCACTTTGGATCACAGTTGGGCCGTCAGCCTCTCTGCTGTGCTTCAGAAATAAAAAATAAATAAAACAAATATTTTCAAGAATGAATTGAGTTGTGAAGCACACAGTGCACCAAAATGAAATGAACAAAAAAGCTCCTAGGCATATGCAGTTATTACGTAGAAATAAAAGTAATCCTCATACAAAACTGTTTGTATATCCTATCAAATAGACAATATTACTTAGTATAATACTGTGAAAATCGTATTCGGTTAACAAAAGCTTTATCGAATACTAGTTGACCCGTGCCCACTTCGCTGGGTGTATTAAAAATATTATTAATTACAACCAAATATAGTCTGTGTCACTCAGAAATAATATAGCTTTTCACTGGTGAAAGAATTTTTAAAATCGGTCAAGTACTTCAAGAGTTTACTTCCTACAAACAAACTCACAAAGTTTACCTTTTTATAATATTAGTTTAGATTTTGTTTAGTCTACGATTATAAAAACTTGTTTTGAAACACTAAAATTCAAATATACTTTTTGTATAGCAATAACGTGGAGCAAAAAATAAATTTGAAACGGATTTAACCGAATTTTTTGTTTAAATGAACGGAAATCAAGGACACAAATAAGATTGTGATTTCCGCATTGAAAGCTTAGATTACTTGAATCTAATCCACTCAAGATCTGCTCCTGTAAATTAATGATTTAATAATCAAAGTCAGGTCAATCTAGTTGCTATTTTTAAATTTTCACGCCACAGGCAATTATTCAGGAATAAATCATGAATGAAGAGCACAAACTGGTATTCATAAAATTTTAGTTTAACTAACTCGACATCGAATACATATGGTCGTATTTTTTATTTATTTTTCGAACAACGAAAAAAACCATTACAATAAATTAATCCAATATAGACCTGGAAACGTCTGGGATTTATTGTAGTGTCAGCATCTAGAGTATTTAACAATTTAATCATCAGAATGAGACCTAGAAGTACAGCTTTAATTTGTTTGTAATATTTTGGCGGATCTAGATAAGCAGTATTAAAACAAACTGTAAAAACATTTTCTCCAAAACAATTTAATATAGTTGGTATATTGTGGCATAATTTCGTTCAGTAAAAAATATCAAAAGACAAAACGAAATTCCTTTGAAATGAATTCTCCAAATTGAATTTTGTTTTGACATCTTTAAATTCCTGGTCTCGTGACTGAAACATTGAACCGCAAACGAAATAATCCGTCGGTAGTCCGTTTGTAAATTTCATTTTAACCTGACGATTTCATAGCATCAGGTTTCGGCGCAATGTGCACAGGAATTCAATTATTTGGCGCTGCGACCAGCTTTGTCTCGTGGGTCTGCAGACATTTGCCATGCTGTTCCATTAAAAGTATTATTTTTGGAGCTAAATAGATAAATATGTCTAGATAGATTGATACCTCTATATCGTACACCAATATAAAAATAAACTTAGACTAACGGTCTTATTCATATTGAGTTAGAGTAAGTTTGTAAGCTTCTTTAAGAACCTTAAAGAAGCCTGTCTCTTTGACTGATTCAATTGACTCAATATGAATAAGACCGTAAAACTTTATCTAATTATACACAAAGGGCGTCCTTATCGCTAAAAAGCGATCTCTTACAGACAGATACCCCAGGAATGAGTTGAAATTATAATGCCAATAGTGGTATACGTAATATGACTACTTACATTTTATTATAATAGACACATATGTATGTGTTTTCTTATTTCATCATCTTTCTTATGTCATTTGAGTGTTTAGTTGTTACATGCTTATCGCCTTGTATATTAACTATTTTCCTCCCGGAAAATTCAGTTCTCTGTGGGATACAGGATTAAAGTTGATGTAGGAAAAGTCGTGGATAAAACCTAGCTCTTAATAACTACGTCAGTTGTAACGTATCAAGATATTTATCATCGTCTACTGTAGCATAAACTATACTACCAAGCAGGTTTTAAAGAATTAGTCGATATTTACCAATAACATATTTTTACAACTTAAGTTCCGACAAAAGCAAAATCCGCCTGCATATCTATAGAAACATACTTTATTAACTGTCGGCACTTGAACTAATTATAATTCTTTTATGATTGTCTTCTTTTGTTTACTTATTTATTGGTTTTTGTGGAGAGCAGCCTATTGTACTCGTTTATGCCCGTTTGCAGACATAATTAGGCAGGTGTTCGGATTACGATTTCTAGGAAATTGCGTCGACGCTTGCCGGGCAGATATATTTGCATTTGTATGCAATATGAAGCAATGGCCCGATTGAGGAAGAGTTAGTCGAGCGATAACCACCAGTGAAGCAAGACTTGTGTACATTCGGTAATCTATTTAGTGACGGACTTTGCGCGTGTTATTGAATCGTGAATTACGTTTAGACTGGTTGTATTCAGTTATATTTGTAGCTGTGTTATACGTATTTGTATAGTTATAATAAATTCTATAATAATTCCAACGGCATTTTAATACGAGTCCTGCAACTCGTAACAATATTATGTACATATTTTGATTCAATTGTATAAGACTTGCAGTGCTGGTTGGTACCAGAAATTTCACGTCAAAGTTTTCGTCTGAAACAATGTGATTATACACCGAAGGGAGGCTAACGAATGAATTTTGTATTAAATATTTTGATGAATTAAATTCGGTTGATTCCATTGAAACTGGCATTTGAGAAAGTATTTGATAAATGCAAACAAAATGCTAAACAGATATTTTCAGATTTTAAGTTGAAGATTTGTTCAAAATCTAATAACTTCAATGAGGCTCTGATATTTTTATGAGTGAGGTGTAGTTGTGTTCATATCAATTATTTATAAAAGTAACATTTCACGTTTAATTAGCACTCAGAAGATTTTAACTTATAGAGATATTTTTATATTTCTTGATTCGTAAATTAAATGTAAATTCTTGATCTTGTAAGAAAAAAAATGGCGCAAATAGGGTTTTAATTATTTATATTGTAAAATACAAGAAATTGAGCCGTGATTATTTAAAATTATTTGTATATATGTCACGAATACGTATAAATTTAAAGCTGCTCATAAATTCTAGAAAGTAGAGCGGTCGCCGTACCGCACGAGCTGCATCTCCAGACCACACAAAAGGACTGTTTACTCGGGTAAAGAGCTTTTGCATTTTTAACCCTTGCCGCTAGTTGACTAGGGAAGGGAAATACAGAACTGAAAGACAATATGTTACTCGTGATCTTTTTATCTTCCGTTGTTACTTATTCAATTAGTAAAAAATGATATTCTATATTAACTCAATATCACTAATTTCGTAAAGAAGCTTCTCATTATTTACTATGTTCTGGGTGTTTGGAAACTTAGACATATACAATACGTGTGTTAGTATATCATTATTTATTTTATTTCGTACATAATTGTGACGAAATATATCAAACAATCATCATATTGTTACAACTTGGCTTCGACGAAGACAAATTCCACGTACAGTCTGTAAAAGCACATTTTAATACCTGTCGGCATTTGAACTCATTGTAATCCTTTTATGATCATCATCATCAAATTAAGCAAGTTACGCTTGTGTTATGGGTGATATACAACGGACCACTCTGGGGCCGATCCCAGACACCCAGACTATAGTAAATAAGGGAGAAAATACGTATCCGAAATTAACTATACCAGGAATCGAACCCGGAACCTCTGCATTGCAGTGAGGTAAGCCGGCAAAGGCTTAGCCCACTCAACCACAGAGGCCGTCATTTATTGGCATACCATTCTAGTATTGTGGAGAATAGCCTATTGTTCTAATGTACTCGTTTACAGCCACTTGCAGGCATTATTAACCAGGTGTTACGGATTAAGTACAAGCTGATTCTAGGAAATTATGTCGATGATACGATACGGGCACATTTGCGTTTGTGCAATATAAAACGATGGCCTGATTGAGAGAAGGGGTCAGTTGAGTGACAACTACGATTCGGGCGTGACGTGGGTACATTCGGGAATCTAATAGTGACGGACTTTGCGCGTTTTATTAATTTACGAACTTCTGCATTACGTTTGCATTTGTTGTGTTGGGTTATATTTGTACCTGTGTTATACGTGTTTGTATAGTTCTAATAAACTCTATAATAATTCTAACGGCATTTTTAATTCGAGTCCCGCTAACTCGTAACAATATCAAATATAAGAATTTTATACCCCTGTTATTTTAAAAATTAGATAATATTAGGTATATTATCTATGGTTCACACGTTTGAAATGAAGATGTGGTAACTCGCAAAGAGTTATTCAACAGACAAGTTATTTGAAAAAGAAATATAAAAGGAATTTAGGAATATTACATGGTTTACATCCCTGACATATAGTTGTATAGGCACATTTGAAATAAATTTGTGCAGCTATAAACAAAATTAATTCGTCTGTCTGTCATTTTAAAATAAAACCTGTAATTTATGTGAAAACACTCTATTTTGAAATAAACTTATTAATGGACTGTAGCTCGCAGTGATCTTTTCTTAATACGCTCCGAAATGGAACGACCAATTTTATTGATTAAAATAGAAATTTTATCTTAAAAGTTGGTGTGATTTCTATTTGGAATGAAAATTAAACAAAATCGAAGTCCCGGACACAGCTAGTTTAAGATAATTATGCTAGAAGAATAGTAGCTATTCTTTCATTCACATCATATTGAGGTACCTTAAACATGTTTATTATGTCCTTTTATTTAATAATTAAATATAAATTACATTTAAAAAAAAAAATTGCTGCAACATCAAAATGCATGTCAATGCTCCTAACCTGAAAATTGTTCTCTTCCAGCACAGCCATTGATTGGAATTAAATAAATCTTAAATATAAAATTACTAGTCTTTCATTACCACGATTCAAAAAATTCACATACTACTTAAGTTTTACAGTTTACCCGTTATAAAATTCCGGTGAGATTAGTTGCTCGAATTGGGAAGTGTACAAATACATCGGAGATAAAACCGCGTGGGATAAAATATATTTTGTGATGTAACTAAGATATTAGATTTTTGTATAACAAGAACGAGAGAAATTATTCAATGGTTTCATGAACTATTTCAGTTCACTCGAGAAGTTTGTCTATTAACATAATATCGGTACTAGACGTCAGTTGCAGCAACCGGCTTTTATGTGAAGTGGACATTTTTATTCCTTTGAATGCTTTTTCTTCTGGACTTTAATGAATTCCCCCGTGGTCTCTTTAAGACGTCATAGACTGGTTAAAAGGTTTAAGTTTAGCATAAATTACTTCATTATATTGTTACATGCCGTCAAAGATAAGCGCACAGCTGCTTGTTGTAAGCGCAGTTTATTGTCCTTCCCGGATTAAGGAATTCTTTTGTGTTTTGAATTTGTAATTAAGAAAAACATGCTATTATTTTTCTACTTGTTTTATAACCATCATTAGCGTCGAACTAATCCTTATTATTATTGATTTCGACTTTGTGGCCGTTCGCAGGTGTGCAAATTGATATTTCTCGGAAACTCAGTGCGCACGGCCAATTTATTTGTACTGTGTAGCAAGTATAAGACAATGCCCGTATGAAGGGACGGGCAGACAAGCAACGACTACGAGACGAGTAAGACGTTTGTAGTACTCTCGATTAGCGATACAGACGACGGACTTTACGCGTGTCGAATTGCATTGAATCGTGCAGGGTGAACTGGTTGCATTCAGTTTTATTTGTATTTGTTTTATACGTGTTTGTTCTAATAAATTCTATAGTTAGTTCCAACGGCATTTTTAATTCGAGTCCTGTAGTTCGTAACAATATTATTGCGTCTTTTGATTTATTACACGAATGTTTCTGTATAATTATACAATAGATAACCGATTTTGTTGTATAGAATCACATTATCAATTGCCCTGCCATCTAATGCTAA
This sequence comes from Dendrolimus houi, assembly GCA_039645545.1. Lineage (NCBI taxonomy): Eukaryota > Metazoa > Arthropoda > Insecta > Lepidoptera > Lasiocampidae > Dendrolimus > Dendrolimus houi. Next base: position 16,519,994 of record CM077122.1, read on the forward strand.
CTAAGAACTGACAGAAATATTAGCATGAAATAATAAAATATTTTTTTGTATTATCTGTAGATAATATTTAATTATTATTCCAAATAATTGTTGGTCTCTAAATATCATTTCATCTATTATATAAACTTTAATTATTTTATAAGTTAAAATACCTAAAAAATAATCCACTATTATAATGGAGTTTCCCCATAGGATTTCAGATGGTTTGCCGCGCCCGCCGCGTTTGTATAAGGCAGGTTGGTGGGATTCACATACCTGTAACCTCAACGTGCAAGTTTCATTATGACTTCAACAATAACTCAACAACAATAATACTAAGTTTTAGCGGTTTTAAGCGCGTTCTGTTATTTGATTTTTATTCCAACGTTTCGGCCACTTTTCAGTAGCCATAATCACAGAAGAGAAAGTTGTCAAGTGTCAATGAAAGTGAATAATTTAGCAACTTTCTATATCTTACTATCCACTCTTTTAACTTATTGTTAAAATTTTTACTTTACTTGCATGGAGTTATGTCAAATTTTAATCAATAGTACCTAAACCAAATGAATGGAGAGGGGGGTGACATTTTCTTTTAGAAAAAACCCTCATAAATAAATAAATAAAGATTAAAAAAAAAAAAAAATTGTGTGAAAAGGATAACAGAAACTCCAAGACACGTTATAGGAAAGTATATTCCTTTAAAGTGGTGAGGCGTCTGCGAAAACCTGAAAATTGCAATATATCCTCGGACAGGAAACTCCTGTCGAGACAAGAAACGTTTTCACTGCTGGCAACGAGCGTACCTTATCTGAATAGGGTTGCTATTTTAATAAAAGCTTTGATAACCGTATTTTAGGTTTTTTTCAAATCAGAACTTGACGATTAATATTTTTGCTTTGAAGTTTTATTTTCAAAATATGAAATAAATCGCAACAAACAGATTACTAAACGCAAAAGTTTTTTTTTATAATTGGCAAACAAACGCAGATATTGTAAATCCCCAAATAATATATACAACGGACTACTCTGAGGCGGATCCCAGACTCCCAGTAAATAAAGGAGAGAATTCGTTACCGAAATTTACTACACCAAGAATTGAGCCCGGAGTCTGCGTTGCAGTGAGGTAAACCGTCAAAGGCTTAGCCCGCTCAACCACAGAGGCCGTCATACCATAGTTGTAGGTAATTCATTTTTTAACACATAATTGCATGTATGTGTTAAAAATCTGAACTCTTTAGTGGAACTGCCCGTCAAAGAATATTTTCCATATACACTGTTATAACAACAAAATGTTGCAAAATATTGTAATTTTTATTGTTTACTTGGCACCGACTTCAATTTTTTATTATTATTTTGTCTCTTAATAAGCTAAATAAATTCTTAGCCAAAAATCTTTATTAAGTTATTTTGTACTTTTTAGTTTTTGAAGTCGGTTTTTTTAAACGAAGTTTTTTTTATTTGTTACTTTTCAGTGTCTAGCTATGGGTAGGCATACGAAAGGTGCCGCGCGCCTTAAAAAAATATAGGTCCCAAGAAACGGGAACGGAAAATTTTCATAAAATGAAAACTACTCGGCCAAACTATGTTAAACTTGTAGGGGACGAAATGGCAACTATTCCGCATCAAACTAAAAAAGAATCACGTAAATCGGATCATAAATCTCAGTGTAATCGATGTACATACATAAAAAAATAGCAATCAAATTGAGAACCTCCTCCTTTTTGAAGTAGGTTAAAAAAGTAGAAATTGTAGTGGATATTACTAATAAATATAAAATAGTTAAATTATATGTATTTAATTTAAAAAGTAGTTTTAGTATGTGTATTTAATTTAACAGTTTGTGTGTGTATTCGTTTTCGCAACTAGTACACATAATAAAACTAAATTTTAAGCGCGGTATTTGATTTGATTTTTATTCCGACGTTTTGGATCACGGTTATCAAGTCAGTGGCTAAAACGTTGTAATCAAAATCAATTAAATTACCACATAATAAAAATAGGTTTTAACGGTTTTAAGCGCGGTAATTTATTTGGTTCTTGTTATTCCGACGTTTCGGCCACTTTTCAGTGGCCGTAATCACAAAAAGCAAAAAAAAATTACCGCGCTTAAAACCGTTAAAATGTAGTTTTATTATGTGTGTTTAAGTTATGTCCTATCTAATACTCTGTGCCACCTACATCGCCAGATTAGTTTAAAATATTATTTATGTTAGGTTGCCGGGAATAGAATGCCTAAGGCGATAAGGCCACCTATTGTTCTTACTATGACACTATTGTAACCGTGCATTTTCGTAATTGTTTATTTAGTGAGCAATAATGTGTTATCTATTTACCAATTTAAATTTTCCATACAACGCGGCGAGCCTATAGGACATGCTTACCTTTGACAGGGATCTGCTACATAATTTGCCATATCAGGTTTTTATAAACTGTTTTTTTTTAGATAATTCATTTTTGTATTACAGGAAAAAATTAGAAACTAGTAGTACTAGTCTAATTATGTACAAAGTGCGGTCTTATCGGTAAAAAGCGATGTCTTCCGTAAAAACCGTGGCATGGTATACATACTGTTACGATCGACAAAGACCAATGCACACCTGCAGTTTATTACCTTTTCGGCATTTGGACTTCTTTTGTTTACCTTATGTTTAAAATTTGTAATTAGGAAATAGCCTATTGTGTATTGTACTCGTTTATGGCCATTCGCAGGCATAATTATGCAGGTGTGCAGATTATGATTTCTAAGAAATTCGATCTACGCGGGCGGGCAGCCATATTGTATCGGTGCAGTACATAGCAATGCCCAATGGAGAGATCGGCAGTCTAGCGATGGTTACCAGCGAGACAAGACGTGTGTACGTTCGATAAGCTATACAGTGACGGACTTTATGCGTGTTATTGAATCATGTATTACATTTGTACTGGTTTTGTCCAGTTATATTTGTACCTGTGTTATACGTGTTTGTATAGTTCTAATAAATTCTATAGTAATTCTAACGGCATTTTAATTAGAGTCCCGCACTCGTAACAATACGTTAGATTAAAACATTAAGAATAATTTCATAATCATACTGAACCAATGGTCATGGAGGTGAAAAACTTTCGCATTGCTAAAATACTTATATTTTTAAAGTGGGGCATTTTTTTCTTAGAATGGCAACCCAGTCTAGTTTTTTCTATCGTAAGCTAAATGAGCTCGTCTTTTATTCCGAACAAAGCAGGTACGTTTTCGGCGTACCACTTTGCAATACCAATGCGAATCTGTTGGTATATTATTATTCTCAAGAATCATTTGTCTAAAAATGCTTAGATAAGGAATAATTTCAACTTAATATGACTGTGATCACTTGGTAATTTAGTACTTCAATATCGTCGTCAACTCGCTTAAATGGAATTGTCAACGATGCTAAAATGGTTTATAGATACTTTTTTAGAAAGTTGTTTTCTACGAAGGCAATGCAGATGCTGGAATATGAAATAATTTATGACGTCCCCGGTAATGTCCTCCATTGTTTTATGTTTTTAAGAATTTCGATTAGTTTCAAATAACGCCCTTTGACCGTTTGAGACAAAGAAAGATGTTTCTGACATCTGACATTGCCATTATACATATTGAGGAAATATTTGTAATTTATCTGCATGTTATGTTTTAATTTAGTGGGGAAATAATTTATTAGTTTATAGACAGGGGTCGCATCTTTCCAGAAGGGTTGGGTCGGGTTTAGAGATATCGTGGGAAGCTTCCGCAAAAAAAAACATATCTTTTTTATTAAATTTTGTTCGTATAAGTAGACGGTGATTTGCCAAAGTGAAATCAGTGTGTAAAGTCAATATAGCGCGGAGTGTTAAGTGTATAGGTTACAGTGTATAGACAGAGTGTGTACGTAATATTCAGTGTGTCTTAAAGAAAATCAGCGAGAAGTGAGTTTATAAAATCAGTGGGTTAAAGTGTATAGATAAAATCAGTATGTGATAAGTCACGTGTTAGAGCTGCGTTCGATTAGATACCGATTACGGTTTTAATAAAGCCAATGGTAATTTAATTCTGATTTTACTCAGTAGTGTTCCAATAAAAACGACGTGAACCGTAAGAGCGACTGGTCTATTATTTCCACTGGTATATCCCGCCAGCGCCTCCTACAGTCACTAACGAAAGCCCTGTCGGAGACCCACTACAGTTCTTTATAGGAACGTGCAGAAAAGAATTATTTTTATGTGTTGAATATAAATTAAATGAATTAATTTCTTATTGTACAATTGCAACAACAACACAAAACACACAAGCAACAATACAACAAGACATCTATAATTGTAATATGCACTTTTTAAATTTTACAAACCACAATTCCAGAAGTTTCTAGTAGTTATTATAATAACACTTTGCAAATTAGGTATGAAATTCTATCAACCGATATTTTTAATGTTGTGTTTTGTCTTGAACATTGCATTTGTTAAAATATGTAAAAACTATCAAAACATGGTAGCAATCCTAATAAGATGAAACCATAATTTAGTTTTAAAACAGCAAGTCGTTATTTTTTTTTATTTTGCAATGAAAAATAAGTTGCGATTTTTCACAGCCGACGTATTTCCATTAGTTGGAACTGTATTAAAAGCAACCTTTAGTTTTCCTCTCCCATAAGCACAATAAATCCTCATAAAGTGGCCCCCATTAATCATATAGGTCCGAGGCTCTAAACCCGTTCGAATTCGACGGGTAAATGCGGAATTAAGCACATAACGTTTTAATTGACCGTATAAATTGTATTTAAGAGAATCTTACATATCACACTGACGTAATTTAAGTTTATAAAATAAAAACTAAAATATCCTATAAACCTAACTTAAAAATATATATACAATAGTAAAAAACTAAAATTAAAATAAAAACCATATGTTAAAACTCGTCCAGTTGCACCAGATCACTGTCGCCGGGCATTGTTAGGGCTAGAAGGCTGGCAGCATTGCCTCGCTGGATACAGAGGCTAATCCTTTGAGCGAGGTAAGCTCCAGCCTTCCGGTCTCCTGTTGTATCGACCAGACGTTTTTTAATTTTATGAAATAATATATATTTTTTTTAATCGGCAGGCAAACAAACACACTTTATATCTCAAAATTAAGCAAGTTACACTTGTGTTATGGGTAATATACAACGGACCACTCTGGGGCCGATCCCAGACACCCAGACCATAGTAAATAACGGAGAAAATACATTTCCGAAATTTACTATACCAGGAATCGAACCCAGAGCCTCTGCGTTGCAGTGAGGTAAGCTGGCAAAGGCTTAGCCCGGTCAACCACAGAGGCCGTCAATTTGTGGGCACTTGGCCCACATGGGCCCAAAGTCTCCACCCCAAAGGGCTCAAATATGTAACCTGTTCCAACGGTTGCATATTTGAGCCATTTGAGGTTTTCAGCAGAAGTGGCGGTGCGACCGGCCCCAACTTTGGACTCCTGGAGATAGAAGGCGCCAGTGTGTTGACGCAGGTAACGTCCTACACGAGCGGAATTAAAGTCATACCGTCGGGCCTCTTGCCATCGTCGCGGATCAGGCCGTTCGGTTCCAGAACGGCTAGCACGCCGGCGCTGACAAGAGCCCGACGTATTATATCGTAGAGGCCGGCAAGTCGCGGAATTCTGCCTGCGCTTCTGCCACACGATAGGCCATGGTGGCCAAGCCAGTCGACGGCCCGGTCGCAGCGACAGTTGTGTGGTTCTCAGCAATTTGCCCCAAGACGAAGGCAGATTGCTGACCTGTATGTGGCTGCATCCATTAATGACTCATTATCACACTTGTATAATCCACTAATATATTTAAATGTCATACAAATTAGTATGGAAGAAAAAATAATGTACCGACCTCAATTGATTTGAAGAAACGAGAGAGTTGTATAATTTAGTTTGGGTATTTGGATATAAACTTTATTTTCCTCTTCATCGTTTTGAATGTAAATCAATTCTTATGAAAATATACATACTTATTATACATACTATACTATATAATGCATTAATCTATTAATAATAATTACTATATTATATGTACGTATATTTGTACGTAAAAGTAAATGTTTATTCCCTAAACTTTTCGTGACTAAACTTCTGAATCCTAATGAAATTTAGCAAGAAGATTGTATTCAGAGGTAGGGTAAAAGCTTCATTTTGTTTCATAATTAATCTTGAAGGGGTATGAAAATTTGTATGGACAATTCATAAATTAAGTCAACTTAGATACTTTTATCATGTTACAAAACACCGAAGCCACCTACATTTTGAAACCATTTATAATCATTTATCCGCGCTAGAAGCCTTAGTCAAGTGATAAAAATCACAAAAAGAAAATCTTTTTATATATATAAAAATTACCTGTAACAGTGTTCGACCGCATTGAACTCCGAAACTACTCAATCGATTTTGATGATTTTGTAATTTTGCTGGATTAGTTCCAACTTAGGACATAGGATAGGTTTCAGTTTAATTTATAATCAAGTGGCTTTTTATAACATCAGCTGTCTACCGGTGAAAGTCCCGTCAAAATCGGTCCAGCTGTTTCAAAGATTAGTCGTAACAACCAGACAAAAACTTTAAAAATTGATTTTAGACTAAGTACCGTGTATACTTTTTTACGAAATTAGTAAAAAGCTGTTATTTTAACATTACAAACAGGCACTTCAATTTTATTTATCTGTATAGATATATTATCCTGTTACTATTTAATAATAATTAATGTTATACTTAGAACCACGATTTTTATTTCTCTATTTACGTGATTTCTCCCATACCGTACTATGTGAACTAGTCTGTAGTGTAATATCCTTTTAACAGTTCTGCTACATTTCAGTGTTAAGGGCTTAACCCATAAGGGTTCTCGCATACGAGTATTGTCACTTTAATGTTAGGAATTAGGACTTTTGGTTTCGAGTTATATATACTTTACTGGTCTTAGATCTTTATAGGACGCTGTCAATTTGTCAATATAGCTATTTAATAAAAACTTCTTTATATTGCATGAACACGCATGAAGATGCGTGATCATGCAATTAAATTATTATTACCAGAATTTTATTTCTGGCAAGATTCTATGCCAATATAATTTCTTTTTTTTAAATACATTGTATATCCCCAAGCTAAGCAAGTTACGCTTGTGTTATGGGTGATATACAACGGACCACTCTAGGGCCGATCACAGACACCCAGACCACAGTAAATAACGGAATGTTCGTTTTACTAAATGTACCATACCAGGAGTCAAACCCGAAGCCTCTGCATTGCAGTGAGGTTGACCAGCAAAGGCTTAGCCCGCTCAAACAGACAGGCCTTTGAAGTGTACTCTAAAATTGATAGTGCAAACTGTTTTTAACAAGATGACAAGTAAGAAATTGTAGTGGAACACTTACAAGCCAATAGATGGCACTGTGCATTAATTTAGATCGCAAACGTTTCCCGAAACATACAAAGAATATATAAAAAATTTCAACAATAACAAATGGGCCTAGGCCTGCGAGGAACGACATTAGCCTCGCTGGAAGATCTTCCTGTAAGACGGAGGAGCATTCCATCTCGCACCTCCATCTAGTCGGGGCACTCCCTAAATTGGGGTAATCCCGACGCGGTGGAGGAGCGAGATGGAATTGTTGATCTTCAGTTATTACACAGCGCCATCTATTGGCTTGTACCTAAGTGTTCCACTACAAATAAATAAGAGATTTTAGATTTTTGGTTGTCTGACTTAAAGTTTGTCTGAAATCAAAGTCTATTTGCAGTCCTTTTTATTCTATCTTTACTTACAATACCTGCAAATTTTGTCGTGGTAAGTACACACAAGTAATCTAAACTGGGTAAATTATTATACAAAGTATTACATTAATATCAAAATATGAAAAATTTAAAGTAAGTAAGTAAAGTATGTATACTTTAAATTTTTCATATTTTGATATTAATGTAATACTTTGTATAATAATTTACCCAGTTTAGATTACTTGTGTGTACTTACCACGACAAAATTTGCAGGTATTGTAAGTAAAGATAGACTAAAAAGGACTGCAAATAGGTATTCTCAACGCCTGATAACTTAATTAAAAGTCGAATACATACTTAGATTCTCAGCTCCTTAAATCATGAAAGAAACGTAGTTGCAAAATCCTTAACGTTTTTAAAAAGATAACACTTAGGAAATAGCTCATTTCATATACAAGAGACTGAGCTAAATAAGGAAGCGCAGTCTACCGGGGTTGTTCTTTCACGCATTCTGAGCCCATTCATATTCCAAGTGGAACGGATTATACGGTAAGTTCGTAAGTAGAAGTTGGTTTAGTGGGTAGTCTATAAAATATTTTAAAGGAATTTGAATTTAGACAAGATTTACGTAAATATTTTAAGAATATTCACGTGTTTTTTATTTGTATTACATTTGGATATTTTAAGAAACGGATGATTTTAATATTTAAATTCATTTTATAATATATCTATGATTTTTTGTACTTTTCAGTCCCATTTTCAACAAAATTAAATACTGTCAAACGTGAAATTCTGCTATCGGAAGGTGTTCAGTCCATGCCTATAATAAGTGGGTAAAACATCGCCCCGTTGATTTTGTTGACTACCCTTTTTCTGTGTGAGGCGACGGCCAATGCACAGCAGCGTAAGGGGCAGCCATTTTGAACACTCACTGTCAACGTTTTGACGACATCGCGCCGTGCGCTCACCTTTTTGATTTAATTTAAATAATTATAATTACTGGCCGTGCCAATAACTTTCAAAGACCTAATCTGTGTACAGTGGTAGCTCTCAAGTGAAACATAGTGCCGTGCTCTGTTCCAGAGTGCAACCTGAACCGAGCCAGGAGAGGGCTGTTCTCAAGGTTGGTGGAGCTTCTGCTTTTACAGTGCAAGGAGTTAGGTCATATCTCCGCTATACAGTCCACATAAATCGAACCACTAAAACCTGTGGGTTAGGGCAACCCACAGAAGGGTATATAGCATATTCCCCCTACAGAAAGTATAACACGGCGGCACAAATCCAGATGGTAATTTTTGGTACTTACCTGGTACTCCAGCCGGCGGTGGGAAAGGTATACAGGGGAAACTTTAGTCCGTCAGTATCTTAAGTAAGGGTAGCCCTTTGAGAAAAAATATTTAAAATATCCTACTTATCTACTGCAAGGGTAACAGTACAGGGAGGTGGGGAAAATGTCCTTCGAAATAATGTGATCTACTCTATTTATATATATTACATATAATATTTTGTTCACTATTATAATGTTCCACCACTGGTAAATACGTAAAGTTCTAAATAAATAATGAGACATTATTACCCGTGCGCAGAAGGTTTGCCGATAGTCTCATGATGTCACGCGCGATGGTCAATAGGGTTGACAAAAAAGGTTACGTAAATAGTTTTGCAATAAATTTATTATTATTTTAATTTATTATTTTATGTATTTTACATAAGTATAAAGAATAATAGTAAGTAGTCATCGGTAAACCTTCTTCGCGCGCCTTATAATTAAAATCACGCTAGAGCAGCAATCCCTGTTCGTCTTTAACCAAAGTCCGTTGTATACCATTATTTTTATGCTATAAAAAGTGCATAAATTTTGCCGGCGTATCTTCCTTTGGTAATGTTCATTTAATTTTTCTGTATCCCGAACAGTGTATGTACGTATATATGTATATAATTATGTAAAATATCAAATTGCATGGTAATCAATTTTATTTCAAAGACAATGAAAATGCTATAAACGAACATACAATAATAAAAACAATCAAGTTATTTTTGCATTTATGTATTTAAAAAATGCATATATAATGGGTGAATTGTTCAAGTGGGCCTTCAGGGCCAAATCATAAACTATATTAATAGCAAAAACACTCAAAGGAGTCTAGAGGCCGATTTTGACCAAAACTAAAGTGGTAGCATTAGATTTTTGAAAAATCAAATACCTTTGACAGGAATCGAATCGAAGGTTTATTTTGAAAAATAAACACAGCCTGTATTATTATACCAAATCGTAGTGTAGCTTGTAAGGATCAATTTCTGAGAAGTAATGCCAAACAGCAAGCCAAGAGAAAGCGTTGTATTTGAACAAAATGTTCTATTTTCCATGCATTAATTAAACCTCACATCATTTTATTCAAGATGGAAATGATGAAAATTGATTTATTTTTATTAGGCATCTATAAATTAACTTTAGAAACACACGTTATTTTACCCCAATCCGTCAAAACAGTCATAGAGGTAAACATTGACTGCGTTCAAATGAGGTGCGGTCCAATGATCGGCGCAGTTTGATGTTTAATCAATGTAAGGAAAATAGAACATTTTGTTCAAAAACTACCCTTTCCCTTGGTTTGCTGTTTAATATTCCTTCACAGAAATTGATCCCTACAAGCTACACTCTAATTTGGTATAATAATTCAGGGTGTGATTATTTTTTCCAAAATCATCCGACTCGATTCCTGATAAGGATAATTAATTACATTTTAATAATATAGAAATAAAATTTTCACTCATGTATTAATTACACAATCAAGACCCCTTTGAATGTTTTTTTATAATCCAGCATAGTTTACAATTTAGCCCTGAAGAATTTGCGTGAGTTCAGCAAACAGGCAGACAACCCAACTGGTGGAAAGCGGTTACCATCGTCTATGGACATTAGTAACACCAAAGGTGCAGCTACCAATGAGCTACCACTCTCTAAAGTGGGACTGGAACCTAGCCACTAATGGCTGAACACGGCTGAAGGTTATTATGGCAGCATACTCTAGTCCAGCGGTGGTTGCCATCAAGACGGGCAAATATCCTACCACCAGCTGTGGGTTGTTTTGTCGCCTCTTACGACAGGCCGCCTGGTCGCAAAAATTGTATTCTCTCTCCCTTCCTGTACAGATCAAGATTAACGTTGATATTTACTTTGCATTTGAGTAGCTTAAGAAATAACATAATTACATAGTTATTACTATATATTTGTACTTGTATAACATTAACATAATAATATGTAATAAATACGCACAAGCTACCTGACTACCTACTTTAAATTAAAAATATAATACTCCTCATTTCGACAGTCGGGTGAAAATTATATTTTTAATACTTTGGCTTTCATACGCTGCGTAAACCACATTTCGCTGTCCCATTATACGCACTTCATACGAACACACACAGTCTCTATAAAAAACCTATATATCCCACAGCGTGAACTTTAGAGCCCTTTTTATAATAAACATCAAGTTTTACCGTGTCTCGTGGATATTTTGCGAGCTTTTACGAGCAGAACAGCGAGGTCAAGCTGTTTTGGAGGATAGTTTCCGGTTTATTGACATAAAATCTTGTATGTCGCAATTCTGTAACCTTGGACAGTTTATGTGAAACAAATCCGAGTTGATTTGGTATTTATTGCTATGTCACTATAATTTTACAAGTTAATACACCGCTATAGATATAAAACACATTGCATATAACTAGCTGTGCCCGCGACGTCGTCCACGTGGAATTTGTTTTCAAAACCCTCCGATTTTGAAACATTCTTCATTGGTGCTCCGCTCCTATCGGTCTTAATGTGAAGATATATAGCCTTTCCTCGATAAATGGGCTATCTAATACTGATAGAATTTTTCAAATCAGATCAGTAGTTCCTGAGATTAGCGCGTTCAATCAATCAAACAAACAAACAAACTCTTCATCTTTATATATTAGTATAAGATAAAAATACAAATTCTTATAAAGTCGCCTATAGGTAGAGGTCAGTTAATACGATAGATAATGTAGGCTAAAATTTTGATGTATAAGATAAGTAGATAAAGGTTTACTGCTCACCAAAATAAATAGAACCTGTATTACTAGAGTAAGATTAAATGAAAACAAAGTGGATATTCTCAGATTAATGGATACAGTTATAATATTACAATTTAACACAATATTCAGCATGCAGAATCTTAACTTGCCAAGGCACAACACAGAGAGCAAAGGCAAACATGTGAGAATCCCGAACTAAGGTTACCGGAAGCATCACTGACGTTTCTCAACGGATACTTTTTACTTTTTAATATTAGATAACTTTGACACATAAATGGTGATATTCTCATCATCAACAACTAGTGAAAATATTTTAAATAAAATATTGGATCGCAAGGGGACCATAACGAAGAAGAAGAAGACCACGAAGTCGTGGTAGCGTAATGGTTAGCGCACGCGTCCCAGACTCAAAGGACGCGGATTCGATCCTGACTGGAATGCATGCACCACTTAGTCAGTTTTCTGACCTAATGTGCATATTGTTACAATTACCACGTGCTAACAACGGTGAAGAAAAACATCGTGGTGCAACCTGCACATCGAGATAACCGATGTGTCAAACCTGCCAAGCCGCCTTGGACAAGCGTGGCCTGTATACTGTCCGTTCCCCCTATAATGAGAGGCCCGAGCCCAGCAGTGGGACATTTATGGGCTGATATTATATTATATTACATTATAAGGGGACTAACCTAACTCAAAGAGTAATTTCAGGTAATACACCGATGTAGATGGTGGTAGTATATGTGTAGCTGTTAGTGTTATTCTAGACGAATAACTTTGTTAAAAGATGTCTAATTATATTTACCACTTACTGAAGGTAAAAAAGGGATAAAACAGTTATGTACTCCGCTTCATCTGTATGTAAAACTTAACAATTTACATTTTTTTATTGCATGAGTTCAGCAGACAGGTAAACAGCCCACCTGATGAATAGCAGCTACCAATGTGCTGCCGCTTTCTAAAGAGAGACGGAAACCCAACCTAATACCGGAACACAAACTCAAGATTGTTATAGGAGCATATTATAGACCAGGTGTGGTCGCCACCCAGACGGGCAATATCTAAAAATGGATCTTACTCCCATCAAATCCTTTCTATTAAACAATGAATAAAACAAAGAAATAAGCAACCTGCAGAGGACCATACAACATGCAGCACACGTTCGGAATAGCAAGGCAAAAGGACACCAGCTGTCGTTAAGTCGGATGACAAATAGCACGATCGCACGTTGTGGGGTTTCGCCTGTCTAGATTGTATCGTTTGAACGACCTTTGTACAGTCGTGGTATGAAAAGGTTCGCCAATTTTAAAATTGAATCATTTAACGTTCCGCGAGAAAAGGTAACACCTTTTCAAACTAAGTCACAGAACAGACTGTTCTAACGAAAATTGTGTTTAACTGTTTGAGAATAAGGTTTAAAATTACTTAGATCAAAGTTGTTTGATTTTCTATCTTGTCTAAAAAGATTGTTCAGAGATATAAAACCTTTTTATTGGTTTTAATATTTATGATAAGAATGGTGATTATATCCTCTGTTTCTTAATGCAATGACAGACGCTGAGATTACTCAGCGTCTGTCATTGCCAACATTGTAATTTTCTTTTTTCACCATTCTATCTACACGTACAAATAAATAAAATTAAGTGTCTGCTTCTAACATCAGAATAACAGCTTCTTATTAAATGCATATGAAAATAAGTACGGTACCTATACCAAAAAATCAATTTTAAACATTTTTGTCTATCTGGATGTTCCGGCTAATCTCTGAAACAGTTGTACTGATTTTGCTGGGACTTTCACTGGCTGATATTATAAGTAGTAACTTAGGCTACCTTTTTTTTAGGATTCCAAGAAAAAATTTCCACGCGGTCGCACTCGCGGGCAGGGCTAGTATTTTATAAACGTAACGTTTATTAAAATGTTGACAATATGGCTTCTTTTACTAGTGCAAGCAAAAGTCGACTTTAAGGTGATGAATATTTTAATTCCGCGAGTGTACATTCTATCTGATTGCAACGAAGCAAAATTGATTATGACGTTTATTGATATTGAGGACATACTTTCTTATTATAATAGGATAGATGTGTTTAAATCGTTACTTCCAGTCATAGTGCATTTATATAAACCAGAGTATATTAGATCGTTATAGGTAGTATATATTAGAAGAGGGAGAGCTGTGGACTGTTAGGGATGAGAGTAGGACGTGGTAGAGCCATGCTGTCGCCGTTTTAAAAGTAGTTGTTAATTTAATATCATCATTAGAACCTATCATGATAGCCTGGGATCGGTGAACTTGTGTATTATTATACCTATAGTATTCATTATATTCACACATAAGAGGCCCACAAAATTGAGAAGGAACTAACAAAATTATCAAATACTAGTTGACCCAGCAAACTTCATACTGCCATATTTTCTGAATTCCTAAAAGACTGTTTCATGACACAAAAACAAAATCACCAAAATCGGTCCAGGTGATTAGGAGGATTCTAGAATCCGATCTCAGCGCCACTTACCGGCTCTAATTGTGAATTTAAACCATCCGGGAACCCACTCAAACACAAAAAAACAAAATCACCAAAACCGCTCCAAGTGATTAGGAGGATTCTAGAACCCGATCTCATCGCCACCTATCGGTTCCAATTGTGAATCTAAACCATCCGGGGTGGGGGGAACCATTCAAACACACAAAACAAATATCATCAAATCTGTAAAGCCGTTCTCAAGTTATGCTCGTACAGACATTTCTACGATTCATTTTTATATATGACTAGAGTTTACCCCGCAGCTGCGCCGCGGGTCAACCTCTGGTGCGTATACCTACGGGACCCACGGGACCCACGGGAAAAAAAACAAAAAATCTGTCCCACTTTTTGGGATAACCTTTACATAAATATATCCACTTATCCGGGATGAAAAGTATCCCTTGGCCACCCTCAGTATTAAAATTACATATGTACCGAGTTTCAGCTAAATCGGTCTAATAGCCTTTCCATAAAAGGATAACAGACAGAGAGACAAATATATTTGTATCCCAGAAACTATCCAATTTTTCAGGATAAAAGTATCCTATATTCATCCTCGGCATCAAAAATATATAATACTGAGTTTCAGCCAAATCGGTCCAGTAGTTTTTCCATTAAAACGGAACAGACAGACGGACTGACGGACAGACAGACAGAGTTACTTTCGCCTTTTAATATTATTATTAATATTAATAATATTAATAGGGATTAAAAACATTAATCTTGATGTGCATGTTTGCTTATAAGTAATTTATCTTTACTTTCAGCGTGCAGTGTAACTAAAGCGGTTTAATAATCGTGAGCGCGGTTTAATGAATATCCAAATATCAGTATAGTGTAGTCACTATACAAATTTACGAACACTATTTCTAAATTAACGCGATGTAATAAGACTCTTTCTCTCTATCTTATTTTTTACGTGACAGATCCATGTTAGTATCATTACCTTGATTACAACTCTTAGAACCGGCTCGATAAATACAATATAATAATCTATACATATAATAAAACTGTAGAGGTCGAATTTCTGTACAATAAAAAAAATGCTAAAAACCGAGTCAAGGGGATGTAAGAAGTGAAATAGAAGTAATATAGATATTTTCAAATTCTTTGTTTCTCTGTTTCTCTGTCTGTTTGTACCGGCTAATCTCCGAAACTACTGGACCGATTTAAATGGAATTTTGTATGGTGATAGCTTATATCCCTGGTCAACATATAGTATACTTTTGATCCCGAAACATTAGAGTTCCCGAGGGATAGTTAAAAAACTGCACCACGCGAACGAAGTCGCGGGCATTAGCTAGAAGTAAATTAAAAAAACAATAATACAGCTGCAAAACTTCATAGTCAATACTATACCATATTTTATCTTACTATACTTCAATGGACTTTTACAAAAAAATCACATCAATGCGATAGACATTGCTTTACGCAATTTTAAACATATATTATAATAACAGTTATACATAAATATGATTGTAAATAAAGAAAAAAACGATTTTATCATCCCGTTTTACTAAAAAATCTTTAAAACGATGCATATAAACATAGTCCCCAATGGAATGAACTGTCTTAGTTAAATCATGTATAGCATAAATAAAATTAAAAACTGAAATCAACATATAACATTTAAATGCGTATAAATTTTCTATCACGAAATACTGCATGATGTGTGTAAAATGCAAGGAGAGATTTGGATAAGAAAGTACCAAATATTAACTATTTGGACAGGGTTTCCCCTTTATCGTTCAGCCTTTGATGTGAATATTCACACAGCACAGTAAGCAATGAACACAGTTTTTTTTTTTTATTGGACTTGACTTTATGTTGTTGGTCCGAAGACCTCACAACTTTACCGGGGTTTTCGGGGCGAGTGCCTGCGAAGCGAAGGCGCTCGAGCCCGGGGGGCAACTTGCTCGAGGGGGCTCCCTAGGGAGTTTCACCTCGGCTGGATTCTGGACTGTTGCCATGAGAGGGGGATGAATCTAATAATGCCCACCATAGGGCGACACAATGCACTAATTGAGAACGGGCGACGGGTAATACAAAGCCCGAGGGGAAGGATCCCGGCGGACCGGGATCGGCGGTTCGCGGTGGCCTATGCTATCTTACTGCCGTTTCGCCGTCTGTGTCTGTCTATCGGTGCCTGCCAGCCTGGCGTCCTAACCGCGGGCGGGCTGATCCGAGCCAGCCGTTTTGTGATAATGAACACAGTTTTTTTTTTTTTTATTGGACTTGACTTTATGTTGTTGGTCCGAAGACCTCACAACTTTACCGGGGTTTTCGGGGCGAGTGCCTTTGCGAAGCGAAGGCGCTCGAGCCAGGAGGCAACTTGCTCGAGGGGGCTCCTAGGGAGTTTCACCTCGGCTGGACTGTTGCCATGAGAGGGGGATGAATCTAATGATGCCCACCATAAGGCGACACAATGCACTAATTGAGAGCGGGCGACGGGTAATATAAAGCCCGAGAGGAAGGATCCCGGCGGACCGGGATCGGCGGTTCGTGGTGGCCTATACTATCTTACTGCCGTTTCGCAACGTGTTATGGCTGGGAGAGAAGAAACGGCGAAAGAAACTTCCCAGCAACACGCCTAGTCTATCCTATGGGGGGGGGGCTGTGTCTCCTGGCGTCCCTCGCGGGGACGTGGAGAGATCGTGATTGGCGGCGTCGACGCCGCCGTCTGTGTCTGTCTGTCGGTGCCTGCCAGCCTGCCGTCCTAACCGCGGGCGGGCTGATCCGAGCCAGCCGTTTTGTGATATCGTCGACCTTGTCCATGAGGATGTTACGCGGTCGTCGCACGAGAGCCTTTCGTCGAGGCTTATAATCGGACGCGGACACGACGAGGGGATTTCGATGGTGCGGCGCTAGATCGAAATACTTACGCGAGAGCGACGTAATGTAGTTTTTGATGGAGGGAAGCTCCAGATCGCGGTGGATGTCGACGTTACGCATATAGAGGGGAGCACCGACGGCTCTGCGCATGAATTTATTCTGAACGATTTGCAGTTTCTTTAAAAGGGCAGGCTTGGCATGGCCGAATACCACACTCGCGTATGTCATGATCGGGCGGATGCATGTTTTATATAGAGTAAGCTTGTGTCTGAGGGACATTTTGCTTCGTTTATCTATCATGGGTGCTAGACGACCCATCACAAATCGCGCTCTATTCCGGACTATAGTGATATGCTCGTTGAAGCGCAAGTTCTGATCTAGGGTGACACCCAGGTATTTGGTGTACTTTGCCCAGGGGATCTCTTGTTCGTAGAGCGAGATGGCTTTTAAGCGAAGGCAAGCGCGTTTGGGAGAGCGAAGCGTGCCCGGGGAAAAGAACATTGCTGCGCTTTTCTCCGGGTTTACCTCTATCCTCCATTTGCGAAACCATTCGCCTAGCTCTGTTACAGCTACCTGTAGCCGGACGCAAGCCATTTGTCGGTTGTGATCTGATGTATAGAGTGCGGTGTCATCCGCGAAGAGGGCCAACTCTACATCTGGAGTTTTTGGGATGTCGCTGGTGTACAGCGTGAAGAGTAGTGGAGATAGTGCCGAGCCCTGTGGTACACCGGCTGTGAGTGGGTGAGGGGACGAGCGTGTTCCCTCCACTCGAAAACGGAAGCTACGGCCTAGGAGGAAGTCTCGCAAGATGAGCACGAGTCTGTCTGGTACACCGAACTGGTACAGCTTGTAAATCAAACCGTTATGCCAGACCTTGTCGAAGGCCTTAGCTACGTCAAGGAACAGTGCGGCTGTTCCTATAGAGCGACGAGGGCGATGGGCAAAGTGGGATAGTATGTGCTCCGTGATGCGGTGCACCTGTTGGACGCATGAGTGTCTGGCACGGAATCCAAACTGCTCATCGGGTAGTAGATGTTTGCTGATGGCAAAATCTCTTAGTCTAGAGAGGATGACCCTCTCGTAAAGCTTGCTGAGTGTGCTCAATAGGCTGATTGGGCGGTAGCTGGACGGTTTATTAGCCGGTTTTCCAGGCTTGTGAATACCGATGACGTCTGCTTCCTTCCAGATCGCGGGGAAAGAGCAGTTTGTTATGGCGGCATTGAAGATGCTCACTAAGATTATAATCAAGTGGCCGGGGAGGAGTTTTAACACGCGATTGTTAATGCCATCGATCCCTGGGGCCTTTCGTGGTTTGAGGGACTTGATCAGATCTTGCACTTCTTCCACCGTGACTGGGTCGAGTGTGGTTTCCGCTGGTAAGGAGGATCTGCGTTCAACCTCGGAGTCCACCTCCGTCAGGTGTGACTGATCGACGTTTTGTGTAGTGGGGGAGCATTGAAGCTCTAGACTCTGAGCAAGGCATTCGGCTTTCTCCTCATCATCGAACGCCTCGGTGTTGTCGGCTCTTTCTAGCGCGGGTATGACAGTGAGGGTATCTGATTTGAGAGCTCTAGCCAGCTTCCAGTACGCCTGGTGAGTTGGTTCGATATCTCTCAACGTTCTGTCCCAACGTTGTTCCCTGACTTCCCGGATACGTAGTTTGACCTCGCGCTCTAGTTGGCGGAATCGGACTCTGTTGTCTTCGGTGGGATATCTGTCGTGAGCTCTGGAGGCGGCTCTCTTTTCCCTCAGCAGTACCCTCACTTCGTCCGGCAGGCATAAGTGGCGGTCATTCTCCACTGGCACCTGTCTGGACGAGTTCCGCACTGCGGATTGAAGGTGGCTGGTGAGGGCCTCGATCGCCGTCTCCGTGTCTTGGTGAGATTCGATGTGGTCCGGGATGCGGTCCAGGTCTTGTGATTCGGTTGCCTTGAGGAGGTCCCCAAGTCTCAACCAGTCCAC
Organism: Dendrolimus houi; assembly: GCA_039645545.1. Lineage (NCBI taxonomy): Eukaryota > Metazoa > Arthropoda > Insecta > Lepidoptera > Lasiocampidae > Dendrolimus > Dendrolimus houi. Next base: position 16,539,085 of record CM077122.1, read on the forward strand.
AGAGGTCCTAATTTCAGATGTCTGGTCCGTCTGTGGTCCTAATTTGAGGATAACCGGGCGATGGTCCGAGTCTATATCGTCCATCGTTTCGATCGAATGGAACTGAAGAGTTACGCCCCTCAGTAATGCTAGGTCGAGAGTGTTTGGGGTCCCCCAGTCGCGGTTGGGGGGTATCGTGTGGGGTCATGGGAGTTATTATATCAAACAAAAGATTGTCTGATATATTAATTAGGGCTCTGCCATTGGGGTTAGTGGTATTGCAATTCCACTGTTCGTGTTTACAATTCAGATCTCCGGCTATTATAACAGCTGGGCCTAAGTTGAATAGGGCTTCTAGGTCTTTCTTAATAAGGGTTTTCTGGCACGCGAGGTATGCTGAGACTATGACTAGAGGTTGGTGGCCAGTCATTGCTAGTCTGCAGGCGGATACCTCCATACCTACTAGTGGTGGGGTGACTAGAGGCATGCAGTGTAGAGATCTTCTGAAATAGATCAGGGTGCCGCCACCACGGCCTATCCTGTCATGTCTAGTGACCCGATAGTTAGAGATCTTTGGATCTCTTTCACTCGGTTTCAGGAAGGTCTCCTGCACTAGTAGTATATCTACTTGATTGGTAACCAGGAAGTCATGGACCAAGTCGCGCTGGTTTCGAAGGCCGTTGGCGTTATAAGTCGCCAGAGTCAATGAGCGTGGTTTATTTCTACCTACATGCGCCATTTGTTACCGGTAACAATAATTTAACTAGGTTGTTTAGTTATAACGACCTAAGTACCTGGAGGAGGTACGCGTGATCCATTTCGATGACGAGTTGATCCCGGAGGGAGGGTTGATCAGACTCTGCAACTTGTCTTAGTTTTCGAGCCAAGAGTTGGACCTCTGCTAGGTCGAAAGGCAAGTTCTTGGCGAATTTAGTCGCCAAGGCTAAGTCCTCCGCTAAAGAGTGGTGGGGTGACGGCCCAGAAGATGCTTTTAAAATGGGGGCGGGGGCAGGGGTTGCTTGGGGTAGGCCGGCCAAAATTGGGGCGCGCGTCCTCAGTGGAGGGAACGCTTCCGTCGTGGGAAGACCCGTTCAGTGATTTACCACTGGAGGGGGGGCCGCCACGAATGCGGGTTTGTTCGGCAGTTTTCTAGTGCCTTTTTGGGCGTTGCCCTTTCCGAACTTACGTTTGGGTCGGGGGGCGGCAGGACAGCCTCTGTAGTTAGCGGGGTCACCCGCTTGGCCGCAGAGAATGCAGCTCGGTGGCTCCGGGGAGTCCCGGGTGCGTGTGCACTCCGAGGTCCCGTGGTCGCCCAGGCACTTGACGCACCTGGGACGGGATTGACAATGTAGGGCAGAGTGCCCATAAAGTTGGCAACGATGACACTGCCGCAGTGTATGTTTTTCGTGTGGGCGTTCCACACGAAGGCCAGAGAGGCCACAGACCTTCTCAAGTTCGAAGATCTTTTTCCCCTCTGGGGAGAGGTGGAGGACAACCAATACTAGGTTTAGAGGAGACTTTGTTGCGTCGCCTCTGTGCATACGTACAGCTTGGGACTTAAGGTCCTCGAGAATGTAGGGACACTCGATTTCCTGTGGGAGTCCGCGGATTACAGCCCGAAGGCGTTTTTCTTCCGGCAGGGCATAAGTATAGTAACCGATTTTACGGTCACATAACAAGGATGTTAGGGAGCGGTGGTCACTTGAAGACGTGACCATAACTTTGATGCCGTGTTGGGTATCACGGGCTTCTTTTATAGAGATTGCCTTACCTGGCAGCTCCTTAGCGAGTTGAAGCCAATGGGCTTTCTCGCGGATGATCAGGGGTGGCGGCGGGCGCTGTGAAGGTGGCCCAGGGCGGCTGGAAGGTGCCGCTGTTGGTTTTGTGCCCGCAGTGGGAGCGGGGTTGGGGGGACCTCCTCTGGGTCTTCCGTTTTTGGTACGATTGACGGTTATGAAACCGTCATCGTCCTCGTGGTTTAAGGGGATGTTCGCGGGAGGCGCGACATCCATGGGGGTGATTTCATCGGCCGGTGGAAGAGGGCATCCCTGAGGTATTGCGGACCGTCAGGAGATAATTCGATTTCTCGACGAGAATCGATTACGCGGTGTATGGGCGATCGCAAACGCGATGTCGTCGAACTCGCGGAGCTCGATCGCGGTTGTCCCGACGCGGAACCGCGAGAAAACGAGGCGCGTGATTTTGGTGCCACACGGTGGGCATCGTTGAGCGGGGGTGCGGGCGGCGGGCGCACCGGTAACACGGCGGGTACGGATGCGGGGGGCGCGGGCGCTAAGGCAGAGCGCAGGTGGTCAGCGATAAGCGCGGTGGCGGGGGTCGCGGGGGGTGCGGTGGTCGCGGCAGATGCGGGTACGGGGGCCTCTTGCACGTGTAAGGGTTTCTCGGAATTAAGTTCCGAGATAACGGACGCCATTGATTGGGACTCCGGAGTCCTCAAAAATTGATCGAGCGCTTGAGGGAATTGCTGTCGTAAAAACGACAGCAAACCCTCCAACAGCGATGGAGAGAGCTCCACGCCGTCCATTGTCCCTGAGGGGGACTAACGATTTGGTGGAAAAACCACCTGATGACGCACTTTTCACTGCACTGTCACAGAAAAAACACAGTTCGACCGGGTGAACGAACGAACACAACGAACACGAATAACGGACAGCCGAGGCGGAGCGGGAGACGTGCGCGCGCGACGAACGACAACGGGCGAATTATCTAAATGATAATTTAGTGGGCTTATAAAATTAACTAACCGCTAGAAAATGGTAATTTAGTTATAAATCGAATCATCTGATAAATAGACTAAAAATATTATCTATGACGATTGTCTATGTCATATTAATTAATATACACTATGGTTCTCATGACTACTGTGGTGGACATCTTGTAACACGTGCTAATAAAAATTCTACACGCAGTATAAGTAACATTGCGCAAAAAGTACTAAAAACAACAAACTGTTTACCCTGTTGTCAATGAAAGTCCCATAAAAAAGCTACGATCACACATTCCCATCGGCTGTCCAAGCAAAATATTTATCAAGCCAATACTTGCTAAAACAGGCCTGTACACCATCCTCTTTCACATGCAAATGTGGACTAACATTCAACGTTATAGCGTTGATCGCCAACTTAACATGATCTCTGCAATTTTCTTATATTGAAATTATGCATGACGTCGTTATGCACTTATTTAATATTAGCGATTCCGGCAGACGTCGTCCTGTCCTGAAAAAATAAAATTCTAGAACTCGATTCAAGCGCCATCTATCGGGTTTAATTGTGAATCTAAACCATCCCGGGACCCACTTAGACACTATTTTTTTACACCATGGGTTACATTATTGAAGTTTTAGTAGGGATCACTAATTTTTTCCAGTAATAAATATAGCCTATATTAATTAGGGATAATATAGAATTCTAATGGTGTAAGAATTATTGAAATCGCTCCGGTAGTTTTTGAGTTTATTCGTTACAAATATAAACATAAAAATATTTCCTCTTTGTAATATTAGTATAAATATAGATTAATATGAATGAAAAACCTAAATTTAACATTGAAGAAAGCTACAAATGGATGAAAATTGCCCAGTAAAATGTAGCTCCTAAATGACTAGAGTCTATTTTTGTATCTGTTACAGTATAATATTTTAAACAAAACCAAACAAAATTAATTGAAGACAAAATGAATGGATGAAGGGGTTATGTAACGTTTTCAAGGTTTTTTTTATGTCGTTTCGATGGATTGATTTTAGGATTAGCAAGTGTTGAAGAACTTATGTAAAAGAACTTATGTAAAAGGGCAATATAATAATAAAACCTTGTTTTATGATTTTCTAAGTTAAGTATAAGTTGTAATACATCACCTTTACTTCACTCTGCTTCATCTCTTAAATCGTTGAGGACAGGAAAGGTAAATTTTGTCGGTGTGCAAAACTCTATGGTTAGGGTTTCACACATGCTGGACAGCTTAACCGTACAGGGTAGTTATGTCAAGCTAACTGGCGCTAAGCTGAGCTTTGATCAAGCCTTGTTTGTATGATTTAATAGAATAATTACAATAGGCCTCGACTGCTAATTGAGTTGTCGAGTATGTTGAATGTTTATTGGAGAAGGTTCATTGACAGAGTTTAATTACAAAATTTTCGTATATTAAAATAATGCTTTAAAAATCTCAAGTTTCTAGAAAAAAAAATTTGCCAGTGTCACGAATGTCCTGTTATAAACTAATCTACAATACTTATTGGACTGGACACATAATAATATATACTAGACACAATACGAAAAAAAATGAAATCATCACTCTACATCTATTTAATTTTACCATAGCCATAGCGAGCGATTTAATAATTTGCCTTTTAATAAAATTACATTTACACTCACCACAGAAAAGTTTTGCCAGGATAATCCAAGGTATCAATCCAATAAACATCCTTAATTACAAATACGTTGTAATTTTTTTAAATAACTTCTGTACCTTTTTTTCAACAAAATTGCCAAAAGCCAATGAAGCCAGAACTAATAACATTAAAAAAAAACTTTATTGACACGACAATTCTAATTTTAAATTTTATATTTACTCAAGTAGTCGTATTAATCCAGTTTCAGGTTTTTTTAGCAGGACCTTGAATGGATGATATTTTATATTAAGTATTTAAAAAAAATTAAGTGATAATTAATTTCCGAACTGAAAAATTCGGCGTTTCGCTTCAGTCAAGGGCTATATTTATTGTGTGTTAAACTCGATTTTTTATTTATATTTGTCACTGATTAGACCCTGTTAGTCTTCTATTTTTCTCTTTTTCATAGCTTTAGTTTTTAACTAGTTTTTTTAAATATTGCTATCATAGGATTTTGGTATGTAAACATTATTGCATATGTCAAGAACACACTTATCCATTAATAACAAAGCTTAATAAAATCAGTAAACGATGTAACAAAGAAATATAAAACTCTCTTAAAGAAAGACAAATTACGTGACTTCATAAAAAGCTGTTCCCTAGTAAACCTAGCTGAACACTGAATGGTTTTCGGACGTGATTAATGAGTGTATCAATAGAGATCGAGGCTGAGTGGCCTCTCACCATGATGTATTGCTCCCTAGTTACTTAAATCGTTATAATCTCGATAGAAAACGTTTTGACTTGTTAAGCTTGATTTATTGCAAGAGTAGAGCTTCACGCAACTTCACCTGCTACCGGTTGCCGGTTAGTATTTATATTTTTTAATCAAACTACTGCTGGCCAGAAACAAGAAGTTCTATTTGGTAATATTTATTTCAGTTAGTGTTTTTGACGCGAGAGCTAGCAGTAGTAGGTACATGATCCAAAAAGGAGTGCGGAGGTGCTCTATATTCACCCTTTTCACGCAATCATTAGGACTAAACATGCTGGAGGGGCCTGCCTATTCTCCACGTCAACACGCACGGCTGCCATGTTGCCGGGGAAAATAGACTCCTGCCTAAGAGCCTGCACCTACCAGAGATGTGGCACTTAGTTTTAATGACCCTGACCTAAAGTGATAGAAGGAAGACAGGGGTGATTTTAATGGGTAAGTCTCTTCGAGACCCATAGTGTCTCACTCTTAATAATCTTATAGCTTATATTATAAGCTTTATATAGTGATTCGAGATCCACATTACAGACTGTAGTCAACTAGAGAAGTACACACCAGCTTTCCGTCGCGGATAGGCAAAACCACTTAGAATCCCGGGCAAGAGGTATGGGAGTACATCTACACTGCGTACCAAAGACTCCCCTACACTCCGTCTTCGAATGCCCACTTTTCGCCCGTGCACGATATAATCTGGAGAGTACCCTTCGAGTACGTGTTACGAGAGAGGGAACAGGCGAATTAATGGGCAAAAAGTGTAGAGAAGATTTTTTAGAGTTCGCGGTCAAAATTGGTCAAACGAACAGAGAGTAATTGACGCTACTAACATTTATAAAATATGTTATTTTAGCGTCTAAATAACTAGAAATAAAAGCATATAACTAATAGAAAAATAAATTAATAAGTAGATATGAAAGAATGTAAAGTAATGTACTAATGTAAAGTAACAAATAAATAGTAGAGTGTAGTAATCCCTCGTTAATACGAACTCTAGGAAGTTAAGACGTATATATACATAGACATAATAAAATGTTTTAAAAGTAAGGTATAATTAACGTAAAAGCAATAGGTAATATATTTGTAATAGATATATTATTGCTGAAAGATATATAAATAGCATAGTAATGTATTAGTCTATAAGCTTATAAACAAAGAAAAAAATATAAAAAAGAATAAAGATAAATAAAGGAAAGAAAAGAACTCCACATCCCTTACCTAGTTTAAGCTAAAATACGAGAAGAAAACAAAAGAGAGGAAAAGGATGACATATTTCTTGTCATGTGAAAGAGGAAGTGTTAAATATATAAAAATTATCTTATTATGCAATTGAGGTGCACATAAAGCAATTGCACTTCGCAATGAAACAGTGCAGTACCATAATATAAGATTTTAAGTACTACATCTAGCTCCTCTATTTACCTGTCACAGATAAAGGTTTGTTTACAATTATAGGCAGATAGATAACACTTTATACATCAGTAAAAAAATAAACTTACAGACTAAAACTATATGTAATCAGGTACAAAGGGCGGTCTAATATAATGTATATAATTATGTGGGTGTTTGATATTGAATTGCTCTGATACATAATTATCTATGTATCAGAGCAAAACCGGAATGAGATCATAAGGGTTCTATTTTACGTTTGGATGTTGGTATAAATTGAATATATTTTTGAAAGTAATACACAATAATAATATCCGAGACACGAAACATGCACAGGTTAAAAAATGAACCTACTTCGTAAAATATTATTTCTACTCTATGTACATTACTTTTTTTATCTACAGACTCGAAGTTCATACCTGTATTAATCTGCTTATAATATGATTAATCCTTATATTCATGCTTATTTATACCCGCTAGTTTATTTGTACACGAGTTTTACATTTTTTGTTATGTTTGCTGCTAGTAACATTTTCACTTAAGTATGTTAGTAGTTTGGTTGTCTATTGTTTGCCCCAAAATATGAGCAATAATACTCATATGCCCGAATTTTACTTGACCAAAATTTTACTTGCCCGAATTTTTTGTTTACCATAAAAGTTATGTGACATTGTCTTGTTTGCCCGTACATCAGATTCCATAATGACACGAGTGCCATACGTATGTTATCCATTTTATTAATTAGATAACATACGTATGGCACTTTTCAAGCTTTTCTTGATTAGCAAATACAGCAAGCTATTCATTTGTTCTTATTTCTAATACCTACTTATCAATATAAATCGATCCAAGTCACTTCCGTAGAAAATTAACCTAACGCCTTTGTCCTAAAAAATGATTGGCTTTCTAGCACTGCGCCGGCCGCTGCTGCGGCACGTTCGCTTCGCTCGCTCGTCTCGTGCGTTGTTTTTCATGTTCTAACCTTTTTTTTTAACATGGGGAAATGCATTACCGCACCATCAGCCGCACCGGGGAAGTCGCGGCCGGTGTGTGGGGCACCCCCGACGCCGGTTAATCAATACGACCGGCACCTCCATGGGAGCCTCCTACCGCCTGGGTGCCGGGTCGCGGTATTTAAACCGGAGGTATTGTCCGCTTCCCGGCGGCGGTGGGCTCTCCTGTGTGAGCCGGGGAGGTGAGCTTCGCCGGCTCTGAGAGGGTCGCTTCATGTTCTAGCCTAACCTAACCTAACCAAACCTAAACCTATTGATCGTTTAGTTTAAACCGATTTTATGATTTTTTTCTAGAAGCAAATTCGATGGCAAATGATGTTATGGCATATAATAATTACGCCTCACATTAAATATAAAATTATGAGAAATAATATTATGTCTGTTGACCGGTATAGCAGATGAAATTGTGGTAAATGAAATTCTGGCAAGTGGGTGTAGCCGTAGTAGTTTACATTGTAGAACTTCGGAGAACCGCCTTTCATCCGTATTTTGATCGCTTCATTGTGCACTCGTGGCTACAATTATAAAGCAGTCGAAAGCTTTAGAAGTTTTCAATAGCTTGACATCGATACGACTAAAAGCCACTAAACTCTGAATAGCCTCATATAGCCTTTATACTATAATGTTTCTTGTAGTGTAATCTTACAAAATTTATGATTTATCAATAAGCGTATCAATGAAGAAATCTCTTCTTCGGACAATCCGCATCCACCGCTAGACGTAGGCCTCCCCAAGTTTCAGCTTCCATTTAGTCCGAACTGGTGCCCAGGTCGTTAGTCCACTAGACTGAGGGTGCCCTAGGGTAGCACCATTAGTGTTAGCAATGTCCATAGGCGATGATAACTGCTTTCCATCAGATGGGCGGTCTGCTTGTCTACTGAACTCATGCAAGAAAAAATATCATATTCAAATAAGAAAATAGTATACTAAATAGCGTAAATCTAAATTGTATTATATACAGTAGTATATAATACAATTTAGATTTACGCTGCGGGAAAGTTATGAAACATATAATAAGTTTATAATAAAAATTCAAATGGATTCTGTTCAAGTTTTTTAATTCCATTATAAAAAATATATGTTATTTTCATTTATTTTATTTTATACTTTAAGTCGTGTGGTGTAAAACCATCTGCACTGCGACATTATGCTGTAAGATTTTATGTTATTGTTTCAGACGCTGCTATTGTACGTTGGAGAATTTAAGAACTTTTAAGCACTTTTCAACCGGAAAATGCATATTTCAAGCATACGTGCACTTTCAACTTGTTTTCGAATGTTTAATAGTCGTAGATTTTTTGCCAACATTTTTAACATCACATGCCACAAATATCTTGATAGTTAATTATACCTCTATAAGCCCAATATATTTTAATAAAATCAATAAAACAAGTATTGGCATGGAACGTTTTTCTAACTTGTATCATAATGTTAAGATCCAATTAACATTTCTCGGGTAAAAGTTATCTATTAGATATTAAATTACAAAAGTGAAACAATTCGTCTTTCTAATATTACAAATGAGACAATAGATCTGTTTGACTGTCTCGTTTTGATGTGTTCTCTAAAAATTTAAATTTTATAAGAGAGTTTTTAATATAAAAAGTGTGTGAGTGTGTGCAGTTCACAGGCTATAGAAGTGAAACAAAGTGTGACAAGGGGTGAGAGGGATTCTAAATTTCATGATGTCACATTTCATATATTATATGATTATAATATATTTAAGCTTTAAAACACGAAATTTGAAAAACTTGAAAACGTTTCCCACTATCTATATGAGCATACTGTATAAATTTTTAAATATAATGTATTCTATCTCATTCTCCCGCAGGCTTAGTCGTATAGATTTATGTGTTTATCTCTTTATAGCGTCGCTTTTTCGTTTCATCGAATTTCAAATCACAACCATTCTAAAGAAGTTTCACATCAAAAAAATTGAATCGAAACGAATAACTTTGTATCTTTTAAAATCCATTGTAGAATAATAGGAAAAAGGTTATGCGTTTCGAAACAATTATTTTGTGAAGGTTTAAAAACTCTTTTCTAAAATTTCAATTTTCAAGATAGCATATTATCGAAGCAAACAGGCGATATATAGTTTCAGTACTGGAAATGGACATTGATTATATTTATCCCGGAAAATAAGATTTGCGGAATAGGTCGAATTTTTCCGGGAGCCAATAGCGTCTAGATAAAATTTAATTGAAGATAACCTGTATGAATGTTTGCTCTTAAAATACCTAGTGTGGCGACCGAGGGTAGAACGTTCTGACAGCATGAGCCGGTCTCAAGACTTTCTAAACAGGTATAAGATTCTGGAAGGAAAAGACAAGGACATATACATTTTAGAAAGGTATAGATGATGAATAAAATAATAACGAAATAAAAATCGAAATTTTAGAATAGAAGGTTCAAGAAAGAAAAGACAGATAGATAGATGTTTAAAAGGGGATAGACGTTAAATAAAAGAATAACGAAAAAAAGATCGAAATTATGGGTTCCAGAAGATTCGTCCAGATATAAGCAGCGTAAAACGTGCCTACAGAGTTCTGTTGAAGACAGCAAAGCGACAAGTGCAATACGAGAGAGTTGGAAGAAGAGTTAAGTAGAAGACAGTGACGAATTTAGCGGGAAGTTTAGTGAAAAGTTTAGTGGGCATAGCGTAGTGGGTTTAGCGTAGTTTAAGAGGAGATCTAGAAGCAGAGCGCTGCACTGCAGTAGCAGGAGGTGGTCTACGCAATATCAGTGACTGTATTGTGAGTGAGACATCTCATCGTTGGGGCAGAGCGTCGTTAGTTGTGCATGAAGGGTCAGTTAAAGAATCAGTTGAAAAAACTGGTGTTTATTTCCAATCCAAGTACGTACCCCGCTCGCACATAACGATAGTATGCATCTATTTAATGCGGAAAATGTTATAGCTTCCGCTGGATACAGGTCCGAACTATCCGCAGGTGAAGTGGTGGGGAAACCCTAGTTTTTATACATTTCGCGGTTTCACTACATCCTTGTACAGCGGGCAATAGAATGTCTTCCTGACAAATTTGATCCACATTGACTCGGTAGTTCTTAAGGAAAATGACTGTAACATACAGGGATAATCAGCCAGATGGACAGAAAAGCATGGCAATGGCTTAAGTTCCCATTTTTGTCAAAATGGCTACGAAATCCCGAAGAAATACTTAAATTTAATCAATAGATTTAAAAATCCATGATTGTCAAATATTCCAAATCTCACTGTGGTACAAATTGCTGCTTGCATAACATCAAAGGGCTCTTTGCTAATCTTATAAAAGCCAGAAAACCTCTTGTTATAGGCATGAGTAACTTCAATTCTTATACCATTATCGTTTGATGAATAGACTTAGGTAAAAAAGGACCGAAGTATTTGTTAGCAAGTATTTAACTTAAAGAGATCAATCTGACCTGAATTTTGGACAGGTACTTGAGAGAAATAGCTGTGATATACCTATCGTTTTGTGAAAGAAATTTTCTATTAATAGACTCGTTCAACTACTTGGCTGGGATCTTTCCGCTATTAAAGGGAAGGACAGTAACACTTGTGATCCTAGTTTAAGGCGGATAGTGCGGGCCTAATCACAATATTTTCCTTCATCGTAAACACGTGGTAATTGTAACTTCATGCATATTAGATCAGAATATGTCGGAGTGTGGCGTACTTTCCGGCCAGGCTTCGAAATTACGTCATTTGAAAACAGAGCTTGATACAGGTTACTCGCTATGCTCCCTCTGCCTTACTACAACTATGCATTTTGGACAATTGTTTTGGCGAGCTGTATACGAGTTACTAGTGTGTATATAGAATAGAATAGAAAAAACTTTATTGTTCACCACATACACATAAAATAAACAATTTACAGTAGTCACATTAAACATTAAAAGTAGGAGCAATGGGCGGTCTTATCGCTTTAGAGCGATCTCTTCCAGGCAACCCGGGCTATGGATTTTATGAATAGGAGATTCGCAAGTGTATGACGGTGGTGTGCAAATTAAATACATATATAATATACGAAAACATGAAAGTTAAAATCAAAATAGATACTTAACCATAGAATTACCGCGACGAAGTCGCATAAATAGCTTGATTGTTATAACACAAAAATTTTGGTCTAAATTTTCGCTTCTACATTTTAATATTCCACAAGAATTTCGTCTTCGCCACATGTCATGTTCATTTTCTAATAATTTCATGGCACAATACACAATATTTATTGATTATACAAAATCCAATCAAAAACTGAGGCATGTTTTATTTGAAAATAGAGACTGCGAAATTGTTATTGAACAAAAACTTTTAATTTCCTGCCCGCTGTAGCTTTATATCAAAGAGTGCGTATTTTTGGATTTATACAATTATTTTCTTTGTGACCTTAAATTTCTACACAAATCTGATTAAGGTAGCGTTTGAAGATAAATTCTATTCTAAGTTTGAAATGTTTTCTTAACGAAATTCAAGCGTACAAATTGCCACTAAAGTTTTCTGCAGATTGCAATCCGTTGTAGAAAGCTGCTTAAAATAGTATCTTATGTAATATTCCATGACTTATTGCTGTAACTGAAACAATAACGTTCAAACAGAAAAGCATATTCAAAATATTCGGTGTTAGAATAAAGTACTAAATAACCACACAACAAAATCTAGAAGCACGAAATGTTGTTTGTTTTGCAACAAAAGGAATCACTCCGTAAAATTTGAAACACGTTTAAAATTTTGTAACAAGTCGATAGAGTTTGGTACGTTCTACGAGTTTGTGGGGAAACAATCTGTGACTGAGTGAGTTGGAACTTTGAAGCTTTGAAGTTTGTAAGTTGTTCAACAGGAAGCTAGGCTTCGAGTGACATTGGCATGGGAATGTAAAGAAAATTATTTGATTCCACGGTATGTTTGTCAGATCGTATCACTTTTATTTCCAATTATACTAGTTAGAGTATTTTTTCAAAGAGTTATATAATTCTAACATGCTGGAATATTGGACAAACAAATTTATGAATAACGTTATATAAGCTTTTAATTTATCTTAGAAAATAAACTTTAACTAAAAAAAATAATAATATCGGTGTTTAGTCTCATATAAAGTACTGTAATACTCACCACGACGTAGACGAACGCTGGTAAGTTCAGTGGGTAGGTTCACGGCGTGCATTTCTCACCTCATCCGGGCTCTGAGGAGAAGCACAAAAATATTCTTTCCGGCGTTAAGAAAAAAATCTAGGTGTTACTGCCTACACAACCTCAGCTTCAGGAGGAAAAATATGCATTACTTTTGATAAAAATAATTACTTGAATTTTTTCCTTTTTTCCATATCAAATATAGCAAAAATAAATTGAAATAATAATCCAAATAATCGGCAGACTAACACACATATTGTATATCCCTAAATTAAGAAATTTACTCTTGTGTTATGGCTAATATATCACGGACTACTCTGAGGCCGATCCCAGATACCCAGACCATAGTAAATAACAGAGTAAATCCATTTCCGAAATTTACCTTACCAGGAATCGAACCCGGAGCCTCTACGTTGCAGCGAGGTAAGCCGTCAAAGGATTAGCCCGCTCAACCACAGAGGCGGTCACAAATAGTAGATACATCGTGCAAAAAATAATAAAAGCAACGACAGCATACAAACACACTGCAGCAACAAAAGTGAAACGTGTCACAGAAGTTGTACACCGACTTATTTCCAACAGAGAGAGCCTATTCACTATGAAAAACGAAAACCCAGTCAGTCGTGAGCTGATATGTGCGGATGAAGTCTACTTTATGGATCTCGTCACTTCCTGTATCCGTGCTCCATTTAGATCAATAACAGAGAGAACTAAACCTCGGTTGTTTTGTACAAGTTTACTTGCTCAAAATTTTCATTACAAAAGGAGAAATATACTAATAATAAGAGTCATTTAGCCAAAAATTAGTCTGAAAAACTAATAAATCCTACATGACCTGAGAGCCTAGAGCGGCTGCTCTTAGAGAATCGTTTATAGCCACTTCCTATATCTTAGGCATCCACGCCCCAAAATCAAAGGGTACGGGTTTGAAAGCAACATAACTTACGCAGTTTTCTGATCTAATGTGCATATTGTTACAATAGTCAGTTGCTAACGATGAAGAAAACATTGTTATGAAACCTGTATATCGAGATAATCGATGCGTCTAACTCACCCATTCACCTTATACAATCGTGACAGGTATACTCTCCGTTTCCCTGTGAATTGGAGACCCGAGCCCAGCAGTGGGACGTTTATGGGTTGTTGTTATTATTATATTATACTTACAAAATATGTATAGTGTATACACTAAATAATAGGTCCATTACACTAAATCAACAAACAACTTGCATCAATTCAGGCAAGTAATTCAAACGCAGTAAAATAATATGTTTACATACATCTGTTCGTGTTAGCGTAGCTTTTTTTTAATATCGGTTCGATATCTCACATATTGCTTGATGATAGAAAATCCTTTCATTTACTTGACGTAAAATGTTTCGTATAAATGAATTGTCACATCACCAAATAACAAAAAATAAGTATACAGTTCGAACATAAAATAAGAAACGCAACACAAATTGGATTGGATTTATTACTTTGCAGTAAATTTCACTTATTTTAAATCCTGACTTCTTTTTGAATTATGTAGGTTTTTTTGAGATCAGAACCTCTGGGTTATTGCAGTTGTTAGAAAACGTTATTCAATATTTCCTCAGTTCTTACTATTTTAATTTTACTCTTTATTAGGTAAGGGGATTTACTTTATTCTTTTATGGCTGTTTCATATATCTCACTGACCGTTTATTTGCCTTACTATCGGTTAGACATAATATCCATTGAACCGGCTTATAATAACATTCAAATACCATGGTGTAATAATACAGATACAGACATTTGCCAGGTGGTAGGGCATTTGCCCGACTGGATGGCTACCACACCTGGTCTAAAGTATGTCGCCATAACAATCTTGAGTTGTGTTCCGGCCGGCATTAGTGACCGGGTTCCAGTCTCCCTTAAGAGAGCAGCAGCGCATTTGTAGCATCGTTGGTGTTGCAAATGTCCATAGGCGATGGTAACCGCTTTCCATCAAGTGGGCCGTCTGCCTGTCTGCTGAACTCAAGCAATAAAAAAAGCAATGTTTTTTTTTCAAAACCAGCCGATTCGAATCCTGACTAGGGTAAATGATTTTTCAAAAATCTGACGATAACCACTTTACTTTTCATCAAAATCGGCTCCAAAACTCCTTTGAGAACTTTTTGTTTCATTCAATTCATTCTGTATACATACATTGAGTAATTGTTGAATTATAGAGTATTTTCAATATTTTTTTATTATAGTTCCGTAGCCAAATAATGAAAACTCAGGCCTTTTTCCACCTTTACGAACCCCTTCATATTTAATTGCCTACTACTCACTTTATAGGTTTATTTAAAATATTAAATACTTTAATTTGGTAGAGAAAACAATAATAAAACTAGAGTATATTAAAAAAGCTTAATAAAATATCCGTTAAACCAGTCAAGTTTATTGAGATTAAAAATGAATATTTAAATTTTATTTGCGTTTTCGAACCAATTTACCATCGTCATTGTGAAACTTGATTGCTTTTAATACAGTGGCTTAATAAGCTTATCTTGAAATGAAAATGTATGTATAATATTTTTTAATTTGCTCTGAACCATAAAAGTATACAAAAAATAAAATGAAAAAAGCTCTGTAAATATATCGGACAAGTGCGAGCCACTCTATAAATTCTAAATTCCGTAGAAGTTTCGTCATTTGTCTACGAAACTATAAAAAACGCATAATAGAAATTACACTATATTAAGTACAAATCAATTTGTGTTATAAGTGTTTTTAAGCTCTATCATCGTTTTTGTTTTTCAGAATTTTTCACTTCATTAATCATAAGTTGAAAAGTGTTTAAAAAAAATTCACTACTTTGGAAGTAATTTTTTTAAAATATGAACTACAGTCCTCACCACGAAAGAAGCCCCACAGACGCGGCGTTGGAATCATTTGCTAATCCATAAGTCAATGTAGGTAATTACTGAATAATAAATACAAAATATTCCATTCCTAAAGTTGCAAATTTAATTCTCGGTTACTTTGCGAACAAAATTCTATCAAATAGCGGAGCTGTCCCTTTTAGTTCCTTTACTTTCCTTGGGACCATTTTCGTGGCGCGGACTCTAACATGCACATTGAAAAAAATTACTCAACCCTCACATGTATGGCGGCCACCATATTTTTCTTCGCAATTTTATTATAGCGGTATATAGCTTCGCGTAGATTACATGTTCCTGTTAAAAGCCATTCATATGCCATATACGGAAGGACTCGAGGATTTCGTAAGGACTCCATTTTTACGAAAATGGCTTTGAACCTAAAAATGTACAATATTAGTTAAAAACGAACAGTAAGTAGTTGTACGATATTACCTTTTTAAGCCCGAATTATATTGTTTGTGATGAAAATCTTTTAGTGAAATGTGTTTTGTGTGCCTCGTTTAGCGTCAGTCAAAGACCTGCATTTTCCCTGAGGCTTTTGTGACAAGGGTCCGGCATTTGCCTGGTAGCCATTTACTTGAAGGTTATTTTGAAACTTGAATATTCATGAATGCTTAACACTAGTCATTCACAAATCGTGTCGAGTCATATTCAAAAGAAGAAGTAAAAGACTCTAATAGTCAGCGTGTTGTGGTTGCATGATTGCAACTTAGCCTCTTTGATGTCAATAGACTGTATCAGCGTTATCGGAAGACTGGTATGTTTACTCGCCGTCCAAGATCTGTTAGATATCGTGTCACGTCTGAGCAAGATGACCGGTATATAGTGTCAATTTCTCTATGAAATCGTCACTTTAACTCTATTCGACTACAGCAGCGGCTCCATGAGGTTCAAACATTGACTGTGAGCGATTTTACCATTAGAAGAAGATTGGCGGAGCGTGGACTGAAACCTCATAAACCTGATGATGGCCTAAAATTGACGGTAGACCACCGAAGAGCGCGTCTTAACTTTGCACGTTAGCACTTATATTACACCTCCAATGGAGCAAAGTTCTTTTTTCTGACGAGATTAAGATCATGGAAGGTAGGTATTTGACAAATCAATAGACTATATACTTTTATCATCATACAAGCCACACACAGCCTCTTTGTTTTTATGGATGTAATGCATAATTTATTTTAATGCTTTATGATGGCATACTTAAACGAGTCATATAGCTTGTTGATTATTATTATCTAAACAGTAATGGAAAAATAATACTTATGGTTGCGGCCGAGTGGCCTGTAATAAGAGACGATAAAACAATCCACAGCCAGGTAGGGCCCAACTTAATGACTACAACCCTGATTTTGAGTATGCCGCCACAACAATCTTGAGATGTATTTCTGAATCAGTGGATAAGCTTCAGTTCTCCTTCAAGGTCAACAGCACATGGCTAGCACATTTGGTGTAGCAAATGTTTATAGAAGACGGTAACCAGTTTTCAGCAAGTAGATCGTAGGTAGATGTATGTCTATGTAAGTATATATTTTTATATAAAAATAATATATGTATAATTATTATTTCATTATTATATTAGTATTTATTTCAACTGCGTGCCAACGCTATCTATGAAATTAGATCTTGTCCATCCAAAGGTTGCCTGGAAATGGTTGCTTTAAGCAATAAGGCCGCCCATTGTACTACCTTTTAGTATTTACGTTTGTTGTGTCTTTTTTCTCTGTAATGTTGGTGTACAATAAAGAGTATTGTATTGTATTGTTAGCCAGTCGGCTGTGCTCTAGCAATAAAAAATCAAGGTTATAATAAGTACTTTTTAGATTTATAGACTATTTTCTCATTATACACTAAAGTATAAAAAAATTCAAAAGAAATAGAAACATAGATAGTGCAATAGACGGACTTAAAGTTAAGAAACGCTTTGAAACAATCCTTTTTACGTGGGTATATTTTTTTTAGAATTTATTATTAGATATGACAAATACGTACCTAAAGCGTAATTCAAACCTGTAGTGGACTGATAAAATCTATTATACGTAACATAAACCCCCAACAACTGTTAGTAAGAACCTTAATTTTTGTAACCAACTGGCATATAACTCAACCTGACACATCAATAATAAAAACCTTTCGAGCATGAATATACGACAAGGGTCCAAGCTATTTCCACAACACCTTAACATTGTATTGAAGAAATGCGTTCATAACACGAAAAATATATTTTCCATCTCGAGTCGGTTTTTTCCATATCCGTGTTTATGGTGCTATTTCACGATTTGTTTTGAAGCGTTTTTTTTCTTGAAACTAAATATATATTAGAATAGTCTATATAAAGTTTTTGTCTGGTAATAAGGGTTTCAAAATGGCAACAAATGTTCAATATTTTATATGACTACAACACCCTAAAATGTGTATAAAAAAACATACCTATCCTGACAGACATTTTTCGCTTCATCGACTTTCATTAATCTCTTCATACATACACGCTTAATGAAAGTGCTTTTCACATGACCTATCTTCAATTTAAACTTGGTGTGTACGTCGTGGTCGACCGGACCGGCACCGATTCTACTGGCATATACTTGTTTTGCTATTCTGCTTTCGTTCATTCTTTCTACATGTCCAAACTACCTTAACATTCCATTTTCAACTCGTGTCACTATATCCTCTTTCAATCCACAACGTTCCCTTATCACACTATTTCTTATTATATCACTTACATTAACCTTACAATATACTCCTCAAAGCTCTCATTTCAACTACGTTTATCCTACTTTCGTGCTTCTTCTACCATACTCAACTTCCACTGCCATACATTAGCATTGCAACTAACACTCCTTGATGGACAATCAGGCGTGCGCTTACAGATATCTTCCGGCTGTTAAGAGTTAAGCGCTTCATTCACTGTATTACCTGCTATTACTCTCCTTTCAATATCACTCTTATGCTTTCCGTCTCATGTAAAGATACAACCACCTATATTGTTTAAATAAATTTTCTAGGAAATTATTACTAACATAATATCAGCTCATAAATATCCCACTACTGGGTTCGGACCTTTCAATACCTAGAGGAACAGACGGTAGTGGCTATCTGGATATAGAGTTTTCATCACTATTATATATTTTTGCTTCACCGTCAGCACGTGGTAATTTTAATAGTATGCACAATGCTTATTGGGCCATAAAAATGGAATACCTGATAAGAAAACCAATAAAGACTTTTTTTAATATACAAAACGTCACATAAATCCTTTTTGTTTTTCTAAGAAATATCTATATATTCATAATTATTATAATCATTTAAACAGCTTAATGATTTTCGTTTAAACGGTAATTAATTATGACATAAATTAATATCATATTTTGAAAATAAGTTGATAGCAAGGTATTTATTATAAACATTTTATTTAAACCGATTTTAAGGATAACTAAAAATCAAAAATAAAAAATTCCTATCTTGAAGTCGGTGCGAAGTAAAACAATAAAATTACAATATTTTCCATGGAAATAGAATACTAAATATATTTTGCAAATTTGTTGTTTTTTATGTGGTACTTGGCACCGAGTTCAAGATGTTATAGAAAATATTAACTTTTTGCTTTTTAGTAACTCCTGACGTCAGTTGCTTTTTGTTAATCAAATTTTAATTTCCACTTTTTTGTTACGCATATGGTATCCAATAACAATGTAATTTATATGAAAATATCTTTAAGCTGTACTGAATGCGAAACAAAACGAATGATCAAAATCGGTTCAGAAACAAAAAACATATGGCTGAATATACATAAAAAAATATTTACACAACGAATTGAGAACCTTCTCCTTTTTGAAACCGGTTAAAAAAGTAAGTGATAAATGCTTTGAGCCTGGATTTAAATTCATGTCATTGGAAAAAGATGTGGCTATATTTTTATATAATGGTCCAAGATCCCAGTCACCCCAGACTTACGTGATTTTAGGAAAGATGAAATTTTTAGGATTCGTAGTTTAACATAAACTTAGAAAGGAATGGATACTCGCTAAGCTGAAAGCGAGGCCGTTTTTCAAGTCTCGCGCTTCCTCACACAGCGGAACTCTTAACGAGTCTGGGAAGATGTTGGGCCGTCAGATTTGTCTGGCTCATTGGAAAATATTTAAAAATATTATACTTGATAATATATATAAAACTCAGCCTTCCTAAAATGACGTAAGATCCCACATTTTTTTTAAAGTGTCTTTCAAAAGTTATGGCCCACAGGAAGAGTTTGGCAACTGTATATCTTTGTTTATAATAATATCATATGACATATGTAGAAGCTAGCCTTGCTACTTTGACGTAAGTTACCATGGTTTTTTTCCACCTTTGATGCCTGCTACCTGTTAATTACTTTCTAAGTTTATGTTAAACTATCGATCCTAAAACCATCTTTCCTAAAATCACGTAAGTCTGGAGTGACTGGGATCTCACTCCATAAGTATAACTATCGATATCTAATTTAATGACCTTATTCTCCTTTTATAATATTCCTTTACTACCTATCATGAATTATGAAATACAACTTTCAAAGAGATGTAAAAGAACGACTCTGCAAACAGAATTCAAAGAGACAGGCGTCGGGTATTTGAGAACACATCCGGGTAATGAATATGTCAGTGCATGTATTTCATACTTCATACGTTTGAGGAAAATAAGAATATATTATTCACATATATAAATTACTTTGACATAGTTTAATTGGCGCTTTTATGTATGATACTTTTGCATGTAGATTTCAATACATAAAATTTTGCTTAAAGCAGTTACGAAGACGGAATATTTGGCTAAGTGTATGTATTAGTTCTTGCAAAACCTGTAAACACAACAAACGTTCTAAACAGCGTTTAATCTAAAATACTCATATCTCCAAAACTACTCCACGGAGCTTGCTCAAATAAATTTTCTGGATTTTTTCCAGAATTGTTTACTCTAACTTTCTTTCTTTAAAACTATTTCTAAATTACCTATATACAATTAGTTGTGTTATATTATCTTTACTTATCGAGTAAAATATAATATGTTATAAGTGTATTAATATGATTAACTAAGAATATTCTATAAGTTAGGTTGCCTGGAAGAGATCGCTAAACAATAAGGCCGCTTATTATTTAACCTAAAAATATTGTAACTGATTTATTGTATGTTATTTTGGTGCACATTAAAATGTTATCTACCTATCTTTCAAAACAATATGAAATCTTGGCGTGAAATGAAGTGAACAAATTAATCTTATCATAATCATATTTCGGACGAATCGTCTCGTTTCGTACGGTGAGTTGCGGTGGCCTATCTTTCCCTGTCCCCCTATTTTCAATTTTTTTATCTTCCCTCCTTTTATTTGATGACGCAGGGGAATGTCTTTTCTTGAGACGCTTAACCCTCCGGCCTAGGGATAAGGCTTTAAACTAACGGATGTGTGGGACTCTTGATCAGCCCATGCCCACCATGACCTCCGAGCGGAGGGACGGGGGATATCGGCCGTCAAACTACCCACAAAACCTAAACTGCGCTTCTCTCCTATGCCTATTTTATGGGGTTCCACAGAAACTAAACCATAGGTATTACGTCTTACACCCCGACGCTTGGCTACCTCACTTCTTCAAATTCAAATTCAAATTTTTTATTCATAATAAGTTCCACTGGAGAAGACGTTCTAAAGGTCAATACCTATAAGTTAAAATTTAATTTTACTTCCTAGTCTATATACACCGCTTTGCAACGTGTTATTGCTGTTAAGGAGAAGAAGCGGCAAGAAACTCCCCAACAACACGTTTAGGTAAAAATTGACTAACTTAATCTTTTCTTTTTTTTTAAATAAATTTTATACAGGAATGTGTTACACAATCACTTTTCGAAGAATTAATGGAGTTGTAGCTAACAGTGGATACTCAGTAAGACAGACACAATAAAAGGAAATATTTTTTTATTATAGTTATAATAATAACATGACGACTTTGGGTACCCCGGGGAAGGATACCCTCTTCACCAGCAGGTGGGCAAGTCCATGGGATCCCCCACTGGTCCGCGCGGCCCCCTGTGATGGATTACGGGAGGAGCTGCGCGTAACGGCACCTACGACCTCTAGGCCGCCTTTTGCAGATGGGGACCGCGTAGGCGCTCTCCTCCTCTCTTTTTCGGCCACCTGCTTTTGGGTCATAACCGACTCGCAGAAGGAGGCCGTGGCCTGCCACCCTTTTGTTGGAGAACATGGCCCGACGACGCTCCGCAGAGAAACCACCGGAGTAATCTCCATTTTCAATTGGAACCTTTGAGGCCACGAGGCGCAATATCACATCTTCCCTCCTATGTTATCCCCTGTATCCCATGCTAAAGGCTGGCAACACACCAGTATTGCCCTTGGTGTTGCAAACTTTCATACGCGATAATAACCATATTGTATCAGGTGGGCAGTCTGCTTATTTGCCCGCATCAAATAAGAGAAAAAATACCTCAACTTTTCAGAAGATTAACGATTCAGGAAATATGAATACATAAAGTCCAAATTCCATACGAACGAAGTAGCAGATACAAAAAGTATAATATACAGTAAAGTTCTCATTTTAAAATACAAATGTAAAAATCGTTCCGCCAAATACTTTTATTTGAAATTACCAGACGGTATGTTGGGTCAGTTAACTTCGCCTTAGGGCATCTAACAAACTGCGCCCGTTTACAGTTTTCCTTTTGTCAAACAGATGTTAAACTGAACTGCAATGAACTTTTTCCACATCAGAGGTGTTGCAGGTAATTACTTTGGCAAAAGACAAACTTTTCTGACGAATGACTCTAGGGCGTTTTTTAAAACCTCTGAGTAGGATTTATTAATTTAAAACTTTACGCTTATACTTTATTTTAAATTGTAAAATTTAAGAAGTGCATTTTGGAACGGGTATAGAGAAGGGTTCTATGATGGACTAACATCCCCAATTATGGTCATTTGATTGCGGAGTCCTAAAAGAACCTATAACAGTAAATATACAAAACCTCCAAGCCACTGTGTAAATTGCATCGGGTTTCATTCGTAGTTGTAGTAGCTTGGTTAGGTAACGTGGTTGTGAATCCTAGCCTGGCAACATAATCACTTCGAAAGTTCTTCTGGCTTAAGGTGCATATCGCTAAAACTATCCTGCAAGGACAGTGAAGGTAAACATTATGATGAAACCTGCATCAAGATAACTAATATGTGTACTTCAAAAATCCACCTTGGTTAAACTTAGTTTACACTCTGTTCCTTTAAAATTAGATATAGATGAACATAAGCTGATATTATTTTCTTTCAACTCAAATCTAAAGTGGGCGATAGACTTGTGGCCAAGTACGCTTACTGATGGCTCGACTACTTTCTTTGCTTCTGAAAGTAAGCGGACTTACTCGCACGTCTATTACCCCCAAATTAAGAAAGTGTTTACTTTTCTTAACATAACGTGCTATCCAAAATTACAAGACCATTGTTTTAATCATTATTACGGTGTCAGGTCAAAACTATTTATATTATTAGTTTTTTTATAATAAATAGGTTCGCTATTGACCACGATCACGCCTAATTTCAGACGATGATGTGGTCGAAAATAGAACACGCTTATCTACGTAATACCCATTCACGCGAGACTTAAAGATACCCGAATTGTACCTACTTTTCAGGAAACACAGACTCTTGTAGTACGTTCCACAGATCTGCTGCACGCAGAATGAACGTGAAGGCAAAACGTTTTTTTCACACTGGTCATGTTTCTACTGTGAAATATCAGATTATCGAATTGTACTAGTGCTTCTGTACATACATTCTCAGACCGTGTACTTTAAGACCAGCTATGTATATGTAGTCTCGAGTATTGCAGCTTTAACAAAAACTCACATTCATCCCGATCAAAACAAACTACATCCACAAATTGGTCTCAATTTTCCCAGTCTCAACAAAATGTTTACCGCTTACTTGCTCTTTGTTTTTGTTCTGTCGCAGCTCCTGACGCATTGACGAGCGCTATCACATCCCCGCTGGGCGTCAGCGTTATCTCCAAGTGCCGAGTACTTTCCCTACAGAGTTATATAAGGAAGCGTCGTTAAAATATGGCGGATAACATAAGGTTTGTTTACAGAGAAATACGTAAGACAAGCTGAATGTAGCTTAATGTTGAATTACTGGTTTTCATACTAAACGGGAACTTGAATGTATGATGCTTTTGCTGTACAGTTTATTATTTTCAAATAAATCTAATTAAAAAAATCTCCAAAAAAGCACAGGAAGAACTAATAAGAAATAAAAATGTTTTATACAAGGTCCATACAAATTACGAGTTAAGAAATTACAAGCTACATCGCCAGATTATTAGTCTAGATTATTCTTTAAGTTAGGTTGCGTGGAAGATATTGCTTTAAGCGATAAGGCCACCTATTTTTTTAACAAGACAATATTGTAAACATGCATTTTTGTAATCGTTTATTTGGTGAGTAATGAAGTGGTATCCATCTATCTAAATTTAGTATGTTAGCAAACGTTTATGACAGTCATAATCTGTAAAATAAATCAACAGATTAAACAAAAAATCATTAAAATTCATATTTTCATGCATACCTTATCTGAACCAATTTTCTACGCCCGCTAAAGATATCTCAACGTTTACACGACCAACAAGGGATGTACGTAAAGCTCTCACCCAGTCGATAAGATGGATGGATACATCATTTCGCAGCGTTGCCTTTGTGTACCAGTTTTATGGGTTAAGAAATATGGGGCTCGTGGTCTCGAGATCATCATTTTGTTACACTACAAAATTTTTGCGTACATTATTTATAACTTGCGAAAAGAAAAAGCAAAAATTCTTTATACAGACTGAAATGTTTTACATGCAGATATCTATCGATTTGAAGTTTTCATGTTCTCATGTTAAATTTAATTTCTATAATATAAAGTTTTTACATTTACGTCAATAATTGGTGATAGTGGTGGCTGCTAGCCGTAGTCATTTCTTGCAGTAAGGAAGTTGAAGAGATACCTATCTTGAAGTTTTAGTGACTTATTCCTCTTGTTCCTCAGACTCAAGAAATAATTGTGAGTTTTATTTACCTTATGATACAATAGAGAATATGCTGTAATTCAAATACGACTCATTTTTTATATGATGTCCTTATTGCTGTATAATTGCATATCTAACGTTATTTTTTTATTTAATTCATTTAATTTATAGATTTCGCAATGCTATTGATCAAACGTACACGTGACATCATTTTTCACTTTGACATTTTCAGACTGTCAACAAAAAGCGCGTTCATCTTGTAGCTCACAAAGCTCAAAAACTCAAGTGGTTCAGATTATGGAGCGTTGATGTCATTAACAACGAAATACACAAATGTCATTGTTTGATGAATGGTTGATTTGAAAATTATTTTATTTTAATTATATAGTTTACCATCATAAAACAATGTAAATAATGATTTAGAAATAGAATGAAAAACATGCATATTCCCTATAGCCTAAGTAGGCCACAGCGTTATCATAACATTGTACGTTGTACAAACACGTACGTCATATTTTTTTATTGTGTTAGTATACCAACAGTGGACAAAATGACGGTTCATCTAAATGAAAGTGGTTACCGTCGCTTATGGACATTTGAAACACCAGAGGTTTTTCCAACGCGCTACCGTTGGATTATTAAAACGTTTAACACCTGAAACGTGTGTTTATCTTAGGTTCTACTGTTTTGATGAATTAGATTAGTCTCACGTAATGTAAATTATTAAAAAAAGTCGTGGTAGGGTAATGGCTAGCGCACACGTCCCAAACTCAAAGGGCGCGGGTTCGATCATGGCCGGAACGCATGCATCACTTAGGCAGTTTTCTGACCTAATAATGTGCATATTGTTACAATTACCATGTGCTAATAACGGTGAAGGAAAACATCGTGATGCAACCTGCACATCGAGATAACCGATGTGTCAAACCTGCTAAGCCGCCTTGGACAAGCATGGCGGGTATACTGTCCGTTCCCCTATAGTGGGAGGCCCGAGCCCAACAGTGGGACATTTATGGGCTGATATTATTAATGTAAATTATATTGGACGTCACTATCGAGCGATTTATAAGTCTGTTCAAAAAGGATTTGAAACCAGTTAAAACGGTCACAAATCAGTCAGCGTGCTCACCAACATTTTTCTAGACTAAAAACTTTACCACGCATGCGTATAAGAGATTTTTAATGACTTATTCGAGTTGCAACATACCTTTTATATTTATTAAACTAAGACATTATAAACTAATACAATAAAGAAAACTTACATGTATTCTACTTATAATCCTTCAAGACTATAAGTAGAATATTAAGACTTGGTCACGGTCTTTTTTTGGTAAGATATTCAGAAGACTAGCTATATTGCCTCGATGGATTGTCATACTGTTCTATTGTCCAAGGTAGACACTAATCTCTGATCACCCCGAGATTTGACGAGTCGTTTTCATAGCTCTTTGTAGAAGTTCATGGCCTCAGGACTTCGCGGTCTAAGCGTCTCAACAGCAAATAGCTCAAATAAATAACTTTCACTGAGGGTTATATAGTATACCAACATCCCTCATATACCACGTTACATTCGAATTTCAGAAACCCCCTGAATGAGAGGCCTAGTTTCTCATTATAATAAATTATTTAAAGAATCATAAATATCTTGAGAAACTAATTTTCTTGACTGTAATAAATAACATTTTCTATTTATACTCGTTACCTAAAAGACGTCTTCTATACGCCAATTCAGGTGTTTCACATATTTTCATACAAAAGGACGTCATCTCATTTTGTGATACATCGTTTGCAGACACGCGAGCAGTGACAATCTTATGGCTGACATTTTGTTAAACTAACAGATGTTATCTACGCATACAATTTTATACAAAGTTATAAATATTATTTTTTCTCACAATGTTTTTGTTTATATTCTATGGCTTTTCACACGACTTTACTCACGTAAGATTTCAATGTATATCTTGCAGTAAACATGTTTTCGTTCAATACGTTTTGAATTGAGAGGTAATCTCTCTTCCTGGTTTTTTCAAAATTAGCGTCGATAAACTTTCGAAGATAAAAAGGAGGATTGGTCATTTTTATGTAATTTTAAATCGTACATCAAAATTACGTAAGTGCATATACCTATAATAAATATTGTTACGTGCGAGCGGAGTTACGCATTTAGGATTGGAAGAAAACACCAGTTTTTAACTAAACGCTTTTATTAACTTACACAGCCGTACGTGATACCTAGCTCTCCACAGGGTCGCCCCTACACGCACAACTAACGACGCACTATTCCGACGACAAGTTGTCTCAGTCACAATACCGTCGCCGATATTGCGTAGACACACCTTCTGCTGCTGCAGTGTTCACCACAGAATTTACCGCGCGTAGCTCGACTCTGGACCTCCTTTTAAACTACGCGAAACTCCTCCTTCACTAAGCTGTCCACTACACTTTTCACTAAATTTACCACTAAACTCGTCACTGTCTTCTATTAAACTCTTCTTCCAACTCTTTCATATCGCACTTGTCACTTCATTGTCTTGAACTGAACTCAACTCTAAACTGCCCGATAGGCGCGCCTTACTCTGTTTATATACCCGAGAGAAACTTCTGGAACTCATAATTTCGTTATTCTTTTATTTACTATATATATCTGTCCCTTTCTAAACATCTATCTATCTGTGTCTTTTCCTTCCCGAACATTATATTCGAGAAATTTCGTTTATACGTCTATCCCTTTCTAAAATATATCCGTCCTTGTCTTTTCCTTCCAGAATTTTCCAGCTTTTTCTAAAAGTTCTTAAACTAACTAGATGGTTCCGCCATCATTAGCCACAATATTTTAAAAAATATTTTCAAATAGCATAAAGAGTCATTTCGTTTGTTACTCGATAGTTTCAGGTTTTTCTCCCGGACCTCTATTTCAACAACCAAAATTCTAGATATTTATGTACCATATTTATCATGTTATTTATATCAGCTATGTTATACTGACAGATATCTGAGGCACAAAAATAATCACATTACCTCTACGTACCGGAACCCTGAAATTCAGGCAGCTAAGCAAAATATCCCGCCAGTTTTGTGGCAAAAATAAAATGGCAAAATTACGACAACTAGTTAAAAATGTAGGGCTCCCTACAGGGACCCTAAAAGTGCAGAATACAAGGTAACATAACGTCAGACAAATAACGACCGACTCACGAACGCTGTGTGAAATTTTTGACTTAAAACTTCGTCCAGATTATAAGGAGCGGTGTTGCAGTGAATATTCAAATAGCTTTTGTGTGATGAGTGGAACTGTTATCTCTAAATACGCTTTGCTGCACTGTTTTAAGTAATATTATTGTCCAGTCTCCATCTATAGTACAGTTTTAGAAAACTAATAATTCCTCTTGATGTGCCTGCGCAGTAAGTAGACACAGCGCACCACAATGTAATGTATGTATAATGTATGCAAGCAACACTCTGCCTTTTGAGCTTGGGAATAAAGTTCAATATAGATTATTTACATGTCGAGAACCGATCTACCTTATCAGCGCAAACGAAAAATGCCGATCGGAATGTGTGAAACTGTAATACAATTGAAGAGTCTCCTATTTATTTCAAATCCAAAATAAATGCCGACATTTAAGTAAAAACTACCTTTTATGATGCTAATGCTTTATCATAAAATAATCGTTTTCGGAGTTTTCTTTTCTCTAAATTTATCAGAAAGCCTATCGAATACGCTCCAAAACGCCTAAACGGATTTAAATGTGAATAAGATTTTGAGGATTATAGTTGCAATTTTATCTTAGGGGCCACCCATAAATTACGTAACACTTCTGATTGTCGATGAATTGTGACTCTATCGGTATGAGCATAACGGAACTGCTGTTTTAATTTAGTAATTTCTTAATGTAAAATTGCAAAATATATGATGTCACACACACGAGGGAAAAGTCTCACGAAAGTGACCAGCTGTGACAAGAGCTGGGTAGGGGTAAAAAAATCATGAAATTCGTGTACAGTAATTTGTGTATGGCCCCTTATGGTCTGTTTAGATATAGTATAGCAGGGGTCAGAAAATATGAATTTGATTATTTCACTTTCCACCTGTAAACAATTATGTTTACAGGTGGAAAGTGTAAAGTCAAAAAGTCAAGGTCAAAGTGAAGTACAAAGTTGATGATTGAAATTATTCAATCATCAACTTTGTACTTCACTTTGACCTTTAAAGGTACATATATCACGGTGGGATGCTGCTCCCAACAACCGCTAGCTATTTTTAAATTTTTGCGCTAAAAGAAACCGCTTTCCGTAAGTGGTCCGTATTTCAAGTGACGCCATCTTTAAATAGCGAATTTTCGCGGGAACAAGGCTTTCAAAACAATACAACTACATATTTTCACAACTGTTAAAGTTATTGTTTAAATGTAATGTATGTCGAAGACCACGGGCCATAAAAATGGCCCGGGCTTTTGGAGGGCTGGCGTGGGAAGGCCAAGACGTAGAGGCCCCTTGACAAATTTAATCTAAATGTGGCGTGACACTGACCGGCGATTATCCCTGTCTAAACCATATACACCCAAGGATAAGCCCCGACCAGTGTAGGACTATTGTGAGAAATGAGAACAGAAAGTACCGGGCTATTGGGGTGAACTGCTAGTAGTACTAAGGGTCTGGGAATATGGGGACTATGGCGTCTGCCCGTCGCAATGTTCGGGGAATATGGAAAGATGGGCAGACGGTGACTCGCCACTCCCTGCATGGGCCACAAAAAATGCCATTGAAGACAGGGGCAACATGGGTGTGAGTGGCTTTATTTAAATTATTATTACACTAGCTGACCCGGCGAACTTCGTATCGCCATATTGTCTGAATTTCTAAAAGACTTTGTTTCATGACACAAAAACAAAATCACCAAAATCACTCCCGGTGATTAGGAGCATTCTAGAACCTGATCTCAGCGCCACCAACCGGTTTTAATTGTGAGTCTTAACGATCCGGGGACCCATTCAAACACACAAAACAAATTTCATCAAAATCGGTTAAGTCGGGATAAAAAGTATCCTATGTCAGTCTCCTGGTTCTAAGCTACCTCCCCACCAATTTTCAGCCAAATCTGTACAACCGTTCTTGAGTTATAAATGGTGTAACGAACACGACTATCTTTTATATATGTATAAGATTATTATTATCAGTAATTACTACAATTATAGGTCCATGACATTGACAATGATTATTTATTATTTTCAAGACAGAACCAATTGGTGATATTATTACTAATATACAATGTGAAGTTTTGAGAACAAAGCGGTGTTCTCGAAAATATTGAAGACAGGTAAGCATAGTTCTGTAACAGAAGTGCTAAGTGTGCGGAACTCAGGTCAAATACGTATTAGCCGAGCGTTTGCGGGTAGTCCCTAAGTTACTTTGCCAATACTTTGAAGTGTCTGTAAGCCAAAGTGGTTGGGAATTGGTTTTTTTGTTTTAGAATGCATGTGTTTCTTATAAATTAACCAAATCACGTTATTAGTACCTACCGGTACAGTGATTTAAGATTATGATAATAATGT
Source organism: Dendrolimus houi (assembly GCA_039645545.1). NCBI lineage: Eukaryota > Metazoa > Arthropoda > Insecta > Lepidoptera > Lasiocampidae > Dendrolimus > Dendrolimus houi. Next base: position 16,569,192 of record CM077122.1, read on the forward strand.
TATTACTGTTATATTAATACTAGTATAATTTTTATCGTCAAAATGGTATATGAGTTTGTTCCAAGAATTATAAGCTGCGACATTGATGAGTTATTAGTTTACTACCAATTTGTAGTATTTATTTATTTATTCATTTCACGCAGCAGAATAGAACTATAAATATATTAGAATATTTTTTACATTATTTTAGAATCTAAGGCTGATGTGCATAGATATGTAACCAATGGTTAAAATAAAATAATCGCTAATAATATATGGCTAAACAGTGATTATTTTATTTTAACCGTCGATTAAATGTCTATACACATCAACCTATGCCGTATTCCTAAACACGTGAATACAGCAAATTAAAAAAAAACAGATATAGCGTTATGTAAATAACATATCGTGCAGTAATTTAGATTCTATAACATTTAAGCTGATATTGAGTACCAAAAATATAAAATTGGCGTAAGTAATAAATTAATATATGCCAGAGAAATGTGTTGCTCGGATTGATCTCTTGAACTCTGTAGTGTTACCATTGAATTTATCTAAGATAGGATTATCACTGACCAGATAGACGACACATTCTACTCATTGGATTGTAATAACATGATAACATGTATTAATTTTAAAAGCTCTCAGTATAAGGTATCTACTTTCTAATATTGGTAGTAGGTATACCATTGTTTTTAGAGTTAAATAAATTAGTACTTTACGTGGGACTCAGAAAGTTTTGCGAAAATAATAATTAATGTTCTATGCGTGAATATTTTTTTATTAAATCTTTTTAAAGTACTCTCCACCAGCCTCTATACAGAGTTTCATGCGTCTGAACCAGTTTTTGAAACACTGTTTCCAGTCCGCCGCAGACACCTCGTTTACAGCTTGCTCGAACGCTGACAGCGCATCTTCTGGCGACGAAAATTGTATCCCTTTGGGCTGATTTTTTTATTTTCGGCAATAAAAATAAGTTACACGGTGCTTAGGTCAGGGCTGTAAAGAGGGTAACCCAGGAGTTTGACCGGTGTGCTGTCCAGGAAGTCCCTCGTTTTGAGCGTGGTATGGGCGGGCGCGTTGTCGTGGTGGAGCAGTAGCCCCTGGAGCCCTGTGTTTGGGGTTGCTTGTTGCTCACAACAGAGAAAACTTCTGCCAAGCATTTGGTTGATGCTTCTTTGGTTTCGCAAAGGAATTGACACCAAGTAGCCAGTCAAATTGAAAAAAACTCGCGATGAAAATTTTTCCCCCGCTTCTAGATCGCTTCACTTTGGTAGGCGTTGATTCGTTTTGAAACACCCAAACAGTCAACTACCGCTTCGTTTCTGGATCTTATTGATAAATCCAGGACTCATCCCCTGTAATGATGTCGTAAACTCGCCGAGACGAGCCTGCTTCAAATTTGTTTATCATATCACGGCATCATTCCACCCGGGACTGCTTCTAAGCATCGACGAGGTTGTGCGGCACCCAGCGTGAAATTATCCTCCTCACGCGAAGATGCACATGTAGAATGTATCTCGTGAAGGTTTCCCGATCTAATTTGCAGTACGTGCTGAATCTCTTGATACGTAACTCATCTATTGTCTTGGATTAAATTTTTCACTGCTAGCACATTTTCTTCCGTAACAGCCGTCAAAGGGCGACCACTTCTTTCTTCATCCCCCAAAGTTAGTCAACTGCGCTTGAATTCATTGTTCACGTTGTGTTGTTGTTGAGGCGACACTTGAAATCGTAAAAAATCATAGCGCGAAAATGTTCCCGGCGCAGATCCATTTTTCAACGAGACACGATAATTTAAATTAGCTCGCAAACAATGTGAAAGGAAGTTTGAAATTGGAAGGCACCTATTTTTAGTTATTAATCATATTTTCAAAATAGATTATAACTGGCCAGTCTCTCATACATAAAAACTTTTTTTCGCAATACTTTCTGAGTGGTCTGGTACATGTTAAGTAGCGATATCTAAATACATAATTATACTTCAGTACCTGTATTTAGATTTAGGCATTAATAAACATTATTACCAACTGTATCAATTGTCATATATGGGTGAGTTTCTGATGGGAAGTAAAGGGTAACATTGGGGAGTAATTTCTTTTACAAAAAGACGTATCTAATTGATAAGTCTTTTTGTAAAATTATAAGAACAGTCATAGGAAATTAATTGTTGTTGACCACAAAATACAGAAAACTTTTCAAGTATCTATACTGAAAATGTTCAAATTTTAAGCATGTGTATATATTATATATAACCATAATACTTTTACATTCTCCAGAAATAACAAAAAAACTAATTTTTCAAAATTTATGCTCTATCTTTGTTGATTTATATTTTTCTAATATATTCTCATTTTGTTATATGTAATACTTGCAACAACTCAGAAGGGCTTATGGTAGTAAAAAAACAGCAACTGGTCACAATAATTTATAATTGCAGAACGTTACGGTTTTAACACTGAATATACTGACTATTCAAACTCGACAAGCATTCTTAGAACACCTCGACATCCCTCCAATTTTACAGTATATTAATCTTAACATATTGCCACAACCGATAGCGGATTGAAGTCACTGATAAACTATTTTAATTAAAGTGTTATGAATGAAAAGAATTTAATACATTACTGTTTGGAAATTCCAGATAATATTTTATACAAGATATCATATAAAACATTATACTTAAAGTTTTACATGTAATAAAATAAACCGAACACAGTACAAATCTATCGCGTCTGCCAACATGAAAATTAAATGTAATGAATACCGTCTATACACAATTGAGAGATTTTGAATTATAATCTACACAGTTACGACGTCATATAAAAGATAAATATTGTTATATAAAATTATGGTAAATTATAGACAACTACTCTATACAAAACAGAGTGCTAATCACAGAATAAATAAAAATATAACATTGATATTCAATTAAGGAAATGGCCGATCGTATTGTTTAGAAATAAGAGGGTATATAACAAAATCAATTGTTAACTTTAAAAAGAAACACGACAAGAACAATTATGCTACTCAATAACCGTAACATGTAATATATTAATTAGGTAATATATTTTCAAGAAGGACAACGTGATTAGAATTTGATATAAGTTTTTATTGCTAATAAAGTATCTAGAAATCCATTTCGCAATATACAAGCGAAACTCCATTAAACTGTGTCCATACATTGCCGGAATGCTTGGTAGATTCCTCCCAGCTCTTGAGGCACATTAACCGATAATTTATTAAGGTCCAAACATCTGGATAAGCAGATTCCGCTAATCAATTTTGTTCGCGAGCTTTACGGCCTGGGGGACCGAGAAATTTATGTCCCAACAAGTTGTTTTTGTCGGGCCCATAGGTTTATGAGTTGCGTGCTTGGTTGCACTAATGTATCAGATGAAATTCAGATAAGAATATCGATGGTAAGTGGTTTGAAATAATATAGTTATCTTAGGGTCGGGATATAGGTTAAAATTGGGTGCAATAAATGTCTAATTAGGTAGATACAGAGATCTTCTTAAAGTAAATACTAGCGCTATGTATAATAATCTATCTATTATTATACATATAATAAAACTGCAGAAGTCGAATTTCTGTACATTGAAAAAAATGCTAAAAACCGAGTCAAGGGGATGTAAGAACTGAAATAGAACTAATTTAGATTTTATTTAAATTTTATGTTTCTCTGTTTGTCTGTCTGTTTGTACCGGCTAATCTCCGAAACGATTGGACTGATTTAAATGAAATTTTGTATGGTGGTAGCTTATATCCCTAGTCAACATATAAGATACTTCTGATCCCGAAAAATTAAAGAGTTCCCGTGGGATAGTTAAAAAACCGCACCACGCGGACGAAGTCGCAGACATCAGCTAGATATATTATAAAGAGGAAAGTTTTATAACGAATAAACCCAAAAAGTACTGGACCGATTTCAAAAATTCTTTCATCATTAGAATGCTACACTATCCCTTATTAACATAGGCTATATTTAGTTTCGCACTTGTCGCTTCATTGTCTTGAACTGAAGTCAACTCTAAAACTGCCCGGTAGGCGCGCCTTACACTGCTTATATACCCGGAAGAATTTTCTGGAACTCATAATTTCGTTATTCTTTTATTTACTATCTGTCCCTTTCTGGACATCTATCTATCTCTGTCTTTTCCTTCCCGAACCTTCTATTCTAGTACTTTCGTTTATACATCTATCCCTTTCGAACATCAATCTATCTATGTCTGTCTTTTCCTTCCCAAACTTTCTGTTCTAGAACTTTCGTTCATCGTCTATCCCTTTCTAAAATATGTCCGTCCTTGTCTTTTCCTTCCAGAATTTTCTAGCTTTTTCTAAAAGTTCTTAAACTAACTAGACGGTTCCACCATCATTCGCCACAATACAAAGCTGAAGAGTTTGTTTGTTTGTTTGCTTGAACGCGCTAGTCTCAGGAACTACTTATTGGTCTGATTTAAAAAATTCTTTCAGTGTTAGATAGCCCAATTATCGAGGAAGACTATGTATCATCACGCTAAGACCTATAAGAGCGGAGCATCAATGAAGAATGTTTCAAAATCGGGGGGGTTTTTTTAACTTACTTTTTTTTAAACTATTCCACGCAGAGAAGTCGCGGGCAGAAGCTAGTATTATTATTGTTATATAATAATATACTATTAAAAATTCTAAGTATGCCGTACCTGTATATTGACGCTATTTAAAAAAAATCAACCGGGATAGACTATATAAACGACGGAGAACATGATGCAATTTTTTTGAGATTTCTTTTCGGTTTGTTTGTTTGTTCGTGATTCACGTAAAAACTACTGGACTGATTTCGATGCAGTTTCCGCTGATCGATAGCAAATTCTTAGTATTAAAATCTGCGCTACTTTTACGTCAGGAATGCTGCGGCAAGTTTCCTGGTAAAGGTTTAAAATGGCCAGGTAGACATTTTTTTACTCTTTTTAAATATTGCTGGGTTTTATGACTTGGGAATTCCGCGGGAACTTTCCCGGGAGTTATTTAAAGTCGGCAGTATACATAAAAATTAGCTGATTCGGATCCAATTGATACTAAAACAATATAATCCGGGACTTTTATATTTCCGAGAATTTAATTCAAAATCACGTGATATTAAGACTTGCTTGATACAGTACAGGTGTAGTTATGTATAACTTTAGTAACGTTACTTATCCCGGGTTTTTATGGGAATCTTCGGAATTCATCATTAGTACTTTTAAAAATAAACTTAGAGGTCTTTTGATCCAAAAAGCGTATCATTCGATAGACGAATATATGCATGATAAATTATAAATATTATATATATAAAAGCCATTAAAAATATATAAATAAATTATATTATGGAGATAAAACTATTCTATAGGCAAAAATTAGTATTGTGATAAAATGATATGATCAACATATCATTTTAAATTGACTTTTATAATTTTGAAGTAGTTTTAAGTATGTATGTACAATTTGCATGCCTGGCCGGCAAAAACGTGTGAACCTTATAAACAACATATCATCTATGTATACACCATGTTTTTGAGCAAATAAATGATCGATTGATTTCATGTATTTTCATACTAAAAATCCGTTATTGTGCTTAAAATACCCTTTGATTTTAAATACTAGCAAAATAACTAAAATCTACGTTACCTATCAAACGTGGACGAAGTCGCGGATATATCTTAGTTATATTTTCTTTTCATACTTTTCTTTTTTATCTCTATTAGTAATTATTTTGACTTTTTTATCGATTTTGTTCAATATTGACCTAATGTAAATTAAATAGACATTTATGTAATTATCGTATAATTGTATTTTTTTTGTAATTAACTATTTGAGCAAATTTTTATTTTTTTATATAACTTATTTTTTAGTGGAAACTTGATTGATATATGTATTAATTTTGTGTTTTATGTTTAAGAATATTAATTATTGTATGTTGCCCAAACAAATTAAATATATATATATATATATATATATATATATATATATATATATATATATATATATATATATAGGATGGTGGTTGTGTAGCAACGAGTTGTTTATAAAATTTTCCGGCGAGAATTGTTGTTTTTCTTTTACCTTATTGTGATATAATTAATATACGTGTTTGAGCATTGGCAAATTATTTATTTACTATCTTACATTTATATATATATATATAGTTTTCCTCCCATGATATAGAGAGGCCTCTGTCGTTTCTCAAAGAGAATTCAAATTTACATAAACGAAGCCGCCTACTATGAAGTCAGAAACACAATTCGTTACAAAGCGCTTTCCCAATACTGAATTACCCCAAATTTCGCTACTCCCCATAGAATAAGTGATAAAAAATTCCCTTTCAAAACCACACAACTCAAATTACGTTCCTCTTCTACTTATTTATATGTTGAACATCGAGCAAACAGGCCCGGACAAAGGCACCCTGGATGGCAAAAGGGGGATGTAAAAAAAGTCATTTCCCGGGAGAGATTACCCGGCACCTGAACCGATATTAAAGGATGCCAAGGTTTGAATGAGCGGATTCTTTTTTGTCTTTCACCTGTCGTGCGATAATGGACTCATCGAAATGACGGATTTTGCAGAACTTCGATACACATTTACCAATTGTAAGCGAACTTAGATATGTATTTTTGAATCGTGTATTCAAATTCTTTTAAACGTTAAAGTAAAGCAATCTTAAAATGTTACGATAGTCTTTCCGATCTAATTAACTAATTAATTACGACTGATTATCACCTCGCTTCGTAAAGTTTTATTTCTTTATTTCATTTAGTTACAATGTCAGAACAGTCTAGTAACGTAATTACTACATTATAATTTTTTATGAAAAAAAAATATTCACCTTTTAAAATCTAACCAATCATACACAATGTTAATTTAAACAAATTATTATTTAGATCTCTAATTTGATTGTGTACATGATTATAAATTTTACAACACATGTGATAGTGTTATTTATGTGAAGTCGCCATTTTGAGTTATTTTTTACTACTGTTCTGTTAGAAGTTATAGTATTTCCAGAATAAATATATTTTGCTTTTGTAAATCAGAATTATCTCAGACAATTTTGGTATATTTAAAAATATATATGCTTAGCAATGTCAATGATTTTAATTTTAAAAAAAAGAGTAGCTTGCATTAATACCACGGCTGGCGCTATATTGCAAATGGCTCGAATGCATTTTTTATGCAATAAATTCTTCGTCTGTCGAATTACTCCAAAGCACTAGGCGGTAACATAACGTAGCTGCTATGTAACGCAGATAATATTGTACGTGGTGTTCACGTCTTTTTTGAAATGTGTAATCATCTATTATCCGTGCAAGAACGAAAATAGAATACAATTTCCTGCGGCAGGGTGGGCTGTCATAAGATTAGACAAAACAATCCACAGCCAGGCGGTAGGGTATTTGTCCGTTTGGATGGTTACCACCCCTAGTCTAGAGTATGCCACCATAACAAATTTGAGTTGTGTTCCGGCATTAGTGGCCAGGTTCCAGTCTCCCTTAAGAGAGCAGCGGCGTATCTGTATCGCCTTTGTTTTTACATATGTCCATATTCGACGGTAACCGCTTTCCGTCAGATGGTCGTCTCTCTGTCTGCCGAATTCACGCAATAAAAAAAGACGTAAACGAATTATTTAATATTAGTATAAACTTTGCTTACATGGGGCTTCTAAGACCTATGTATATCCGTTTTGATATTATGATTTTTTTTCTTAGCGGTGCCCTCAGCCCTATTTTTCGATTCACTCCTACTTCAAGTCGGTTAAATAAAAGAGCGTTGCTCATGCGTTATTCATATAAGGGAGCGAGTAGAACTGTTCGCGAGTAGTTATGGTTTCATCGGGGACCATATTCTATAGGAATTGAAACACGTTTCGCGAATGTTTTACGAGTTCTCCATAGCATCGTGTACCCTTGTAGAAAATAGTTACATGTTCCTCATATTTTTAAGGATTCGTAATCCTAATATATCCAGTAAAACTAAATAAGCATTTTTTAGTATAAAAAGAAATAATTTTTTGATAATTAAGTCAACTTCTGAAAAACAGTGAAACCTAGCAACGGTCGATGCATTTGCGTACAAAAGAGAGAGAACGTTCCTTTTTTTGGATTTCTTGTCTGTCTGTTTGTTCGGGATTCACGTAAAATCTAATGGGCCGTTTTTGATACGGTTTTAGCTGACCAACAGAAAATTCTTAGACTTAAAATCAGTGCTATTCTTAATCTTGATAATCCCGTGGGAATTATTTAAAATGGTCAGATTAAAAATTGAATTCCAAAGGTATTCATTTAGTGATCGATAGCAAATTTAATGTAATAAAATTTGTGATTTTTTTTATCCTGGGAAACCCGTAGGACTTTTCTCGAGAGCAGTTGTAGTTATTCGGGTGTATTAAAATTAGCTTACTCCGATACAGTATTCCCTAAAAGCGATAACTTACATTCTTTTTTAAATGCTGCGGTATCTTGTGTCCCGGAAATCCCGGAGAATTTCAAATCAAGCATGGAAGAAGCCGCGGGCATATTCTAGTATTAATATAAAAAGTATAAAATGATGACTTCCTATTATTCTTATTTTTACTTACATACACGCTATTCAAGCAAGATATTGCGTACACACATCATAAGGAATAAGGCCTCAGTATTGACAAATTCATAGTGATGTCGATTTCTAAATCGATGAAGAGAATATTGGATGAAGTAGAATCGTCGTTTTGCCTACTTTTTGAATATCGAGTACTTGATATGTTTTGTTTTAGGGCTACCCTCCCTTCTTTCTGTTTAGTAATATAGAGTTATTCCAAGAAAATTTTGACGGAAACTTGAAGGGTGATGTTTCCCAGTAAAGTTTTATTTAAAAAATGTATAGTAAAGGTTTAAATAACCAACAGTTGCAGTACCTATATTGTATTTAAGTAAGAATTATGTGTTTGTGTGACAAATCGTCATAAGAGAACTGCTGTTTGACATTGGTTGTATCTAAAATTTGGTTTACCTGTAATACATATGAAATGAATACATCTGATTAAGCTGTATACATTTAATTATTGTTTTTAAATAAATAAATAAAAACATCTGAATGATATATTTGTGGAATCCTAAAGCTGTAGTAAACTCACACTTTGTACTTTTAAAGTGAAGTCGTATTATTCTCCTTATTTTAAACAAATAAATGTGCTGACAAAAACATACCTTGTATATTCCCAAGAAAACAAGTTACTTTTGTATCATGCGCGGAACCACCGTTGTGGGCACGATGGGTATGCCCACAATCCCTATTAATATTATAAATGTAAAAGTAACTGTCTGTTCCGTTTTCACGGAAAACTACGGGACCGATTTGGCTGAAACTCGATATATATATATATTCGATGCCGAGGATGAACATAGGATACTTTTTATCCCGAAAAATGGGATAGTTTCCGGTATAAAAATATGTTTGTCTGTTTGTTTGTTATGTTTTTACGGAAAAACTACTGGAGTGATTTGGCTGAAACTCGGTATATAATAGTTACAATTGAGCCACCTGCATATTTGTAAACAAAGCACATTTATTACCCGTCGTCAGTGTTTGAGCTAATAACATTGAAGCGCTTTTATGGCTGTCTTCTTTTGTTTACTTATTTATTGGTTGTTGTGGAGAGCAGCCTGTTGTACTCGTTTATGGCCGTTCGCGGGCATAATTAGGCAGGTGTGCAGATGACAAACCTGGGAAATTGTGTGGACGCTTGCCAGGTAGACATATTGCATCGTGCATTATAAAGCAATGCCCCAATGGAAAGATTGGCAGTCAAGCGATAACCACAAGCGTGGCAAGACGTATGTACATTCAATAATCTATATAGTGACGGACTTTGCGCGTGTTATTGAATCGTGCATTACGTTTGTACTGGCTGTGTTCAGTTATATTTGTACCTGTGTTTTACGCGTTTGTATAGTTCTAATAAATCCTATAATAATTCCAAACGGCATTTTAATTTGACTCCCGTAACTCGTAACAATATCTTATACATATATAAAAATCAATTGCTGTTCGTTAGTCTCGCTAAAACTCGAGAACGGCTAGGCTGATTTTGCTAATTTTTGTTTTGAATTATTTGTGGAAGTCCAGGGAAGGTTTAAAAGGTGAGTAAATATGAAAAATATGGATTCTGAGGTGGTATGAAGTTTGCCGGGTCAGCTAGTTTTTATATATTTATAGATTTTCGGGTGGCTGTGACACAACTTTTTTTGAGGATGGGATTCGCCCCGTTTTGTATGAAAATTAAAAAAATTGTATGAAAATGATACATAGATAGAATAGGAGGAAAAATTAAATTTTAACTTATATATTTATATGACCTTCAAAAAGTGTTCTCCAGTGGAACTTATTTTGAATAAAAAAGTTTGAATTTGAATTGATTTACATTGGTACAGCCACTGACTTCAAATTCCAAGTAAACGAGTGCTGATTACTTACTGGCATTGTGTTTAATCAGGGATTCCCAAACTATTTTAGGCAAGAGACCCCTTTTCCGAAATTAACTGATACCTACGACCCCCCAGCCAAATTACTTTAAAAATCCTATCTCCAGTTTTTTTTCGTATGGATACAAAATACTTACCAATTTAAAAACTTTGCGGTTGATTAAGTAAGTAAACTTGACATGATTTTCTCATTAAAATTGAACGAAATAAATAGACATAAAATTTAGTAAATATCAAGTGTAATTAATAATTATTAATACAAATCACGCTTAGCGACTTGTAGCATTCTGCAAAAGTACAACAACAGCAAACATGATACTTCCTACTAAAATATTAGTAATTCTTATAACAAGATGGTACACGTAACACAACTTATACAGTATCTTGAAATTTTTTAGACCTCGTCGACTTCCGAAATCAGTTTTCTTTTACGCCGACCCCTGAGAATCCAGGGGGTCGATATCGACTGCCTTGGGCATTCCTGGTGTAAATTGATTTGAAGTCGGTACAGCGCTACCAAATCTGGCTGACTTCAATATTACTGATTAAATATTTTGAAGTCAGTGCCCTCTCCGGGTTAGTAGCTGGATCAATGTAAATCAGCGTTTAATGTTTATATACAATGGATATGTGGGCCGGTTACGACATCCAGCTTTTGAGCTTTTTAACAGAAAAATCATCTACGAAATTTATTCTGTCGAAAGAGAACAACTGAACCCTCCTCTTTCACTTACACTCTAACGGTTTTATTATGAGTTAGAGTAAGTTTGAAGATTTCTTTATGATTCTTAAAGAAGCATTAAAATTTACTCTAACTCAATATGAATAAGACCGAAACTATGGTTTGTAATAAAGAAAAGCAAAAGTCATGGAGAACTCTGTATAATAGAAAAAAAACTTGACAACCGCCTAAAATATAATTATTACCGAACCATATAATTATTTCAAACTTCTTTTCCAATATTTTAACCGGTGAAAAATACAAAAACGTTAAAAATCCATTTCCTAGATTTTAAAAATAGCCGCAGTAAGATGGTCATTAATTCAGTTGGTAAGCTTAAAATTCCTTAAAGCCGAAAGGATTCTGTAGCTTGCAAGCCACGGGCACGGTTCATATATTATTCAAACCTCGTCCAAGAGCGTAAATGAAAAAGTTTTTGTATTCAATGACTATTCGAACACCACCAAAATACTGGTAAACCAAGAAAAGTTTTCGATTCGTACCGAAATTACTAGCAGGACAAGTTTATCCCCCCCGAAGCTTTTAAATATTCATCCCGCGTTCATTCGCCCCTATAAAAATTACTCAATGTAATTTTGATTAGTATTTTTTATTCATACCGTTTCGGTGGTAGTAACTCAATTATGTTCAGTGTGGTGTAATTTTTAGGGTTCCGTCAAAATTGTGGAAAATATGAAACCTTCATTTTGGTCATGTTTATCCACCTGACTTTGTGTAAGACACACATTTCTATAGAAATATACTCAGTGTAAACAATACTTACATGACCATATACGTCCCATTGCTACATTTGTAGTAACAACTATAGTATGGTGTAGTGTAGTGTAGTGTGGTGTGGTGCAGTGCGGTGCGGTGCAGTGCAGTTTAGTGCGGTACGGTGCGATGTTGCTGTGGCGTGGTGCGGTACGTTGCGGTGGGTTGAGGTGCGGTGCCTTGCGACGCGGTGCGATGCATAACGGTTCGATGCGATGCGATGCGTTGTGATACTGCGCAGCGCAATGCTATACTATGCGATACGGTGCGACGCCATGCGGTTCTTTGCGGTGCAGCGCAATGCGGTACGATGCGGTGTAGTATGACACGCAGGGAGGCCTTGCGGTGCGGTGCCATCCGATGCGACGCGATGCGGTTCGACGCCGTACAATGCGGTTCAACGCGGTGCGTTGTGTTGCGCTGCGATGGGATGCGGTGCTTTACCTTGCTTTGCGATTATTGCGATGCGGTGCGGTGAGGTGCTATGCAGTGCGGTGCGTTGCCGTGCGGTGTGGTGTGACGCGCTACGGTTCGATACTGTGCGGAGCGGTGTGGAGTGATGCGGTGCGGTGCGGTGCGACGAGATAAATTGTTGCGCTGTGCTGTGCGGTACGACGCGGTGCGGTGCGTTTTGCGTCGGTTCTATGCGATGCGTTGCGATGTATTGTGGATAATTGCGATGCGGTGCGATTCACAGTAGTGCAGTGTTGTGGGATGCGATACGGTGCGATTCAGTGCAGTTTATTGATAAATATATTTTTTATAAAATTATAAAATTTCATGATAGATATAATTTTTATTTCCTGTTACAAGTAATGGGAAATAAAAATTATATCTATCATGAAATTTTAAAACTTAGAAATCATTGAGTTATTTATATGTACTACGTACTAGAGAGAAGCTATTCAAAACAAAATAGTTCGAACTTGAAGAAAGCGGGTGCCTGCGCGGGCCTCGATTAGACACCGCAGAAGTGATGTGTGTGACAGCTTTTGTACTTACAAAACCTCATTAGAATTTACATCTTTATTTCAAAATTTATTCTAAAGTTAAGTTGAATAAATAAACAAATGGTAAAATATAAAAGAAAAAGAAAATAAATTGCTATGCGTTTATTTAAGCTTAAATACATTAATAATAGTTAAAAATCAAATTAAATAAAAAATCTAATAAATTTATACGTTTAAAGAATTAAGTGTGTACTTTAGCGTCTATGAGTGCCACTTCTATAAAAGTGAAGTCATTAATGAATATTTCAGATTCCTTCATATATTTACAATTTTATTGTCTGATAACATCAAATTTATCAATGCGCAACATTAGTTATTATTATTGTTTTTTTTATTTTTATTTTATTTTGTTATTTTATTTTTTTTATCCACTAGACAAAATCAGCTTTGTTAGTTTTTATTGCAATATTTTTTTTAACAGTAAACTTGTCCTGTTTCAGTTTTTAGTATTTGTCGTCATCCTTAAAATGCATGGAACAAATGTGTATATGCTTAGAAGGTAGCCACGCTCCTTCGCTGCGATTCTTTTGAACCAATTTAATCCATTCCTCTCGCTTTTCATAGTCCGGCCGAGGAAACCTTTAAATCCAAACAGACCTTAATACAATAATACGTCATTACAAAAATACCCGATCATTCACTTAGCGCAGTCAGATAAATTGTGCATTTCATAATAGTTTCATTGTATGTAAACATTTGTTACGAATACATCAAAACTGGAATTTGTTTTATCTGCGTAGGCACAAATTGTTACTCTATGAATTTCGCCTAATGGCCGCAGCCATGACACGTTAAAATGAATAAATAAAATTTCATTAAAATAAGATTTTTTATCAAGAACATAGCAAACTTACTGGTGAAAAGTCACGCCTTGACATTTATTTGACTTTATTGAGTAGTATAACCAGTACCTAAAGTATATATGAAGGCATTTTTAATGGTTACTTTTTACTCAAACAGGTAAGGTATCGACAACAGCCCCGCGCAGACTATGCGAGTCATAGTCCACGGACCATAACGAGTGCTCAAATAAGCTAGTTCCGGATGACTTCTACAGGATGTAGTACATTATACCACAATGGAGGAGATGATGTTATTATAATGTCTGTTCTTTTTGTAATATTGAATTCTATTGTAAGTCCACATCCGTACTATAACAATATCCACATTTAGTCAGAAAGTGGTGTATACTTCTCGGCCAGGATTTAAATCTACATCTCTTTTGCAAACACGACTTTGAGACTTTACAACGTTACTTATTAAGCTACCACGCCTTGTTTGCTGGGTGTATATAGATAAAAATTGAGATGAAGGTTTAGTCTACATAATTATGGCTCTACCCAATGGTGTAACACTGTAACACTAGTAGTAGTAGTAGTAGTCGTAGTAGTAGCAGTAGTAGTAGTATTCGTATTAGTAGTAGTAGTAGTATAGTGTAGTAACACTGAGAACTGAAAATTTAAAAGATTATTAGTATACATATACGATATACATATACCATACACGTAGATATTATTAGTATTAATTAATTATTAATTAATTATTAATTAATTCCATTCTAATAATATCTATAATAAATAATTAGTATAATACACGTAGTTATTAGTTTGGAAACATGAATAAGCACTATTTTACGTGAAGAATTTATTGATATTCGAATATTAATTGTAGAAAATGCTGGATCTCACATGAGCGGTGACTTAGAATATTACGAAATAAAAAACAATATTTGTAGTAAAATACGGGTGCGTTTGCGCGTATAACAAAGTGCGTCGTGTGCAAGTAGATGCTACCGGTTAACTAACTGGGGTAGGGGGAGGAACTAGGTTATATGCGCAAGCTGCGGTGCTCCTTTTATTATTATATGTAAATTTTATTTATATATCAATTTATTTTTAATAATTTACTTATATGTTTCAGGTCCTGATTGGCACGTATCGTCTACATTAATATTGTCGTTATTTCCAGTGGTGCATTACGTAATATAAAATTTAATCAAATGAGGAATGCAAGTGAAACTAAATTTCCGGCGTTCATCCCGTTTAGACGACAAAGAATTTTAAAATTAAATCGCTCACGTTACATGAATTAGTATTTCACGCCACTGGCTTAATACACATTCTGTTTTAAACAAATAATTTATTGGAAAAGCTATATGATGCCGAGCTCGTATAAACTTTGTATGTCATGAAAATTATCCTATTTTCGGAACTACACAGCATCTCACTTTCCTATATGTTAAAATTACACAGGGAATTTAATGATAATCAATTTCATTCAAAAGCTTTGAACTGATAAAGAACAGACACACAAATATCCAAACTAAATAAGTTACACATTATTATTTTTCTTATAGTATAGTGTAGTATAGTGTAGTGCGGTGTGGTGCGGTACTGTGCGATTTGGTGCGGTGCGATGCGGTTCGACCCGATGTTGTGCGTTGCAGTTCGTTGCGGTTGTTAGCGGTGCAGTGCATTACGGTACGTTGCGATGATAAGGGTTGCGGTGCGATACGTTACAGTCCATCGCCGTGCGGTGCTTGCGATGCTGATCGATGTTTTGCGGTGCAGTGCGATGCGATGCGTAGCGATACGGTGCGACGCAATGCAGTGATACGCAATACGGTGCGACGCCGTGTATTGCGGTGCGATGCGATGCACAGCGGTGCGCAGCAATGAGGTGGCTTGACTTTAGGCTCTCTGAGTGCAGCAGTTAGATCATTTTCTTTTAGTTTCAGGTCTTGCTGCTCTGCTTAACATGTATGTATTACATGTGTTCTGCTCAGAAAATAATGGGTAAATAAATGTATTCAGCAGTAATTGCTATGCTAGTATTGTAAGGAGCTGTATATATTTTATGGTAAATCTTTATGTACCTTTACAGCATTTCTAATTTACTAATTATAAGATGGCCACATTATTAGTGACTATGTTATATACTGGGATCACTACACAATCATCTGTTAGATACTAAATCAGAAAGGCCACAAAGCTTGGCGCGAAATGTACAGGAAGTTTCCCAAAAAATTGTTTTAATTTTTTAGTGTATACATAGTCCACAGAGTGGCTCCACTACGGCAAATATAATTAAGTTCTAGCCTTATTTGAATAGATTTTTGCCGGACTGTGTCATCGCGCAACCAAAGATGTGAGGCGTTGTAACTCAGCAGCCTTCGGGCTAAAACGACGGTAAAAAATTTATATGCCGAGGAACCTCCTCTTGCATTCTTTAGCAAGAGACTTGCCCCTAGTCAAACAACTTGGCTTGCATATTACCGTGAGCTTCTCGCGGTCTACTAGGCTGTTCAGCGATTTCGACTTGTCGGAGCTTGTTCCCAACAGATTATTAAACTGGCTAATAAAATTTTCTTAACTTAAAATTTATGACTGATGATAGAATATTAATCCGTAAAACAATATTACCAGTTTTCAGCCTTCGATAACAATGCTGAATAAGTTATTCAATATATGGCCTATTTCCAAGGAAGTTCGTAACTGCGCATGTAAAATTTACCAAAGCATTACGTTGCACTAGTGAGCACTTTGGACATGTGAGATTGGGTTTCCCGTTTAAACTTTGAAAATGTGTTGTAACCATCATTCAATAGGAACAATGTAAATGTTTAAGGACCTTTTATTAATATTGGGCCATAATAAAACCTTTAAATATTTCCTACAGCGTAACGTTTAGCCTTAGGAGAGACTTTGCTTCTCTCTGCGTATTCTACCGATTGTATAACGGGGAGTGTTCCGAAGAACTATTTATAATGGTGCCTTCGTCCTTTTTCTACCATCGCACCGCTCGCCATCGGTTGGTTGTTCATCCCCACTTCCTTGAGTTGCTTCGCTCATGTACGCAACGGTTCTGTAGCACGTTTCTCTTGCGTACCGTGGGGATTTGGAATGAGCTCCCAGCCGAGGCTTTCCCACAGCGCTACGAGTTTTTCAAAAAGGGTGTCATTAAATTTCTTCGAGGCCAGCAGCGCGTTGGTAACCTCTCTGGTGTTGCAAACGTCCATAGGCGACGGTAATCGCTTTCCATCAGGTGGGCCGTCAGCCTGTCTGCTGTAACCCAGCTATAAAAAAACAATATGAAGTTTTTTTAGTAAAAGTTCAAATTCTTTCAACGCCAGTAGCGCGCTGCCTCATGTATTTAAAATATCCAGAGGCGATGGTAACTACTTTCCATTGGTGTGCTATCAGCATGTCTGCTGTACTTAAGCTAATAAAAATACAACAATAAAAAGCATTTGTTGCCCCTGTTGCTAAACTTAACTGACATAGTTCACTGGTATGAAGATATCATTATATTATTTCCCGGAAAGTTAATTTTCGATAACGTACGTATGTCCTGAATGTATATATAGGATCGACTCCAGAATTTTTCATTACATATTATACCCAGAACACAACGCGAATTGCATATCTTGGGAATATAGGTACTGTGTGTATTAGTTTGGTAACTTATTTATTTTTTGCTTGACTTATTTTCAAATTCAGTATTGTCTTTTGCTTAAAAAAATGATACACCTATGTATTCCATATTTCATTTTATCCGTGCAGGAACGGAGAAAGAATACAATGTCCTGCAGCCGGGCGGCCAGTCGTAAGAGGCGACAAACCAACTCACAGCCAGGTGGTAGCTGCCATCCCTGGTCTAGATCTAGAGTATGTCACCATAACAATCTTAAGTTGTGTTCCGGCATTAGTGGCCAGGTTCCAGTCTCCGTTTAGACAGCGATAGCGCATTAATAACGCCTTTTGTGTTATTAATGTTTATAGGCGATAGTAACCGCTTTCCATCAGGTTGGCTGTCTGCCCGTCTCCTGAACTCACGCAGTAAAAAAAAGTTACGTGTACGGTGATCACCTCTAATTTTAATTTTCTTCATAATAAGGATGCGAACACATGTTATAATGATGTCTAAAATTATTTACAAGTTAAAGAACAGGCGTTCAATTAGCACTAACACAAAATAATTGCGATATTTAATTCCTTTTATTTGTAGACTAGCTTCTGCCCGCGACTTCGTCTGCGTGGAATAGTAAAAAAAAGTAAGTTATAAAATCCCCCGATTTTGAAACATTCTTCATTGGTGCTCCGTTCCTATTGATCTTAGCGTAATGATATATAGCCTATAGCGTTCCTCGATACATGGGCTATCTAACACTGAAAGATTTTTTCAAATCATAGCAGTAGTTCCTGAGATTAGCGCGTTCAAGCAAACAAACTCTTCAGCTTTATATATTAGTATAAGATACTTATGACGACATAAGTATGTGGGTGATTCTCCTACGTCCAACTGCACGCGTCACAGGCGGCAACAGATTTTCTTTAAAAATATTATTGCTTTTTAAGAATCTACGTTTCAACTGCTTTGTTGATACTAATAATGAGCGCAATATAGTTAATTTTAGTCAATCATGAATGATCTAGCATTAGTTTTTAAAAAACCTGGTTGCGGGCAATGATGCACGTTGAAAAATCGCCCGCCCACAAGTAGATTTGCCCATGTACACTCATTGGTTACGCGAATTGGTAATGTTTACTTATATTTATTCCCTTTGATGTAAAACCACAATGATGGAAATATAGCTGCATAGAACACAGGGAAATACAGGCAGTTATATAAAGGAAGGGTTGCACAGTACCTTTACGTAGTGAAGCGATGATTTTTCTTTCTTTCTCTTTTCTTAGAAGTTAGCAAATGTTCAAACTTCACGAATCCAACTAATTTGTTGACATATCAAGTATATGGACGAAAATTGTTTACAATATTCAAAACGATGCGTACGCGTTGCAGTTCGTTAGCAAAAGGTATTTTTTTCTAAGATGCCCACTATTGCGATGCAGTTGACGTCGCATGCCGTCTCCTTTCTTCCGCTCGCTAAGGTATGTACAGGAAAGGAAAAAAAGATAGGATGTGGTTTTACATGATTTGAAGTATTACCATTCGTTCCATTACGTTAAGAATTTTCAATATAATATTATGATACACGCGCGACCACTCATATAAAATGTATGAGGCTGCGACGTTGCGTAAGATGGTTAGAAGTATTTCAGTTGATTTATTTGAATCAAATCAATCAAGCCGCTTCTTTATTGCGACCGATTTGTAATTTTCGAGAAAATAAACTTATTTGCAGTGTCTGCAGTTCAATGACCCATCTAAGACTGTAGTCAAAGTTTTCAATACTTTGAACACTTCGTCCTTCCAAGCGAATTCGTTACGGAAAAATACGGGGGTTTATTTTACTTGCTTTCGAATTGGATTACCGATGTCTTCTGGCTCGAGTTTGTTTTACCTATCTTTTTATTTATTCATCCGAAAGTGACTTTTGGAGTTACAGAAAAAATCGGTTTAGCTGAAAAAGTTTAGAGGCGAGTCTCTAATGTTGACCATTGAAGTTGCTTTAGAAAAAAAAAATAGTCAACCTTATACTATACAACTTTACTAGTTAAATTGTAGAAACCTTTTTATTTGTGTAATGGGCCCTTCAGTCTATAATGAGCTGTCAACTAAAATAAATATACTAACAATAAACTTTTACTCAAGTATTTAACACATAATCTACATGCATTGTGTATTACCTCTTATCGTGTAGTATTGACTGTATATATTCGAACACGGGTCGGTAAACCATTATCAGAGAATAAAAGAGGATAAGCACTCGTTTACAAACCATATTTATTCTGAGTGTACTTCTTCTACTAGAATGCCGATCTAATAATTAAGTATATTTAATAATAGATTATAGTATATAATAATTACTATAAAATGACCATAGGACTCAAAAACGATATGACAATCTGTATCCGACCGAAATCGCAGTTAGACTGTCTCGTCGCTCCTTCTGCACACTTTTATATCCGAGCGATAACGAAGCGAGCTGAGTAGTGGGGTAAACGATACAAACTACCCTCCAGTATCATTGAATCAGTAATCATACTTGCCACAATAATAATTTAATACATTTTATTATGTTTTATATTACTTCCCATTATGGTAAAATTATTATTTTTTTGCGATATCCATTTTATTGTGTTTTATTAAAGTTAAAATCCTATCTTTACCTATCGTTTAGTCTATTTAACGTTTATAAATCTTACATATTGACAAAAATAAACTCAATAAAGAATTTTATTGCTGAAATCAAAGATTATCTGCATAGAAAAATTGTTAAAAGAAACACACTTGTAATAAATAAAATTAAACGTAGTAGTCATTTGATATAATAATTATAAAAAATTGGATTGGATTGATTGATTGGATTGGATTATTGGCGTATATTTTAAAAAAAAAGTTTTCCTAAAGATTTTGAATAAGATAGCTATTTAAATTCGCTATGTTGCGGACGATATACATATATATTACATACATACCAATTATTAAATAATACCCCGTATTTGGAGATGGTATTCTGAAACAAAGGTTGTTTATATATTTCCAATACGTTCTCACAGGCATACATTATTAAGACACTCGTAAGAGATTAGAACTGCGAGGTTGGTACTATTGGGAAATCATTCCATTTCCACATCATTTTGCTGCATTTCCCATGACAATAGTCCTCGTACGTACGACTAGCGAACTTAAAAGGGTCCAACTATAAATTTAGCTTTACAAACCTGGTATTTGATATTAGTCTCTTAGTAATATCTAACTTATAATAATTCCATCCTATTAATCTAAACTACTCGTAGTAATATTATAAATGCCAAAGTTTGGGTGTATGTTTGTTGAAAAATCATGCCAGAACGGTTGAACGAATTTGGATGTAATTTAGCACAGAGATAGATTGTATTATGGAATAGCACATAGGCTACTTGTTATCCCGATAAAATATACGCTTGCCGTGGGGTAGTCAGTAGATTTTTTGTTTTGCGTGTAATACTCCCCCTCTCTAAAATTACATTAACGCGAGCAAAGCCGCGGGTAAAAGGTAGTATTATAAAAGTGAAAGTTTGAAGACGGAGATTTGTTACTCTTTCACACAAAATATAGTGAACGGATTTTAACAAAATTTTATAATGATATAGGTTATAAGGGAAATTATAGGTACCATTGTTGGCATCCCACCCAATGATTGGCATCAAGTCGATTTATTCAAAATATTAAGAAATCTTATTATTTTTATTTTGTTGTCATTCAATATTATTATTTATTATCAATGTATCACTGATTATAAAAAAATACTAAGATTTCTTAACGTTTTGAATAAAGTAATGAATCTTACTAGTCGTCCGGTAATCGGATGAATAACATTTATCCGGTAACCGGACGACTAGCCACTTAATAAGGATCTTGCTAATAGTCCGTTAAAACTAAATTTCTAATAATTGTCTATGATCTTGACCCATACGTTAAATAAAATCTAGTCGTCCGGTTACCGGACGATTATTATTCGTCCGGTTACCGGACGACTAGACATTTCGTAGATTAATAGTGCCAACAATTATATAGTTTGCCCTACATCAAAATAAGATAAAAATTATGAGGATAATTTTTAAATTCGCCATAATATAAGTGTCAAGTAGAAACGCTGCCCTTATGAATAAGCTAAGCTGTCCCGGCCGGCATTATGCAGCGCGGGCGGGTTAAGACAAAACACACACGTCTTTACCGTGTGCGAGATCTGAAGGCAGCAGGCATGGTTGATGGTTGTGCCCAGAATTTTTTAGGGCAAACGCAAACGAAGTCCCGTGCGGTTGCTAATAGTTAATAATATCCTTCTGTAAACCACGTTATAAAATAAACAGGGTAACAAGCATGTTATGAGGAGGGTAAATATTATTTTATAAGAAAAATGTAATGCTGGGGTTTCATCGGCGTTAGTGTTAAAGATTTAGGCCGTGTCACGCAGATATGGCGATAAGTTTAATGCGTTAATTGTGATGCGACATTTTTAATGACGTTAAATATTGATAGATCACGTATTTACATAGACAGTGATTATGCGTTAATGGTGTTATTTTGTAACGCTTTAAATAAGACGGATTCGGCCACAGTCTTACGATCTTATTCATAGAGAGTTAGAGTAAATTTGAACGCTTCTTTAAAAACCACAAAGAAGCGTTCCAACTTATTCTTTAATACACTTAACATAAAACAAAACTAGTTGATTGTATAAGGCTGAAATTTAGAATACCCTTGCATACTGGTAAGACAATCTAAATTGTAACATGCATAGTTTTTAGAAAACAACTAAAAAATGGTATTTTTTTCTTATACAGCCTATATGTTATGAATTTGCATGTATTTAATTTATAAAGTAATTTAAGTATGTATTTAATTGATAAAATATGTAGTTTAAGTATGTTTAATTATGATATACCTAATAATCTGCACCACCTACATCGCCAGGTTAAACTACTTAAGTTAGGTTGCCTGGAAAGATTGCTTTAAGCGATAAGGCCGCCTATTGTTTCTAAAATGGCAATATTATAATTCTGTATTTTTGAAATTGTGTATTTGGTGAGCAACAAAGTGTTATCTATCTATCTATCTTATTTTAACTCTCTAACTATCCATAAACCTTTAACATTACAGCAGATAAAGCCCCAGCATTAAACATAATAGAAATAAATTATATCAAAACGTCGCGGTGTCGACAATCCTGTGATCACAGAACAGTGGAAAGCCAATAAAAACAAAGTACTGTTGTAAACTAATTGATAGCTCGGGGACACAATTGCGTGTCCTACTTTGATTGTATTCTTATTTTTAAGCCTGATTTAGATTTGGATTAGGTAAGTAGTTAACGTGCAAAACAAGCGAGGTAAGTCCTTTATCATTGCTTGCTAGTAATTTTATTAAAATTATTATTAATCACTTAAAAAATGTGAGCTGGGACACATAGTAGAAGTGAAACTTCAACGGACAAGTGGAAAAACGAATGGCAACGGATAAGTGGCAAAACGAATCGCAACAAAATTTTAAGTTGGAGTTTTACGGGCAGATTGTTAACGTACTTGTCCAATTTGAATACCTGCCCGTAAAACTTCGAGTTAAAATTTTGTTGTGATTCGTTTTGCCACTTATCCGTTGCCATTCGTTTTTCCACTTGTCCGTTGAAGGTTTCTCTTCTACTATGTGTCCCAGCACGCATTCCGAATTTTCGCAGGTTTACTGCAAATTATGATTCGGTTAGGTTAGGTACATTTTAATGAATGCATTTTTTATTTAAACATATTTTATTTTATTATACAAAAGAAACTGAATTCGATCCGGAACCAAAAAACACATCCATAGTCTACTCTAAAATTATGCCGCCTCTCACCACGTCTAGTCTAAATTTATGCCGCTCCTCCATGCGGTCGTAACGCTTTTTCGTGGTAGAAAAATCCTAAGACTCCACATCTATATAGAAGTTTCACTTCAATAATTCCTGGTATGGTAAATTTACGAAACGAATTGCCCGTTATTTACTATGGTCTGGGTGTCTGGGATCTGCTCCGCTGATCTCCGTTGTATATTACCCAAAACACAAGCGTAACTTGCTTAATTTGGGGATATTACAATAAGTGTGTTTGTTTACCGATTATTAAATATTATTATTATTTTCCAATTAAGTAATAAGTTATCGATGAGTACAATCTTTAATCAATCAATACAACCCTCATCCCCTGTCTATCATCGGACAACCAGATATGCCGGTTTGCGCCATCGTTACATGGTGGACATACCATTGGTTAGAACTGAAGGTTTTGCCTCCACCTTACTTTTGCACACCGCTGTCGAGTGGAACAATTTGCCGGAGTCTGTGGTCTCTGGATCACATAAACCAGTGGTCTTCAAGTCATGAGTGAATAGGTATCTACTAAGTAAGCGTGCTCCATCCTAGATCGCATCTTCACTTAACATCAGGTGAGATTAGCTGTCATACGCGCACCTATACCTACCATGATATAAAAAGTACACGACTGTCCAAACGATGATAAGGACTTATATCGCTAGTTTTGCAAGTTAACTAACAACTTGACTAATGCCATTGTAAATGAGGCTTAAATAGCCAGTATCAAGTAGGTATATATTAATATTAAAGTAAAATAATTTTTAAGTTAAAGCTTACGAAATTATAGTTTCGGACTTGACGTCAATAGAGGAAGTATTTGTGATACTTTGATAAGCCTCATTTCAATTGAGATTTTAAATAGAAACGTACAATTCCGATCAGAAAAAGCAATCAATATTCTACAACTATTGTTCACTTTTAATCAATATTAATATCCATTATTTTTTAATAATTATTGACTCATTCAAACTCATCAGAAACTCTAATGTTATTTAAAGTTTAGACGTTTCAGACATTATCGGTCTTATTCATATTAAGTTAGAGTAAGTTTGAAGGCTTCTTTAAAAATTATAAAGAATCCTTCAAAGTTACTCGAACTTAATATGAATAAGACCTTAATTCTATAAATTAACATCAATTATTTTTATTACAGGTCTGCACTATAGTCACCACAATCCTAGTATTAAATCTCAGTTCCAAAATATACGCAAGCGAACCTGCGATAATAAATGGTAGGTATACAAATAAAACTTCAGGTATACAAATCCAACATAATGCTTTATTTTACAAATACTTATCCACCGTCGTCTACACATTACACTATCATAAATTTATCGAAACTATATTACAATCGGAGACAGCTTAAATACACAAAGATTTCTCAACACTCATTTTTTTAATTCAATATTTACTAACTACATAAACATACAATGTAAAAGTATAAGGCACGTTAATTTTCCTATTTAATTACTACATAATCATATTTCTACGTAGTTCTATCTTATAAGAGATGGGTCTTCAGCATTTTATGTATGTATGAATAACACCGGCCCCACAAAAAAGTGGTCTGTAGTTTTGACCAGACTCATCTATTCTCATGTACTTCGATGCGCTCTATGTATAGACCAAACTGAGACCCAGATTCGGATTCAGCGCATCGAAATACATAAGAATAGATGAGTCTGGTCAAAAAGTATAGACCACTTTTTTTGTGGGCCAGTGTAATTAATCGAAAGGCTGTCTGCAGTTATTAATTTATAGGACGATTTACATTACACCAAGATGACAACGAGCCCAGGCATGTCTTTAACATGGATTAACTAATATAATCCCCTATGAAGCAACATGTATCTGAATGTATACTTTGTATGTACAATTTTACATGTAGGTAGATTATAACAAGACATTTACCTCATTAGGTTTTACGGATTGAATTATTTATATATTATAATGCAGTTATAATTATTATAATTTTGCATGCATATCTATAAATCAATGAGATATGAATAACTATTATTATCAATATCGTACCACAATTACTTATATATCGGTAAATACATGTCATTCATTTATTCATTCACTCTGCATTAAGTGTTGTACGAGTGTTGGATGATAAACCGGTCTTGAAGCTAAGGCTACGGTATGGTAGCGGTCCGGTGTAGTGTAAATCGTCTATGAAGGTGCACACATATCAGCTCGCACGCGTCGAATTTATCTTTTTTTAAATTTAGCTATATTTGGGTAATCATTCTGCATAGAACAGGGCAGTTAGTTTTTGAATACTGCTATGCTCACACTTACCCCTCGTTGCCTTTTGCGTACCACCACTATACCTTCGCCATTTTCAAATTAAGAATCATATACTAAAGCTTTACAGTCTAGTATATTAGATTCCTATGCACTACAAAGACAATCTTCCGATTTCCCCGCGTAGCTAATAAACTGACACATAGTCCATCCAGATCATATACTATCTACCTGCAGGTAGTACAAATAAATATGAAATCCAACGAATCTACGTATGTATGATATGGGCTAGCAGTGTTACACTGTTTGCGAGCATACCAAACCTTCGCCACGTGCGGCTCATTTGTTATAAAATATGCAAATCAGAGGTCCTAAAGCGGTCGAATTTGAAGACATGCGTAGTGAAATTGACACGTGTCTAGATATACTGGTAGATGTAACACCTAGTATAAAATTCGACTTATGTTTATACTTGTCATGGTTATCATACGAATCTGCGAAAACTGCGTCTATAGGCCCTCGGTGCTCGCTTTAGGTTTAACGGACGTGCTTCTGTGCTTATACGTAATGTACTAGGAAAAACTGATATCTATTAAAGCAGTACATTATAAGTAACAAGAGAAAACACTAATTAAATATAGAATTGTTTTTATAAATTAACAAAATTTTTGGCAAACAATAGAGCGTTTTAACTGCGCCACTCAGATACTTAAACAAAATTACTCATAAATGATGTATAGAATAAAACCCAAACATATTCTATAGAGTGTACGTTAAAAAAAATATTAATTATATTAGTTCAAAAAACAGAGCCTATTACCTATTACATCTGCTTCAACGAGCCATATGACCATCAATCATACTTTCACAACAGTCACACGTATGTGAAGTACATTTTTTTAAATTTAAAAACTGTACTGCGCGTGTGTTTAATAATTTCAACGAAATCGTACTTCAAAAAATACAAATGGAGAAACAAGTAAATCATAGTTATAATATGAGAAAGAAATAATTTTTCAAAATAAATGCTAAGGTGTCTTAAACGGACAAATTAAAATGGAAATCATCAAAAAATTCGGAATGTATTTGAAAAGTAGGATTCATATTAGATATGATTAAGGAATGTAATTTTAAAAATATTCATTAATAGCATTTGCCCGCGACTTGTCTACGTTGGACAGGTAACAAAGAATACAGCCATTTTGCTAAATATAAAATCAAAGATGATCAGTATTTTCAGCAGGGTAATTGATTTTTTACTATGAAAATACACGAATCCTTAAAATTGCCATAAAAACTCGGGATGGGTAATGTTATTAAAGGCACACACAATTAAAATTGTTTTACTAAAGATTTAATCGATCAGTGAAAATTTCGCATCAGAGTCTATTTTTTTTTTGAACCTGGCCATTTCAAAGCTCTCACAAGAAAATTCCCGTAGGGTGCTCTGGATATAAAGTACCGCAGATTTTAAGTCAGGGAATCTACTGTCGAGCGACGAAAACCGCATCGTAGTTTTTACATGAATCCCGAACAAACAAACACAAAAAAATTAAGAAACAAAAAGCTACACTTTTACAATAATGTTATAGATAAGATTTGTAAATTTATTGGAATAATTACTGATCTTAAAAGTGACAATAATAAACGAAATTTTTTAATAAATTATAATATAACTGATTTTACAACTATCCGTCCACTTTGTGTTATTTGATTTGATTATTGCAAAAGTTATAACGATGAGCGTATAATCTAAAGATGGATATGACTTGCCCATAACTTTTAATTAAAACAACACTATACATATTTAGTGTTCTGCAGGTATAGTTATATGCCCGTAGATATATACTAAGAGTCTACTTCTATTTATGCGATGATTTACGTCTGTATTCATTGGCAAGTAAAGTCATTAAACTAGTTAGTTTAGTTCTTTTGAGTTTTCAAGACAATTGTGAACAGTTAAAACTACATTTTTAAGAGTATTTTAAGTTTACGTTTTATTGAAAATCAAAGTAAAAACGCTCTTAGAATCTCCAGCGCGTAGTTTTTAAGAAATCAACTATATTAAAAGTTAAAAGACAAAAAGATATTTGTGATGGATAAAACGAACTGCATACATGTAGTACATACATACATGTAAGTACACGCAGTACACTAGCCGAACGTACTGGATATCACTGAATTTCATAATGGGGTTGATGATAGTCAAATCAATTGGTATACTTTTTTAAGCATGACGTCATAACTTGTGTATGTCTAGGGTTGCTCACGCGCAAGGTGGATGCTCGAATCGCTATGTCGTCGGCGTCAGCGCAGGACCTTGTAACATATTTTTTTTTACAAAATATAGAAGGCTGCGGCGTTTTAGAACATAAAAAGGAACTTAGTTGATTTGATTGCCAACTATCCTATTGTTTGGCCGAAACTGCACCAAAAACACACCTTTATGCTGGTGCTTCATCTGCGTCAGTGTTAAAGATTTAAGTTGTGCCCGAATGCATATTACTTAAATCGTTAAACAATAACGTCATTAACGTATAGCCACATTAATGTCTATATTCATATACGTTATCTATCAATATTTAACATCATTAACGATTTCGCATCTATCGCCCTATCTTCGTGAAACGTCCTAAATCTTTAACATTAATTCAGACAAAGCCCCAACTTTAAATGAAAAGCATATATCAGTAACTTTTCTATTGCTGTCAATACCTCGAGCGTGTTGAAGAAAATACTGTTTATTTTATAGAATAAATTATGTACTATACAATATACATTATTATGAAAGCTTCTTACATTTAAACGAATATGCAAGAAGATATGTACAGCGTCGTAAAAATCTACTATATTATATATTCAGTACGTTAATACTCGAAGAAGAATACTAATAAAAGAAAATTATACACAAATATATTCATAACAATTTGAATACTTTAGTATTGTAGACCGTAATAAATTCTTACACACGTACTACGTACAATTATAAAATCATTCAATATATTAGAAGATATGTATAATTTAGATAATATAGATCTAAGAACTAAAAATCAATCAGTCCGATATAAACACGAACAAAAACTTACTTCCATTAGCACAGTCCCGTTATTAAAATTATAATACAAAAATAATATATTTAAGAAATAACACATTTAACTAAAACACACCTTGAAAAGAGCTAATCCTACTAATATGATAAACGAAAAAGTTTGTAAGAATGTATGTATTACTCTTTCACGCAAAAACTACTTAATTGATTTTGATGAAACTTTACAATAATATAGCTTACACATCAGAATAACACATAGGCTATAGTTTATAAAGATATAGTGTGAATGATAATCATTATCACAATTTTCCATCACCACGCGGGTGAAACCGCGGAGCGCAGCTAGTTCAATATAATGGGATACTCGACAGTAAATCAACTGAGATACTTTTATCATAATACAAAATGTCACAGTCTACTTCATTTTGTATGGATATACTGCATTCTAACGTAATAAAACTGTGTTGTAACGGTTTTGAGCGCGGTATTTTATTTGATTTTTATTCCGACGTTTCGGCCACTTTTCAGTAGTTGATCATTGATTAAAAAGTAACAATATTTATTTCAATGATGAAGTTTTGAATCGAGATGATAGCTAGTAATGCACGCTTTATTTTTATGTAGGTACATTGTTTTAGTTTTATTGTAAAATGTGTCAAATATCTAATAGGGATGCGGACTAAGGTTGTCACCTTTTTTGAAGAAAATATAGTATTTTAGTTTTTAAGCTGTAAAATATAGTACTTTTGGGAAATTTAGGTGATAAAAAAGAGTACACATTTATTTTTCATTTTTTATTATTATATTTTATTTATTTCATTGTTGCATTTTCCATTTGTATTTATTACTTCTTTTTGCTTTGGCCAGCAAAGATCTATTATATTTTAAATAATCATAAGTATCTGACAAAAAAAGCAGCAATAGAATTAGCGATGAAAATAAAGTACATTTCGTACTATATAACTTTTCTGTAATATATAGTACAGTTGGCTAAAATATAGTACGATACTATACATTATAGTACGGTTGGCAACCCTAATGCGGACACGTGTTACAATAAATTCTAATATAATTTTTACTAGCTTCTACCCTCGACTTTGTCCGCGTGGAATAGTTTAAAAAAAGTAAGTTAAAAAAGACCTCCGATTTTGAAACATTCTTCATTGGTGCTCCGCTCCTATTGGTCATACCGTGATAATATATAGCCTATAGCCTTCCTCAATAAATGGGCTATCTAACACTGAAGAACATAACAAATAATTTTTCATATCAGACAGGTACTTCCTGAGATTAGCGCGTTCAAGCAAACAAACAAACTCTTCAGCTTTATATATTAGTATAAGATGTAAAAGAACAGGAGCAAAAATAACATCTTATCATCTAATATAAAAAAAATCATGATAGAAATAATATGAATTGCTGTTCAAACTTTGAAAATTGACTTCTTTTACTTGTACCTATTTATGACGTCATAAGTAGGTACGCTCGTACAAAATCTATGAGGGCTGCGGTATTTTTTAGGTTTCTAAAAGTATCTCAGTTGTTTTCACAGTCCGCACCCCAATTATACGAGTATCTACAATGTAACTGAAATCGGTTGAGGTTTATCTCTTGTTACGACTATTATATATGATAATATGTCTAGGGCTGCTCACGCGCAAGGTTGATGCTCGAATCTCTATGTCGTCGGCGTCAGCGCAGGACCTTGTAACATTTTTTTTTACCTTATCTTTTTCGTCAAAATTGTGATATGCACATGTAACACGTAAAAAAATTGACGAAAAAATAATGTAAAAAAAATGTCGTTACAAAGATACAAGGTCCTGTAATGACGTCATCGATAGAAACCGATTGTAATACATACTACTTTCAAATAATTTCTAAACGCTTCCTCAAATAAAACGTCTCAAATGCTTAGTTATTCATAGATATTAATGTCAAATCCTATCCACAAAATCGCATCTATCGTATAAATGTAGATGTCGTAAATCAAGACGTGAACTAAGCCAGCCTACATCTGTACGATTTGGTCGAACCGACCTTCATTGTGTTGCATACTTGAGGATATAAATAAATGGAAATAATTTTGCTATACATCGGATAAAAATTTTAATACAACTATCAATCAAATAAAGTTGCATTCACCTACTCAATGCAATGCAACGTTGATCAACCTATTTAAAATGTAGTAACGTTGTTGCTGAACTCTCCAAATACACAATATATTGGCGTGTTTTAAATAAGAAGATTAGTTCCTATTTTATAGACAAATTCTTATTGTTACTCAAGAACAAGATAACAAGAGAGTTAGAGTCAAATAATAGTATAACGTTTCTTTTAAAAGACATTAATTTTAATATATTAACTAGATCTAGATTGTTTGAAAACAAACAATATTTTTTTAGCATATTACTATGCAAAATCGAACACGTTATCAGCAATGAAACTTTTACAATATTTTCAAAATACCGGAAAGTGTCTCAAAACAACTCCTTTCGCAAATACATTGAAGTGATTTACATAAAGTTAAATACGTAATAATCTAGGCTTATTAAAAACCACATTTAATATTAAATATTTACAGCTATCCAATTCTTTAACTACCTAACTCACCTTTTTCCACTCTAAGGACTGGATCACGTTCAAGGAGTATAATATACTAGTTTGAAGTGAATATAACTCCAAAATTATGTTTTTACTAGCCCGTAATAAGTAGCGTTAAGTTTTACAATCGCTCTTAGTTAACAGTTAACAAATTATTGCCCAAAAGTGGGTTATGCATACGATACATCGCAACTTTAAAGACAAGCCTTTATTCAATGTCATCTTTTAATAATTCCGTTTCTAAAGCCATCTGTCTCAATTACGTAACCTATAAATTGAATTTAGTAATTTTTGAAATTCCAACCAAAAAATATAGATCGGGTCGTTAAATACAATATTGTGTCGTCTATACCACTTGAAATCTATTTGTGGAAGAGTAATCATGAAAGTTTAAAGGAATGTTATAATTGTTTAGATGAACACGGCTGTATGACAAGAACAGTATTGAAAAAGAAAAGCAATATTATTTATTAGATTTGCTCTCCTATAAAATTTGTCATTTTTGTTTAACAATGGTTTGTCTTCAAACATGTGATGTAACTACGCAGCGGTTTGTTGCTGATTTAGACAAGAAAAAAAAATTGTCAGACTTTCCAGCTAATATCAAACTAGACGGGTCTTATTAAAGGATTGATAAACATATAAATCATTTACACAGCATTTAAGGAACTAACGAAAATGGCAAAATGTAAATCATAAATCATTTATGTAGGCCAATCTATATCAGATTTTTTAGGCCATGACATCTAGTTGACGAATTAACTAATTAATGACCGTCTATACAAATAAATCTGCTAAAAACATTTCCAAATTTGTATAAAACATTTAATCCAAGCAATATAAATATAATAGGCATAAATTATAAGGGAAATCGGTGCCATTTCAATAGCTACATCCTTTTTGGTGTTACACATAATTTTTATGTGTCATTACTCGAATTAATAAAAGAATATTGCACAAAGAAATAATGTCTTATTATGGATACATAGATAATAATAATAATTATTGTTCTGATATTTTGTTATTTAGTCGGACCGAATTTGTGTAATTAACTATAGTGAATGACGCGGTCTACAGATGTAAATTATTCCAACGTTTTCTAAAATATGCATTAATTCCTATTTTACAGTATCAGAACACGAAGTTACGAGCTTTCAAAACTAGCAACTAATATTTTTTTTCCTTATTCACCTGCTCAAAATCAAAAGCCACTCTAAATTCCAAGCAAATCCAAATACCATTCTATTTCCAAAAAAAAACATGAACATAATACGATTCATTATAACAACATAAAACTAGCAGTTCTTTATTACTGGAACAAGAAACTTTTTCAGCGTTCTTATATTATCTATTCACACAATATTCTATAGACAGTTCTTCCATCACACTTGAACATATCAAATTTATTAAAACACACACATACTACGAAGCGTATAAATTGCGTTCAACAACAAGTGATTCTTTTTAAAAATTAAAATCCACAGTCACATTATCTTTATTTCCATAGTCTTTACGTCTTATATGAACAAGACCTCGTCGTAGGCCTGTGGCTACTCGGCTATTAGCTCCGGCGTCAGTCTATCTGGGTTAAAGTTCTCCATATTCCACATCTGTCTGGGCTCGTCATCGTCACAAGGCTCCATTACAACCTTATCCTTTTTCTTTGATATCGCCATACATTTCTCGCTGGAGCCGTGTTTTAATAATTTCGTCTGAAAATGTAAACCCATATTTAAAATGTTATGGATTTGAAATAGATAACAATAAATAGTAAAAAGTAATAAAATTTACAATATAGCCATTTCGTCATTATGTACAAGTATAGACGGACTCTTTAACAAAATTAAATATAACAATGTTGTCTCAATCTAGATAACCTTAATAAAAAATAAAAAAATGTTTTACTTGAATATACAAAGAAGGTACTTGTGATGTAATTAATTAATTAAATGACAACTACAACGATATAAATAAAAAATATATGTAGTAAGTGATTTAAAATTCTCATCCAAATATACTGAATTCAAATATATTGAAAAATGTGAGCCTGACATTAATACTACTAAAGCTCTTTTTGTTGTTTTACTTCATTAAACACAAGGGCAAAACCCTAGATAAAATATTTAATCATACTATACGATGTTTTAAAAGGCTTTTCTTGCCAAAATTACGATCCTTAACTATAAAAGTTTAAGGTATTCTTAACATGAAAAAGTTTATAAGAGACTATGTTCTACAGAACTTTTCAGACATTTATTATATCATGTTGCCTTGAACAAATTCGATTCCCAAATAGATCTTATAGCATGCAAAGTTTTTATGCATTTGATACGTTTATTGCTATTTCGATTTTGCATGAGGTATCACAATATCGCAATAACTAAAAATACTTAAGTTGTACCCTTTCCATGTTAAATATGCTTTATGTTAAAGATTATATGGATTAAGTATTGCATTGATTTTTATACCATTATACGTAGTCTTAAAGTGATTTAAAAACTAAAAGAATTTAGTTTTATACGTGATAATTACATTAGCGCATGAAGGGCTCCAGTTTTCGCTATTAGGGTATAATAGACGCTCCAACCACCATGCTTGTTGAAAGCGGATAGGCAATTATCATACAGGCGGTAAAATCAATATACGTTATATTAGTATTTAAATACTTACATTAGGATCAAACAACCACAGCTGATTTCCCTTCGCACCATGGCAAGGATACAAAACAACATCATGTCCAGAATAGTCTAGGCATGTCTCGTCCCGTCTTATCTCGCCGTTTTTCGAATACATCCAGTACTAAAACATTAGAAAAATATGCTTTCACAAAAGTCATATAATAGTCACACTAAGAGAAGAATTAGAATGTTCACTAAGAAACCTGAAATCAGAAATTTTCTATACCTTTAGAATTAATAATTATCAATGTTAATGCTGCTAACTTAATAACATATAAAAAAATAAGTCAAAATATTAATTTCAAAGTTAAAATGTCAATTTCAAGTATACATATATATATTAAT
This sequence comes from Dendrolimus houi, assembly GCA_039645545.1. NCBI lineage: Eukaryota > Metazoa > Arthropoda > Insecta > Lepidoptera > Lasiocampidae > Dendrolimus > Dendrolimus houi. Next base: position 16,603,371 of record CM077122.1, read on the forward strand.
TACTCATTTAAATTTATTTAGCAGCCAGGGAAGACTTTAAAGTGTAATTCTCAATTTATATAACTGATGACAATGAATTAATATCTATAAACTCAATAAAGATTGTTGTTATAGACAAAATATCTATAGATCTTGCGACTCAAGTAAATTTATATTATAATACAAATAAAAATTGATTGTTGTTAGTTTAGTTCATAGTATGTAATATTGAATATCGTATGTAGTAGGTTTATATAAGCGTTGTAGACTTTTGAAAGTTATTTTGCCTCATGCTATTATTATTTCATTATAAGCACGAAGTATATTATACATTGTGGGGCTTTGTGTGTAATAAATTTGAGGTAATAAATGGAAGTGATATTGGAATGGACAGACATGTTGGAAAGCAGTGATGGTATGTAAGGACAAAGGCAGGACGAATATTGTAGAAAATTGTCAAACAAGTTAAATAGAAATCAAATCCCGTATAAACAAAATATACACAAATTAACATAACAAATCTACAAACTAATAGTAATGTTAGTTCTATTCTTTGGTAAGTTAATGCAGAAGAGAACTTATGTACTAATAAAATACCCGGCGGCAGTACCGAAATTGAAAGAGTAGAAACGTGACTTTAATAATTGAAAAAGTCACTCAAAGTTCCATTTAGATAAATTTTACCAAAGTTGAATCCCATCAAAGGGCACCCATTAAAGCCAAAAATCACGCTGCGGCTTATCTCGAAAAGTAATCGACATTCAGTCGTTCCAATAAATGTAGAAACTTTTTTGATGACCAACTGAATTAAACGAATAAAATTTATTAGGGACACACTTTTTACAATGGTTATGAAACATTTAGACGCATTAGTGAGGCGTACAATACTAATGATCATGCAAAACATACAAAACACGACAAATGAAAAATTACCCGTGAAACACGCAACAACACAAATTTAATTAATTTTCTACAATTAAAGATTTATGCTGACTAGATACATACACCACTTACCATAATTATGAATGAGCACCGACACCATTAATAATAATGATTAAGCAGAAGCTGGTGGGAGTGAAAATTTGGCGGCCATTGACAAACCTGATTTCCGTACTCGCCGTGACAAGGCCACAGATTCACCGGTTTCTTCATATCTTCGGGACCAGCTGCCGTGTCGAGACACATTGCCGACTGGACATTCGCGATCTGATGCCATCCATAAGTTAACAAAAGGCGTGCCAAAAGCAAGCGTGCAGAACTAGTTTAATCACTTGATAGAAACTCGTCAGCTTGTGAAAAGTCAGTAAATCAAATGATCATACTAGAACTATGATGATGAAAATGGTTTTCAAACAAAATGAAAAAAGTATGATACTAAAACATTCCATAAAATCAGAACAAATTGATACACTCATTAAATGTAAAAGGAAATTCTAACTTCCCCCCAAAACTTTTAATACCACATTGCCTCCGGGAACATTAGTGGAGTACCTGAGCACCCCCAAGTCCGTGACATTTGCGAATATAAAGTGGTTCGATATCTTCTTCGTGTTCATGGCCGTCTAAGCAGTAGCGGCGATAAAACGCTAGGTTTCTTATCTATCATTTACAATAAAGAAAAAATATAACACAAATCATTCCGTGCTTTAATACGTGCTTGAAAAAACACAGTGCTCTCCAACGTGCAATATAGGATGCAATGTTTTGAAACCTAATTAATGTGAACTATAATAATTTTCCAACAATAACTCCTACAATATGGTACTGCCGCTTTTGGTCAATTTGTAAACGACAGAACACCTGATTTCCTCCTTGACGATGGCACGGGTAAAGTCCGACTGGCTTATGATGATCTGACTTTCGCGTTGGAGAGTCCAAACATATCTTTGGGAAGCCGACATTTCTTATCTGTACAAGTAATCATTTTGTAGACATATTATAAACATCGTAACAGTAGTATCTTTGTACTTATTAAAATTTCAATACAATAAAATAAAAATATTTTCGATTTTTTAATATTAACCACGAAGAGAAAACATACCTCTCCGTGAGCAACTGATTCTCCAGGAATAAATAGTTCTGGGTAGATGTTTTTCAAATACCAATCGAAAGATTTACATCCCAGTTTCTCTCTTAGAGTTCTGCGACCGCTGATATCACCATAGTCCCCTTTATCATTACCTACTCTTTGATAGTAATATTTTGCATAGTCGTCCAGCCATACCTAAGAAGTTTCAAATTATAAGAAAATCAATAATAATCCCTTTATCTATACTAATATTATAAAGAAGAAAGATTTGATTGTTTGTTTGTATGCATTGAATAGGCTCCGAAACAACTGAACCAATTTGAAAAATTCTTTCACTGTTGGCAAGCTACACTATCCCCGGGTGACATAGGCTATATTACATTTTCAAAATAATTAGGGATCCCTACTAAAACTCCCCTAAAATCCAAGGTGTAAAAAAATTACCTAAAATCGCGTGCGCTGCGAAAACTATTGATGATGTACTACGACTTTGCTGAATACATCATTATTTACAAAAACTATCTCAACAGCATATTTTATGTCTAATTATTATAGTTATGCCACAATAAGTGTTCTTTTTATTATTTTTTTATTGAAATGCCGCCACTAGATAAGGCTGTTTAATTATATCTTAGTATTCATCCTTATCAAAATAAATTACTTCATATTTAAGACTGCTTCAATACCTTTATATAACTTGTTGAATTATTCAATTAGGACATTCCATTCGAAAGATATCACGAGCTTAAAAATGTAAGTATTAGAAAAAAGTTGCGTGGTCACCGCGCACCCTGCTCGGCTAGCTAGGCTTATGCGATATAGGCATCACTGGGGTACGGGCCGTACGGGAGGTGAAATATTTTGAATTCGTTTAGTAGGTAATAAAACTCAACAAAAAAATTTCGTTTTAGATACTCGTGCGAAGCCGGGGCGGACCGCGAGTAAATAAATATTCGAAATTAACTTAAAATTTTGCGTCATTGTTGATTTTAATTCTAAACCAATAAACTACGTTTGTGTACAGTTTGAAGAAATATTATTTCTAAAAAAAATTTTTTTGGTAAATTTGTCTATTAAATGTAATTACAGCCACGTATGCAATAAATAATTTCATGGTTCTTCTTATGAAAGCCAAAATTACCTATTTATTTTAAATTTATTACATATATTTTAATATCCCTAGTCAGTCAGCGTGAAAATTGTATTAAAATTTATATCAATACTTACCTCAGCTAAACGAACAGAATTTTTTTTGAGCACGTTAACGCCTGTTCTCCATTTGTATGGAGAACGCTTTCTAAAGATATGTCCGACATGAGAACACGGGACAATCTCCAGAGTTCCTCCACACATCCAAGTCTTAAAGGAGAGTTCCAAATTCTCACCACCCCAAATGTCAAAACCACTGTCATATGTGCCCAGTCTTTCAAAAAATTCCTTATCTATTGCAAATAATCCTCCAGCCATAGTGGGCGACCATACTGGTTCTGCTGTATGTTTATGCCTTGCCTTTTCTTTTGCTGGAACTGGGTGCCAATTAAACTGAAGGTTCCAGTCGAACCCTCCAACATTAACAGATGATGAGTCTCTATAGTGGTATTCAAGAGTTGTATCATCTATAACATCTATTACCGGACAGACAACTGTTGTTTTGTTACGCGCAATTCTGTCTAACAATGGTTCAAGCCACCCTGTAAATAATATTACTAAATTAGTATTCAGAGGTTGAAAAGCAATTGGTATTTCTATTATTAATGGTATTATCATATTATTAATCTATTGATTGGTTTCTATATAATAGGTTGCGGAAAAAGTCTTTTCGCATATAGTATGTATGAACTTGTAATAAGATCTCTTTGGCTATACCATTTGTACCTGGCTGGTTTTGGTATTATTAAAAAGTTTTAATTTTAAAGAAGACAATTCTAAATTCAAATTAGGAAAATTTGTGATTTTCACTTGTTTTTCTTATTGTTAAAATGAGTGAATCTAATGAAGAAATTCAATACATTTTAAAATTTTACTACAAAAAAGGTAAAAATGCAACACAAACCGCGAAAAATGATTTGTGATGTTTATGGACCTAATGCAGTATCTGTGAGAGTAGCGCAAATTTGGTTTAAGCGTTTTCAATCCGGAAATTTTGATACCAAAGATGCACGTCGCTCTGGTTGCCCTGTTACGGACAAAATTGATGCCATTTTTGAAAAAGTGGAGCAAGATCGGCATATTAGTAGTTACGATGTAGCTGAAGAACTGAGAATTGACCACAAAATGGTTTTGGCACATTTTGAAAAAAGCTGGATACACAAAAAGCTCGTTATTTGGGTGCCTCATGAGCTCACTGAAAGAAACCTAATGAATCGTGTACTCATTTGTGATTCTTTATTAAGACGTAATGAAACCGAATCATTTTTGAAGAAGCTGATAACTGGTGATGAAAATTGGATCACGTACGACAAGAACGTGAGAAAAAGATCGTGGTCAAAGGCCGGTCAGGCTTCACAGGCTGTGGCGAAACCCGGGTTAACTCGCAACAAGGTGATGCTGTATGTATGGTGGGATTGGAAGGGCATTATTCATTATGAGCTGTTACCGCCAGGCAGGACCATCGATTCTGAACTGTACTGCGAACTACTGATGAGATTAAAGCAAAAAGTTGAGAGAAAGCGGCCGGAATTAATCAACAGAAGGGGTGTGGTTTTTCACCGTGATAACGCTAGACCTCACACATCTTTAGCCACTCAGAAAAAATGACGAGAGTTTGGCTGGGAGGTGTTAATGCATCCGCGGTATAGTCCTGACCTTGCACCTTCAGATTTTCACCTGTTTCGGTGTCTGCAGAGCCCCTTAGGCAGTGTCAGGTTAACATCTCGAGAGGACTGCCAAAACCACTTGTCGCAGTTTTCTGATCAGAAGCCCCAAATTTTTTATAGCAATGGGATCACGTCCCCACCAACAAGATGAGAAAAAGTTATCCAACAAAATGGCACCTACATACTGTAGTCAAATGTAAATAAACTTTATAAAAAAACCTTTTGAAATTTTATATAAAATGCGAAGAAACTTTTTCCTCACCTAATTTAATAATTAATTATTTAAAATAGAAGATATATCAATTAAATGGGTATGTGGTCAGCACATTCATAAATATTTTAGGACATTTAAAATAAATCCTTAAAACATTAACTAATCAAGATAGGAATACCAGGGGTATTTTTTATGTCCAGATGAGGTAAACATCTGACATCGAAAATCTAGCAGATGTGTGGCGGTCTAAATTTGTTCTTTATGTTAGATCTCTTGACGTTACGAGGAGTCCACAGTCTCGTTGACTTTTGTGTCATTTTCAAGTAACACTTCTGACCACTTATTGTGGCCATTAAGGATCTACTAAATTTCATGCCCATTCACTAAAATACCTAATAGCACCTGTTCACACAACTGATATGATAGAACTAAAGACTAAATCTTACCTTCAGTACATTCACAATGACTATCAAGATATGTTAAAACTGGTGCAGTCACGTATCTAGCACCCAGAAGTCTCGCTCTGATCAGACCTTCGCGCCGTGGAGCTCTTACTATCCTCACTTTTGGGAGCGATGACATATAGTCATCTAACTGCTGCATCAAGTGAGCTGTGATAAATATAAGCAGTTATTAATTCTTAGTGACAAATTTTATAATATAATACTTCCTTGACACCTGGAAGTAATCCACTGTACGTGGCACTCGCTCCTTTATGCCATACGTGAGCAAGCTGTGGGATGAACTCCCTCCCGCGGTATTCCCAGAGCGCTACAATATGGGGCTCTTCAAAAAGGGCGTAAACAGATATTCAAAGTCTCAACGAGGTAGGCAACGCATTGGCTCCCTTAGTGTTGCAGATGTCTATGGGCGACGGTACCCGTCTACCAGTTCGCCTATAAGCAAACATAAAAAAGGACTTTCGAGTTACGTGGTTTCTCTCGTATAAATTTCAGATTCTCGTCTCGCAGGAACTATCACATTGTTTAAAAAACATTATACAGCAGTCAGCATGTGTTCGTTGTAACAACAACTGAATTAGATAGTTTTACACGTTCTATGTAATCTATAAAATAGTGGCGATGCACAAAGGCAAGCTTAGCCCTAAAAGAGTTTTCTTCCAACAAACCTATGCGTCGAGCGAGACGGAACAAACGAGAGACAGGCTTTTGTACACTTAGCTTTACGATATATATGTGTAGTCTACATGTATGCATTGGTTCTTCACCAGCTGATTATTTCAATAAATTCAGCCCTCCACCGTGCTCAAAACCGACCGCGGTGGAGGAGATTTTATTTTTAAAAAGTCGTATAAATACGTGTGTACACCTAATCGAAAAAGCTACCCCTAAGCCGATGGATCGATATTGATGCATTTTTTGTGTGTGTTTGGTTTTTAGTGCTGCAATAAGGTTATAGATTTTTATTGTATTTTATATAGTAGTATATGAAATCCACATTTTAAACAAGCATACTTACGCATATCAGAAAAATCATCAACTAATATAATCTCTTTAATAAGATGTGCCGGTGATCTATCCAACACCGAGTGCACTGTTCTGAGTAATACTGACCAAGCTTCATTATGGAAGCATATCACAACAGCTGTCTGTGGAAGGTCTTCTAAATATCTACCCGGTTGCTTGCACCTGAAAGAAGTGATTGAAGATATGAGTAGATGAAGGAGAAGCTACAGTTGATAATAAACCTGGCATGGGCATGACAGTCCACGAACAATGAAGGGTTTCGTAGATGGACATTTGTTCACTGTATTCGTTATTTGGCTACGAAGCCATTAAACAAGTATTAAATCGTAAATACCGTAATTTTTTATTCAATGTATATTGTTTATGTCTAGCAATTTTCGTTGATAGCATTTTGGAAGCTCTAGCTTACGCTTTCCAGTATTACCCACTTCATAAGGCAAAAGGGGGTAGGGGGGGCACAATTTATGAATTGCGAAGCTAGTACCTCACTTATTGCCTTAAATAAAAAAAACCTTAAAACATCATCATTACTTTTTAAGCATCTGACTAATAAGATTCCACACAAATGTTATACACTTACCACTCATCTCTGGGATCAGGCAACTTTCTTCGGATAGATATTAAGTCACTAACGTATTGATTAAATGCGTTCTTCTTCCAGCCTTCCGAGACTGCCTGTTTGGCTTCTTCGCTTAAGTTCTTTGGCAATACAACCGCTTTACCTAGCTCACCTGGAGCATTGTCTGAACCAGGCGCCGCTATAACCCCTAATCCTGCAGGACATCATAAGATTTTATTAGACTATTTAATAATTTATTATTCACTTAATTATTTTTCTTTGGTATTTGACTTTACGTGTTTTGGAAATATAATTTATAGCAAATATTAAATATGTAAGTCTTCATATGCATTATGCAACTATGCGCTGTCCTGTCAGCCGTCCGGCTGACCGCAATATGCGATTACACGTGGGGCTAGCCGGATTGCGGCGGCCGGGGAGGTCTTGTAAATTACACCCATGATTAAAATAATGAGTTGAAGAAGACTAAGGCGGCAAGTGCGTCTAATAAGGAGGGATTAAATTCATGTGACAAGAATCATGTTAAATTAGATAGCCCAAAAAAGAGATGGACGATATGTGTCTAAGATTACAAAGATATGTGTGGCTTCTGACAGAATAGTCCTCTATTCTGTCAGAAGCCACACATATCTTATATGTGGATGTGTATGGATGGAAAATACATGGTGTGACAAACTCAAATACATATGAAAAGGTGAACCGACAAAGAACAAGCCGGATCAAAGCAAAGTTTGTTATTAATTACATGAAATATATTATTTACCTTCATTTCCCATAAGCCGTCCCAACCAATCGAGCCGCGTTTGCGCTGCGATTGAGAAAAAGCAAATAATCATGCAAACATTTAAACAAAGAAAGCGAAAATAGTGTCATATTAAAAGTAAAAACACGTGCATGTTTCAAAATAAATACAGCGAAACCTGGTTAAGTGAGACATCAAAGGACCTGCAATGTGGTTTCACTTATAGAGGCATTCCACTTACCCAGTGTCTCAGATATCCAGGTATCAATAAATGTCTGTCTCATTTACAGAGGGTTCCATTAATAGAGGTCAGAATACAGGTTATTTTAATTATAGAGGTGCAATTATTAAATAAAATAACGTGTTATGTAAACATTATAAATGAGTTAGTGTAGTGAGTGTAGTGTAGAGTTGAGTGAGTAGATTTTAAGAATAAGAAAAAGTAAGTAAACAAATAAAACTGTTATCTCAGTTAAAGAGGTCTATGCATATTAAATTCACTCGCTGTCTCAGTTATAGAGGTAAGTATGATAATGAATCGCAAGAACGAATCCCAGATATAGAGGTTTGCTTCGTCCCACTAACAGGGGTAATTCAGTGCCAGTGCTGGGACCTCAGCATGAGTTCCAGTTATGGAGGTTTCTCACTTATCCAGTTCCCAATTAACCAAGTTTCACTGTACATATTTACAAGTCCATCCAGAGGCATGAATGAAGTATAAAATCGGTAACATTACATAGGTTTTTAGCACATTTTGATATAGATTTTCTATATTTTTCAAATATATACATATTTACTTCAAACTTTACAAAAATAATATTTACAGGTATATAAAGAAAAAATAATTTCGCACTCCTCATCATTGGCGCTCTTGTTACTTCGATTCTCTATTGTCCGTGAAGATCTATTGGATGATTCGTTAACAGTTTATATGTCTGTGCGTTTAAAATGCATGCTAACATTAACAATGGTTGAATTCATTCTGTTAAACTGTTCAGAAATGTACTAATATACAATTACTTCAATGTATTAAATTATTCTTAGATGTATTTAAGACTTATATAAAGTATTATATTAATTCATATGCTTCATTACAAATGTAATGTTACCGTCGTGCCCCTGAATAAACTGTGGTAGCGATTTAAAGATAAAATAGGAGCGTAACGAATAATGTTCTTTTTATTATGTTGAAAGGAAAAATAAAGGCATCGCTCCTCTAATTACTATTTCTGCTGCATGTATTAATTAACTAAGAAATAATCGCATACCGAACGATTCTTGTCAAAGAAAGAAAGGTTACTAATGAGAACACATAGAAGCAAACATGTGACAAAGAATTATTATCATGATAATAATAATCTAAAATAAAAGCTAAAATCAAAATAACTCACGTGCATAGTAATAACGTCACTCTTGTTAAATTATATTTCTGATATCAAAAATATATATAAAATATTAAGGTTCATATTATAAATAAATAGATATTTATTTTACATGTCAACTTAAATAAACCATATTTAGGAAATTGCATGATTCATTGAATGTGACGCTTTATATTTGAGAAAACATTTTTTAGAATGCTCAGATTATCTTTCTTCCCGAGCACCTGTTTGCAAATGATAATTGCTGTAGAATATGGGCCTCAAAAAATTAACTACACAATAGTGGTCATATATATTGGATATAAGTTGAAGTTTAGAATCACAAGCTCAGCTTGCAGATTTATTGACTACTTAGACAAATTAGTAAGCTTAAGTGGTGGACAGGGTACATTTGTTGTTGGACCGAGAACTGATGGAGGAAAGAAGTTTTCGATTAGAGATCGGGTTTCGGCAAACGTAGTGCAAGAAGCCTTCCAACCCGGTGTAACCGACCACCTGCACAAAGTCACCGATAGAGATTGCAATAGGAAGGCGGAGGACCGGGATATGTGACGTAAACTTGGGGAAGCCTATCTCCATCAGTGGATACATGTCAACACTTTACAACATTATAAATAAATTTAAAGCAACACTCCAACTTACCATCAGATAGATTGTTGACATAAGATTCGCTTTTCCTTTTAGTTGAAGTGGGCTTAGCCATTTTGAGCGGTTTGGCTTCAGGGTCATCATATTCAATAGGAGGTGCTCCTATAGAATTTCTAGACCCATTTGTGGTCAATAAAGCTACCATAAACCATAGAGCCGTTAAAATTAAAATTGCTTTCAATATCAACGTCCGCCTTCTCAGGAAAAACATTGTGTATTTCATTTTCATTCAATATATCTGAATTATACCACCCATAAATCACTTAATACGTTTCAATTGTAATGGTCTATTATAATATATCTCTAATTTGAGCAATAAAGTTAAGCCTATAATAATCACAAAAAGTGACTAGCATTAAAATAATAAGATATGTATTGAATATTTTTGCAACAAATGAAAGATATGCTTCTTTGATATGAAAGTTTCTTTCTTTTATATCTTTCACAAATAATCACATGACTTTTATGGTTATAAAGTCATCAGAATCCGTCGGCTGTTAATCGATTTTTTAGAAAAAAATCGATTCGTCTTCTGTTTCATTTCCAACAATTTTGCAAACATTGTTGGTTTGCCATATTTCGGTGGTATCTGTAAAAAGAAAAAAATACATTCATTAAGTCCATTATATCTATTACCTTAGAATATAAATGTAAATGTTTGATTTCTAAAATTAATATTTGCTATTTTTACTGATAACTATTCAGATCCATCTATGGAGTATTAATTCGTTTAATGATTAAAGACTTAATAAATAAAAATCAGCCAAGTTCAAGCTCATTTATGTATATTGAAGAATTACTTAGAAGAGGGGAAGAATGTCTACTATTTATATTATGTGACTACGGCACTATAGAAAACATTCAATCGAAAATATCCGCTCGTAAACCTACATAACAGATTTCGATTAAAGTAATTTTATTTTAGCTCTACGATAATTAATCTTTCAGAATTTTGCACTTTATAGTTAAACATTTGTCATTATGTCTCGTGTCACGATAATTAGTTGTCGCATCTAACAAAGATTTAAACAGAAAAACCTATTCACAAATAACACTTATAGATGTATTACGTCTAATTTCTATTAGTCTCATTCATAGAAAGTTTGAATTTCTTCTTTAAGAACCATAAAGAAGCATTGAAACTTAATCTAACTCTCTATGAATAAGACCGCATATCTTTTAGTGAATATTTATCTTGAAACAATTAATAATGTTCACTAATTCTAAACACAAATAAAAAATAAATCATGTCTACTTTCGAATATAAATGCTTTAAAACCTCTTGAAAAATGGAATTTGCAAGCGTAACTGATAATCTAGTTGGCCGTGTCATCCATCAGCCGTGCGGCGGAAGCCACGCCCCGGTGCAAAACAAGCCGGAGCTTTTACTCTATATGATAATTCTAATATGTTAAATTTTTTCCAGGATTTATATATACCGTTGAAACAGCTGAAGTCAAAGAAGAGAGTTAATGTGGCAACAATCAATATCCTCATATTTAAGTAAGTGTACAGTATTTTACTTTTATTTTCTTTAGTATAATTTGTACTGATACTATGTTATATACATGTACATCCAAAGGTTGCCTGAAAGAAATCGCTACAGCGATAGAACTGCCTATTGTATTATATTTTTTTTTATTTCTGTTAAATGTATCTTTTAACACACAATAAAGCATAGGCATTCATTCATTCACTCTACAAATATTGTTCTAATAATAATAATAAATAAATATGTATATATATATATATATATATATATATATATATATACATATTTATTAATAAATAAATATGTATATATATATATATATATATATATATATATATATATATATATATATATATATACATATTTATTTATTATTAAAAGGTATCCACGCCCTCTCTGGTTGAGCGGGCTAAGCCGTTGCCGGCCTATCTCGCTGCAACGCAGAGGCTCCGGGTTCGATTCCTGGTATAGAAAATTTTGGAAACGTATTTTCTCCGTTATTTCCTATGGTCTGGGTGTCTGGGATCGGCCCCAGAGTGGTACGTTGTATTATTTATTACCCATAACACAAGCGTTACTTGCTTAATTTGGGGATATACAATATGCGTGTTTGTCTGCCGATTATTATTATTATCCAACAGTATATCCATAAATTTAAGGCTTAAGAAAACATAACAATAAATCTAAACCAAAACTAGATACTTCTAATCTAGAAAAGGAACAGAACCAAATATTAATTTACGCTACACTAATATTAATTATTCAATCTATCTAATACTGTGACACTTCTGACGGGAAAACTAAGCACAACTAAATGATTAAGTCTAAATACAAACATTACATTCCTTTTGGATCTTATTAATAAGTTTACAAACTACTGATGACTTAAATATTTGTTTCGAAGAATTATAAATGTATATATACTTCTTAAAAATAAAACTGCACAGTAAAACATCACCCTTCAGTTCCCCAGTCAAAAGTCCAATATAAATAGGTAACACTTTAATGCTTATCAAAATAAGCGATTACAACAAATGCATAACTACAATACTTATGGTAAAACAACCTAGCTTGATAAAAATTCTTAACTAATCTGACGATGTAGGTAAAGCGGAAAATAAAATATATTTAGTTACATAAAAAAAATCGTAACAAAGACGAGGAAAACATTTTATCTTGTTTTCGCAACTGATATTTTAGAACAGGGATCTCATTTTACGAGTTGAGTGGCTCTGTAATTAAAGTAACCAAGACGCGGTAGAGTCAGGGCTCGCCTACATTTGATTCGATTATAAATAACTAGAGCTTACCCTGCGGCTCTGCCGCGGGTCAACTTCTAGTGCGTGTCTCTTGTTTAAAGAGATTACAATACAGGTTACATTGTATTAATTTTTTTTGTTACTGCTATATGCCCCGGAAGATTCACTTCATTTTATATCGCAAACTATCTCATCTTCCGGATGAAAAGTATCTATGCCAATTTTCAGTTTTAAAACTACATATGTACACCAAAATGACCAAATCCACCAAATCGACCAAATCGACCACATCGACCACACCGACCAGATCGACCACATCGACCAAATCGGCCAAATCGACCAAATCGACCAAATCGACTACATCGACCACATCGATCACATCGATCACATCGACCACATCGACAACATCGGCCAAATCGACCAAAATGACCAAATTAACCAAAATGACGAAAATGGCAAATCAATAAATAAAAACCTATCCTACTTTCTGGGATAAACTTTACATAAATCTATTCCCAAACTTATTCCATTATCCGGGATGAAAAGTATCCTTTGTATTAAAACTACATATATACCGAATTTCAGCTAATTCGGTCTAGTAGTTTTGCCGTAAAAGTATAACAAACAGAGAGACAAATATATTTTTATCCCGGAAACTATGCCATTTTTCGGGGAACTTAGTATACTACGTTCATCCTTGGCATCGAAAACATATAAATTATGAGTTTCAGCCAAATCGATTCAGTAGTTTTTCCGTGAAAACGGAACAGGCAGACAGACAGAGTTATTTTCGCATTTATAATATTAATAAGGATTTAATAACTGATTTTATATTAAACTACGATGTGAAGCTTCGTTACTATGACAACGACGTATAACTGCGGCTACATTCCAAAAGGGACTCACAACGACCACGTTCACGACCGCGATTTTTCCCATTCCACTTACTTGCGGACGTTACAATCATAAACTCTAGTGGAAGGGATTATGGGACGTTGATGTCATAACCGACGAAATACACAAATATCATTGGTTGATTTGAAAATCGCGCTGTTTTCAATGTCAAGAAATAGAGAGAATTAATGCTCTGTGGTCAACGCCCACTTCGACCCACCTCTTGACATGAGTCGTTGTGAGCGCTGTGTGATGGTAAATGACGACGTCATTAGTGACGCTTTCGCCACGACCATAACAAACGCGTTCGCTTTGTGGAACAGCAGACGGAGCATTTTGGGCATTGTGAGATACTAGAGGAACGCGTCCTATGACGTAACAATAAAACGTGATCGTAGCGCCACCTTTTTTGGGTTTATCCCACGGAAACGACGCAATTTAACGGGATAAAAAGTTTTAAGTAATGCTCTAACAGAGAGACAAAAGTTCCAAAAATTGTATTCTCAAAATCTGCTAGTCCGAATCCTCTATAGACTTATTACTACAGATAGATAGATGATCATGCACAAAAACATTAAACAACGATAAAACTAGAAGTACCTACACTAGAATTTTACTAATTATATTTTTTTTTATATTAGGTTGGGGAAAAATTTCTTCGCATTTTATATAAAAATTCAAAAGATTTTTTATAAAGTTTATTTACATTTGAATAAAGTATGTAGGTGCCATTTTGTCGGATAACTTTTTGCCATCTTGTAGGTAGGGGCGTGATCCCATTGCTATAAAAATTTTGAGGCTTCTGATCAAAAATTTGCGACAAGTGATTTTGGCAGTCCTCTCGTAATGTTAACCCGACACTGCCTAAGGAACTCTGCAGAGACCGAAACAGGTGAAAATCTGAAGGTGCAAGGTCAGGACTATACCGCGGATGCATTAACACCTCCCAGCCAAACTCTCGTCATTTTTACTGAGTGGCTAAAGATGTGTGAGGTCTAGCGTTATCACGGTGAAAAACCACACCCCTTCTGTTGATTAATTCCGGCCGCTTTCTCTCAACTTTTTGCTTTAATCCCATCAGTTGTTCACAGTACAGTTCAGAATCGATGGTCCTGCCTGGCGGTAACAGCTCATAATGAATAATGCCCTTCCAATCCCACCATACACACAGCATCACCTTGTTGCGAGTTAACCCGGGTTTCGCCACAGCATGTGAAGCCTGACCGGCCTTTGACCACGATCTTTTTCTCACATTCTTGTCGTACGTGATCCAATTTTCATCACCAGTTATCAGCTTCTTCAAAAATGATTCGGTTTCATTACGTCGTAATAAAGAATCACAAATGAGTACACGATTCATTAGGTTTCTTTCAGTGAGCTCATGAGGCACCTAAATATCGAGCTTTTTGTGTATCCAGCTTTTTTCAAAATGCGCCAAAACCGTTTTGTGGTCTATTCTCAGTTCTTCAGCTACATCGTAACTACTAATATGCCGATCTTGCTCCACTTTTTCAAAAATGGCATCAATTTTGTCCGTAACAGGGCGACCAAAGCGACGTGCATCTTTGATATCAAAATTTCAATTCGGGGTAGTCTGCAAGAGATCGCTTTTTAGCGATAAGACCGCCCTTTGTACACAACTAGATACAATTTTAGTCTTTAAGTTCATTTTTGTATTGGTGTATAATAAAGTGTTATCTATCTATCTATCTAATTTCCGGATTGAAAACGCTTAAACCAAATTTGCGCTACTCTCACAGATACTGCATTACGTCCATAAACATCACAAAAATTTTTCGCGGTTTGTGTTGCATTTTTACCTTTTTTGTAGTAAAATTTTAAAATGTATCATATTTCTTCATTAGATTCACTCATTTTAACAATAAGAAAAACAAGTGAAAATCTCACATTTTCCTAATTTGAATTTGGAATTGTTTTCTTTAAAATTAAAACTTTTTAATGATACCAAAACCAGCCAGATACAAATGTTATAGCCAAAGAGATCTTATTACAATTTCATACATACTATATGCGAAAAGATTTTTTCCCTAACCTATTATAATAGCTTAATTTTATTTCTACTGTGTGTTAGCTTCTATTTTTAATACGGCTTGTTTCTTTACGGTGCGTTAGTCGCTTAGGGAGTTTAGTATAAATGTATAAGTAAATTATTACAAACATACATACAGACGGATGGACGTGACGAAAACAAGGGTGGAAAAATAAGGGTCCAGTTTTTTGTCAAAATGGCATCTGTAACTCTGTTAGAGAGAAGCTACAGACGTGGCCGTCTTTGTAATAATTTAGTAGTAATTTCAGTCATCGCATCTAACATGCATGAAAAACACTTATGTTAAAAAATATATGTATATATTTTCTCAACAAATAACAATATCATCTATATTTCATTTTATGTAAAAAAATTCATTACAAACTTGACAGCCCTATTAACGGCGGTAAACGCCTGAAAAGGGACGATACCTGACGAGGCAATCAGTACGCCACCTACCTGCCTCAGTCAGGGATTTGTCTAAATGCCCACAAGCTCAGATTAGATATCAAAGTTAGATTTGAATCTCAAATAAGGTATGTAAAAATAAAATAAGCAAATCTGTCATATATAATCATTAAATACTTATTATATTTGTCAATTATTATGAAGGGCCATAAAAGTGGACCGGACCTTTGGATGACTTGCCCACACAAAGGAAAACCGGCTTCTTTGGAAATATATTGTTATAGTGTCAACAATCAACGCTTATCCCAGTATACACTATAAGAATTCATCCATGGATAAGCCCCGAGCTGATGCTGGGGTATCGCTGACTCTGTTCTGTTTCTAGTGGATCTAGGTATCGGAGACCATGATAAAGACTACGGCGTTTGCTCGTCGAAATTTTGGATGAAAGTTATAAAACATATACCGTCTTTGACCACGGGTCATCAAAATTACCCGGACTGTTAAAAGAGTTGCCTGGGGCCATCAGAATGTCAAGATGTAGAGGCTCATTGATATAGAGGCATATCATATCCCTAACTAGAGGAATTATGGATTACATTTTCATCACGTATATTACTAAATATTGTTTTTGTGACAATAAGTTTTTTATGTCCTTCCATAAGTACATTCTATCATCGTTGACAAATTAAATTAAGATCCGTTCAACCGTTTAATAGGGGAAAAATAACAAACAGAATTGATTTTTGCAATCATAACATTAGTATGGATTTATTGGAGGCGGCTTAGACCGCCAAGGACAAAAATAAACTACAAACTAAATTAGAAAACGCATATGAAGGGAGGTGCCCCGTGTAGGGTGGAGGAGAGAGGTGGAATGCTCCTCCGTCTTAAAGGAAGATCTTCCAGCGAGCCTAGTGTTGTTCCTCGCAGGCTTAGGCCCATCTGTTAGAGTTCAAAATTTGTATATATTCTTTGTATGTTTCGGGAAACGTTTGTGACATCAATTATTGCACAGCGCCATCTATTTGTTGTAAGTGTTCCACTACACATATAAACAAATAAATACTACTTATCCCATAATTATCACCCGGAATTTTTAGAATTTTATAATTATCTTATTATATTACAATATTCTAAAAATGTCGTGTCTGTACATTGATGCTATTAACAAAAAAGAACTGGAATACACTCTATAAAAGATGAAGAACATGATACACTATTATTTAAATTTCTTTCTGTTTGTTCGGGATTCACCTAAAAACTACTGGACTGATTTCGATGCGGTTTACGATGATCGACATCAAATTCTTAGACTTAAAATCTGCGCTACTTTTTATCCAGGAAATCCCGAGGGAATTTTTCTGGGAATTATTTAAAATGGCCAGATTTAAAAAAAAATCGTTTTCCAGTGTGCTTTTTTACTAATCGATAACAAATTTTATGTAATAAAATGTGATATTTTTTATCCCGGGATATGAAGTTTGATTCGTTCGAAATAAAATTTTCATTTTCAAGTATAACTTTTGTAATTTGAAAAAGACAATACACTCGAAATTCCGTAAAAACTACTTAAAATTAATAACTCAGAAACTAATAAAAAAAACTAGAAAAAAAGAAACCAACTTCAAAAGTAACTAGAAGAAGAGAAAACATTTACTTTTTAGTTACTCTTGAAGTCGGTTTCTTTTTGCTAGACATTTTTTATTTTTCACTTTCAAGTTACGTATATATTATTCAATAACAATGAAATTAACATGAAACTATCCTGAAGATGTACTGAATCCAATGTATAAAGAATTATCAAAATCAGTTCAAAAACAAATAAGTTACGGCTGAATATGCATAAAAATATAACATATTTAATAACCGACAAATTGAGTACTTCCTCCTATTTTTGAATCGGTTTTAAAATAGTAAAACATACATGGAGATGGTGGTGTTCATACAATTTAACTAAAGTTTAAGTTTGCACGTCACTGCTCCGGCCACGTGACGAATGATGAACGGACGGACAAGCGTTTCATTTTTTTAAGTAACCGTAACATAATGAACGTCTTCTTACTTCAACAAATACTCATTCCCGGTTTGAAGAGAATACGAAGTAGGGAGGGGCTCTAATAAAATTTCAATAGGTAACATCGTCTCACTGCGCGAAATGAAAATGTAAGAGGCAAAGTAAGTATGATGGGCCTTTGGGCACCTCTGACCTGAATTTTAGAGATATTTTAGAGATGCGAGTGATTTACAACGCGACTGCTAACTTGAGTTAATCGAGTTAAATATTACATTCCTTTTAAACTATTGTGACTCATAAATTCATTCTATATGGTCGTGAGGAAACCTTAACAAGGAGATAATTTCTTCGAGAGACGAGGCTGTATGGTCTGGGATCTTTGCCTGTTCTTCAAGTGATAAAAAACAAAAATACAACTACTGTTACTCTTCGACGGATCGATTTGTAAAACTCGCATTAGTGTTTAACTACGCTTTCTAAGAGCTTGTTTGTTATTTTTTTGTCATAGTTTATTGTGATTTTCTTGGTATTTCTTGATTTTCACGAAATGGTTATCGTGAATGCATGCATGATACAACTTACCAATCATACTTGACCTGCATCTTATTATCCATTAATTGGCTTTACTACTAGTTAAAATTAAACATAAATTTCATACAAGTAATGTCACTACCAATGATATGGTAAAAGAATGTGTAATAAGATCTTATTAATAGAAAGTTTCGAAGTGAAGCCGGCTAAAAGATGCCGCTTCGAATAGGATATCGATCGCGTCGCAGTGCGTCCCGAGAACTCAGTATTAAATCGAATTAAATTACTCGAATGAGTGCGAATAAAGGTGGAATGAATTACGGTGGATACATTACTATTAACCACATAGACGCAAACCACGTGTATATTACATAAGTTTACGCCCACAAGTTTTTAAATATGCTTCACTTCATTTACATTTTTTGTTCATCTAGGCTTCGTCTATACTCTTATTTCGCCTGAAATTGAGACATAGTAAAACAAAGAGTTCTGAATGCGGAACTGTTTAACGACTCTATGTACAAAATTAAATGATATTTGAGTCGCATCACTAATAAAAATACACAGCCGTACCTACTTAACCTAATTTAGATTTTTGTCTTTACAACCTTCCCCTTTTACTTATAATTTCTTCTTATAATTCCCTTTTTTACATAGAATTTGCTCGACTAGCATTAAAACTGAAGTCAAGATTTTCGTTTATTTTATACCTATTAATTTTTGCCTACAAAAGTTGGAAGTATATTTAAGAGGTAGTAACACTTGCATAAAATAATTATTATTGTAAAGATTGTTAGACTATATAATATACAATGAAAAACAGATATTTTTCGATCGTGTAAGTTACTATTAGAAAATTTGTAGTCTGTTCTTAGATAGATAATTCTTTAGTATACTCCAGGGACCCAAGTCTGCAATTACAATCGCGTTTAAGCGTTTGTACGAGTATAGAAAAACGACCGTTATGGTTCCATTATGACGCCAGTAAAAAAGGAGAAATCTCAGTTTTAACTAATTACAATTAACTAGCTGTTGCTAGCGGCTTCGCCCGCGTAGATTAGAAATGGTAATTTTTTCGATATTATATGAATTTCCAAAATCGTCTATACACGTTACGCATACGTTATACACTTATTTTTTACCAGAGTAGGTATATAAAGTTTCGTGCTTTTTACTTTGAAAATGACGGATTTTCATACAAACTTCCATCCCCCTTTTCACCCGATTAGGGGTTGAATTTTCAAAAATTCTTTATTAATTCACACTTACAGTACAGTTTGGACTGTGAGTTAATATTTTAGTCAGTGGTGCCAAAAAATTACATACATAAATATGTATAGATTAATATTAGTTGAAACGCTCTAGCCATGGGGTCTTAAAATCATGAACCTCAACAAAGAGCCCTCAAAACGACTAACTGACTCTTTAGGTGACCAGAGAAGTGGTTCCTACCTCGGACAACGGATTAGTATGGCGATCCAGCTAAGCAACTAGCCAGCATTCTGGGCAATTTACCTATTGACTTCGATGACCTAGGCTTAATATTCTACTTACAAGTCCGAAAGGATTATAGGTAGAACACAATTTAAGTATTTTTATCGTACTAGTACAAAATATTATACAATTTAAAAACAAGTAATACTAGTTGTGTATTCTATCTAGATATTCTATCACCTTTCTAGCTTGCTACCGTTCAGCAGACAGGCAGACAATCCACCTAATGGAAAGCGGACACTCTTTTTATTTATTTTTATTGCTTGAAATAGGCAAACAGGCAGACGGCCCACCTGATGGAAAGTGGTTACCGTCGCCTATAGACGTTTGCAAGACCTGGGGTGTCACCAACGCGTTGCCGACCTTTAAGAAATGTTATAATGCGAAGTGCATTAAAAAAAACCCATATCATAACGCAAGTGGAAAACCGTGGCGCGAAGTTCCCACCAGTTCATCGTTATAAGCGGAATAAATGTTCTAGATAATTGTTGCGTAGTTGAGCGTGGGAAGCTCTAGAAAATAGGGGTGAACATCCCCTATGGACCCAAACTTCGCCTAGTGGAAATAAGCTTGTTTTTTCTTGTATAAGTTCAGCAGACGGCAGACAACCCACCCGATGGAAAGCGGTTACCATCGCCTATGGACATTTGCAACACCAAAGGTGCTATAAATGCGCCACTGCTCTGTGAAGGGAAACTGGAGCCTGGCCACTAATGCCGGAACACAACTCAAGGATGTTATGGCGCCATACTCTAGACGAGGGATGGTAGCCGTCCAGATGTGCAAATACCCTACCACCTGGCTGTGGGTTGTATTGTCGCCTCTTACGACAGTGGAAGTTTGTGAAACCAGAGCTATCAGCAACATTCTGCCGGCCTCCAAGAAATTTTATGATATCTTTTTTTAAAAACCCTATCTCGTAGCGCGGTAGGAAAACCTCAGCCGGGAGCTCATTCCAAATCCCCAGGGCGCGCAAGAGAGACGTTGTGTACAAGAACGACGTGGTCGGGGGTAGTGTAGGATGACAGCCGATGGCGAGTGGTGCGGTGGCAGAACCAAGACGTAGGCACCATTGTGAACAATTGACATATGGATTTATTTGCAAAATAATGCTTACCGACAAATTATGCCTCCTTTCCCCACAACGCTGAGAAGAATCAAATCTGCAACAAACAAAAACATTCCTTTGAAATATTGTTGACTAATTCCCATTGTGGTAATCTCCGGTTTCATTACGACTATATAAAAATTATGAATATTTCATTTTTTAATTGCAAATTTGGTATACAGGCAGACCCATATCTTGGAAAGTGGTTAGTGGTTTGCAACACCAGGAGCGATACCAGCACATTGCCAGGATGGGATAAAGAGGACAAAACAGGGGGAAGAGGGATCACACAGGAGGAATGGGATAGAGACGATGACACACGGGATTGGAATAAGGGGACTGATAGGGGATAGGGGGGTAAGGGAAGTAGACCATCAGAACTCACTCATTACACGAAATACGATTAACTCGGGGCTAACCAACATATCTTACACTAATACATACATCTGTTTATATTAATACACTATGTTTTTATTCTAAGTGCAGACTTAATTACAGGTTGCCACATCATGCTGGAGACACGCATTAATTTACTTCAATTATTCTGTTAGAGCATTCTATCACATCGATCGATTCGAATCGATTCAATCGATAATGATTCCAGCATAGCTCTGCCACGATAGTACAAAACAGGCGATATCGAAAAATTTCGAGTCTCATTATTTCCTTATTAAAATTTTTAAATTTCAATGTAAGGTCTATTGGAGAACATTTTTTCAAATTCATACATGTAAATTAATTTTAAAAATTAGTTCTATTACCTATTCTATGCACACTGCTTCGCAACGTGTTATCTCCGTTTAAGAACAAGAAGCGACAAGAAACTCTCAAGCAACGTCTAGCTACAAATTCTTTTACTTTATATTCATCTATCTTAGATACTTTTTTAATTTTATAAGTACAAAAGTATGTTGTACAATTACTTTTCGAAAAATTAACGAACTTATAACAAACAGTGCACCGATCGTTCGAATCGTAAAAGCGATGTATGAATAGAAAACAAGTTTGGAGATTAATATTCGGTAAAATACTTAAAAGTTTTTTTTTTAATTATGTCTGCAATGCCATTTATGCATTGATTTTGCCAGTGTCGTAAATAGAAAAGCCAGGTGATTTAAATAGGAAAAAAGAAGGTAAACTAGCAATCTGGCCGCTAATTTAAAAAAATCTGCCATTTGTACATATTTAAAGAGAATTTCATAAGCAAGAAGAGAAACTTAACATATTTACAACAAACATATTAATCACAAAATATAATAACAAAGGGCACAACTATACTTATCAGTTTAAATAACTAAAAACATCGAAATATTCACATTTGGCAGCGAAAGACATGAATCACTCTAAATATGGAAACACATTCAGTGAAAATAACTTGAGGAACGAAATTCTTTATTAACAAAAATAAATAGAGTTTGCAAATTATTTGGAAAGACACAAATTCGTAGTTGTCAAATTTGGCAACGTCATATTGTGAACCATGGCCAAAGAGATTGTTGTTTTATTCGTCATGGCAGGCAAATGAAGTGAGTCCATATAGCCTTCTCTGATGTATTGTTTTCAGTATCAGGTCAGCGGAGTACCCCTACTCGGCTGACCTCACCTGACCTGATCCGACGGTCGAATCAACAAAGATACATTTTAAAACTTCATAACTTCACAGACTCATTGATTTTGCACGAGCGTGCCTACTTATGACGTCATAAGTAGCTAGTAGGTAGTAGTAGTAGATCACAAGTAAGTCAAATAGCGCATTAATTACGCTGGTCAACAATGAAAAAATTCTCAATTATTTATCAAACGTTTATGGTTAAATAATGGTGCTAATAATTCGTGGTATTGTAATGGCTAGCGCAAGCGTCCCAAACTCAAAGGGCGCGGGTTCGAATTCTGGCCGGAACGCATGCACCACGTAGGCAGTTTTCTTACCTAATGTGCGTATTGTTACAATTACCACGTGCTAACAACGATAAAGGAAAACATCGTGATGAAACCTGCACATTGAAATAACCGATGTGTCAAACCTGCTAAGCTGCCTTGGACAAGCGTAGCGGGTATAATACTATCCGTTTCTCTATAATGGGAGGCCCGAGCCCAGCAGTGGGACGTTTATGGGCTGTTATTATTATTATTATAATTACGAAAACAACACTACTTTTTTTCTAGCAGCTCTGATTTATGAGTTGCACACATATTTTTAATTTTCATAAAAATGTACATCTTTACACACTTGTTTAAAAATAATGTAAATGCATACAATTTTTTTTAGGACTTTCGTAAATGAAGTAAGAGTCTAGCAGTGGCCTGCTATCATTTGAGTGACCTATTTTCAATGGTATCGTTCTTATATTAACCGTATTTCCTGGTGAAACCATCACCCCTGTACCTGACTATACCGCCAAGATTTTCAGTAAATCGTCCCGAATGAAAATGTAAATAATGAACTATATTCAAGTTACACCCTAGACTCTTAAAGACAACATTTCTTCTGCTAAACATGAAGCTTCATCTGTGATAGTGTTAAAGATTTAGGCCGTTTCACGCAGATATGACGATAGATTTAAGGAGTTATTTGAGATGCGACATTGTTATTGACGTTAAATATTAAGAGACGCATTCGGCCACAATCTAAATTTTTAACACTAACGCAGATGAATCTCCAGCATAATAGTAAATAGTTTAGTGATGTATAATTCTCGAGACAATTTTGAATTACCAAAACGGATGATTGTCATTTTCTCTTTTCGAGCACTTGCATGGGTACGACCACAGAGTACATTAATATAAGGGTACGACAATTTTTGGTTTTATTTTATAAGCTGTCGAATCTGTGGGGCGTCGAATATATTCGCTATTAACTGTTCTGCACTTAGCTCAGGAAGTTTGGTTGATAAGTTGTAAGTAAAACAATCATCATCTTTGTTAAAATAAAGAAATATTCCTCGGTAGCTGATATCGATAAAATACACAAACCCCTCTCGGGAGCGTGCGACCGTAAAAGTATTCTAAATGATAAGTATGTATAGTTTTAGCAATTCATAGAAATTTGTATTCAATTGTTACTTTCCAAAGGTATGGGTTTCGTATAATATTTATAGCGTTTGCAAGTAAAGGTTCTCATATTTTATTATTTCGTTTTGTGTTTATTCGTTCTCAATCGCAAACATGACGATTGTTTAACTTAGAATTTGATATATTTTATTTTGCCTACTATTATATTGTTACAACCTACGCCCCGACAAAGACAAATTCCACGTACAAATCTGTAAAAAAACATTTTATTACCTATCGGCATTTGAACTAGTTGTAATCCTTTTATGATCGTCTTCTTTTGTTCACTTATTTATTGGCATACGTTTCTAAGTTATTATGGAGAACAGCCTATTGTTCTATTGTGTTCACTCATTAGTATCATTAGCCAGGTGTGGTGGATTACGATTACAAGCTAATTCTAGAAAACTATGTCGATCTTGTCGGGCGGTCTCGTTTTTGTTTGTGAAGGATAAAACGACGGCCTGATGGAGAGAGGAGTCAGTTGAGCGAGAACCAACGATCAAGGCGTGACGTGTGTACATTCGGGAATCTAATAGTGACGGACTTTGCGCGTTTTATTGAATTACGACCTTCTGCATTATGTTTGGATTTGTTGTGTTTGGTTATATTTGTACCTGTGTTATTATACGTGTTTGTATAGTTCTAATAAACTCTATAATAATTCCAACGGCATTTTTAATTCTAGTCCCGCTATCTCCTAACAATATTATGCTCAACATTTTTTACTTTATATTTAGAATTACATTCTTACCACCAGAGTTAAATCTTCATATTAATGACTATTTGCGTGCAATCCTGAATCTCGAGATCGCGGTCAAGCGCACTGTATTTGTGCGAATTTGCGAATATATATGCGAAAAACGGTGAGCTGGCCAGTGAGAACAAATTTTACAACGAATAGTCAACTCACTTTGCGAAGGGCGGATTTCAAATCCGATGGTCAGCGCGCAAGCTTTTCTTGTGGATACAATTTAAGTTCAAAACCGAGCACAGTTTTCACAGCACTCGCGACGAGGATGCGGAACTGACATTGGGTAGCGAAGGGTCTTAGGTTAGGACCTTTTGATGCCAATTTGACGAACGAACTTGCGAGTGACTGTCGCTGCAATTTCTACCCTCACTGGCTCGCGCGACAAAAAATACTAATTTAACTGAAATGAAGACTGTCGCTAATGTAACGAATACTTACTAACGAACATAAAAATATTAAATCTTATTATTAAATCAAATACTAAAATTAATAATGAAAGGAGGACGGTAAGAACATTTTCTATTATGTTGAAGATCAGTATTATTCATCTAATCACAATTATAAGATAAAACATAAAACACATCAGTACTTATAATTATAAGTACTAACTTTTGCTCGCGACTTTACTTCCGTTAGTGTAAGCTGCTGTGTGTTTTTATATGCTACCAACTGTTCATTTGCCTTACTATCGGTTAAAATTTGACATGAGTTACAGACATATACTGTAAACATTCAACTGATGGTAGTGCAAGTGAATTAAAAGTAACATAGGAATCCGCCATTAGTAGACAGAGGGGAGGACCGGACGATGCGAGCCACACACGTCCGCCTTAGAAATATCAAGGTAATTTTTAATTCAAAATTCTTGCTACGCCATCTAGTGAAAGTGGAACCAACCATGACAGCAACACAATACATTAAATTGCGTTGTTACTATTGTAGCCATAACGATGTATATCTTACGATGGGGGCGCACCTGCGAGGCACTGGCTGTGGTCGATTGCGTCTTATTTAAAAGCGTTTAAAATAACGCCGTTATCGAATAGCCAAATTAGTGTAAATACATACATTATCTGGCAATATGTAACGTCATTAAAGATTAAAATCAATATCGCATCACAAATAACGCATCACCTCACCACATCAGCGTGGAGCGGTCTTACACTTATAAGGTACTGACAGACAAGCTCATTACTAGCACGAAAGGATGCTATTATAGAGCAATTGCTACTTAGTAGCAAGTGTGTTGAAACATTGTTAGTAATGAGCATGCTTATTTTGAGCGTGCTCAAAAAACAAGAGTCGTTTAATTTTCGAGCTTGCTATCTGAGGCGCGGGTGGAAGGGGGTGTGATTGAGCGCATCTGAACAGGTTTGCTTATCAGCATAAGGGTCCACGAAGACATTGTATGACAAGGGGTGGGGGATGTCCTATATTTCGTGATGTCACACTAGAGAGGGAGGAGTCTCACGAATGTGACCAGCTGTGACAAGGATGGGGAACAGATAAAAAATTCATGAAATTCGTGTGACGTAATTTATAGATGACCCCTTATTTAGGAGAATGCTTAAAACTAGCATGCTTATTGCTAGCGAATGTGAACAGCTGCAGAGCATGCTAGTTTTAAGCATGCTTCATTCTAAGCACATGTACGAGTACCTTTAAGTGTAAGATTATTGCAAGCGCGGCTCGAGCATTAGTGAATTGCAACGAAGGCGCCAATTAAACGCGATCGGAGCGCCATCTTTGGCTATATTCGTCTATGTCTCTATGGCAAAGTACATTTTTAGGGATGAAAAGTACCCTGTATCCTTTTTTATATCCCTTATAACGTGTATGGAAAATTTCTATCCGTTCAGGAACGGAGAAAGAATAGAATTTCTTGCGGTATGGCGACAGACTTTAGACCAGGGGTGATAGTCGGACAAATGCCCTACCACCTGGCTGTGGGTTGTTTTGTCGCCTTTTACGAAAGGCCGCCCGGCCGCAGGAAATTGTATTCTTTCTCCGTTCCTGCACGGATAAAATCCCTTTCGAGAGAGGTAGCACATTAGTAGCACCTTTGGTGTTGCAAAAGTACACAGGCGATGGTAACCGCTTTCCATAACGTGGACCGTCTGCCAGTCTGCTGAACTCATGCAATACAACAATTAAGGGGTGATAGCGTCACAAACAAATTCACATTTATAGTATTAGTTAGGATTCCACACAGTTTAAAATAAAATGTCATGTCTTTAAATGCCCTAATACGGATCTTAACTAATTCAAGAGTATCTCAAACAAAGAACGCTCTTAATTAAATCTAAATTCCTTCACATTTAATAGGACTAACACCGTTAGTCACCGCTTCCTCTGTAAGTTGAACGTTTTAAACTTAAACGCCGAGCAATTTGCGGCTAAAGAGTTTAGTGTTCTCGTACAGCCAAAGCTAAATGAGGTTTTTCAGTGATGCTGGCCACATTACAGATTCCGATTCAGTATAACGTATTTCGCTTAAATAAACACGTATATAATAAGACTTTATTCTTGTTTAATGAACCGTTTATAAAAGCTTCAAAAGTAAGTCTCGATCATCGATCCAATGTTGCCAACTTATGGGTTTTCTATCGGGAACACTTTGGAAAGTGTGCAGCTGTGCTCTTCGGTCTGACCCGCCATCACGACGCACCCGGCATGCGGCACCAATATATGGTGGATATTCCACTTATACGAACGAAACGCTTCGCGTCTACCTTCATCACACGCACCACAAAAGAGTGAAATTCATTGCCGGCGTCTGTCTTTCTCGATACTTACAACCTGGGCGTCTTCAAGTCCCGTGTGAATAGGTATCTTCTAGGTAAGCGTGCTCCATCTTAGACTATGTCTCCGCTCCACAACGGGCGAGATCGTGGTCAAAGGCGAACCTATACTACTACATAAAAAAAGCTTCGAAATTAAAACTAAAATATACATACAGCTTAACATAAAAATAATAAAATGAAATTTATAAACCCGCAGGGGGGCTTTGTGGCGAAGCCTTAGGTGACTAGCGATATCTCGGACCTGACTCCGGGGGCCAAGGCAAGGCCCCCGGCTCCGTGCTTGCCTTAGCCAGCCGGCATGGAATGAAGATCGCTAGAGCTAAGACTCAAGCTCCAGGGGTGGAAGTGATAAATGGCATAACGTCGGAAGTAGCTTCGGTGAACCTGCAGTCTACCTCTCGACACCTTTTATTTACTCACACTCATGTTGTCCTCGTCAATCTTGTACTGCATTTTTAGGGGCCCATGCAGTGAATAGCGAGTCACCGTCTACCCATTTTATCTATGTTCCCCGAACATTGCGACGGGCTGACATCATAGTCCCCCCATAATCCTAGATCCCTGGTTCCATTAGCAGTTCATCCCAAGAGCCCGGTACCTTTTGTTCTCATTCCCTACAATAGTCCTACACTAACTGGGGCTTGTCCTTAGGTACATTTTTATATGGTGTAGACAGGGATAAACGCTGATTAGTGTCACGCCACATTTACATTAAATTTGTCAAGGGGCCTTTACGTGTTGGCCTTCCCATGGCCCCGCGCAAGCCCTCGCAAAAGTCCGGGCCATTTCTATTGCTCGTGGTGTCTGAGACATACAAGTAATTAAATTTAATCGTATATCCACTTATATAATACTTATTTAACAATAAATGTATCTGAGATAAGTACTTTTTCTCATCATTTCAAATTTCACAACCTCCTTGATTTTGTACAAGTGGGTGAATCTATTTTTTCAATACGTCATAGACCGTAACCACGTTTTTTAAAGTCCTATATCTTCGAATTTAACCTATTAATGTGCTTAGTACAGAAACAATAATAAGCATCAGTGATATTGTAGCTAAAAACAAAAAAAAAATACACAATGATGACATTTTGAGGAGAATTACCCGGTTATAGTCCATTGTGACGTCATAATTCTAACAAGTCAAATAGCTTATTGATGTGTGTAAACAGTAATTAAAATTGTTTATGTAATGAATTTTGAAAGTTAATAAAAAGGTATTATACTCTTTTTTATTAACATTGTTTAAAATTGATTGTAAATGTGTCAAATACCTAATTAATTAATAAATCGGTAGAAAGTACACATTTCCTAAGCTATGCGGGTTATACCGGTGTCATGTTACGAAGTGCTTGGCAGTCCGCTAACAAAAAACAATTCTGTAAATACAGGTGACGAAACTCCACTGTTTTCGTTATTTGGCTACCTTTCTGAAGCTTCAGAAAAGTAGCCTACGAGAGAATGAGATAAATAAAGAGTAACAGGAGTATTAGGATACTTATAAGGTTTATTATTTTTATAATATTTTTACCAAGCTCAAAAATTATTTTATATTTTTATGCAAAATATTACATTTCATATATTAAATATTTTAGATATAATGTAACACATATTATTCAGATTTCATGTTTTCACTTTGAACAAATGATACGAGAGGCTTATGATAACTAAAATAGGAAACAAATGCTCTAGTTTCAATTTGATTTATGAACTTCAAAGCTTCAAAATATTTCCAACTTCATTATGAGCATAGTGTTTATATTATGGGGGTCGGTAAAAATAAAACCACCATATATTGTATGAAATGTCTATATTATAAATCAATGTCTAAAATATTCCTTAAATACTATTAATTAACGTTACACACTTAGACATATGTCGCGTCGTTTTACTGTGCATTAAAACATCCCTGGCGCGTGCCGTGGGAGCGAATGCGTGCGGCCTTACGGCTTATCGGTACGACAAGGACTGCCACGCTCCTCGAGAATTTGGCTACGGGCGAGGTTCTGCGGTGTGTCGGAGTTTGATATCGCGAAAACAAACGGACATTCCCGAATGCACGTCGGCTGTATTTGCCTCGCCACAAAATGATTAAATATCTCTTTTTAGTGTCGCTTTGTTTTCGTTTCATCGAGTTTCAAACCAACGAATCAATCAGATTCTATAGAAGTTTCACTTCAAAAAATCGAAAATGACTCATATCTTAAAAACTCAATGGATATTGTTCAAATCAATTCTGTTCAAACTCTTTTTGAAACCCTATAACCCCATTTTTTTCAGAATCTTTCTACATCACAGCTTAGGAGTTTGATATATTATGATTGACGCAATTTTCATTAGTTTTTGGGGGCTCAAATGACGTGGGGACACATTCTTCACTGGAAAATGACATGCCTTCCGGGGAATGTAGGTATGAAGCATACGTAAACAAAGCCCAGTGCAAAGCTCTAGTATCTTATAATTTGATATCGCAATATTATTGTAAACAATAATTATTTTAATTAAACAGTTACAACAATGTACCAACATTATGGCGCGGTGCAGTTAACTATTCAAAATATTTGCGGTTTTATACAAACTGGTTACCAGTTTGTGAGGCCATAGTTCCAGCGGGAAATAAAAATATCTTTCTTCACACTGTTACGAGGCCCCTACTATATCTGTGGGAGCCTACTCAAAGTGGGCGTCCAATAACATTTTGTTTTCTTTCTTACATTTCTTGTTAAAGAACACCTACAGTTTTTTAAAAATAAACTTGTTTATGCGAGCCGGTACAATAAAATAAATACAAGCTTTTCAATTTTCATGACTTTTTAAACCCGTTGTGTAATAAAATAAAATAGTCACGGTATTTTTTGAACATTAGTTCTTGTATACTACTAATGGCGTAACCCTAATGGTAACTAACCTCAGAAGCTAGGTAATGTCACTCTTGGGAATACACTGGGCATTCAAAGAGGATCTCGATCACGTTACTTTTTTATGTCATGAGTTCAGCAGACGGGCAGACAGCCCACCTGGTGGAAAGCGGTTACCATCGCCTATGAACATTTATAACATCAAAGGTGCTACCAATGTACTGCCGCTCTCTAAAGGGAGACTGGGACCTGGTCACTAATGCCGGAACATAACTCAAAGTTGTTATGGCGGCATACTTTAGACCAGGGGTGGTAGCCGTCCAGTCGGGCAAACATGCTACCTCCTGGCTGTGGGTTGTTCTGTCACCTCTTGCGAAAGGCCGCTCAGTCGCAGGAAATTGTATTATTTCTCCGTTTCTCCTGCACAGATAGTTACTTACAGTCTAATAAAACAGTTTTAATGGCCATACATGGAGATGGCTGCCTGCAATAACCATGACCTAAGCTCCCGCGCGGCATGCGTTGGCGCAAGGAACCCGCCTACGGGTCACGAGGTTTTATTTCAATATCAACACATTCAGTTTTGTTTGTTACTTCTCATTTATATTTAAAATAACATTTACCAAATATTTAAAAAATAAAATGAGTTGTCTGTCATTTCAAAATAAATGATAATATGTAAGCGGAGAGTGCTATTTCTATGGTGTTCAAAAATAAAAATTGCAATTTTCGGAGTTTTTGTCTTTTAGTCTGAAGTTTTATCTCTAATCGGCTCCAAAAAGGCTCAACGGATTTCAATGAAAATTTGGGGATTCAAAGAAGATTTTTAATTTAAATTTTGTTTTGTATATATTTGTTTACCTCATTTAATAAAAAGTCTTTTCGATAGATTTCTCGTATTTATAATTTGAACCTATTTTTGCATTTATACGCTACGGCTACAGCCGTACGGGCGACCAGTGGGGAACCGCCTTCCCCGCACATAAAGGCCGCAGAGGAGGGCGACGCACAGATCTGCGCGTCCCCTCTTACCTCGCGGTGAAACTGGAGGTAGCCGCAGAAACCCAGCTCTTCGGCATACAAATGGGAGGCCAGCCCATGAAGGGGCCGTTCATCGTCCGTCCAGGTTGGAGGCGAATGCGAAACAGTGGGGAGAAAACATCTAGTAGTATTTCATATAACTAATGATACATAGTGATCTTTTTCCAATTGGTAAACTAACATGCTTCTAATTTAAGTAAGACACCTTTGTGTTCTGTGTAATATACAAATGACAGTTTTGGAGCCCATACCAGGCACCCTCTATCTAGACTAAGTAACGGAAAGTTAATTTACATAATTTACCTTGTCGGAAATCGAATCCGGAACCTGTACATTTTAGGCATGCCAAGGCTTATACTACTACACCATAAAAACAGTCGATGTAACTCTGGCATCTGAATCATATATGAAATAAATTAATTTATAGCAACATAAAAAAAACCTCACTAAAATCAATAATTCAAATATCAGCTGATTTGACAAAAATCAGCTGATATTTGAAATGTTTAAATATTAATTCTAATAACCGCCCTATAACCCGCCTATACCCCCTATAACAGCCATATTTAATATACGATTTCATTAAAATTGGAAGATCAAAAGCATTTTTTCTCAAAACACTTTCAAATACACCTCTTGCTTGCCGAAAATGAAAAAGATCAATCGCAATAATAAACCAATCATTTTCTATTCAAAAAAATTGTAAAATAAAAAAGTAGACGTCAAAATGGGGAAAATCAAGTGGGATTTCCTGGTGAAACGAAGATGAAATGGGCTAATTTGCCAATCTCCCCGGGGAACGACTCATTTTCCTCTTTATAGAATCTATAAAAGCCTCTTGACGGATTCAAATATACCTATATTTCAATGTAATCGCTTTTCTTCATTTTGTAATTTTAAAGATTTGCGCGGCAACTTCAATTTTACTGACCTAATACTATTAATAATTTATTATGACTTTACTACTTTACCTACTAAATAACTGACTGACTTAATTACGTCGAAGATGATTATGGTAATAAATTACAAATTGTATTAAAAAATAAGTTAAAATTAACTTATATACTAATAATTGTATATAAGTAATATATAATATAATAAGAGCCCATAAACGTCCCACTGCTGGGCTTGGGCATCCCACTATAGGGTGGAACGGACATACACGCGCTTCTGCAAGGCGGCTTGGCAAGTTTGACACATCGGTTATCGATGTACAGATTTCATCACGATGTTTTCCTTTACCGTTGTTAGCACGTGGTAATTGTATCAATATGCACATTAGGTCAGAAAACTGCCTAAGTGGTGCATGTGTTCCGGCCAGGATTCGAACCCGCGCACTTTGCCTTTGGGATCTGTGTGCTAGCCATTACGCTACCACGACTCTTGTAAGTAATACAGAGTATTATTTAGTAATTTTCCAAAAAGATATATAATAAAATAGACCTAAGACATACAATTTATTTCTGTGTTATTTTCGAAAAATGTTTCAAAATATTAGTTATAAGCGAATTGTATGTTTGTTTGGAAAATTTTAACTGTATAATTTGGCTTTTCAAATTGCCACAAGGGCTCCGTTGGTTAATGTCAAACACAGATCTATAATTTGGTTGACTTAATTATCAACCACATTAGTAATTATATTTAATGAGTTCAGTATGTGGTGGTTTATTAAATGAATGCCTGCGTTTTTACCCAAGTTATATTTGTATTATTTATTCATTGTATTAAGAAAAAAAAGTACAAAATCAAGAACAGTTACAGGCTTATATACTATATTATACAAAATGTTTAGATGTCTCTAAAGGCATGTAGACATACAATTAGTAGAGTTAGAGGTTTAAAAAATCATAACTAGCATGCTAATTTTATTTATTAATCAAGTCCATAGGTGGAGGTATTGTTCTTCTAACTTCATAAAAAGCGTGTCCCAAAAAAAGATACCTACCACTATGTGTCCATTGAGACGCACTAGACCAATTATTTATACACAAAACTTGCTATACAAGCTACATCAAATTATACGTTACAAAGATAATAGTCTAGAGGGAATATATAATGAACGTACTCTTAGCAACTCCCACACACACTAGTATGTGCATAGATTTTGAACCCATTGTTAGCCTTTTCAAAGAAATGCTACTCAACTTTAGGCACCGAACCAAACAAAACATGTAATGTTTTCTTAAATTTCTCGTCTTAACGAGTTTATTTTCTAGATCTTGTTCAAGTACTTCGGTGAACCACCCAAATTACTTGTGTTTTTCTTAAATTCTTACGGTCTTATTAATATTGAGTTCGAAGTAAGTTTGTAAGCTTCTTTAAGGTTCTTAATCTTATAGAAGCCTACAAACTTACTCTAACCGACAATGCACCCGTCACGCTTTTCTAAGGGGACTTTGCAGGGTTTGACACGTCGGTTAACTTGACAAGCAAGTTTCATTCTGATGTTTTCCTTCATCGTTGATAGCACGTAGTAATTGTAGCAATATATGCATTAAATCAGAAAACTGCCTAAGCCGAGTATTCTTTTCTAGTCAGGATTTGAATCCGCATCAGTTGAGTTTAGGACACGAATGCGTTAAATACTAAGCTATCACGTACTTGTAATTATTGCATCGTTTTTTTTTTTGTTTTCTATTGCTGAAGCACAGCAGACAGGCTGATGACCCAACTGTGATGAATAGTTTTTAACGTCGCCTATGAACGTTAGAAACACCAGAGGTGCTGCCAATGTGCTGCCGACCTCGGAGGAGAAACTGGAATCTGGTAACTCATGCCGGATCCCATCACATCACTCATATCGGCATCGAGTCGGGCAAATACTCTACCACCTACCACCGTCTTAAAACTCAAATACTGAATTTACTTTTAAAGCGAGACTAAGACTTTCGATATATCTATGCATACAGACAGTCCAACCCGTACACGGCCACTCGTTAGGTATTAAAAAGACCAAATTAGATGACTTAAGTTTCTAATCGGACTAAACGCGATCTACTTCATAATGCTTCAACAAGGATAATGAAATAGCGTTAATTGCTACTCAGAAAAACCGAAACTTGATTAAATGAGTTACTAAGTACTACTCTTAAAAATAATTGCTACCTTCCCGATACAAGACGGAAAACGATACTTTATCCGCTCTATGGAATGAGAACTATTACTTGCTGAACCAATTTTCTGTCCATTTTAGTTTCACTACCTTACAGATCTTATTGATTTGGACATATTTCTAGCTTTGATTTAGAATTCTAATATCAAAAGTTGAAACCAAGTTTAAATTGATATCCATGTTTTTAACAAACAATCAATAACTCTTTATTGTACACTAATATGAACTTATAGACTAAACTATGTCTAATAATACACACAGGGCGGTCTTATCGCTAAAAATCGGTCTCTCCCAGATAACCCCAGGAACGAATTGAGATTATAATGGTGATGGTGGTAATATTAATGGTGGATGGAGGTACATATTACATAATACGATTACTTACATTCTAGTAATCTTATACTAATATATAAAGCTGAAGAGTTTATTTGTTTGTTTGTTTGCTTGAACGCGCTAATCTCAGGAACTTCTGATCTGGTTTGAAAAATTATTTCAGTGTTAGATAGCCCATTTATCGAGGAAGGCTGTAGGCTATATATCATCACGCTAAGACTAATAGGAGCGGAGCACCAATGAAGAATGTTTCAAAATCGGGGTTTTTTTCCTTTTGAGAACTTCCGCTGCGTGCGCTGCGTAAACGGTTAAAGTTTGGCAAAAATAATGTGTGACAGAATTGTTCCCCTTTAAAAGTTCCAAAAAAAATCCGCGACTGCATATGTCTATCTTTTAAGGTTGGATCACTATAACCTTTTTTATGCTAACCAAATTTGTTCTAGAATAATGCATTATTTGCGAAGGTGTTTTTATAAACATGATATTCATCTTTATCCAAATAAATACGTTATTCATCACAAGTTTTTAATTTAAAACAAAATTACCATTTACATCATTCGATTTCAATGAATATCTTAGGAGATATCGCAGTTTTAAAATAACATCGCAGTAAAATAATGATTAAGTACTGCGCGCGTATTTATGATGTGCAAGGCCGGCCGGCGGGCAGTCATGAGGGGAAAGGGCGGTGGGCCCACCTTCTAAGTAAACAAAATCGCGGATTAAAGTTAGCGTTAGCCCAAAGTAACTATTCCATGCGAACGAAGTCGCGGGCAGAAGCTACTAAAAATATAAACGCAATATATATAGATGTTTGATATATTAAACAGATGTATTTAATTAATATAAATAACATTCAATTCATTAGATTGTTAACAAGCTTTGGAATTAATATAACGAGCGTTAACAGATACTTTAAGTATTAACGAGATAGGTAACGTATCGACTTCCTTAGTGTTGCAGATGTCCATGCGCGACAGTAATCAAGTGTATCGTTTGCCAGTTTATTTTTTTTTTATTGCTGGAGCAGCAGACAGGCTGACGGCCCAACTGTGATGAAAAGTAGTTACCGTCGCCTATAAACATTTGCAACACTAAAGGTGCTGCTGGACTCGTAGTGAAACTTGGCCACTAATGCCGGAACACAACTCAAGGTTGTTATGGCGGCATGCTCTAGAAAAGGAGTAGTAGCTATCCAGACGGGTTGTGTTGTCGCCTCTTATGAAAGGCCACCTGGCCGCAGGAATTTTAATGTTTCTCCGTTCCTACACGAATAAATATATGCCTAGTATGTCTACAAGCAAACAAAAAAATATTGTTCGGCGCTACAGCCCGCCCATAAGCAATGCTGGTTCGATTTTATGGACTGTATGGGAAAGATATAACCTAAAGCCTTGCACTAAACCAGCAGAAGCTCAACCAACCTTGAGATCCGCCCTCTCTTGTCTCGGTTCAGGTTGCACACAGGAACAGCGCACGGCACTATCATTTCACCTTAGAGCTAACACTTTGTACACAGATTAAGTTTATTATAAGTTCTTGGTAAGGCCAGTAATCACGATTATTTGGTGAAGAATTTATATGGAGGGATGAAGAATAAAAGGATGAGCGCACGGTACAGGGTTTCTCTCGTCAAACGTTGAAAGTAAATGTTCAAATGGCTGCCCTTACCCTGTGGCCGTTGTTTCACACAGAAAGAGGGTAGATAGCAAATTTGATAGAGCGTTGTTCTACCCACGTTATACTAGGCAAAGACTGAACAAATATAGTCATTTATAGATAGATAGATAACACTTAATTATACACCAATACAAACATGAACTTAAAGACTAAAACTATAACTAGTAATGTACAAAAGGCGGTCTTATCGCTAACAAGCGATCTCTTCCAGACAACCCCAGGAATGAATTGAGATGATAATGGCGATGGTGGTATACGTAACATATAGTACGAACTACTTATTTTTTTATAATAAATACATAAATAATGTGTATATATATATATATATATATATATATATATATATGCTGAAATTTTATATATTACATAGATATATTCTTAATATACATACCATACAAATACATATCTACAAAATATATAAATGTTTATTTATTTATAGTATTTATACAAAAAAAATATGGTGATATGGTAAGCGCTTCGCGGGTAAGTGTTGCGGGGTTATGTAACAACGGTAGGCGGATGTCGTAACCGGGTTAATATCTTTACTCATTTTCAAAATTGATTATTACAGAGAAACACTTTATGCACGAGACGGACTCGTACACGGCCATCTGTTTGCAAAGAAGGTTACACGGAAAATCATCATCCTAAAAGTTCTCTCCAAAACTTTCATCCATATCTCTTCTTTAATCTCTTCCATACATACATAATACAGCTAGCTGTGACCGCCACTTCGTTCGCGTGGGTAGACTATAACTCATAATATGTATATTCATACCTTTTGAACCCAGCAAGATATCAACAATATCTTTAAAAATTGGGTATATGACACATGCTACAATAAATTGTGAAACAACGTTCATATAAAAGAACGTGCATTAAAAGGCTTATTATCATCGTACTGTTAAAAGAACTGAGAGAGATAATTTTAATTACTGTTTAAATCATAATAAACTCTTAAAAAATTACATCACAACTTGCTAAGCTCTTACATGATATAGGCGGTTTCTATGATTCCTAAAATGAAAAAAACATATCTCGATTGATATGATTGTCAACGATCCTATTATTTATTGCCTATCTATTATCCTAATGCATAAGCTATTATATTACTGTAGTTTCATCAAAATCAATTATGTAGTTTTCGCGTAAAAGAGTAACAACTAAATCCAACTTTCGCATTCCTAATATTAATAGGAGAGGAACTATAACGAATAAGTTTGTTATTTCAGAGAAACACATCGTTCTAATTTTTTTTAATTCCTTGAATTCATAAAGAGTTGTGTTATAAATATTTTTAAAAGCAAAGTGGCGATCAAGACCCACATATGACAAAGCTCTGTAAGCGTTTTAATCAATCCACATTTAGCTTTAACAAATACAAGCAACACAACAAACAGCAAAAGGAGAAACACGATAGTTTTTGTATCCAAGATTGCATACCCACAATCCGGTCTAGAATGTGAACGCGGCAACGGTCAGGGTTCAGTGACATCGTCCCCGCTCCCAAGAGTCCTGCTAATGACATTTGCGAGGTTCTAACGTATCGCTTACATAGTTTTTTATTATCACTTTTATTAGGATTCAACATTCTAACTTGTACACCCAGAGACAGGTAATGGATTTTTCAACATCAAATACTTGCAAATGAATTTCTTAAAAATAATATCGGGTATATAAAAGTGTCACTGCTGTCTAATTTGGATATTGAGCCCGTCAGTGCTTTAAGACAGATTGACGGCTTTTGCACAAAAACTTTGACTAATATGTATGTTCTCTATTATTCGAACTCTCTTAGAACCGTCATAAGATTTGTTTAATAATAATAAATACATAACATAACAACCTTGAGTTGTGTTCCGGCATTAGCGGCCAAGATCCAGTTCCATCTACCTACGACTCTAGCAGTACATTGATAGCACCTTTAATTCAATAGGCGACGTTCATAAGCGACGGTAACCATTATTCGTTACAGTTAGGCCGTCAGCCTATCTGCTGTACTGCCGTGATTGTATATCCCCAAGCTAAGTAAGTTACGTTTGTGTTATGAGTAATATACAACGGTCCACTTTGGGGCCGAACTCAGACACCCAGACCATAGTTAATAATTAAAAATTCGTTTCCGAAATTTACCACGCTAGGAATCGAATCTGGAGTGTCTGCATTTTAGTGAGGTCGTCCAGCAAAGGCTTAGCGCGCCCAACCCAGAGGCCGTCTAAAAACAATATTCAATATAGTAATATAGATTAAGTGCAAGTTGTAAAATTTCTAGAACTACTGATTGATAGCTCATGTAATTGGAAGGTACAGATTGATAGCGTTTGTTCGAGGTTAAATAGATTTGTATTTGCACTTAAAAGAATTAAGAACACAGTTTCCCAAGAAGCAGCTCTTCTCTTATCCCACTGTTATATCAATATAGTCTGTCCTCCAATACGGTTTGATCATGTGGGGAAATTCGATTGACGACTGACAAAGTATTTAGGTATCAAAAGAAATGTTAGAATACGAGCACTTAGTAGCGCACACTATCTTCTAGAGCCATGCAGACCACCTTTCAAAAAGCTCCAGCTGTTAACTGTGCCTTCTATGTATATCAAACAAGTTGCAATATTTGTAAAAGAAAATCCCGAATTGTTCCCAAGACAACACGAAATGCGGACACGGCAACTTAGGTGAAAACCGATAATAGATTATTGTTCCCCAGCTGCAAATTGTCACTACAAAACAATTCAAATTACGTATCGGTAAAGGTTTTAAACAGACTTCCCGAAGATTTTAAATATCTGCCCAACAAATATATTCAAACAAAGACTACAAAAATGGCTGTTGAATGAATGTTTTTAGTCCGTAAACGAATTTTTAGGTTAATTTTTTGACAAATTTTCATATGATTGACATTAATGTATTTATTTTTGTTAATTTTGTAAAAATGCTGTATTCTATTTTTAAGTAATCTAAGGAAAATTTGCACGCATTATAAGCAAAACATGTGATACTTGTATCCTTATGACACCTCAGATTTACGTACCATGTTTTAAGCAAATAAATGAATTTGAATTTGAATATGACAGTAGTAAGAAAACAAATAGAAGATCCACGTTTCGGTGCGCAATTCTCGTGACCCTTGAACATCTGCAATGCAATGATGAGTTGCCTACTTCGTCGAGATTAAATAAAATAGTTGTTTACGCTATGTTTACTTCTTAGATCTACAAAAGGATATGCAAAACAAATAATAAATCAATTAGAAGATGTGCCTTAATTGTATACGTATAATAAACAACCTAAAAACCAATTTAAAGTTAAAAACCAATCATATATTATTGACGATAAACGACATTGACAAAACAAGTACACCGCGACGTACCCACCATGATCAAATTGAAGATATTTTGAAGGTAGATCATGTAAAAAGCAGTTTAAATAAGCGTAAATGTATAAAGCGATTAATGAAAGTTGATAAAGCGAAAAGTTTTGTGAAGAGTTTTATCGAAAAACAAACACTCAAAAAGTTATTTTTTTATACACTTATAAATATTATTGATATATAGCGTCTGGTTACCATTTCCAATTTTACATAGTACACATTGTATGTCTACATATAATAAATTTTATTCTTTTACTCAAAAGCCAACACGAAACTCGCGTCACGTACACATTTCTAATAAATTTACAAGCCTCGGCTCTCTGTTGCAAACTCTTTATTTAAGATATAACGTTACAAACTTCACACATCCAAGTCTTGTTTATCTCCCTCGAAGCCAAGTAGGACGTCTGCCGTATCCAAGCTGAAATATTAAAACATCGCGTATAAATTCTTAAGCCAAAGATCGTAAATATTGTTTTCCAAGGCTTACTTACTTGTCTCCTCAACGTTAAGAACGTGTTCGGGTGTAAGTAGATCCCATTTCGAGAAAAGAAAAATGAATTGAACAATATTTTAAAACATTCGGAATTCGCTTAAATATTTACATATACTATGCTGTGTAGGTAAATTGTATTTTAATAGGAATTACATACATGCGTACACAATATTAACATGCCTGTTTCCCATAGGGATAAGCAGAAGCGAAGGATTTCCACTTGTTATTATCTTTTATTGCTGAAGCACAGCAGACAGGCTTGGTTTAGCGATTAAAAAGATATATGTGGATTATAGGTTGTTAGAGAAATTGCTACACGGAGGCGTATTCAAGAAGACTTTATTTATTGGTGTTACCACTCTAACAAATATAATTTGCGTGAGCCTTTTTGGTGTTACCAATCTAAGGAATATAAATTGCGTAACCATTTTAGTGTTGCCTTTTAAATAA
Source organism: Dendrolimus houi (assembly GCA_039645545.1). Lineage (NCBI taxonomy): Eukaryota > Metazoa > Arthropoda > Insecta > Lepidoptera > Lasiocampidae > Dendrolimus > Dendrolimus houi. Next base: position 16,644,453 of record CM077122.1, read on the forward strand.
TGGTTTTATGCCATATCGTGACACCTTGTCGTAGACACCAAAGGTGCCGCCAATGTGCTGCCGCTCTATAAAGGGAGACTGGAACCTAGCCACTAATGCCGGAACATACTCAAGGTTATTATGGCGGCTTACTCTAAACCAGGGGTGGTAGCTGTCCAGACGGGTAAACACTCTACCACCTGGCTGTGGATTGTTTTGTCGCCTCTTACGACAATCCGTCCAGGCGCAGGAAATTGTAAGTATTCTTTCTCCGTTCTTAGAATATTCGTGCATATAACGTACTATGCATGTACGTTGAAAAGTACTTTAACCCTCAGTTATATGTACCAGAAAAAATTGACAAGGTGCCCTAATCGTTTGGGTGACAAGAACTCTCGCTTTGTCACGGACGCGAAGGCTGAAGTGGATACAAGAGTTTCTAACGCGTTCCTAAAAACAACACACTACACACTGTATTAGCTTAATTCGAACGCGTCCCTGAGTCCTCGCAACGGCACACGAGTACCGTACGGCTCAATTAAGCCACGCCGCCGACCAACCCGTGCAGGATGGGGTGGCAATCCGTTGCGGCGGAATAGCGGTCTCATTAAACGTTCGAATAGTTCTCTAGTTCCAGCCGCTGTACGTCATTGGTGAAAATTTCGTGTTATGTTTACTTCTAGTGCTGAGTTCGTCGAGTTATCATGATTTGGACGTAGTTATGCAAACCATAACCAATCCATAATTTTGGAGGAAAATTTTATTTCGGTACATAGTTGTGTAAGTACTTATTGTTATGGAATTGCACTAAAAATGTTATTTAATGATTATTACAAAAAAGGCATAACAACTTTAAGTAATATAAATTAATTCATAATATTATTGTAGTTATAGGTATTGTATTCTATCTATAATAGTATTTTAAGACTATACTGAGCATTGGTGATCGTAATCTATAGATAAAGTAACCAAGTGAACGAAGCACTACGCTTCCTTCCACTTTTATTATATGCACCGCTGAGAAGTGGAACTCTTTACCATCGTCTGTTTTTCCTGAAACATACGACTTAGTTGTCTTCACGTCTCGCGTAAACAAGTATCTTCTACGTAAGCGTGCACTGTCTTAGACTGCATTTCCACCTGACATCAGATGCAATGTCAGTCAAACGCGAACCAATCTATACTAATATATAAAGCTAAAGAGTTTGTTTGTTTGCTTGAACACACTAATCTCAGGAACTACAGGTCTGATTTGAAAAATTCTTTCAGATTTAGATAGCCCATTTATCGAGGAAGGCTATAGGCTACATATCATCACGCTAAGATCAATAGGAGCGGAGCATTAATGAAGAATGTTTCAAAATCAGGGGGTTTTTATTACTTACTTTTTTTAAACTATTCTATACAATATAAAATAGTGCCCAGGAGACTGGCCAACTTAGCTGTATCACTATACTGAACTGTTATGCGAAGTTCCACCACCAGCCCTCTGATCACATAAGACATAAAGAGTAGATCAGGCGGTTTTGAAAGCTCTTTCTTTATAGAGACTTACGGCGTGTCTTATGGTCTCACTCTGACGCCGATCTCTCTGTTTCGCAGCTATCACACACACATTAAGAACTACTAAATCTAAAGATAAGAAATTTGGCACACAGATATATATGTACTATTTGCGCACCGCGGTTTCAACCGCGTCGTGATGAAAAATCATTATAGTTTGGATAATTCACATTATATCTTTGTAAATATTATGTGTTATTCTGATGTGTAAGCTATATTATTGTAAATTTTCATCAAAATCCATTCAGTAGTTTTTGCGTGAAAGAGTAACAAACCTACATCGATACATTCTTACAAACTTTCGGGTTTATAATATTAAGTAGCATAGGATGTCAACAAAAACTATATACTATTACGAAGAAATAATCTCATTTAACAATGAAGCGTTTCATATATTCACTTAAATATAAGAAAAGCTTTATTGTTAAACGAGAGTAAATCTTTAGTGTACAATGTAACTCATTTACTATATAAGTATATAGTAAATAACGCTTTATGTACATATAATAGTGTATTGATGTTATACGCAGAAATGAAGCATATTAAAAACCTGTACAAAATACTAAAGATTACTAAAACAACTCTGCAGTGCATTTATGCACAGTCACGCTGCATTCCTTATACGTTTCTTTATAAATTTCCAACATCTTTTTTGATTCCACATACTCAAATAAATTTGCAAAATGATATTCAGTGCACGCAACAATGGTTTTCATAAACGATGACAATAATAAAACTGCTTTCGCATAAAATGGACCTAATTGCTCTGGCAAAGCCACAACACATTATAAGTGAATGCACGCTACTCATTGTGGTGTACACAATAGCGAATGCATAAGATTCAAACGCAATTTTTAGTATTACCAATTTGTTATTTTTTCACAATTTGTTAACTAAGATTAAATATTTTTAGGACACAACTTCTTACTTGGAAAATATTAGGAATGACGTCTTAGTAATTTAATGGTTATCTTCACTTTGTTGGCGAGTCATTTTACGATGAAGAATAATTTTGAATTTTTTTATAGCCGGAGTACAGCAGACAACCTGGCGGGCCACCTGGTGGAAAGTGGTTACCGTCGCCTATGGACGTTTGCAACACCGGAGATGTCACCAACGCGCTGACGGCCTCGAAGAAATTTTATAACATCCTTTTTGAAAGACTTCATATCGTAGCGCTGTGGGAAAACCTCGGCTGGGAGCTCATTCAAAAATATATGATAATATATAATATGTGATATACCTATATTACGTATCAAAATTATTATTCATATGTCGATAAGAACATATAGATATAAGGCTTAACAATAAGCTTATAAATACATACATCCATAATATTGTTACGAGTTAACGGGACTCGAATTAAAATGCCGTTGGAATTATTATAGAGTTTATTAGAACTATACAAACACGTATAATACTAGTACAAATATAACCGAACACAACAAATCCAAACATAATGCAGTAAGTCGTAATTCAATAAAATGCGCAGTCCGTCACTATTAGATTCCCGAATGTACACACGTCACGCCTTGATCGTGGTTCTCGCTCAACTACCCCCTCTCTCTCCGTCAAGCCGTCGTTTTATACTTCATAAATGCAAAATGTGCCCACCCGACAAGATCGACACAGTTTCCTCGAATTAGCTTGTAATCGTAATCCGTAACACCTGGCTAATGATGATAATGAGCGAGTACAATAGAACACTAGACTGTTCTCCACAATAACTTAGAAACGTATGCCAATAAATAATTGAACAAAAGTAGACGATCATAAAAGGATTACAATTAGTTCAAATGCCGACAGGTAATAAAATGGGCTTTTACAGACTGTACGTGGAATTTGTTTTTGTCGGAGCCTAAGTTGTAACAATATCATCATGCGTATTTCCCATAGGGGTAGGAAGAGACGATGGATTTCCACTTGGGATTTCCACGATCTTGTCAGACATCTTTTGCTTTATCTACTTTCATTAATCTCTTCCTACACACACCTTTATTGTAGATGCTTTTATCTGGCCAATCTTTACGTTGCGGTCTACCGGCACTAACTCACCACCAAGCTTATAGATAAATGGATATTTTTTTTTCTTACACAATCCTATATCATTTTATAGCCATGAGTTGCCTGAAAAAGATAGTTATAGGTGAGGGGTACCTTTGATTGAATCAAAAGACAGGCCTTGTTCCTAGTTTGTGACTTAAAGGTATACCTATTTGTTTTAAATTCTGCAGTAATCCTCGGCATCGAATATATATATATATATATATATATATATATATATATATATATATATATATATTCGATGCCGAGGATGAACACAGGATACTTTTTATCGCGAAAAATGAGATAGTTTCCGGGATAAAAATATATTTGTGTCTCTGCTTGTACTACAGAATTTAAAACAAATAGGTATATATATATACTGAGTTTCAGACAAATCGGTCTCGTAGTTTTTCCGTGAAAACGGAACAGACAGACAGAGTTACTTTTGCATTTATAATATTAATAAGGATAGTGTCTATTTTTGTTAAAATTGTAACATAACTGAAGGCTAATACAGATTTATTATTATTATTTAGCGATAAGATTGGTCGTTGTACCATTCTCATACTTTTCTTTCGTATTTTTAGTATTCTGGTGCGCAATAGATGCTTATATCTCCTCGGATTTCTGCACTTTTTCCGTAAATAAGATATATAATATAAAAAAAAAGATCATTCTAGCAAGCAGCTATTATATAGGTCTAAGTTACCAGGACTTATTTTCCTAATATATCTTCTCCATTTCCAACGACCTTCAATTGCCAGTTACTGGTTAATAATAATGATAATATCCTGCTTCATACCAACCAGACACTGTGTCCTTAGCTGGCTGCAAAATCTTGCATATCAAGCTATCTCTCACCAGAATACCCCGCAATACAGCCCAAACACGCAGTTCTATATCTAGCAATAATAGCACCATACACGTATCACATACACAAGCATCAAGTGAATAATGCCAAGGGCGTTCGTTCCCCCTCCGACTAGCGTCCGGTCTGCGCACTTACAGGAATATTCTGTGTATATCCAACTTATAAACAGTCGACTGTCTATGTCTGCAAAAGTGAGCAATGAAGCTTTAATGTAGTTAAAATATAAACATTGTATTGTTACGAATTACAGGACTCAAATTAAAATGCCGTTTGGAATTACTATAGAATTTATTAGAACTATACAAACACGTATAACACAGGTAAAAATATAACTGGACACAACTAGTACAGACGTAATACACGATTCAATAACACGCGCAAAGTCCGTCACTATATAGCTTATCGAATGTACACACGTCTTCTCTCGCTTGTGACCATCGCTAGACTGCCGCACCCCTCCGTTGCGGCATTGATTTATTTACTGCACGACGCAATATGTCTACTTGGCAAGCGTCGACGCAATTTCCCACAAATCATAACCCGCACACCTGCCTAATTATGCCTGCGAACGGCCATAAATGAGTACAATACACAATAGGCTATTTTCTAATTACAAATTTTAAACATAAGGTAAACAAAAGAAGTCCAAATGCCGAAAAGGTAATAAACTGCAGGTGTGCATTGGCCTTTGTCGGTTGTATCATTATTATATTAGAAATGTTTTTGAATGGTCTTGAGTTCCAATGTTAACGGTACGTCATCAAATTCTGTAGTCTTTAAATGGAAGCCTGTGCTTATCGTAATAAAAAAAATTGGGAAACTAAATTTCATAAAAATATATAGACTAAGTTAAAAAATAACTTGTTTACTTATTAGTACCTTCCGAGTGGTTGTATTTGGGACAATTTTGATGTCGTAAGCTGTAGGAACTTTCAAATTTTTTGAAGTAAAACTTCTTTAGAATCGTAGTGATATGAAACTCGATGAAACGAAAAAGCGACGCTTAAACGAGATAAACACATAAATCTATAGGACTAAGCCTGCGAGAGAATGAGATAGAATACATTTTCATTACATAAAATGTTTATTTCGCGTGCAACAATGATCTGGAGTAAACTTTCTGGCAAGGTTAAGGAAGGGTGTCATTAAATTTCTTCGAGGCCGGCAATACGTTGACAAAGACCGTGGTGTTGCAAACGTTCATACGCCATAATAGCCACTTTTATAAGGTGGGTCACACGACCTACCTATTTGCCTATTTCAGGCAATTAAAAAAGTAGTATTTTCATCAAAATCAGCTTGCAAGGAAGTCTGTGAAGTGTAAACAATCAAACAGACATTCATATTTAAATATTAGAAATAATAGATTTTTTGTAACCTTGTATCAGGATATAATAAATGCGTCCACTTGGTCATTATCTATAACAAAAATACCGTTAAAACCAGCTGGTATAGTTTTTGTATCATTTAATATTTTCCCGATAGCAATTTGGTGTTCGTGTCTAACAAATAAAAACCTTACCTAGCAAGAAAAGTAATTTAAGTCCTGTCACTCCTCTCCGTTGGCACGGTACACCTTCATACCGAATGCATTAAACGCGTACCCCGTATTGGACGTGACTTTTGAGTTCGACCAGGGACGGATTTTAGGGCTATTAAAGGTTTATGGAGGTCTGAGATATATATATAGTCAGAGTAACACTGGATTGCCCAAAATTCGGACTTAGTGTCTTGTGTCTGCTATATAACACCGAACGTCGTGGCAGGCTGAAGTTAAAATATTAAGATACACTGCATTGACAGACCTACAAAAATGTTAAATAGAGGTAATGGCGAATAGAACACTTTCTGTTCTTCATTCACTTCTGTATAATATTTTAATGAGTTAGTCGAAATCTGTGCAGTTTATAAGTCACACGAAGGTCTCTCCAGAGATACGTGAAAATGATTATGTTCATGTTTAGTAACAGTGATTTTATAAAACTAGATGCTAAAGGGCCTGTGAATGAATACCATGAATTGACAGATAAATAGAAACTCTTTATTGTTCACTACAGATACAAAAAATGAACAATTTACAGAATAAGAAGACATAAACAACATCTATCATGAAAATGAACAAGGAAATAATCGTCAAAATTGAAAATTAACCCAATTCGTGTTTATATTCCCCTTTGATACATAAATACGCATGAATGACAATGGATGAGTTAATTTTACTATACCTACTGTAACAGTCATAATTTTAAAGAGGTATAGAAAGAATTAAATTGTTAGTTCATTTTAATTACTTTGTATTATGCTATGGCATATTTTATACGATAATTTCTAAAGGCATAAAAATAATCTCACACTAAAAAGAGGATATTATGGTACAAAACCATTTGTACGCAGAGAATTGCGAATCCCATGCGGGCCGTCAACCGTTGACCCCCCTGACCCGCCGCGATCCTCCACGACCCACACTCTAGTACGGGAATATGTAAACTCGTAACTCAACCCATAATGTCTGAGTCTATTCGTGGTTGAGTAGTTCACACGAGTCTTTGGGGAGGCCCTGTAATGGAACACGACTAAACAAGAGTTGTGTGTGATAACGTTGTTTTAACTGCGACGTTTGTGGAGTGTGTTACCCCAAAATGGACTAAGTTTGTGTCTATTATGTTTTTGGCCTCTTTTTACTGTAGTAGGTATTTTGTTTTACCAGTGTCAAGGCACAGATTTGTCACAGCGTCACTAAAGAGTGGTAATTTCTAACTTTTACGTGTTACGAGTATTGGGGCTATCGAGAACTAGGGGCTGTTTTTTCGGCTTCATTTTCATGTGGCGGATTTTGCCCTACTCAAAATTTAAAGTCTCGAAACATCGACGTAGGGTTGCCGGCATATCGATTTCCTATCGGATACATTTTGGCGAGTGTGCATTGAAGCTATTCAGTCTTATCCCATCGTCTCCTTCCATCATCAGACATCCAGATGCACTGGCATGCGGTAACGGTATATGGTGGACATACGATCTATACGAACAAAGCGCTTTGCATCCACCTATGCGCACCGAAAAAGTGGAACTCACTGCCAAAGTTTGTTTTTTCCAAAACCTACATCCTGGGTGTTTTCAAGTCCCATGTGAATAGCACACTTACCTTCTGGGTAAGTGTGTTCCATCTTATTGTAAGACCATATCTCCAATCGAAATGCGACAAGATAATGGTCAATCGCTAACATATACTGTAAGAAAAAAAGTCACCGCTCTAGGCAGGCGTGCTAGTGACCGCAGGGCCAATATGGGGCGCCGTTGCCGGTTGATGCACCGACGATCTGCGTAAGGTCGCCGGTGGGAGATGGAAGAGAACAGCGGAGAATCGAGATAGATGGCGCAAGCTTGGGGAGACATTTTTTTTTTTTTTAAAGGCGGGGCATATCCATTTCGCACATACCGGGTCCCTTGCTAGGGATTAGACCGTTGTTGATCATGGAGGCTTTCCACTGATCCAAACAATAATCAACCGGCTTGTGTGGAGACTCGACTAATCAATACCCCACTAAAACCACCCTCCTCCCATGTGCCCCGCGCTTATGTTGGAAAGGCGTGAGATACAGAACGTAGTTACGCCCACACCGATCCTAGCGCACAAGTGCTTGAGAATGCCCCGGGAGAGGCAAACTCACTTCGTCAACAGGGGCGAAGACTCATCTGCTCCCTAGATGCTAGAGGGCCCCTGCAGCGGTATTTCAGAGAGGAAGATCATGCGCATACCTGCGCCTCCGGGCTCCCGACTGACGTCGGCGCCCGCGAGACGCATGCGCACTTCCATCTCTCTCCCTATCTCGTTCCGCGGCCTCCTTTTGAGACACTACCGTCTCGCAGAAATTGGCCGCACCCACCCACCAATCGTCGCTGTGCAGCATGGCTTTCACCAGATCGCCCAGCGAATCGATCGGTCCTACTAGTGTCTCGAGTTCAAACCTTTGAGGTGCCCATGCTGCGCACTCGACTAGCGTGTGTAGCGCCGTGTCTAGCACGCCACACTGGCGGCATTGGGGAGCTTGGGGAGGCCTACGTCCAACAATAGACAACGATTGGCTGACGACGACGTCTTATGAGTGTGAGATTTCTCATTTCAATGTTTTGTATATCTATTAGCCTGCATGTCTCGTCAATTATCAGCAAACTATAAAATATGCCAAGTACATGTAGGGTTTCACAAGAGTACAAAGGTCCAATGTTTTTGTAATTTTGCTATGGAACACTAAAAAGTTATTAAAGGGAAGACACTACCCAAAAACTACACAGCGGATATTATTCAAACCAATTTTCGTTTAAAGTATTTTATCCGTTGCGAATAGGCAGGTTTGACACGTCGGTTACTTCGATGTGCAGGTTTCGTGACAATGTTTATCTTCACCGTTATTAACAAAATGCACTTTAGGTCTGAAAACTGTCTAGGCGTTACATGCTATCCGGCCGGGCTTCAATTACACCTTTTGAAACGTGAGTTTTTGACTTGATAGTGTTACCAACTAAGCCACAATGCTATTGTATACCGAAAAAAGAAAAATCCTTCAGTTATGTCGTATATAACGATCACCCCTAAAATAAAGTGTTGTATAAATGCACATATCGATCGATGCCTGACTAAATGAAGTTCGTACTGTTATAATAGTGACTCCATGGTGCCGATTTTTAGGAAAATAAGGCTAAACGTTTATTATTGCGGACATACTTGTTCCCTGTAGGCAAATCAACTCTCCCCGATAAATTAATAACAACTGTATGAAACAAAACATAAATGAAAGCCATACAATTTTATAACAGTAGATCATTGATCATATTAATTTAAAAATAATAAAACTAATTAATCAGGTATTTGTAATCGATTATTGAAGAAGCATCCTTTAAATTTATTAAAAGTTCATTGCCAATTACTAATCCACCTGTAATAAAAAAATGCAATGGCCAATGCCTGACCTTCAATGCGCCGCAAATCTTGTAAACCCAAGCAATCACGTTTTACAATCTTGATTGTAAAGGTTGATTCCAGTCGATAATTCTCTTTGAAATTGATGGGTGTATAGAGGTTGATAGACTGATTGAGGATGAGGTAAAATATCTTCTAGTATACTAATAATATAGCAATGCCAACTATCTGCACTACTTCATAGTTTGCCTCCTCCCATGAGGAGATAAACTTGTAGTATTTATAACGTGGTAAATCTATGCTGGAGTCACTATCTTGATTACATCTCTCAGAGTTGGCCCCGTCGATGTGATACCACATTCTCACAGAATATGGAGGTTCAAGGGCTAGCGTTGAGCTAATCGTGTTTCGTACTATGAATGATTTCCGTTGGTCCACTTCCCGCTTCCTATCTCATCCTACCTACACCACTATCTTTCCCATCTCTACTTTCTCATCCTCATATCTTATCTCCTATTTATTATGGAATATCCTGTATATATCCCAGAGGCTGGTAACGCGTGGGCTACGCCTCTGGTGTTGTGACCGTTCATATTCGACAATAACCACTTTCCGTCAGGTACGCCGTCTGTCTGTTTGGCCTCTTCAGACAATAAAAAAATATAAACTAGGATTATTTATAAATACGAAGAATTAACTATTACATGCTGAGGCCAGTAAACGTCGATGGTTCCCCTCTTGAGCTTGTGAAGGAATATGTCTACCTTGGACAAAAGATCCAGGTAGGCAGACACGGCTTCGAAAGGGAAGCTAATAGGAGGATCCAGTTAGGCTGGGCAGCATTCAGTAAGTTTCGACAGGTCTTCTCGTCGACCATTCCGCAATGCTTGAAAACGAAAGTCTTCGAGCAGTGGGTCCTACCCATCATGACATATGGTGCTGAGACGTGGACACTGATCGTGGGACTGGTCCACAAATTCAAAGTTGCTCAACGGGCTATGGAGCGTGCTATGTTAGGTGTTTCTCTTATGGATAAAATCAGAAATGAGGAAATCCGTAAGAGAATGAAGGTAACCGACATAGCTCGCAAAATTAGCAAGTTGAAGTGGCAGTGGGCCGGTCACGTCTGTCGCAGGACCGACGGCCGATGGAGCAAACGAGTCCTGGAGTGGAGACCACGTCTCGGCAAACGTAGTGTAGGACGCCCGCCAGCCCGGTGGACTGACGATCTGCGTAAGATCGCCGGCAGGGGCTGGATGAGGAAGACGGGAGACCGGGATATGTGGCGCGTACTTGGGGAGGCCTATGTCTAGTAGTGAACTAAGATTGACTGAAGAAGAAGAAGAACTATTACATATAAAGATATCTACATGCTGTATCAAAATATTTATACGGGGTTGTTTAAAAGCGCCTTATTCCCACTAGAACGGTAATGCTTTAGGGAATTGCTTTGGTGTTGCCAACGTCTATAGGCAGTTGGACGTTGGACGTTGGACATCAGATAATTCGCTTGCTTGCTTACCTGCTTCAGTCAATAAATATAAATAAACAACAATAAAAATATATATAAGTATAACTCCATGCATCATCCAAATAAATTAATTTTAATCTTATATTACCTTCAGTTGTTTCATGAGCAGGAAACACAGTCAATCTGCACAAATCTTAATGTATGGAACGTGAGCAGACGAGTGATGACCTTGGCTTTCGATGCCTAATAATGCATTAGCTACTTAAACTCACATCACGAATGCTCAAGCACGATGAGCCGTAATGCTTCTATTACATTTAATTGAATGCTAAGTGAATGGTAATGATTTTATTTTTAATGCGATAAGTTTGGTTAGGTAAATAAAAATATAAACAAAACATTTCTTTATTTATAAATATATTCAGCGAAGCTTTGCTGTGACTCAATCTGGTATTAATTATAAGGAAGTCAATACTCTATTTTTCGAATTTGGCGGAGCAAAACATACGAGAGACGTGGTAGCTTAATGGTTAACGCCCTCGGGTTCTTAACACGCGTCTCAAATAACGTGGTTTCGAACCCTGGTTGGGAAATAAGTACCTTTTGTTTCTGAAATAATGTCCATACTGTTCCAATTACCACGTATGGACAGTGAACGAAAACATCGTGATGAAACTTGCACATCGAGATAACTGATGTATTCAATCCGCCAGGCCGCCTTGAACAAGCCTGACGGGTATACAGTCCGTCCCCCATATAAATGGAGAGACTCAAGCCCAGCAATGGAACATTTATGAGCTGGATTTTATATATAATATAACGATAATAATATAACAATAGTTACTCGCAACGAATGGTACACTCGTCTTGCTTATTCAAGAAAGTTAATGAACTGATAGATATAATATAATATTTAAAATGAACAACACATCCTGCTTTCAAATTTGTGATAAATCTGATTTAAACATGGCTACACTTCAGTCATCCTGCCAAATTTTAATCATATAGACTCAAGTTTCAGTAGTTACTGAGACAAATCGTTGTGACATACATAGGTAAATGTACAAACGGATAGATGGACGAACATGAGGAAGAGATAGACAGACGACGAATATGACTATTTCATACAAGTTCTATTTTTGCCAAAATTTTTATGGAACCCTAAAAACAAATATATAAATAAGTCTAGAATTATAGCTTTACAGCGTCGAACGCTGATAGTTACGAGACCGCAAGAGGCAATGGCACGCATGGGAGCGATACGCAAGCTAAAAGCTCACCATCATTTTATCGAAACTGCGCTGAATACAAACATTGTATAAGCATTCAATGCGATGGTTTCAGTGACGGGAATCAACCGACAATCGACAGTTTTAGGAGTTTGTTGTGTTATAGCAGCTCTAACATTCTAGCAAGAACGTTACGAGATAGCAAGAGAAGGACATGAGAATCCGTTCCACGTTCGTGTTTCTCTCTCGTTGTAAGTCTTAAATCTTTTTTATTGATTTACGCCTTCGTTTGAAATACGAATATTTTCAAAATCTAGGTACACTGAAAAAGGCCTTCCATAGTCTCTCAAAATACCTAATTTTAGTGGTGTTTTCAAATAAAGGCATAAATCAATTAGAGATTTAAGTCATGAAACGTATTACCACTTTATTGTAATATTGTCTAGTAAATGTGTGAAGCACAGATAACGTATTTTTATACAGTGTATGCGAGACAATGACTGAAAATTTATAACAAACTAGTACCCGCGGTGATGTTTGTGTAACAATGGAACACGTATTTCTTTGTTTACTAAAAGCCTAATAATAAATTTTCATATAATATATTGAAATTGAGAAATCATGAGATTATCAAACAAATTTTCATCCCCTATTGCACGCAGCCGTTTAAGATTATTTTTAAACATTAGGTTAACCGCCATCTCTTCCAACGTAGATTATTTATCTCCTTGTTTAATTTTTCAAACGATTCGTTCAACCATTTAATTGAAAATAGTGTTACGAGCTAGGTGCCGACAAAGACAAATTCACACCTGCAGCCCTGTAGAAACATTTTATTACCTTTTCGGTATTTGGACACCTTTTGTTTACTTTGTGTTTAAAAATTGTGATTAAAATAATAGCCCATTGTGTATTGTAATCTTTAACTTTAATCAGAAAAACTTAGTTCTGCTGCATATGTGGTCAGAAGAGTTAGGTAGTTCACTGACGAAGAGACTGCTAGACTAGTTTATTTTAGTTATTTTCACAGTGTCGTGTCCTATGGTATTTTACTTTGGGGCAACGCTGTTGACTTACAGACCATATTTGTTTTACAAAAAAGAGCCGTAAGGTCAATTTACAACCTCGGCCCTCGGGAGTCTCTTAGAGAATCATTTAAGGAAATCGGTATTATGACGGTCGCCTGCCAGTATATTTTTAATAATACAATTTTTATTCGTAATAATTTGAGTGCCTACAAGCAGTATAAGGATGTTCACAATTTCAACAGCAGCGATTGTAATAGACTGATGTTGCCATCTTTTAGATTACAAAAAGTACTGTCCTCTTTCTTGGGGGTTGGTATACGCTTCTTCAATAAGATTCCGAGTAAAATGTTAGATCTGCCTTTCACTAAATTTAAAACCAAATTACAAAGTATCTTGCTAAAAAAGGGATACTACACTATTGAAGAATACTTAAATGACAAAATTTCATTTACATAGCAGCTCGCTCCAACCTCTTATACTATATTTTGTATAACGTTTTTATCTTGCCAAGCTTGTAAGGATTTTATGGAGATATAGTACAGCATAACATTTTAGTACGTCATGTCATTATTATAACTATAATAATATTTTTCTTTCCTTTTATTTTGTCTTGGTCTTATGCACTGTTTGCTACAACTCCATTAATTCTTCAACAAGTCATTCTGTAACATACTTATGTATAAAACTTATAAAAAAAAGAGAACTTGAGACATAAATAGAATAAGAAATATAAAGAAAAACAATATTTAGCTAGACGTGTTGCTGGGGAGTTTCTTGCCGCTTCTTCTCCTTAATAGCAATAACACGTTGCGAAGCGGTGTACATAGAATAGGAAGAAAAAATAAATTTTAACCTATATGTATGACCTTCAAAAAGTGTTCTCCAGTGGAACTTATTTTGAATAAAAACTTTTGAATTTGAGATAAACTGAAAAACGGCCTATTGTTGTATTGTGATCACTACCAGGTGTCTCGGATTTAAAAGTACAAACTGATTCTAAGAAATTCGGTCCACGCGGTCAGGCAGATATATTGCATCTGTGCAGTATAAAGCAATGCCCCAATGGAAAGGTCAGGAACCGAGCGATAACCACGAGCGAAGCAAGACTTGTGTACATTCGGTAATCTATTTAGTGACGGACTTTGCGCGTGTATTTGAATTACGATCTTCTGCATTACTTTTGGAATTATTACGTTCGGTTATATTTGTACCTGTGTTATACGTGTTTGTATAGTTCTAATAAACTCTATAATAATTCCAACGGCATTTTAATTCAAGTCCTGCAACTCGTAACAATATATACCTTATATATAAAGTGTTTCGAGGCTTTTGTTAAGACATATGTACTTTAACATTTATTCAAAATCATCTTTGAAAGTAGGAGTAGTGTGAAAACAAGAAACAAGTACGGACGAAGTCGGAGGCAACAGCTAGTTATTAACATTTCATAAAAAAGTCAGCAACAATATTTTGTTTTCCCTTAAAACAATTGTATCACTTAGATTAAACCTTTTGTGCCCCATATAAAACTAAATCCCCCTGATATCCGGCAATCAGTTCAGTGGAGCAAACTGGCCACAAACGGTTTCTCATCGCAGACCGTTGCTGTAACTGCCTTGTCGACAATATTGTGCCGCGACGCGATTAGCCGTAAAACGCCTTTGCAGTAGCGGTTCTTTTATATATATACGTACACTTATAGCCTGATATGACACCACTTTATCAAGAACCGCCGCCATCGTGGAAATGATTGAGACTTGGAGATCACAAGTGATTTTCACCAGCACGCCAGCAACGAATGCTGAAGTACTTTGGACAAAATCGTTGCTCGCAAGATCTCAGACAGTATAGAGAAACATAAAGTCACTGATAAATTAAAGGCATAATATCTCGAGGTTATCCGAAAAGGTGGATTGACAAGGTCCTTGAATGTCCGTATCCATATTCCTCAATTCAGCTCCCCACCAGAATCAAACCCGTTGGAGCGAGCGATTATTTCCTGTCAATCAGGTTACGATCCTCAGCAAGAACAATTGAGAAGAATGATAATAACCGAGAGACAATCTTATATCTACTTATTCCGTAACCAGCTCTTGGAAGACTGATCGGCTGTAACATTAAAAGATCTTAATTCAAATTTAGAAAACCCTATTTTGTAATTTAAACGCACGTACCGAAAGCTCTTGCAAAGTCGGTCAATTGGTTAAGAATCATCGAATAGTTAAGACGGCCTTGAATCAATTTTACAGATTATCTTAGAATTAAATTAGCTGTATGGAAAGTATGTAGCTTGCGTACTCTTTAAAAATTTAAATTATGATAAAACTATTGGTACTTTGCCAAATTGATGGGTGCTATCGCAATTTTCAATTAAACTAACAAGGTTATAAGTCAATTCAGAAACTCAATAAGTTGTATATGCTGCTATAAATTTAAAAATATCTTAATTAAGTGAATTATTATTTTTAGGTGTAATTTTCGGTAACATGATGAACACTCCAATGAACCTACACTTGGCTAATTGACGATTAGTTTCACTAAATAAAGCTGATTTATGACCAATAAAGTCGAATGATTTTGTACGATTATTTTTATATTTAAGGTATAAGCTTTATTATTTTCGTCATAAGCTTCTCTTTAAAACGTGTTAGGTTTAGAAACTTATTAAGGGTCCGCAGATAAATAACAGAATTTTTATGGATGTATAAAGTCCGTCTCTTTGTGTATTAAGATTAGGTATCGTTTTTTATTCAGTGATTAGACTATAATCATAATAATGCCAATGTTCTAAATTAAATTTATTGCCTGTGGCACATGACTAGCAAAATATTTCAAAAATAATCAATGTAAAAAGAATCAATAGTGAAATTAAAATTGGACAGCTAAACTCCTTAGAAATTCTTATTTTAAACTTCTCAAATACACTGATAGATGTATTAAGTTTTATAAGTGTTATCATGAAAACATTTTATCAAACTCACTTCAATTAAAAAGCTGGCGTTAACGAGTTTAATATCAAACAATAAATTATTGATTACAATATTAGGGGTCGGATAATCGGAAATCTGGAACGTTTCCCCCTTAAATTTATCAGTAACCTATATCGTTGGGGTCAGTGTTGTCCCCTGTAATGTACTCGCTAATGAACTTTGGACCATTTCCTCGGATGGAATGGACGATTACCGAAATCACAACTCGTCTTTCTATTGAATGTATTGGACGAGAGTCGGTTGGGTTATCATATGAAAATTGCAATTCTGTTCTCTCTTTTCTTTCGCCATATCCCAATTAATTGGGGTCAGCACAATATGTCTTTTCCTTCCATACTGACATACATCTTCTGTCACACTGAAAATTGCAATTCTTTTATCGACGTCAATAGCCCGCATACCATCTATGTTGAATTTATTTGGGGAGGAACTAAATAAAATCTGTTCTATATTATGCCTATCATCAGTTGCGCGATTTTGTTTTATACCGAGCACCTAACCGTTAGAAGATAAGATAATCAACATTTCTATTTTATTTATGAAAGGAGAACGACAGATAGGATAACAGTCCGCCCAATTGATAATTATTATCGCCCATGGATATTTGAAATACTACAGGTGTCGCCACCATGGTACTTGCTTGGAAAAAAGGTTTATGACGCCTATTATAACAACCCATATCGTAGCGCTATGGGAAGAGCTGGTAGGTCATTTCAAATCCCAAAACAGTGCAAGAGGCATAAGCATAAGGCAATAAGGAGGTACACTTAACCGGTGGCACACTTTACGATAATAGATTCAAGACGATAATTTCAATTTCGAACTGTTCTGCAAAACATTAAAATACTAAGCAAGCATTATCCAAATTGTCGGCCACATGGGCTGTACTTAATACGTAGTTTTCCTTACTTGTGCGTTGTACAGCTGTTTCTATTGTTAAAAATATCACATCATAACTCACTAAGCAAACAAGATTGAGACATTTTATTATAATGACACATAGTAACTCAGTTGATTTGTTTATCTATTACCTTATTGTAAACCACGTATTTGATGTAGGAGTGAAAAAAATACCTAAACGGTTTGGTAGATAAAAGAAAATCATTTTACCCATCAAATAAAAGCCTACAAAATACTGATACTTTGTGGAACGCAGATACTATTACAGATCCTATTAACAATTTATCGTCGTACTTTCGGAAAAGGGACCACGGACGCACAATTCGGCTCAGAGCTCATCGTTCAATTGATTAAATCGGATCGACAATCAACAGGAATCAGATGACGTCATTTGCGATAGATTAATCGATCACGAAGAGTTTGCGAACACGACCAATTATTTTTAGCATTTATTTCGGTGGAAAATGTTATGAGTATTTTTTGTTTAATATTTTTTATTACAGATACCATCGCTTTCAAATAATATACAGCCACACTCCGATTCGAATAATGATCATTTAACTTTAATTGGTGTATTGGTAATTTCAATGAACCCTTTTGTTAAAATTATTTCTTCTTTAGAGAAAATCAATATCAATAGTCGGACAAGTGAGTTGCAGTCTTCGAACTATGAAGGATTCAGTAAAGTTGATAAACGTTTGCTGTTTTTGGTGTTTGGTTACAAAACCATAAAAAGCGTTTAGTCGTAAATATTCCACATATCAAAAACTACTCAACAGATTTTGTTCAAACCAATTTTCCTTGAAATTATTTTTGAAGCTCTACAACCTCAACGTTTTCCATAATTTTTCATTTCATAGTTTAAAAGTTAGAGCGTTTATGGCGACCACTCCTAAACTAGATCTTTCTGTCAAAATTTATGCAAATGTAAATATAGTTTCTGAGAAAAAATATTCTGACATACAAAGACAGATGAACACAGAATACATTATATACCGTTAAGATGATGATGAGTATATTTTAAGCGTTTACATAAAAGAGTTGGCTCACCTTTCTGTATTGTCGCTTCAAAGAAATCTGTAAACAAAAGAAAAGTATTAAATATGTTTTCTGTTTATTGACCTTTAAAATGTTGAGTCACCAAGCGATGTCGCCAAATGTGGTCGCAGTTAGCAACTCTTTATTTGGCAATGGCTTAATGGGGTACAACATATTACATACAATACATAACATGAAATCTGCATTAGCAAAGAGAAATTTTCAAAATTGTAAAAATAGTACTCATCTACGTATACTAAAAGAAATCTCTAAATGGTTCGAGTGTTAAAATGCGTTAAAAAATGTAAAAAAAACAACGGGGCTAATGCGGACTAACAGATTACGAAAATGCAATTTTTAGAGTTTTTGTCTGTGTCTTTCTGTCTGTTAGAGCATCATGTAAAAACTACTGATCGGATTGAAATAAAACGCGATATAGAGCTAGCTTATATACAGGGGCGTAACTTAGGATATTTTATCCCAATAAATGACGTCGTTTCCGCGGGATAGACAAAATTATCGAAAAATATAACGCTGCGATCGCATCCTTTTTGAAAACTACTGAACGTATATGAACGAAACTCATCATAATTGGGTATATACATAAAACCCAAATCAACACGATAGGTTTTATCCCAATAAGGCGTCGTTTACCTGGAACAGACGGATAAGCAAAATAGATGGCGCTACAATCGCGTCTTTTTAATTCACTAATAAATACCTACGTAGTCATAAACAACACGTCATTCGTTATGTTACTTCAAATCAGATTGGTTTCGACTCATCTGTATGTTTTGCTGGGCAGCTGTGTAGGCTATATAGACTTAGTTTCTTTGTTATTGTAGTGAATATAGCAAGAAACAGTAAAGTTTTAGATCTAAAAAATTACAGAACATATCCTCTTTTAAACAAATATGTTATTTAGAATAATAACATTCCATCAGAAATAATTATTCATATTTCATAAGTTTTTTTTAAAATTTAACATTCATAGTAGTATAGTATTTAGTACCTTTATCTATTATTATACATTCTTTAAAACATAAAAATGACAGCTTATATCACGAGTTTTTAACTTTTGCCACTTTTTCTTCTGAGATAATGTTATAGTTATTGACTGTTTCACGCAGATGTAGCGATGAGTTTAATGCGTTATTTTGAAGTGATATTGTTATTGATTGGTGATGACGTGAAATATCGACAGATAACATATGTATATATAATAAAGTAGCTATGATTTTTAAGCGATTTTCACTATCAGTTAGATAAATTTTCATTAAAGGTTTATATATACATAAATAAAGTTAATTAAGTTTTTATGTAAGTAACATAGAGCTACTAAAACTACGTTTTAACGGTTTTAAGCGCGGTAATTCATTTAAATTTTATTATTCCGACGTAATATTTTTCCTCCCAGCTATTTTAATATTATATAAAATATTAGAGCTAGGCATATTTGCGAAGCGGTGATAAATTAGATTAGGCTCCCATAGAGTAAATAATAATCATAAAGAAAATTAAAACTAAATAATTAAAATGAAGAAGTTGGCGGTAGGCTAAATAAAACTTTAACAATACTCATTGACACTTGACATCTTTCTCTTCCGTGATCACGGCTACTGAAAAGTGGCTGAAACATCGGAATAATAAAAATCAAATAAATTACCGCGCTTAAAACCGTTAAAACGTAGTTTTATTATGTATACTAGTCGCGAAAACTTAAGCAAATATCATAGAGCTAGTAACTAGGGTTTTAGGTGAGTTACGTTAAAACGCAAGGTTAAAATATAGATAGATATAGAACCTATTATTAAAAGTTCTGTAATGTCGTTATATGTATGTATATATATATATATATATATATGTATAACCAAGATGTATATCTTGGTTACAGCTCTAAGAGCCGGCTCGATCGGCGTGATACCGCCGAGAAAAGTTTAACATTGAGCTAGTCGTGTTTTGTAAGATGAGTGAGAGTTATGATTGCACACTTCCATCTATACCTCCATTCCATCCCTTATATCTCATGCGCCCTATTCAATACCCTGTATCAAACGTTTTGCTTTATTGCATGAGTTCAGCAGACAGGCAGACGGCCCAGCTGATGGAAAGCTATTACCATCGCCTACGGACATTTGTAATACCAAAGGTGCTACTAATGTGCTGCCGCTCTCTAAAGGGAGACTGGAACCTGGCCACTAATGCCGGAATACAACTCAAGGTTGTTATGGTGGCATACTCTAGACCAGGGGTGGTAACCATCCAGACGGGAAAATACCCTACCACCTGGCTGTGGGCTGTTTTGTCGCCGCTTACGACAGGCCGCCCGGCCGCAGGAAATTGTAATCTTTCTCCGTTCCTGCACGGATAGAGTTTCTCTTATATAATCCCTACTATACAATTTTCGAAGCTAACAGCGCGTTGGCATCGCCTCTGGTGTTGCAAACCTCCATAGGAAACGGTAATCACGTTCCGAGAGAAGGTAGGCTTTCTTTTTGTTTGGCAGCTTCTAGCAATAAAATAAATCATTTTGACAAACCTTTATTTTTCCGTCATATCAGTCAGTCTCTCTTTGTATGTCACAACTATTTTTTTTAAACTATTGACTCTATATAGACGAAATTCAGTAGGAAGGTGTAGTCTGTATGACGCTATGCAAATATAAATTATCCCATGATCCTATCTCTTAACGAGGGTTATTTTTTTTTCGGTTTATGACATTTAATTTATATGTTAAGTATATAGTCGTATGGAGTTCTTGAAATATCATGACGATGTTCATGGCGTTGGAAAAGGTGGGCTCTTAATCGATGTCCACATGCAAAAGGACATAAATAAGAAAACAAACATCCGTATAACTGAACAAAGTCACTACTAGCGCAACATTATCCGCAACCAAGTTTTTATAAAACTCGTGCTAAATCATTCATATTTAGCTACAATATCTAAATAAATGCTTATTATTGCTATCAACAAGGGCAAAATCCTTAAGAAGATATAGGACTTAAAAACAACGTAATTGCGGACAATGATGCGATTAGGAGATTCACCCCCACACATACCTTAAGATCTATATTGTCAAACATCATCACAATGTGACGCCAGGGTAATAGATTGATTTTTAAATGTACGTTCTAAATTTTAAATGTCAACCCTTTACGTACGACGAAGGTAAATCTTAAATCCAATTATGAAAGAATCACAAGGGTCACGCCCATACCAAAATCATGGCCAAGCAATTCAAGAATACGATTCGCACAGAGCACTCGAGGTACAGGACTCGTTTTGCCCGAACTGTGCGCTTCTTACAGCACATAGGGTTGTTACATAGAAAAAATATCAAGATATAAAAAATGAAACTCTTCTTCCTTTTCAGGGTACCCCGTTAGCTATTTTGGTATTAACGAAATCCTTATAAAATCATAACGTCTGCTTGACGACGTTATACAAGTCCTTTGCTAAAAAATGACTGGGTCTCCGTGCACTCAATGTGACAGGAAAGTGTGGTACATAAAAAATAAAAAATCTTAAGAGCCACCAAGTTAACTGAGTCAACAAGTTAACTAACTTTTTATTAAAGTTAATATATAGGGTTATATTAACTTTCACAAGTAATTAGTAAAAATTGTGTCTCTGTTCCTCCAACTATAGAACTACAAGCTCTTGTAAATCTTGAAAAATACTTTCAACTGTTAAGTAATTTATGGAATATGAAGTCTGTATTAAGTATAAGAAGTATTCAAATGCTTTCATATCCCTCGTTCCCCTCGGAAACTTCCTGAAGTTTATTAAGTTTCCTGCTTGCTGCCGTGGAAGTGCGGGTAATGGAAACGAGTTATAATGGTTTGTAAGCCAAATAATCGAAAATGATAGTAGTTTCTCGCTTCTAGGGAATCTTCCAATGTCTGTGTATCGACATGTGCTAACGCTGAAAATGTATGTCAGTACGAAATTCCAAATGAATTTCTAATTGAAGCAAAAAAGGCTGTTTTGTCCGGCTGTTTATTGTTGTAAATAAATATCTATGTTGATTGCAAAATGTTACCAAATTATACAAAACATCATATCTCAAATGTACAATAATCCGAGATCCGAAAATCTATCAACCCTAACCGCACCGCGTACCAAACCCGAGATCGGTCGAGCACTGAAGGGCCCTCACCGTGGCTCGTTATGCCCGGGGCCCATTAGACCACACCCAGAGTGCGAGGGCCAGCGCGATTCTAGTTTCCGCCCCGACGCGCCTTAAGCACTTATATCCCGCAAATATCCGCATATATCCGCACCCCCTTAATAAGGGACCGCGTGCCTAATTGACTTAACATTGGATTAATATCGGGCTTTCGGGATGCCAGCGGTATAATGTTGGGCTATTTGTTTTTTTAATGAGATTTCATTCAAATCGATTTTAATGACGGCATGGTTAATTCTATGAATGTGTATAACGATATAATGAGAAAATAGTTGAGTAGTTTACATAATAATAGCAATAGCGTTTTTATTACATAATCAGAATGTATCGCTGTGTGGATACGACGACATGACTCAAGCTTAAAATTGTTCGGTGTCTTCTCTTTCTCCCTCATCGGAGTCCATGCAGACTTTCTCGTATTCTTTCTCAAGGGCTGCTAAGTCCTCACGGGTCTCGGAGAACTCTTCCTCTACCATACTCTCACCGGCGTACCAGAGGATGAACGCGCGCTTGGCGTACATCATATATATTTGTAGTCACGACGAACATAATTATAATGGCAGGCCGTAAACTTCCCACTGTTAAGATCTGGCTTCCCGCTTTTAGACCAACGGACAGTATTCCTATTTGCCACGTTTGTTCAAGACAGACTGGTGGGTTTCGCAGATCAATAATCTCGATGGACAAATTTTCTGATATTTACATCGGTAAGAGGCCTATGTTGATAATTACTTTTAGATTTGTTTGCTTAGTTTACTGCAACGCAGAAGCCCCCGATTCGATTCCTGATATGGTAAATTTCGTAAACGAACTCTCCATAACCTATTCCGGTCTGAACATCTGAGATCGGTCCCATAGTTGTACATTGTATATTACCATACTACAAGTGAAACTTGCTTAGTTTGACGATAGACAATGTATGTATTTTTCAGCAGATACATAAATTTTACAATAAATTATCATAAGACCACTTCAGACATTTAATCAGATCGAAGTCGAACAAAAACAATCTGCATTTTGAACAAACTTCACAAATAAGTCCCTGTTCAAGTGAATCACCACTTTGTTCTTAATTGCTCTTCGACGATTTGAATAGTTGAGAACTACTTGATAGTAAGTACTCGGCGACTGTAATAACAGGCAAAGATGTGCACCTGATGCATTTAGTTAGAGCTTTAGTGTAAGTGTACACATCACAAAATAGCAGAACGGTGCTGGCGGCGCGGTGGCAGTGCCGTCAACACAAGCGTTTACGAGTACAATTGAAAAATTGCCTCTGTGGTCTAGTTAGGTTAAGTCAGACAAAGATCGATAGTTGAAAGCGATTGAGTAAGCACAACCTAGCGAGGTACTAATGACCAATTAATACTTGAAATCAAACTTGAGCTTCCAATTATTATGGCCAGGGTTTGCTAGGATTAACCATGTTGGTTCACTGCAGTCAAATATGCGGCCCAAGTCGATCATTAATGGTTATGAGAGGGTCCTTGATTTTTTTCTTTTGGTATTCACCTGTTTTGCAAATCTTCTGATTAGAGATTATTAACTCCATTACCTGTATGCAGACAATTCTAATACAAGAGATATCATAGAAATGCTAATAAATTGTTATATAATCCTATTTATTAATCGTACACTACCCAAACATCATTACAACACCTGACTTTAACACTCACTGTTGACTGAAACTCGTTTACGAAGCCAAACATTTCACGAAAACATTTCGCACTCAATAATTGTTGAGGGTGTTTGCTTCCAATTTCTTTATTCGAGGTCAAAAGTTAAAGCGAAAGTTAGGCAACTTATTAAAATACCTCAGTCTTGGCAATAACAATGTTCATCTTGCTAACAAAAAGGAAAATGTACGATTGCATTTATTTCTTAATTGTCATCTCGATTACAGCTTTTAGGGCTAGCTCGATAGGTGTGATATTACGTTCTCACAGAATGTTGACATCATACGGTTAGTGTTGAATTAATCTTTATTCGTACGGTGAGTGCCGGTGGATCACTCCTTATATTCCATTCTTCCTATTTCCTCCCTCCTGTTCCATCCCTTCTGACCCACCCTTTGGTTCCCATGTCCACTTTCTTATCCCCTTTATACGATCCTCTCTACTATATGTGTATCTCATCCTAAAGGCTGATAACTATCAATATTATAGTTTTACTTTAATAAAAAATACTCAAAACTGTCTCTATAACATTATGGAACCGAGTGCAACATCAACAGCCACTTAAGATCTAACGTGACTCAGAACACCGAAGTGTTTTATGCTCCTAAGCTTAGAGTATAGCACCCTGCAGTCTAATTATGTTAAGTGAAAAGTTTAGTCAACTTGCTTGTCTCAACTAAGCTTCTTTCCTGGACTTTATAAATAACATTATGAATACGCTGGTACATAAAATAGCAGTATAAATGTTATATGAATTGGCTTTTCATAAACAATGTATCACTTTTTTTAAACAATTAGCATCTGCCCGCGGCTTTCCTCGCGTCATTCCGTTTTCTTTTTTTCTATCTCTCGGGAACAGTACATTTTTTTTTTGGATTAGGATGAATATCCGAAACGCCTGTAGCGAAGATGGTGGAAAAAACCACGAAAGCAACACATCAGTGGCGTTGTCATTCGCGGTGCCATGAGGATGTATTTGATAGGAATTTGTAACATTGGCGCCAATAAAACGCGATCGTAGCGACATATTTTTGGGTATTCTAGACGAATACCCACTTTCGGAAAAAATACTTTTTCGGGATTAAAGGTATCCTACGTTCTTTCAATATCTTTCTTAAAATATCATGATAATTGGTTAGGTAATTCAGGTGTGAAAGCGTTACAAATAATCTCACATTCGCGTTTATAATACTAGGATGTTAGACTAATGCCGGTTTTTGTATCTTACTTACTGTCCACTCATTTGCCCTACTGGCTACAATCGGACATAAACTTTTCTATTTTTTTTTTTATTATTCTCCTTCTACATCTGTATCTAGCAAAATCTACCATTTTTCTTCTAAATAAAGCAATATCCATGTTTGATATATATTTATTTATTAATCGTATTCCTCTTCCACTCATTCATCCTATTTTCTTTCAACACATGCTGTGTTCGTATCAAGAAGATCAGTCCTCAAATTCATTTTAACTTATTTGGTAGTTATTACTTACATACATACAGACGATGGATCACCACCTGCGACGATCCTTAGAAACAACTATGGCTTCATCTGCTTTCATTAACCTCTTTATACATGCTTTTTTATTTGAGATGCTTTTTACATGACCTTTCTTTAATACTTCTTCTATTTGATCATGGTGTGTAAGTCACGGTCTATCGGCACCTATTCTACCGTATTTATTTTTGCTTATATAACAAGTTTGCGAATGAAAAATAAAATGCTTCAAACCTAAAAGTTTTGAGTTTGCTCAGTCATACCAGTTAATCAAATATATTATAAGCAAAAAAACATTACAAATTTCTAAACGTCAAGGGTTCACTCAAAGGAAAAATGTTGAATCTTACTAAAGTTGGTGCTGGCGATAAGGAAATTTTCCTCATTAGAGAACTTAGAAAAAATGCCTTTTTCGCATTCGAGCGCGAATTAATGAGGTGTTTTAATGCGAGTAGGCGGATTTACGGAAATAACTTACCTGCCCACGGTATTAAAAGTTTTCAGATGAATAGATGGAGAGCAAATTTACAGCAGTACCTGTTTTCATTTTGTATATTTCTTTTTACATTTTTTTCCCATCTTATGAAGCAATTTTTTTTTGATGGAGCACAGCAGACTGGCTGACGGGCCACCTGGTGGAAAGTAGTTTCCGTCGCCTATGGACATTTTTAATTGATTTCTAGAAACCAGAAGGCACTCAATTCGTCGTGTAAATATTTTTATTATTTCTATCCATATTCAGCCATAACTATTTGTTTTTAACTGATCGTAATTTTTGCGT
Organism: Dendrolimus houi; assembly: GCA_039645545.1. Classification (NCBI taxonomy): domain Eukaryota; kingdom Metazoa; phylum Arthropoda; class Insecta; order Lepidoptera; family Lasiocampidae; genus Dendrolimus; species Dendrolimus houi. The sequence continues at coordinate 16,670,634 of CM077122.1, forward strand.
TTGTTTCACTATAGTTTTATATAAAACTAGCTGCGCCCCGTGGTTTCACCCGCGTGGTGATGGAATATCGTTATATTTTGGATAATTGACATTATATCTTTATAAATTATAGCTATATATAGGTATATATTATGTGTTATTCTGATGTGTAAGCTATATTATTATAAAGTTTCATCAAAATCCATTCAGTAGCATTTGCGTGAAAGAGTAACAAACATACATTCATACATCAAACTTTCGCGTTTATAATTTATAATATTATATTAATAGGATTCATTGTTATTGGATACCATATACGGAACTTAAAATTGAGAAAAATGAAAATTTTCTAGCTAAAAAGCTACCGACATTAAGAGTAACTAAAAAGCAAAATAAATATTTTCTACAAGATTTTGAAGCCAGTGCCAAGTATAACATAAAATCAATAACAAATTTGCAAAATTAACTAATTTTTACGTTTTACTTCACACCGACTTCATGATGTTGTAAAAAAAAATATATTTTGCTTTTTAGTTTTAGTTACTCTTGAAGTGAGTCCCTTGGGTATTTGCTAGAAAATTTTATGTTTATTTATTTTTTACGTCTTATTTTATTATATTTTTATTGCTGGAGTACAGTAGACAGGCTTAAAGCCTACCTGGTGGCAGTAGTAGTAAAGTAGTTACCGTCACCTATAGACATTTTGACAGCTTATTCTAGACCAGAATCGCTAGCCATACCATGGAGTAAAGCACAGCACCTCTTATGACAAGCCACCCAGCCGCGGGAATTAGAATTCTTTCTCCGTTTCCGCCGGAATAAATTTTCAAATTTATCCATGAGTCTTGTTCTAGAATACGGGCCTAAGCAAAAGCTGCTATTAAACACTGAATCAGACTTCTTGTAGTTTGGTTTCTCTTTTCTTTTACCTTCTCCGAATTATTTGGGGTCGGCACAATAGGTACAATCTTCCTTCCACATTGCCATATTCTGTCATACGTCCTTTAACACACCACAAATCATCATGTCATCCTTCAACAATTCATCCATCTCTTTTTTGGGTCTACCTTTACATTTGTATCCATCAATATTCCAGTTTGGTTTCTCCAATAAATAATGTTATTCTTAACATTCTTCGTATATTAATTTGAGAGATTCTTCTCTCACATTAATACATGAAGAATCGCTTACAATCCAATGCGTACTTGACCGGCTTTTTTCTACAAGTTATTCTATCTCCAGTTTCAATTTAAAAATTGCAACGTGCCGTACGTGAGATTCATACTGACCTAAATATTACGGGATATTACCGCTCGAGATACAGAGGGGCAGAAGCTGTCGGAATCGAAGCTCAAATTAATGTCGACTTGTCTGATCACGTTTATTTTTAGAGTAAGACGAGAGAGTAATAAATTTTCGGGTTTTGTTCTGTTATTACAACCCACATAATGCATAACACATGTACGTAAGGAAAGTTTATAAAACTGAAATTTACTAAGTCAATGTTTTTGAAATAGAAGTCAATAAAGCAATTTGAAGGGACCTTCCCGTTGAGAGGATCAGACGTTTACTACGACGTGGGTTACTTTATAAAGCATGTCAAAATCATGATAATTATTAGTCCGGGATATGTTGCCAAGGGTCTGCTTCCCCAGTCTAGTTACTCCATATTGCATGATTTTTAACGTCTTCTATGCGTTTAAATTTCTTACTTTGCGCAAACCAGCTATTGCTTCTTTAAGCGCCCAAGATATTGTGTTCTAGGGAAAACAATATCAGACAATACTCTAGCTTCGTAATTCTTAAGCAACTCTCTTGTCGTGGCTCCTCAAGGACTTAAACTGCCACCGTTAAATATGCCGAGTTACTGACATAACTCAGAGATGGTGGTCGATGAGATTAGGGATTCTTATTTTGGGCAAGAGATACTTACGAAAACTTACACTATTTGACGCCTATCTTTGAAAATCTTTGAAACTTTGAAAACTTTGAAAACAATATTTTTGGATATATCATTCTTAACATGTTTAGTTTCTCGCTTTCTACATTTGTCTCGTAGGATATTTGCGATATAAAAGAAATTAAGAAGAAGAAAGAAAAACAATATCTTTATTAGTGACACACACAAGACAAAATAGTAACATGACAAAGTATAAAAATAATTAGACAGAAATTGTATGCCGCAATTTGGAAATGAGATTGGTACTTAACATTTTGCTGATTTTCAGTGCCCACCTCCTGAATCACATATGGCATGCGACCCCTGGTGGTAAAGATAAAAAAATACATAGGTTTCTTATGAGAAAATCTCTGACTATTACGTGGATTAAAATAAAAAGGGGTTTGGTATTATTTAAAGAATTTTTAATTAATACACAAATAACATTTTCGTTTTAATATTTTATGTAACATCATTAAATGTTTATTTGGTATGTTTTGTGTGTAATAATCAAAAGCAATTACGTTCTGAACCGCCATAATTTATTTAAAATAAAACACTAATAGTTAAAGTAGCGTAATGATGTTAATTAATTACACATAACAGGCTCCATTTATTTATTATTTAATATTTACATTACAGTTTAAACGCTAATTACCATTAGGGTTAAGTATAATGATATGTTCCGGATCCTAATGCGCCCCCCAAGGTTCTATACTACGTCAGCTAAGAGTGCCTGATTTCTTGGCTGTAATGAGAACCCGAATTGCTTCCTTTTGTACAAGGATTACATAATCTAATAATATCTAATATTGAAGGTTGTATGGCATAATCTGAAAGAATCCATATTCAGGAAACGATTGTCTCAACACCTAAATCAGAATAAGAAATTATGATGACAAATGAGATCTTAATCATCCGTGATCACGGTTACTGAAAGTGGCCGAAACATCGGAATAAAAGAAATGACGATATATTTTTTTTTAGAATTTAATTTTTATGTAGGTACATAATAATGTATTTTTGTTGTCAAATAAAAATTTTTTTCTACCTTTCATATTTTGAAAATAAATATAGATCTGTTACCTGAAATATTTCTTTCTTTACTATTGAACTGTGTACCTACTATTGAATATAATACTGCTAGGGCTACGTAACATTTTTGGCAAAAACGGAAACCTTATAAAGGAACACCAAAACAGATTTTTTGTCAGGCAACATTTAACAAAAGCCCATAAGCGTCTTAACTCTGGTCTTAATCCTCCTCATTTTGCAAATAAAATCCCAAGTACTTAGTAAATAAAATAATAATTACTTTTATCCCCATATTTTTTCAGTACAAAGGAAACGCATTAAATTGCAATCAAGAAAATCTCGCCTTCTTAAATTAACGACGCCTTAAAACCCTTCGCAGCTTGACGCCTTTTCATGTCGTAAGCCAACTCTCACTCACCCACCGTCTCGACTCCCTTGTGAGTTTTATCAAAATAAATAATAATAAAATGTCGCGATTCTTTAATAAAATATGATTAATGTCAAAAGAGAGAATGCGAACTTGGCAGGCGGTGTCGTTATTGCTAGAAAAGCCTTGAATAATTTAATCGCCCACGTTAAATTACACGATATGACAAAAAAAATTATGCAGCAAAAGCATTATGCTTGCTTCCTATCAAGGTTTCAAGACGCAGAATAATTACTCTCTATAAATAAAAGGATTATTGCGTACGATAACTACATAAGATATATCCGATAGAAAGCACAAAGAAAATAGAAATTACGAAGCAGAGAAAGAAATCTGCACCTCGGAGACAGAGGAGACGAAAAAAGAATATATAATAGAAGGAATAACTGAATCAAATATTTATTTATTCAAAACACTATCACAGATTAATTAAAAATCAATATCTTTTCAATATTAGAAACTTTAGACTTTTCAAAGTTTAGAACAAACTCTACAGACAAATCTTACAGCTAAATTAATTGATTTTGATAATGTTTGGCGTTTCTGGCTACAACGCTGTTAAATCTTATGAATACCTATTTTTTTATTATACAGCTCACAAAACATTCGAGCTTTTCCACAGACTTAGTTTTAACGTATAGGCAGCCACGTCCTTCATATTATTTTTAACCAATATTATATTTATGATTATTTTTTCGATGCATAGAAAGAATACTAATTATAGAAATATACGCCCTAAGAGAAAGATTTGTGATGCGACAGAGAACGGATGCCAGATTAGAGGAAGGAGTAATACGCAAGGGAAAGACATACTGAGACAACTCCAAATAGTTGAAAAACGATGAAAGGAAATAGAGAGAATTTATAGTCGGTCGAACACATAATTCAATATAAATATATAAAAGTAAACAAAGCAAGCATTTTATTACAATAATCAAAGTTCTGGGAAATGTTCTGTGCACATTACCACGTATATTAATGTGTAAAGCAATCACCATGGCGGCTCCGCCGCTTTAATATCATAGCAGTTTGAGGACGTCGTTTATCAATGTACTTTTATAAGATTTGTTAATGTAGATTTTTAAGTACAATAAGATGTAAGTGATATGACGACGATTAAAATTATTTTTTAGCACAATACCCCAATTAAATTGCTAGAATCTGCATTATTCCTTTATTTTCTAATTTCTTGTAACTTGTGTGGTGAAAAGTAAAGATTTTTCTATCTATGTACGTACCAGTAACTAACCTGGCTATATACTCCCAACTGAACCTCATAAAGACGGCCAAAATTTCAAAACGTAACTCTCAGCTTCCGAGTTTCCATTCAAAAGGCCCTCATAAATCAAGTTGTGCCGACGTAAGCGTTTCAAGTCTTACGGCAGTGCCGTCGACGACGCGACGGTGCGCCTCTTTCTTCAAACAATTTCTCCTTATCTAATAAAAACTTTGGTAAAATATTACGCGGAAGAGATTCTGGTTTAATTGAAACTGCACTTTATACACTTCCGGTAAAATTAGACTTCTTTAATATATGCGCCTAATATCCAGCAAAGTGGAAGACGGGCGAAGAGAAAATCTGTTATACAATTAGATTGCGTTTTTGAAATGAGTCACCTACTTGCTTTCCTTCAGAGGGAACGGTTCGTTTTGTATTAATTTATGTTGTCAACACATCTGTAAGTCGAGTTAAATAATCATATTTGTACTACTAATACTACGGCTGCATCTAATGGAAGGTAACGATGCGAATTAGGATAGAACAAGCTTATCTAAACTGGAAGTGTCATTTTATTTGCAGTTCTTTTGCTTTCTATTTTGTCACTGAAAGGTTTGAGCCCCAACTCTTTCTGATATCGGCTCGTCAGGCCACGACGCAACAAAAGTTTCGAGACGCTAGATTCTTTTAAAATACTAGAGGGAGACCAAACAGTTTTCATTGGCTTCAGCCAATTCATTGCAACATTCGGTAGCCTAGTCAAATTTTACTAGGGTTTGTCACCCACAAGATATTAAACTGTATTACCGTTAAAACAAACAATATCAGTAAACATAGAAAATTGTAACACAAACATTAATCTATAGACCGCAGCTGAAACACATGTAGCTAAACGTATTGTTAGTGAAACATCTGGTGCCAAACTAAAAAAGAAACGAATTAATTTCGCACTGTGATTGACGGCACGTGTCTTAACGTGGCAGAATGCAAAAAATACACAGAAATAAACCAACAGGCACATATAGCGAGTTATTCTTGAACAATAATAAACATGACCGGTCATTCAAGTGTTGTATTCTTTTTAAATTAGTAGGTGTAGAATTCAAAGTATATATAATCAGAAGTCGATAGCCATTGATTTTTTATAAGTGGATAGGTAGCTACCTATAGTTGATGTTCTATATTTCAGGTATACTTTATGATTACTGTTTGTTCGTATGATGTTGGTCTTTCAATAAATATTTCTATATCAATAATAACTGTAGAAATTAATTTTATTTTTCCTTCAAACATAGATCAAGCTCAAGGAATACTACTAAGAAGGAGGGACTAAAATAAATTTATATCTAATACCGTTTGTTATATCCGTGTGTCAAGCTCTCATCCTTTTCTATTAAAATAAAATCACACACGAGCTTCAATTGCACTCGATATAGGAACACTTGTAAATGAAATGACCCTAAAATTGATTGGACAGGAAACTAGGCACTGAAAAAACAAACATTAATGATTAGGCCAAATCCTATCAAACCCACCCAAAACAAACAACCCTGAATCTTATCGCGCCCGCATCGACCCAAAAATCCTACAAAAGGCATTCGACGATAAACGTCACAAAAAAGAATGTCAATAAGCCTATTGACCCTAGCGCAAATATCGATAATGTCGTAGGGTGTACGCTCGATGGACTCCGGATCAGTATTGGGTAGTTTATATATTTAAGATTGAGATACTTAATACTGAGGAAGTAGTGTACCAGAGTTAATAATTCTGGTATGGGTGACTGGGAACATTCCTACAGATACTGCAAAGTATTCCAAAGTTGTGCGTTGTATATTACCCATTGTTTATTATTTAATATAGTCAAGTCATGGTATCGCCATCTCTTGTTCAAAACACAATACACAATCTTGATACACACATATTCCTTCTCTTTTTGTATAATAGTATGTATTAAATCTATCTCTGTCCCCCCAATTTTCCTTGCAACTTGGAAGACGTCGCCATTTTGTCGTCGAATTCGTTTGCGGTGTTAAAAAGAAAGATATGTAAGTAACTAATAATAAAATTTTTGGCAAGTACAGTGAGTTGTTAAAACTAACTAAATGGCGGCCGCCTTGGAAAGTTATTATTATTGTTTGAATGATTGATTAAGGGGGTTTCAATGTCCGTGCATGCATGATGTCTGCGTCTGAGAAACCAAGGTAGATGTTCTTAGTCGACGAGGGTCTGCGTGAGTCTATCTAATTAATGAATTTATTTTTGTTATTAGACAAACATTTACACAACAACTGAAGGCAACAAAGTTTTACTATTATCTTCAGCGGTTTCGTGTGTACGGAATATACGGGTTTTTTTTACCTGCGGATTCTGCGCGCACACTCATATTGTGGGAAAATTATATTAATAATGACAATCAACTACCTAATAAAAATATAATTCTGAAATGGTTCTAATTCTTCGATTGCTTTATGATGTTTTATTATGAATAATATATTTTTTGACTAAATCAAACACAAAATCAAAAGAGACTTATGAGAATTATTAAGAATGAGAAGGTGTAAAATATGAAATCTAATAATATATATAACATGAATTTATGCCTATGGACTATACTATCTATATAACCTAAATGGACAACTCAAGCACGACTGGTTTTTATACTTACGCCAACACTCTGAGAATGATGATAGGCTTAAGGGCAACTTTCTAGTATCTTTTAGTTCACTTTTTGCACTTACTGTATATATTTTACTTTAAAAACTAGTCGTGATCTCTACGTTTAAAAATATTGTTTAAGCAAGTAGGAATCAGGCGATAACTGGCCCTATGAAAAAAGCCCCAGACAAATTGTAGGTGTTTGACTAACGTCAATCGAGAGAGTTCTTATTGGCGCTTGAAAAGTCACATCTTTCAGTAAACTGTTGAAATCTATAACCAACTCACAGTTCTTGCTAAAAATCAATATTTTATCTACAAATTGTCTTCAACTTTAACTAATATTATATGTTTTTAATATGTTATTGCTGACCGGCCGTTTGTTGGTGTTTTACCCCTTCGAATTTGAGTGATCTATTGTTCGCGCTAATCCCTTTGTACGCCTCCTGGTAAGAAGTCATAAATCCTTCTTTCTATTTACATTTCATGCTAATTCTTAGAAGCCATTAAGTTTACAACTTAAGAATTCAAAAGAACAGTGGGCATCTTGCTAGGAGGTCATGTGTGATTTACAAACGTACAAGGTCGGTCAGTAGGGACTGAGTTAGTTGTGTTTCAATTGCGATCGAGGGGTTAACTAGTGTACTTCCACGAACTTTGCACGATCTGTGTTATTACGATTTTATGCGTTACGGTTTGGTTTTGTTGTATTCGGTTGTATTTGTAAGAACTGTGAATTATGTGTGTGTACTTGTAATTGAATTTGTGATAATTCCAACGACAATTTTATTCACATCCAACAAATTAGTAACAATATTTTTTATCTGACAAGCAAAACATTTTTACTCTTCAAGTTTCTATTAACTGAAGATTAGATGAGAAGTTTTCCTCGCCATCTCTATCTCTACAGTATAAATAAAGCTCTTAAACGTTCCTTGTTTGTGTGTATGTTCTTTTTTTCTTTTTCTTTTTTATTAGCTGGCAACTAGACAGACGGCCCAGCTCCTGGAAAGTAGTGTGGTTGCCGTCACCTATAAACATTCGCATCACCAGGGGCGAAGCCAACGCGTTGCTAGCTTTTAGGATGGGATAAAGACGATGGGATAGAGGGATGAGTTAGAGAGGTCATACAGGAGGAATATAATAAAGGATTGGAATGGAGGATGGGAGAGGGTGATTAAGAAGTGTGACATCCATACTCTCCCTCATCACACGAAAAACGATTAGCCCAATGCTAACCGTTTCATGTACGACACCTGTGATCTTAGTTAATAAAGGGAACATACTGTAAAAACGTATTTTTTTTAACCATGAGCAGCACACCAGCTGACGGCCCACCTGATGGAAAGTGGTGACTATTGCTATGGACATTTGTAATACCAAAGGTGCGACCAATGTGCTGCCGCGTATTGGGCGTGATAAAAATAATTTTAGACGTTCTAAACAAAATAAAAAAAAAAACTAAACCGTCCAAATAAAAAGGTTACATTAATCTAATTAAAGCAATTAAAGTACCTAATAAAGAGGAATTAATTAAATTGATTGCGCAATGCCGGGTGAGCCGATGGCTTTTTAATTGCTATCCCGCACTCTGGCCGTAGACCGAAATGAACAAACAGCTGAAATGACAATTTACTGTACGGCGTCAAGGGTCGCTCGTTGAAAGTTACGATATTAGTTCATTTGCCAGTGGATATGAGGCTTTAGGCGACTGTGCGGCGGGATTAATCGCGGTTCGAGGTTATTTTTTCACTTTGTAATTGTCATGTACTGTGGACATTGATAGACTTGTAGTGGATACAGTTACCACGTTCATAGCTGTAGATATTTTTCTATTCTTTACTTTGCTTTAAAATATACCATGATCCTACTTACCTACCACGCGTTCGGGTTTTCAACTCAATTATTCGCTTATACATGTCTACTAGAAACTTTCGCAATAAAACTATTAATTAAATGTAATACTCTCATAATCAAAAGTAAATCAATTCAAGGTCAATCTTTTCGCATTTGGCTTTTAATGTTTGACAAGTGCTTCTTTAGGAAAAACATAGCAACAACATCTGTTGATCTATGCTATGTATGTTTATTATTCATATGTAATTATTTCTAATCATAAAATAAATTAAATATCCATTTCAAATTTCTTATTTATTTATTTCAATTTAATTTGTCAAATACTTAATGATCTACTTTTGTTATTGTTAATGAATGCCTATATATCTGTGTTATCCAGGACGTAACGATACGACTAACCAATGAGAGTTGTGTATAAAACTTGTTCTCATTGGTTGGAATTTAAAATGTTAAAAAGACACGGGTTTTAAATTCAGTTACGAGAGACTTTTTGTACTACCGAAACATACTTACTTGAGTGAAAATAAAAGCCACTTTTAAGAACGAAGTTATAATTATTCAAGAACCCTTTACATCACGTCCAATATCTAGCATTATTGGACGTGATATAAGGTGCAATAGCACTCTCTTGAGACTATTTCATATTGAGTTACAGTAAGTTTGTACGCTTTTTCAAGGTTCTTAAAGAAGCCTACAAACTTATTCTAATTCAATGTGAGTAAGACAGTAAAGTTATGAAACCACAGTTCATAGAAGTCGATTTAACCGAAACCGGCTTAAATATTATTGTTATAAAGATGGACGAGTTATAAAAAAAACAATAATAAATAATCGGCAGAGAAATTGATGGATTGAATGAAATTGATTACAGCTGTTAGGCCCAGTGTGATATGTCGGTCTCATCGAAGATCGGCATGAAACGGTTCTCTTGTCTTATGCCATTCATCCCTTTTTTTTAGCCAGGGGAAATCCGGTTGAGGACTAAGCTGCGACAAGGGCAGAACCTTGGGGGGATAATTCGCGACCTAGTGTGGGATTCGCCATATCGGGGGTGGCACTAGCATGCCCAGTCAGAACTGGTGCCTTGCTATTGCCACTCCCCGGTTAGGGATACCCACTAAAACCCCTGGGTGTTCCGTCCTTCGCCTTATGCCAGGGCTACGGGTATATGACCTAGGCTCTCCATAGCCCTGGCAGGCGTGGGCCTCGCAAGACCTCTTCCACTGCTGGGGGACTAAATTTATCCCCCTGCATCTTCAATCTCTCTAGGCGTGGGGCGGTCTGTAACTCGCCCCACGGGAGAAGAGGTGAGCGTGCGCGGAACACTCGCGCCCCCATCTCGACGGCATGTGCAGGTGAGTAAGAACCTCTATACCCCAAGAGGCCCCACCTGCGTCGTCCGCTTACGGTGGCCGAAGGTCCTGGCTGGCCCTCCGGTGCCGAAGCGTCCTCCTTTGGCGGGAGCGGAGCAGGGATGTATGCTCACGTTCCCGCTCCGCTCCCTCCTTCGCAAGCATAACGCGCTCGCAGAAGGAGGACACGACGTCCCATCCTGTTGGGCTCCCGACCATGGTGCATACCACAGCTGTGATCGAGAGATCGTATACGGTAATGGCGACGAGGTCTCGGCGCTGTTCTGTCCAAGCAGAACATTCCTAGAGCATGTGTAGCGCGGTATCCTCGTCGCCGGTGTCACAATGTTGGCACCCTGACGTCGGTTCACGGCCAAGGCAACACAGGTACCTCCTGAAGCAGCCGTGCCCCGAGAGGACCTGTGTCAGCTGGAACGTCAGGGTGCCGTGTCTTCGTCCAATCCAGTCCTGCAGGACAGGCCTCACCACTTCGATTGTGGTGTGGCCCGTGCTGGGGTGTCTGAGGCGTTCTTCTCACACCACCATGGCGACGTCGCGGAGCTCCAACCGGCAAGCCTCTGTCGTCAGAGGCGCTGGTCTCGTGCCCCTCGCCAGACTCTCTTTGCGCCACTGATATAGCGACGCGAGGACCCTGACCTTGAGGTCCCATCGGGGATCCAGCGTGTAGCGAGGCCGCTTCTAAGGACACCGTACGGTATCCCCTTATCACCCTGACGACCAGTACCCGCTGTACCCCACCTCCAGAACGAGTCGCCGGATCCTGCCGACAATTTGTGACACCCCAGCTGTACCCAGGATGCACGCTTGCCTATGGGTCCTCCCACTAGCGGCGATCAGCGTATCATTTGCATAGCAGATGACGCTGATGCCCGGGAGGACCCGACACCATAAAGTTCAATCGTATGCGATGCTCCATAGCAGAGGGCCTAATACCGATCCCTGTGGAATACTGCACACCATAGCTCGTCGACTCCACCCGCCGTGGACCGGGTAAATGACGGCTCTGTCTTCTAAATATGCCTCGACTATTTGACGGAGGTAGGTCGGCACCCCGAAATACCGGAGTGCCTCCCTGACGCAAACCCAAGGCAAGGTATTAAACGCGTTGGCGACGTCGAGTGACACCGCCAACAGAACCTCGCCCCGGGAAGCCGCGTCGTCCGCCAGGCTTCTCAAATGCATGATGGCATCCAGTGTGGAGCGCCCTGGGCGGAAACCAAACTGGTTATGCACCAGATCCGGCCCAGTCATCGTCAGATGCTGGACGAGGCGGTCTGTGATTATCCTCTCGAAGAGTTTTCTAACCTCGTCCAGTAATACAATGGGCCGGTAGGCGGACGGTGAGTCTGCCGGGCGCCCCTCTTTCCTTAGGAGGACAAGTTTCCCGGTCTTCCATCGATTCGGGAATCGTCCTTGCGCGAAACATGCGTTGAAAAGCCGCAACAGTCGGGGCTCCAGGGCGTCGTGGGACAGAACCCACGCACGCCCCGGTATGCCGTCAAGATGCCATTCATCCTGTTTGAACCATATATCCCATCCCTTTTATCCTATCCTAAAGGCTGACAATGCGTTGGCTTTGCCCCTGGTGTTGCAATAGTCTATACAGGCGAGGGTAACTACCATTACGTAAAAAATCTACCAGTTTGACAGCTTCGTAAAAAAAAAAATTCAAGATTTCTCTAGAGATAAAGCTTAAAACGTTTACCACAAGCAGCAAAATTGGCCAAGCGCAGACGACTTGAGGGGTGTAACAAATTTTCAAGCTTGCAAACACAGAGAAATAACGGCCTGCGAAAATCATCGGATAACGCGTTCACAAATTGTTGTTGGAGCTGGCTATACGCCAGTTTTCCACGTATATCTCGGGGAACAGTTCGTATAAAGCAAACGTGGTACTACGCTGCGAAGGCAACTGGTGCTTCAAAGGATAATGCATAATATGTTGCTCAAGTAAGATCTTGCATGGAGTATTGTTCTCACCTTTGGGACGGCTTAGCTAAATAGTAGCTTGAAGCGCAAGAGTCAATTGAGGAAAGAGCCAAGAGGTTGATTTGTAGCAACCAGCTTGTCAATACAAGGCTTCAAAGCCTAGAGCATCGACGCCGGGTTGCTAGTTTATCGGTTTTTTATAGGATTCATTTCGGAAAGTGTATGATTAAACTGTTTGACCTGATTCTCCCTACACCATACCATCTTCGGACGACAAGGCGCTCTGGTCTACGACATCGTTTTATAGAGGAAACGCCACCAGTGTGATTGTAACGTTTCGCCTCCGCGTTCCTTCTACGTACGGCAGAGTTGTGGAATGCACTACCAGAGTCCGTGTTTCCGGAAAAGTACAATCTGGTTATCTTCAAGTCTCGTGTGAATAGGTACTATCTAGGTATGCGTGCTCCATTTTTAACGGCATCATCGTTTGATGCGCCAGGCGTGATCGTAGTCAAAGGCGAACCTATGTATTATAAAAAAGTACCTAATGTATTTAAATTTCAAATACCCGGACGAAGTGACGAAATAATAAGTACTACTGTATTTTTGAGATTATTGATACTTCCTCATAAACATGTCTAAATTGAATGCTTTGTATCTTTCTATATTTATATTGTAAAGGAATTACTTAAAATCATACATTTTATGAACGAATGAATGTGTAAATTGATGCATATGACTATTAAGATTTTTTTCATTCTTTTATGCAGTCTTGGACATGGTCTAATTGGTATTTCTTTGGAGACTGGAAATAAATATAGCATACTTTTTATGAAGAAAATACAACAGTTAAAAATTATATTTGTTAACATTTATGGTCAAAGTCAAAAATCTTGTATATAATCTTATAAGACATGTTAAGCATTAAACTATTTAGCAGTAAATGAATAAAATTTTATACACTTAAAAAAAAAGAAAACAAAAAAGCAACTTTTATAATCACATAAGTTTGCTAAGTTTAATTGAAGCGATCGTCATAATCCGTAAACGATTAGAAGATTATTATTAATAACAGCGCTTAAACTTCTATTTCTCGACATAAAGTCCCGACGACGTTTATCACGAACAGATTAGTAGATTTTACTCAGTAATGCTTTTACGAAGTTTACCTTCACATTTAACTGTGCTTTGGTTTTTTTTTTAAACACATAAGCCTCGATAAGCAAGGTTCGCCAGTTTGTAAGCATTTTTAATTCGAATAGTAAAAGAAACTACACTCTATTTAGCAGTACGCTAGGAATGGGACCATTTCTTTTGGATCTTAACAAAGGAACAAGACACAAAACTGCAGTAACCATACCGTATACTTTTATTTGTTCACTAATGTGGCGGTAGTAGCATCGGATTTAAGTGCATTATATATTTTGTTTGCTTAAGTTTCTACTTTCTACTTCCATTTAAGAAAACCTTTCCTTTAATATGTTGTTTTAGAAACATTGTAACAACATATTGTTACGAGTTGCAGGACTCGAATTAAAATGCCGTTGAAAATACTACAGAATTTATTAGAACTATACAAACACGTATAACACAGGTACAAATATAACTAAACACAATCAGTCCAAACGTAATGCGCGATTCAATAACACGCGCAAATTCCGTCACTATATAGATTATCGAATGTACACACGTCTTCTCTCGCTAGTGGTTATTGCTTGACTATCGATCTCTCCATTGGGCCATTGTTTAAACTGCACCGATAAAATATGGCTGCCCGCCCGCGTAGACTGTATTTCTTAGAATCAGTTCGACACACCTGAGTATTGACTGCCATAAAAGATTACAATAAACAAAAGAAGACAGTCATAAATAGTTTCAATGTTATTAGCTCAAACGCTGGCGGATAATAAATGTGCTTTGTTTACAAATATGCAGGTGGCCCAAATTGTAACAATATGAATTTGTACTTTAAAGTATACGTACACTTTAAAAATACTGTTGAATACATAAATATACTAATAAAAAATCTGTTTCATGGCCGGTTGTTATATGTTATTAATCATTCAATTGATTATCAATTCTCCGTAATTTACTATGGTCTGGGTGTCTGGGTTCGGCTCCAGAGAAGTCCGTTGTATATTAGCCATAAACCAAGCGTAACTTGCTTCATTTGGGGATATACAATATATGCGTTTGAATGCCGATTAGTAAAAAAAATGCCTTACAATAGGTAGAAATTTTTCATTACTTGTGCATACAAGTAATGTCAAAGCTTATATTAAATTATAACTGGTAGTAAGGCTAATGAACGATAAATCACATATAGGAAACGACCATAAGTAGAGTTTGCTGTGCTCTCTTTGAACAGCAAATAAAGTTATTTTGTTGGAGGTGGTAGAAACATGAATGATTTTAAACGTAGGAAACATGAGCAATAATTAGAGCCTGATTTTACATTTTCAATAGTTGGGAGGTGAATTTACTTGCACTAGTTGTTGGTGTAGTAGTAGATAGTCGTTAGTTAACTTGCGATAAGTCCTTATCATCCTTTAGACGGACATTTACTCAATCGACAACTTATTACTTTTGGGAAAAAATTTGGTCCAAACGACGATAAGGGCTTAACTGGCCAGTTTCGCAAGTTAACTGACTACTTAAACATTGCAAACGTAAATCAGACCTAATGCAAATATAAATCAAGCATAAAGCCGCTAGTCATTATTCTAAGGCTTGTCATCATAATTATCATCCCGGTTGCGTTCGGAGCGTTTCTTCACTTCGGGCGGTCTTCAGTATCCCTCGTTTTGAGACAATTGGTACGCATGTCATACTTCACAACGTCAAGCCAGCATTTCTTGGCCCTTCCCTTACGACCGTGACCTCATTATTCTTAGGCTTGCATATGTAAGAAAATAACGAGCCTGTGCCGTAGATAGCATAGTCCAGTTATTTTATACGGTTGGCATATATCAGGCATCTTATATTTTATTTATTACCATTTCAAAATAGTAGAAATCAAACTTATTTCAGAGACCGATTCAAATTGCACTATAACCCAATAATTGTGTTTTTCCAACATCACAGAGACTAAGTCAATATTCTCGAATTCGATTTAGAAGCTAGTATGCCACGCTGCAAACGATCACATCGTCCGAACACGATTTTTGCACAACTTATACGACTTGTCGCAACTTGTAGCGATTGCTTTCCTCTTAATAAATTTAAAATGATAATTTTATCCGTGCGGAAACAGAGAAAGAATACTTATTCCTACGGCCGGGTGGTCTAATGAAAAGGCAACAAAACAACCTACAGCCATATAGTAAGGTATTTTTACACAGTACGCCGCCATAACAACATTGAGTTGTGTTCCGGTATTAGTGGCCATGTTCTAGCCCTCGTCTATTTCATGATCACAAATTAAAATTTGTTTTGAGAACAATAACAAAATCTCACAATGATAGGTGATCGCAAATGTTCTTTCTATTTTGGAATAAATTATTTTATTAGGCGCAATGAGATCTGTACAAAGCATATTTGTAATAAATAAATATTTGAAAGTTATAGTCGACTGTCTGTGAAACTCGTAGGGTTTCCAGCTCAGCCGCCAGATGTCGCGGGGGTCGATACGGCAATACCCGGTATCAGCCCGCGAGTTCACTCACTAAAGATTTATTGGACGTACAGATAGCGTCCTATTAAAAATTCGATTTTGGCTACAAGCGTGATGCGATTTACGCTGTATAAAGATTCCGTAGCACTCAGTGTGTTTACTTTAAATTGCATTTAAGTCATAGATTCTATAAGTTAGCAAATCAGGTCCCCGGGAAGTGATATTCAGTTGCTATATCTTACTATTTATTCGTTTGTCTTACTACTAGTTAGAATTTCTATCACTTTTCAACAAATAGTAAGGTAAGATTGAAGATAGGTTTTATAAATCCAGCTATAGCGGTATTAGGTGTTAATCCGAAGTAAATTAGTAATGAAAAATGTTGTTACTACCAATGAATTAAATTCATCCTAGGAGCAGGCCCTTTATTGTTAACAATGATATCAAAACAAATCTGTGACATTAAAATATGATTGTTTCTATTATTATAGTATGCAAATTAAATTTAAGTAAAAACATTTATCTAGTCATTCATATGAATTAAAATTAAGTCTACTTTCTTATTACTAGATGTAGTTATTGATATCTGTTAGTTATGATGATCGTTGTTCATAAATTAATATTCAAAGCAAATGCAGTTATTCGCTTTGAAACGGCAGCACAAATATTATACTAACAAGGAGATGGTGAGTTGGAGATTATTATTGAAAAGGGGCGCTGACCCGAAAAGGTTGGGAAACAACAATAAAAACCTAAGTTGCTGCATTTTGCATCATTAATCGAGTTAGTCTTCAACCGAACACTACATTTATTACTGCAAATAGCAATACAAAAGCTTACTCACGACCTCTCGTCACTGATCGTGAGAGCCTATATCTAGATCCGTTCACAAGAATTATGTCTATCTAGTTCTAGATGTTAGAGTGAGACATAATTATAGATCATCAATTGAAACGGGGTGAATATATCATGAATTTACTATCTTTGAAGTCAGCGACTGATTGGTTAGAAGTCGAGGAGTCCCTTTAAAAAAACGCCTAAAATAAAAATTACAAAGTTTTTTTTAAATTCTATGTAAGTGTGTGTGATGGCATTAATGTCTTTATAATATTTAATTCTATTCTGTAATAATATGTACAATACTGAATACATCTACTAATATCTAAAGGTGAAAAGGACTTTATTTGGATGTCTGCTTGATCCTTCTTCAAGATTTTCACTATCGGTATCAAGAAATTATGATGTGATTATCATGCAATTCGTTATAAATATACTTTCTATCCCGAAAAAAGGGATAGCTTCCGTAGGATACGAAGTTATGTATTGTAAACCTCTCTGGTAGGCAGTGGCCAGGTGTGGTTCTAAGAATCCATTGTTTACACGGTAGTGACATATTGTAAGCTGGGTATAAAGGAATGCCCGAACGGAGAGATCGGCAGTCAAGCGACGATTACGATCAAAGCAAGACGTGTACATTCGATAAGTGATATTTTGACGGACTTTGCGCGTGTCATTTAATTGTGCATTACATAAGGACTTATTGCGTCCGGTTATATTTGTACCTATGTTATACGTGTTTTGTATAGTTCTAATAAATTCTATAGTAATTCCAAACGGCATTTTAATTCGAGTCCCGGACTCGTAACAATATGTAAAACCCTAAATAAACATGTTCGTAGATGCATCTCCGAAGGTTTTCTGTTTTCTGTATTGACAGATTTCGCGGCACGTATATGGATTACTCAGTTTTAACCTTCTACACACACATAAACAAAGCATATTGTTATTACTAATATATTTGAATATAAATTGTACTTTTTAATTTAACAATACAAAATATTATTTATACATATAAATTTTCACTACATAGAGACATTGCACTAATGTACTATCATCAATCATGAGAATTATATAACCGAAGCGAATCCTACTGTGGCCCGCCACACAGACTCTAAGGAGACCTAGCGTGGGAAACAGAGTTTCCTTTGGGACGCCATTTGTACTGTTCTCTGTATTTTAGTCATTTTATATGTACCCTGTACTACTTACTTACACGCTAATAAATTTCATTTAATTTCAACCTTGCTCTTATGTAGCAATAAATTATACCATGTAAGTGACGTAACAATATATATAAATCTAAAATATTAAAAGAGCTCGCAAAATTATAAGAAAGAAATCCGTCTACCTTGCAAACATCACTGCGAGACGCTTCAAAAGACGGTGGAAACTTTCTCAAGGGACAAGCAAAAAAACATATTTAATCTCCAAGTCTGTACAGTCTGAAAGTTTTCAATCTCGACAAAGAGTCGAGCAGCTGGTCAAAGATCAATAAAGGAACAAGCAATAACTAGTTAAAGTAGGTCACAGATATCGGCCTAGGGAGAACTCGTGACAGTGGAAGAAAACTCGAACATCCGACTCGTGGAGGGTTATGAAGTTCGCATTCTTACACATAACTTATAGAGGGAAAAGAAAGTTTGCTCCGATCGTGATCAACGAAGAGAAAAGACAAATGGAAAACTATGAAGACATAATCCAACTCTGAAACTATGTTACAACTACACATGGTAAATTTTCAAGTGGCCCTGAAAATCCTTCAGGGCCAATTCTTAGTAAACTATATGATATGGCGTAAAACACTTAAAGTAGTCTCGAGGCCATTTTTGACAAAAACTAAAGTGGCGTATTAGATTTTTGAAAAATCACATACCCTTATCTGAAATCGAATCCGCTGATTGTAAAAAATAAACATATTCTGTATTATTGTACCTTGTATGGATCAGTTTTTGTAAAAAAGTGACAAACGGCAAATTCCACTATTTCGTATAGTTTAGGATTTGGCCCCGAAGGCTCACTTGAAATCATATATTGTACATAATTATAAAACAACGTAAGAAGTTCAAAACGACCCTAATAGGGTATTACAATGGGTAGGTACTGAGAGAAGTACTACTAGTACTACTTGTTACTGATTCCACGAACTATTTTAAATGATGTGTAAAAAATTAGTCCAAAGTATAATAGCATTATAAAAAAAGCTAGCAATATTTTATACTAATATACGCGTTAATCTCAGGAAGTACCGGTCTGATTTGAAAAATTCTTTCAATGTTCGATAGCCCATTTATCGAGGAAGGCTATAGGTTATATAGCATCACACTAAGACCAATAGGAGCGGAGCACCAATGAAGAATGTTTCAAAATCGGGGGGTTTTGAAAACAAATTCCTCGCGGACGACGTCGCGGGCACAGCTAGTCTAGAATAACTTCAGGTCAATATAATTAAAGCTATAGAAACAATGTTAATATAAAGGCCGAATAAGTGGTGGTCTCTTACTTGTGACGTATGTTGCGTATGCCATAACGTTATACGTAACCGAAGAATGTTTATCATGAAATGCATTAGAGCGTGGTTTCTCTCGTACGCTTGAAGCGGTGCAAACACGCTGTGCGCGACGTTCATACGTCTACGGCGCGTCCACATTCATCCTTAAACACTCCAACGTAAAGACGTCGCGTCAATCAGAAAACAAATCTGAATAAAATGGAATTATTCCATAAGCATGTCTTAAAAAAAATTAATTGAAACTTATCTTTCAAATTCAGACTAAAATGAGGAAGAAGAAAATCTTTAATTAAAAATTATGAACAATAAAATACATAATTTTTGTGAAGAAAGGAAACGTTTTACATTTTTGAAGGTTAAGTAACTTATTAAGATATTAAAAGCGGACCAGGTAGCTCCAACTTCGGGAAAAATAATGAATCTTAATTATAAAACAGAACTAATCTACCAGCAAAATATTGTAAAAATGGCTTCTTAATATTGTTAGCCCACAAAATTTCAGAAGACCAGATGGTATAACTACCCCCTCCAAGCTTGTCTACGACTGATTGGTGGGTTTCAATAATCTAATATCAATAATCTAACTATGCAAGTTTCTACGCATTATTTTTCTTCGCCATCAAAACACGATAATTGTAATATAATACATAATATTATGACAGAAAACTGCTTTTTGGCTTACTTAATAAGCCGCCAAAACTTGTTCGTAGTTTATAAATAACCTTTATTTATGTTAATTTATTATTAATAACAATATAAAAAACGGTTTGTGTGTATAAACACCCACAAATATGACAACAAGACAATGTTGCGAATAGCAGGAATAACGAACATGAATTGCAATAAAACAAATCTCTACATAAACACTCGTAAATAAAATATTCAATCCCAATATGACAGGGGAATACAATACAATGAAAATGTGATAGACAAATACTTTTATTTTACACGTTGCTATCACATTACCATGAAAAAACTACCGTAAACACTTTTATGACAGTCGATATAACAAGACGATTCTAACTGATAATATCGAAATGAAAAAAGACTGGCAATAACCGACCGAGTACATCAAACATATCTGACTTGACACATTGTTTTATTAGTTAAAGACCACACTTACAAAGCTTGATTATCAATTAAGTTAAATAGTAATTAAGTTTAAATTTATATTAAAATGTATATATTGATTAGCTGACCCGGCAAACTTCGTACCGCCTCAGAATAAATAAATAAAAAACGTTGATTTCTGAACGACAGGACGAATATCAAATGTTTGACATTAAAAACCAAAAAAAATGAAAAAAACCTTCACTTTTTAATTAAATTTGATTTCTGAACGACTTTTAAATTGAATTGATTTCTAAACGACGGGACGAACATCAAATGTTTGACAGGTAGGAATAGTTTCTAAGGGAAAGCGAAATTGTTTTGACTATATTCCAAGCATTTTTTTCATACTTACTCACCTTTTAAACCTTCCCTGGACTTACACAAATAATTCAAAACCAAAATTAGCCAAATCAGTCCAGCCGTTCTCGAGTCTTAGCGAGACTAACGAACAGCAATTGATTTATATATATATATAGATAATATACATAATAATATATAATATTGATAAATGTTTCTGGATTTATGTATTTATTAAATTTATAAATTAGTGTAGTGAAATTGTACATTTCTATTTTTTACTGCTCCAACTACATTGCCAGATCAGTTAAGAATTTATTTTAAGCTAAGATGCCTGGAAGAGATAGCTTTTAGCGATAAGGCCGCCTGTTGTTTTGCCAAGAAGTATTGTAATTACGCATTTTGTTTTTGTATTTGTTTATTTTGGTGAGCAATAAAGTGTTATCTAAAATAATCCAAAATGAAACAAGAGTGATTTGATCAATGTACATGAGCTACGTAGTGGTTTAAATTTTTCTACAAATTAAAATTCTTTGATCAAAAAGAAACTAGAATAAGCCTAATAATAAGAATTAAGTTTATTCCGCATACATCATCTGGAGGAAATTTCTCGCTGAGGTTTTCCCTATGGGGCAAGACAAAAAGTTATTTAATAATAATAATCGGCAGACAATCATACGTATTCTATATCCTCAAATTAAGCACATTACCCTTGTGTTATGGGTAATATACAACGGACTACTCTAGGGCCGATCCCAGTCACCCAGACCATAGTAAATAACGGAGAAAAATTGTTTCCAAAATTTACCATACCAGGAATCGAACCAGGAGCCTTTGCATTGCAGTGAGGTAAGCCACCTAAGACTTAGCCCGCTCAACCACATAGGCCGTCTAATTTAAAAAGAGCGTTATAAAATTTATCGGAATTCCGGGAACGTTTTAGCGTTGGGAATGCTCCTGATGTTGCAAACGTTCATAGGCAACGGTAACCACCTTCTATCAGGTGGGCCGTCTGCTTGTTTGTAGCAATAAGAAAGACTTAGTCGGATGGATAGTTTAACTACTTAAAGCTCATATCTCACTAAGGAATACCTTAAACAAGAAACTAATTTTATTAAATAGTTTTAGCTTTCTTGAACAATAGCTCATCACTATAAGCCAATTTGCACTGTTTTATTTCTTAGCTATTAAAAGCCTTGATATAAAGCCATCGACAGATACAGCTTCAAACATTTGAACACTTCTTTGATTGTTATGTGTGGCACGGAACTTTGAATATATGTTCAAAGTTTGGACCACGAATTGCAATTTGCCATGCGGTATTGTTTTTTTAGCTCACGTCAAAGCGTTCAAAGTTGAAATGTGTTCAAATGCGCGACCGTTGCGCACATCCATTCGCGTCTACTTCTCGGACGTTTTCGTAAGTTTGCACATGTGATAAATCATTAAAAGCACTTAAATAACAAAGGCACACCGCTTCCAAAAAATCGTCGTCCATCTTGTTTGTCGTCTACCAGCAAACTGCGGAGAAAAATGTTTGCAAAACATGTCTGGCAAGCTGCGATAATATGTGTTCAAATGTGTTTTCAAAGTCTTTAAATGTTTGAAGCTGTATCTGGCGCAGGCTTAAAACAATAGATTATCCTCGATAGGTTTACTTGAAACTGGTCCAGTGTTGAGTAACACTCTAAAAGGGAGGAGAATAGAACCTCGAGATTTGTGTCGTAAATCATCTCAAAATATGTTACCACTCGACGACACAAACACACACGATTCCGAATATATATCATTGTTAGCTAAAAGATTAGGTAACACATAAAACATGTAAGGATATCCGGCTGCAAGCGACTGGAGTGATAAAATATCATGTGAATCATTACATACATAACAATGACCTGACACATATTTTAATATTATAAATTCTAAAATAATTTGTAAATATATATTGTATATTATAGTAAATTTTGACTTAATTACTTTGTAGTTGGGTCAATTTTGGAATTGCATTAGAAGGGATGGGAGGTTTGTACTGAAAATCAGCGTTGAGTTGCATAAAATTACAACACAGCGATAAGGCGAATGAAAATGCTCATTTGCTAAAAATGGGACGTAAATGTTCTCAAAAATTGTTTCTTTTACTGGGATTTGCAATTAGTTATAATACGTCGCTAATTATTCAAGTAGAGTGTTTTTTTATTACTGGCGTATAGCACATAAGCTGACGGTCCACGTGATGGAAGCTCGCTAATCTCGGAACACAAGTCAAAGTTGTATGGCGGCATACTTTAAACATTTTTTTTTAACAATTCTACGGACTCGAGTTCCGTACCCTTTTTTATAACTTAACTTTGAAGAAAGTTTTAAGTATTTATACATGCTTCTTGGTAATTTTTGTTTTTGTGTATCATTTATTCAATTATATGTGTGTTGTGGTGTAACTTACGAATAACTTATTATATTAATTTATTCTAATTTTAATACTAAACTTATACTAATGTAGAGTGTATCTGTTACATGCTGGTGTTGTGAGGAAGTGCATGTGCATTTTTCTTTCTGTGTCTGGGATATTAATTTTTAGGCTCTTTGTATGTCTTGGTTTATTTGTGAAGTATGCGTGTAATGCAATGCGAGGTAGTGCACGTTGGTGTGAGTATGTGTATAAGTTTTGTTATTAGTTGTGTGTTTGTGACTTTGTGTGGTGTTATAATTTAATGTTTAATTGTTGTGACAAAGTGTTGACTGGGAATTGTTTGTTGAAAATTTTTCAGTTGGTGTTAGTGATGATGGATGGTTTAGGAGGGAGATTATTGACCCGCCATTAGATGTTGGACCACCGTCTTGTCTCCCATGCTTACTTACTTTAGACATTCAAATGCCTTTCCACCTGGCTGTGGATTGTTTGCCCCTCTTACTACAGGCCATCTGGTTTGTAGTATGTAAAACATAAACACGTTTACACACATAATATGAAAGAGTGGGCGTTATCGCACTTTCAAAATATTAACACAAAAAGAATTATAAGTCCTGTATCACACGGATAAAATCATTCGAAAGCACAAAGTAATGTTAGACATATTTTAAAATGGTATCCTTTCATAAAAAGTAGCTAAAAAATATTAAAACCGAATTTACCTTTTCTAGACGTGCTGTAAACTGCTTCTAATAACCTGAAATGAGCAATAATAACTGTTTACTTAAATTGTCTTAAATCAAATTAGAGTTATAATAGGTCAGTTTTTAATCTTTATGCTAATGTGATGCAATAAAATGTGTTCCATTTTGTTATACTGTCAGCGAGTAAGGCACCCAAGTTTTATCTCAACTTAAGAAAAAAAAAATATAATTGGACTAAAGTTCCTTATCGCACGTTACTCGGCGGATGGGAGGGAACTAGCCGGAAAAAAGTGTAACCGAAACTTAAAATGCTGACCGCTATATATTATTATACAATTTCTAACTTTAATCTAAAATAATATCCATTAGTTCGGTGGTCTTCTTTTTTTATTTATAAATCGGCTGAAAAACACAAGTACGGTCTTATTCCTAAAGAGCTAGAGTAAGTTTGAACGCTTCTATATGGTTCTTAAAGATGCGTTTAAACTTACTCCAACTCTCCATAAAAAAGACCGATAATACATATCCCTAAATTAAGCAAGTTACGCTTGTGTTATAGGTAATATACAATGGACTACTCTGGGACCGATCCCACATGCCGTAAATGGTTACGGCGTGTGGGATCGGTCCCAGAGTATATCCAGTTACTATGGAGTAAATAACGGAGATAATTAATTTCCGAAATTTACCGTACCAGGAATCAAACCGGGAGCCTCGGCGTTGCAATTATGTAAAGCCGTCAAAGGCTTAGCCCGCTCAACCACAAAGACCGTTGGCCTTCTTCCTCTTAGCCATTTGAGGCGGCAAGGAGATTAGGGCCTCGAGGAAAACTTTTTTTCGATTGATAGCTATCATAGGTGTGTTTATAAACAATATAATTGAATAAAAAATATGTCTCATCTGGTTATCAAATGGGTGAAGGTCACTCGACCTTCAGCGACATTCAGCATCTCTTAGACTACAAATATTAGCGAGCTCAAAAATAAACTGTAATATTAGGATAGTCACTCAAAAACGTTATAAATAAAATCAATTTATAACACAGTGGAAACACAAAAACGAACAAACTCATTATTTTATTGGATCAAAACGGCAAACTGACACCCAAGAGGATAAACTTTGAAAGGACCAACTCACTTCGTTCCCCTAATTATTTATAATTTAACCAAATCAATTCGACTTTATGCATTGAGGTCTGTTATTTACGAAAGTTTCTGAATAAAGATTGGAATATTGCAAAAGAAAACAAAAGTTAGACTCTTGTTTTAATGCAGATTCTTTCTTTTTCTTTGTAATATTTTGTCTTTTTTTCACAAGTGACAAATAAGCGAGTATAATTATTTTAGAAATCAATAACTACGCGAGTAATACTTTTGAATGCGTTTAGTTTATTCAATTGTTGTTTTCATATTTATATGTCTGTTTGTTCTATCCTCACGGTTTTGAGAATCAATCCATTTACATAAAGTGTGGTTTAAGTATATATATTTTTAATAATGAAATGCCATAATGCAGTTTACAACGAGGAATTATTTAACAATACTACAAAGGCTCCGAAAAAGGTTGGAGTAAGACAGGCAATATATACATATTTATATATAAAAAACGAAATATGCCAAAAACCATGTGAAGTAGAGAATAAACGTGGATAAATAGTGGATATTTTTATGCCGGGAAATAAAACATATTTCGTGGGATGAAGATCCAAAAGTATACTGGAGTGTAGTCGTGGGTAAAATGCTGGAGATAGCAGCGAATAACCTCTTTATTCGCTTCTGATAAAAATGAATGAATGAATGAAAACACTATATTGTTCACCAAAAATCATAACTACGTTCCTAAAAACTAGGTGCAATAAATGTTAAATAAGGGCGGCGTTATCGCTTAAAGCTATCTCTTCCAGGCAACCCCCTAAATTAAGGCAAATATTAAAAAATAACAGTGGCGGTGAAAACAATAAATAATATGAAACATTCCAAGAATAATTAAAAAATAATATACTTTATATACTATATTATACAAATTGATTGTATAATTATATAGTATGTATAGTATATGTATACTATACATACTATATAATTATACAATCAACAAGAATTATTAGACCTGAGAGGACCAAAGATAATTAGTAACCGTCAGATTAAAAGACGATATGGGTTTAGCTTGTCTGATGTTGAGTGGCAATGAATTCCATAAACGGATAACCTGTACCGTGAAGGAGTTATTATAAAAAGAAAATGATAATAAAAAATGACAATACTACTAAACTACTGAAATGCTAGAACACCTCAACCTGTAGTCACAAATCATTAATTACCAAAACCTCGGAAGAATATACTTTCAGAATTTTAGTAATAAAAGAAGACCTTTAGTCAATCTAGAAATATGTCTCGTTACAGCTAATTCCAAAAATCACTAATCTAACCATAACTAAAATAACTCACAAGTGTTTATAAATCAATAAAATTTGAGAAAAAAAATATGTCTCATCTGGTTATTAGATAAGTGAAGAAAGGTCGCTGTTCAGCGTCTCCTCCTCCTCCTCCTCTACTACTAGATACGTGGAGAACAAATATTTTGCTGAGCAACCACCAGCAGAGCGTGGTAGAAGGGCTAGACCTAAACAATGGAGATGTTTTGACATCGTGAAGGAGGAAACACGTGCTAATAGTCTCACCACAAATAATGCTAAGAACCGCGCGATCTTTAGAAGAGAAAATAGGAAAACGGAGCCTAGCCTCGAAGCTGATACTCCAAACAAGAGTTTAACAATATAATAACGATGATTCGTCGCGAAAAGTACATAATATGCCAAATTACATAACAAATCGATTTATTTTTACCGATTTATTAAAGGTACAAATATTTCCATATTTCTAAACCAGTATGAATTATAAACAACTTTATCATACTTGGTATTGCGGTTTTGATAAAGTACTCAAAAAAACCAATTTTTTGTTGTTAAAACAAGGAACACCTGTTTTTTAAGGTCATAAATTAAGCAAGACAAACTTTTGAAGTCACTCTCATTTTCAAAACATGCCCCACCAACCAACATATTTTTTTTACTTTACAGAGAAATCTAAGCAAGATTCTAGACGTTTAATGTCGACAAACTTTTGCCCTATTATCTACCAAATATTTTCGTTCCACTACTGGCCTCAGTCTTCCCCATTTTAGGGCAACGGACAGACCCACCAGGCTTTTATATGTTACAGTAAAGTTTCAAGAAAATCCGTGCAGTAGTTTCTGTGTGAAACAGTAATAAAACAATAATCTATCCTCACAAGCTTTTTCTGTTAGAACAAATAGGATATATTATTATTATACATGAATAGTAGACCAAATTTACATATAAATAGCATGTATGACTACGATACTTCTACCAGTTTATCAGCCACTGTAAACTTCATATTAAAATTATACGGCACACCATAAAATTATGAACATAAACTTTTATTACGTAGATTGCCCATATGCAAATTTATCAGGGAACATGGACAATGAATTTTCATAAACGTACCGGTTGGCGAAAATTATTTAAAAGCTCCCACTTGACATCTTTATTGCTTAAATTTAATGAACAACGGATATTTCATCCCGCACACAGGGAACCCTAACCAGTAATTACTCTTTTACAAGGTATACCTTCTACTTATTTAAATACTCTGGTATCGCCATATATCTATATCACCTTTTTGGCCTATACGAACTTCTCATAATATGAATTCTGTCTTTAAATCTGATAGCATGTTCCCTTTTCGCACGCACGTCGAAATTCATTGCCATCTATAATATTATAAAATTTTAAACATGCCGTGTCTGTACATTGAAGCTATTTAATAAAAAACACCTGGAATAGACTATATAAAGAACGGAGAACACGATGCAATTTTTTTAAGATTTCTTGTCTGTTTGTTCGGGATTCACGTAAAAACTACGAGGCCCATTTCGATGCGGTTTTCGTTGATCGACAGCAAATTTTTAAACTTAAAATCTGTACTACTTTTCATTCTAGGAATCCCGAGGGATTTTTTCTGGAAATGATTTAAAATTGAATTTAAAAAAATTAACTCTTATGCGATTTTATCACTAATCGATAGCAAATTTTATGTAATAAAATGTGTGAAATCTTTTATCCCGGGAATCCCGCAGCAATTTTCACGGAAGCGGTTTTTAGTTTTTTGGATGCATAAAAACACAGACACCATTTACGCTAAAACGATAGCTTACATTATTTTTTAAACGCTCGGAAACCCGTGGGAATTTCGAGTCAAGCGTGGACGAAGTTGCGTGCATATTCTAGTGTCATCATAAAATTAAATCGCTTGGCAAACATTGTAAATACACATTATAAAATAACTTAATTTAAAATGTATATCTATACATATATAGTTGCTTGGCATCCCTGAATGACTGGCTGACTGATTGACTGACATACCAACGCACAGCCCAAGCTACTGGGGCTAGCACCATGAAAAATTTGCATGTGTCTATACTGTCTGTGCGGATTTTGGAAATTTAACCCCTAAGAGGTTGATAAAGGGGATGAAATTTTCTAAGAAAATCCGTCATTTTTAAAGTAAGAAGCAGAACATTTTATATACCCGTTGAAATAAAGGTTAACGTGTATCGGCGTTTTTGGAAATTCATCCCTAGGGGGGTTAAAAAGAGGATGAAGGTTTATATGTAAAATCCGACATTTTCAAAGTAAAACAACGATTTTTTATATTTATCAGCTTCTGGTTAGAAATAAATGTATGTACGTATTTTGCCGTTTTTGGAAATTCAACTCCTAAAGGGTGAAAAAGGGGGCTACCTTTTAACTTTTATTGACTACTCGAACTATGATTATTTTTAATTTACGCAAGCGAAGCCGCTGGCAACGGCTGGTAACATAATATAAACCGAATTACACCGCGCCGCTTTAAAGTATATGTGAATACAATTCATCGCATCGCTGTAAACAAATTGCCTGCCTGCTAAACTCGTGCAATAAAAAAATACAAGAACGAATTTAAAAATATACTACTTAAAATAATCTCAATACTTATACATAATTATTATTGTCCAAGTCTAAAGCTTCTGTGCTGATAAAAATTACATAATATAATAAATGGTTCGAGTTTGTACAATGCATTTAAAAATGTAAAAGAAATCAGAGAGGCTAATTCGGACCAGCAAATTCGAAAAATACATGCTTCAGAACTTGTATCTGTTTATCTGTCAGAGCATCATGTGAAAACTACTAATCGGATTTCAATGCAACTCAGCACAACGTCAGCTTATATATATAAGCCCTGGTCCATAACTTGGGATACTTTTTATCCCAACAAATGACATCGTTTACGTCGTTCATTTATTCACCTTAAATAAACCCAAATAAATAAATATAAAGTAATTAAGTACTTTCTAACGCGTTTAGATGAAATTGTATTCATGTCTCTCACGATTAGCTAAAATACAAGTAACTTATTTCTGTTTCAAACAGTCCCAGTGATTGTATTTTCTTATTTCATATTTGGGCACGGGATGAGACAATAAATCTACCGCAGCTGTGATCAATGGACAAGTAAATTTTACTGTCTTCGTTTATTATATATAATGCAATTTATTGCTAATGAATTTCGGACAATTGAAGGGATATATTTATTATTTACCACCCTCTGCATTGAAAATAAGTATGTTTAAAATATGTGTTCGGAATTTTGTCGATGCGTCCGATAATAATTTCAAAATGTCGCAAAAGTCTTTCGATAGCACGCAGGTTAACATCTATGATGTTGAAAATGTAGACTTAGTTTTTTACTTATTTAGGTATATAATATGATTTCTAAAAAAAATATTCGTACTACCTACTTATTACGAACAAAAACTTTCGAATTTGAATATTTATAGGCACCGGTGATATTTTCCATCAGGTAGGTAATCGGCCTGCCTACTGAACTATGTAAATAATACAGACCTTTGTCCGGAATGCGCGAAATTTATGAGACACCTAAAGCTTTAATATTCAGGTAAACTTGATACCTAATTTTGATTATTTATATATAATTTATATACTTATTTAAATTCAACTATTGTATTTTTGTGGGGAAAGTCCCAGCTGTTTAGTAAATGTGACTTCTCCAGCTGCCACAAAAAATCCGTCGTTTGGTGTTAGTTAAAGACATAAAGTTTGCCTTATGCTGTTTTGAACATACGAAATTAAAAATCAATATTTTGATTGCTTCAAAATCTAATCTTTATAGGAATATATCAATCATCAATCTATCTCGAGCGAAAGTTGTATATAGACTTCATAGCCTTAGTAAATTATTCCGCATCAATTCTGTTAAAGTATCGCTTTAAATTACCCCTATCCCTAGATTGATAGCAGAGAAGTTTAGTATTCGATAGAACTTAGCATTATAGAGATCACTTGCAGGGTATTAGTTTCTTGCATCGGAAGCGTCGAAGGCTTTGAAAATTTATGCTCGCGTCGTCGGTAAATTTAACGCGGGCTTAAGCTGTTTATGTGATAAATATGAACTGATATTACATAACAGTGCAATTTCTCGAAGATAGTGGTTGCATCGTTATATATTGAATTAAATAGAGAATTTGTTGAAGATTAAAGCGCGACGATAAATGAAGTAATTTCAGTAAAGGCGTGTTTCGTTTTTCGAATAGGATAGTTGAAAGAAAAACCACTCCGAACACTTTTATTTGAACACAACAACGCTTTCTCTATTTTGTATGAATGTGATAAATTATGACAAAATTTTAACCATTTAAATAGCCAATTATTTATTGTTTAAACTGTAATTACTTCTATCACGACATTTTAAAACGAAGATGATACTTTTAAACTTCAAGAAAATCTATAGACTTACTAAAACTTACAAAGTAAATTTTATTCACTTTCCTAGAACATCTTGCTTGGGTCTTACGATATTCTAACGGACTTATCCGTTTTATTTTGGAGAATAACAAAGACATCTAACTGAAAAATATTTTCGATTCAATTACTCTTTATAGCATGGTAAAATTCACTTAACAAATTAATTTTCTTGAGAGCGAAGATTTTCTTAAGAATAAGCCCGAAGTATTCCTGAGTGAAGACGTAAAATTCCAGGGAGTTCCTCGATAGCGATTCGCACCACGGCACCCTCTCGCGCCATTAACCGCCCGAGGGGTGATCGGACGGAAGAGATTAACATCCACCGCAGGCGCTTTGACTATGGCTCTTGCACTTCGAGATAACACCTATTGATTTTGTTTTCCTGGTAAGTTTTATAAGTTTCTGTTTTGATCTCAGCTGTTGACCCAGCGTCATGTCTTCGATTGAGTAGTGTCAAGCAAATTGAATAACGATTTCAAATGAACGCTTAAATATGAAAATAATTTGCTGCATCTTTTTGTCTTTTAAATCTGGACCATCGAAAAACTATGTTTAATATCCACCGTAGATTTTTGACTATACCTCGTGCACTTAGACATAACACCTATTAATTTTGCTTTGCTGGTAAGTATTATAAGTTTCTTTTTTAAATCTCAGCTTTATTATATTGCGTTAAGTCTTCGATTGGATAATTTTAAACAAACCGAATAACGATTTTAGTTGAATGCTTCAATTATATTTCTTTTTTAAATATCTACACCACTGCAAAAACGATGGTTAACATTCACCGCAGCGGCTTTAGCTATGGCTCTTGCTTTTAGAGAACAGCTATTAATTTCATTTTCCTGGTATTTTTTATAATTTTTTCGTAACAGTTACTGAGGTATAAAATTAGATTTGTCGTCAAACGTAAGGAGGGATCAAAAAATAACTAAATCAGAAAATTCTTAAAACCTTATGAACAATTAGCAAATTAAATCGCTTATATAATTTAAAATCTACAAGAACGTGATAACAATAATTTAGGAAGAAACAACGTTGTAAAACTCAAAAAGGACTTTAAAGCTGATTTCTCAAGAGAGACGACTTACTATAGTGAACTTGATATTGAAGACGTTCAGTATTAAAACAAACCATTTGGACCTCAGAATCGTCGTGAGAATAAGAAATACAATGTTGCATTTCTCTACAATATTATATTTCCCTGGTATTTCTTGGCAGAAGCACTCCACCGCACTGACCGCGTTGCTAACGGCTGGCTTGTGACAAATTAAATAAATTTATAGCCAACGGCTAAGTACGGCGGCAATCTAGTTGGATTGTTTAAAAAATGTTAAATACGGAAATCCTGTATTTACTATGTATTTTGAATTCCAAAACATCATTGAAAATCGATAAGTTTTGTGATTCAGTTGCTTAGTTGCTTGGTTATACCCTAAATTGAGTAGGAAACAAAAAAAAAACCCGTTACACAAGCTAACTTTGTGTCGTTCGAAATCTGTCGGTCCGAATTAGGTCCCTAACTTCTTTTTCATTTTTAAATTAATTGCTTACACATTAATGGTGTAAGTAATTAATTTAAAAAGACAGACGGAGTCTCAGACTCTCAAAGTGAAGCCCACTAAGGGATGCCGATTTTGGAATAGTTCCCAGTGGATACATTACTATTAACCACACAGACGCAAACCACGTATAGGATAAAACCCGGATAGCCCGGATTACCCCATTGGGATACTTGCCCCGGTTTTGAAAACACTATCTTAGAGACATTGGTGCTCTTTGCGATCTTCTGTAATTAGAAGTATTCCTCCAGCAGGCTTCTGTACCACACCACGTATCCCGTAGGATTAGGCCCACGCGTTTTGTCTGTGTGAGCAAAAATCTTCCGCGGAGAAACTTTGACAGACGTCGAAATTATATTTGTGAGTTTGTGGAGGTTTTAGACACCTCCGGGTCGGCAGTTTTGGATAAATAAAAATCCAGGGCGTATAGGTAGATGGTACTTGTTTATTCCCATAGGCAGAGCATCATAAAAGAACACATTAAACAACAACATTTAGTGTCTACCGGTTTACAATCGTTTCGCCGGGAAGCAAGTCCTTTTTATGTCTTGACAATATATGACAGCCCCTGTTTTTCTTTTTGGTTGGTTAGTCTTGTGACGCGCGACTAGTGCTGTGCACATAGTGTCGCCACACCACCCCCCCACGGAGAAAGATACACCAAATACAGGTTACGAAACAACAGTATCAAGATACTGATAATGTTACAAATGTTGTAGTTTTGAATGCGTGAATTAAAAATATTAATAATACAAAAGAAATAAACAATTGTACAAACAAAAATAGGTAGCTATTTAAAAAAAAAAATTAATCATAATTCTTAAATCTAACGCGTCTGCCGGAGCGTGTGGTATACGGCTGTTTAATGTTCTCATCTGGAACTTTTGTAGGCACAGGTAGTATAGATGGTAACTCTTCCTGGTTGAGTGGTAGAGTAGCTTGTTTAAGTGAGGTAGGCACCTGTTCAGTTTGAATCAGTTCATTATCAATGTTATCTATAAAAGCTGGTTTAAGTCTGTCTATACTCACTACAACTTTGTTGTTTTTTATGGCTAGTGTGAATGTTTTTCCATCGTCTGAGCGTTCTAATATTTTAAATGGGCCTGTATATGGCGGTTGCAGTGCGCGACGGACGGTATCGTCTCTCAAAAAAACATGTGAGGCAGTAGACAACTCTTTAAATATAAAAGGGGAGTCTTTGCAGTGTCGAGAGGCGGGCACTGGACGGATGGATGACATCTTTTGACGTAATTGTACCACAAAATCAGCGGCATCTTCAATTTTTTCTGATATTGAAGGAGGCGTCAACATTTCTCCAGGGAGTCTTAAGGGCTCCCCGTAAACAGTTTCTGCGACTGAGGCTTTGAGATCTTCTTTAAATGCTGACCGCATGCCCAGCAACACCATAGGAAGTGATCTTGTCCATGAGTCTTTATGGCACATTAGCGCTGCCTTAAGCTGTCTGTGGATACATTCAATCATTCCGTTTGCGCAGGGATGGTATGAAGTAGTCCTGATGCGTTTCGTGGCAAATCGTAGTAATAGCCGGTTAAACAGGTCAGATTCGAATTGGGAACCTTGGTCCGTCGTAATAACTGACGGTACTCCGAAGCGGGAAATCCACTCTCTGGTAAAGGTTGGTTAGTCTTGTGACGCGCGACTAGTGCTGTGCACATAGTGTCGCCACAAGTTAATTACTATTGAATGTTTTTGTTCCTGGTTGCATGTAAAACGTGCTGGTTGTGGTTTCAGTTGACTTTTTGTTTCTGCGCAGTCCGCATGCATTAGGGCTTAAATTATGTTATTTATTACGTTTTGTTATTGAATAGTTTTTATTTATTTCGCAAATAAAAAGGGTATGTATCCGTATCCAAAAGGATAGTTAGGCACCCTAAGGGCAACTATAAATTCATTATGCAATAAAATATTTTTTTTATGTTTTTTAACTTATTGTGACTAAATATAACTTGTTTTAAATAAAATAAACACTTAACTGTTTCATACTCTACGTGAGCAAAATACCTCGCAAATATAAGCGTAAAATTACACACTCTTTTATTGTATAGGTATACAATTGTATAATGTACAGCATTCGACAAGAGGGTGAAGTACATCAAACCCATCATTATGGGTTTGATGTACCTACTTCTAGTGCAAGTATCCTCCGAGGCATTTTTAACGTTACACAACTATCCCCTTTTTGAGAGGTCTTATAAAACAGAATTTACTCTAACTCTAGTTCGCGCGTTAAGAATGCAGTCATCATTGTTCGCCGGCCTAGCCCCGCCCCTTAACCAATCGAATCTTTTCAAATTACAAGGTCAAGTTCACAGTGACCAGTTGAAGGCATAGCTTCGAACGCGACGGTTGAGTCCTGTAATTGTGTTAACTGATTTATATTTAAAAAAATGAATACCTCACCAATTCGTAAAAATAAAAGTGGTTCGATAATTCATAGGGGAGAGAGAAAAGTAATTTACAATGTTTTTAAGTATTTTAAACAGTCTGATTTAAATGTGACTGTGGACAGCATAGTACAAAAAACGGCAAATGCATGCGGTGTGTCCGAGAATAATTTTAATAATATTTATAATAATAGTTTATAGTATTCTTAGTGAAAAAACGGAAAACAATACGTTGAAATCGCCAGTGAAAAAAAGGGCCAGGAAGTATATGATTGATAAATTCGATGAATTAGACAAATGTGCTATAAGGAGAAAAGTACAGTCAATATATTTAAATAATGACTACCCGACATTAAATAAAATTATGACAATTTGTGAAGCTGATGAAGATATTCCAACGTTTAAACGTACAACATTTCACAAAATAATGCATGAGCTGGGATTTGACTTTAATAAACACGATAATAGAACATTATTAATGGAGAGATTTTAAATTCATTAAACTTAATCTTTAAAAATATAATTTGTTTGAATTTAACACCACTGTGAATACACCTTTACCCTGCAGTTGCACTGATGACTCACTGCATTCTTAACGCGAACGAACTATTTATTCATTATGTTTACAAACAGGCTAATTTTAAAGTACAAAAGAGGGGGATGTTTAGATATACATGCTGTTTATTCTTCATAAAAAAATGTGTGTGTGCAGATCACACGCAGTTAAAGTGAAACAAACTGTGATAAGGGGTGAGAGGGACTCTAAATTTCGTGACGTCACATTTCATATATTATATCATTATAATATATTTAAGCTTTAAAACACGAAATTTGAAGTATTAACGAAAAACTTCAAAACATTTCCTACTCTATCTGTACGAACACAGTGTTTATATGATTAAATATAATGTATTCTGTCTCATTCTCTCGCAGGCTTAGCCTGTAGATTTATTTGTTTATCTCTTTTTAGTGTCGCTATTTCGTTTCATCGAGTTTAAAATCACAACTATTCTAAAGAAGTTTCACTACATTATCTAGTATCTATTCTATTATTAAATTATAAGCTATAATTTAATAATAGAGCTGTTTAAGCTTCGAGATATTTTAAAAAGTGGGAAAACAAAGTAAAACATCTATCCGGGTTTTACTATAAACTACATAACTTTACTCACACGAGTTATAAAAAATGCTTCATTTCATTTGACGCTTTTGTTCACGGAGGCTCCGTTTATGCTTCTATTTCGTCTGACATTCATTGTACAAACTCGACCTCCTACAGATTTATTATATTATCTATAAACAGAAATAGATAGATTATTTACTAATGATGTCAGAAGAAAGATAATTAACGTCCAAGATAACTAATTAACGATAAATTGTTTCATGGAACTGATAACAATATCTATGATTTTGCCAAATTATATCACCAAAATACTTCGTTGAACAAATTTACTTAAAAATATCAGTACATATTCTACATACATATCAGACGTTTGATATCTAACTTGATTTCATATTGTTTGACTAAATTACAGGAAATGTTAATTTATAGAGATAACATATTTATTCAAATACCGTGCCTGTAGCTTCGTTCGCGTGGGACTTGGATTATATTATACTAGAGATTACCCCTCGGCGCAGCGCCGCGGGTCAACCTCTAGTGCGTGCCTCTTGTTTAAAGAGGTTACATTGTATTCAATTTTTAAGTTACTGTTATTTGCCCCAGAAGATTTACTTCATTTTATATCGCAAACTCTCCCATCTCCCGGATGAAAAGTATCTATGCCAATTTTCGGTATTAAAACTACATATGTACACCAAAATGACCAAATCGACCACATCGACCACACCAACCACACCGACCACACCAACCACTTCGACCACTTCGACCACTTCGACCACATCGACCACACCGACCACTTCGACCACATCGACAACATGACCAAATTAACCGAAATAAAAAAACTAGTAGAATAGTTCTGCGATAATCTTTACACAAATCTATCTTTAATCTTATCCCATTATCCGGGATTAAAAGTATCCCTTGTCCACCCTCGGTATATTAACATTACATATATACCGAATTTCAGCCAAATCGGTCCAGTAGTTTTCCGTAAAAGCATACAAACAGAGAGAAAAATATATTTTCATCCCGGAAACTATCCCATTTTTTGGGATAAAAAGTATCCTATGGTTAACCTCGGCATCCAAAAAAAAATATGCATACACACCCATATATATATAGTAGTTTTTCCGTGAAAACGGAACAGGCTGACAGATTTCGTATTTATAATATTATTAAATTAATAAGGATTGATATCTTCAGAAAATTTAAGATAAGTTTGTGTTTTAAACCCAAAAACGTTCATTCAAATACCTTGGGCTGGTTCCAAGACTTTTGGAGACGAAAATTCAGACAGACTGAGAGACAATAATTTTAAAAACGATCGTTGATAAATACGCAGGCTAAATAACAGTTTTCAATTAAATTGTTGCATTCATTTTAAAATCAAAGACTAGACTGTATTTTTAGTATAAATAGTTATCTAGAGCTATGAATTCTCACAAAATTTTAGTGTTAACATTTGGTGTCAAATAACAGGTCATGGTCACTCCCCTTAGTCCTTGTAGATCAATGACACCCAGACTAGAGTAAGCTCTAAAAAAAGTCGTTTCTAAGATTTACTTGGTCAGGAATCAAACCTCTAAGCTCTGCATACTTATGGGCCAAGAATATCAACGATCAGACCAGAGGAAGTGGAACTATCGGTGTCACACCAGCATCTTTTATTTTTGGAGTACAGCAGATAGACTGACGACCCACCTGATGGAAAGTAGTTAATGTCACCTATAAATGTTTGCAACACCAACTTTTCTGTCAACATGCTGACGGCCTCCTTGGGAAGCCTAGAACCTGGCCACTAATGTCGGAACACAACTCGAGATTGCTATGACGGCACTTATTTATTTTATCATGCTATCTTACTTGGTGTTAAGCCACGATGCGATCTAGGATGGAGCACGGTTACCTAGGAGATACCTATACACTCGTAACTTGAAGACCACAGAGTCTAGTAAATTATAGCACTTGATGACGGCACAAAAGGAAAGTGGAGGCAAATGTTTAGTTTTAACTAATGGTATGTCCACCATGTAATGATGACGCAAACCGGTGCGTCTGGTTGTCCACTGATAGAGAGGAGAACGAGAAATAAGACGTATAGTTCCACTACATCTCCAAAGTGTGTTCAATAGAAAACCAACAGGCTTGCTACCTTGCGGCGAAGCTCAAGGTTTCAAGCAACATCACCAATCCTATTGGATTTCCAATCGACTCCAATACGTTCAACTGGCATACTCTAGACTAGGGGTGGTAGCTGTCCAAACAGGCAAATATACCACCTGACTGTGTTCTTTTGTCGCCTTGTCTGTTAATAAATCTCTCTATTACATCTGTATGCCAATAATTACAATACTGCATATCAAAGGCACGACGATACGCGGCGTGTAATAAATACAAACAATTTTCCAAGCAGACATGGAAATGGTAATGTGGTGAGGTGTATTTCATCTAGTACGCCGTTCGGACATTTTATGTGTCGCCGGGCTATCTGGACTGCCTCGATGATTTAGCGAATATAGTGTTGTGAACTTTTCGAGATTGGTCTCCAAATGAAAACTAGACGAACTCGATATTTAAAAAGCTCTTATTGACCATCATCATCATAGTATTTAAGAGCTTACCTCTTGTCTTTATTAAAAAGATTTTAGTGCACTAGGGCTTTCCACAATGCTATCGTTAATTTCGATGCCGGGGAAATCTAGCATTTTCCTAAATACAAACTATACGTTTGAACTTTAAAGGTTACATATCAAACTTTATGAAAATCGAATAACATCGTGTAATCTCTAATATATAAAATTTTCATATCGCGGTGTTTGTTATCAAACTCCTCCGAAACGGCTAAACCGATTTGTATAAAATTTTGTGTGCATATCAGTTAGGTCTGAGAATCGGCCAACATTTGTTTTTACATGTACCCTAAATGATAAGGGTGACCGACCCCAAAATATTTTTTTATATATTTTTGTCAAGATATCTTATTTATATTTTATTTGATTTAGCATTGAAAATACATACAACTTCAAATTTTCACCCTTCTACGATCAACCCCTATTTTTTAATAGCGATATTAGTACTTTAATAATTTAACTTACTTAAAATTACTAGAAATAATTTAAATGACAAAAACAACGTCTGCCGGTTCAGCCAGTGGGAATATAGAAGCAAGCATAAAAAGAAACAATTGAATAAAATCATAAGAATTCAAATAATCATATTTTCGAAATTTCAAGTTGTGTAACGTACATTCTCACTGTTTTTCTGTCTCACTTTTAGCAATTATTTTTATAAAGAACAATTTTTAGACACTGTTAGATTATAAGAACAAATTTAATGTAACTCTTAATTTAAGTTGTATCTGTTTGATGTCAAAATAAATGAAAAAAAATCCGCAAATAAATAAATATAATATAATATAAATAAATAGCATAATTTTGTTGACAAAATCAAATTACGTTTTAGCGAAAATAAACTTCTAAATAGTTTCTTTTACTTTAATGCCTTAAAAGCATCTATTTGCATCAAAGGTTTTAAAGACCAAAATCAGGATCTATAAAACCGTCATATGGCCCACCCTGATGTATGGGTGCGAAGCTTGGACGCTTACGCTCAAGGAGGAGAACCAGCTTTTAGTAGCAGCAAGGAAGGTTCTCCGTAAGATTCTGGGTCCTACAAAGAGAGAGGATGGTAGCTGGAGGGTCCGAACTAAGCTCGAAATTGAGAATCTCGTGGCCGAGCTTAACATAATAGGAGAAATAGAAGTTCACCGCCTCCGCTGGCTCGGTCACGTAGAACGGTTGGGAGAGGATCGCAGAGTAAGGAAAGCGTATTTGGAAGGGCCAGTAGGTCGGCGTCCGGTCGGCCGTCCCAAATATCGCTGGAAAAACAGAGTGGAGGCTGACCTGTTGGAGCTATGAGCCAATAATTGGCAAGAAACTGCGCAGGACAGATAAAAATGGCAAGCTCTCGTTTCGGAGGCCAAGACCCACTTTGGGTTGCTAAGCCAACGGAATAAGTAAGTAAAGGTTTTAAAGGGTTTGAAATATTATGCGATTGAGATCTATAAAAAAAATGATTCAATTTTCAGAATATACACAGCATATATGGCTACAACACTAGTGTCACGCGTATGATATACCGGCGACATGGCACACGACCGTGCTCAGTGGCGAAAATTCGAATTTTAGAATTCAACTCTAAAAGTGTCAAACGAAACTGGATGTCGAACCGATATCGCAGTCTTTTTGTGGTTTTCCTTCAGCAACCGTGTTAGTATTTGGAATACGATAGAATATGCATAAAAGCAAGAATTTTCTTAATTCAAACAGTTGTGTTACAGTTATTTAGTAGCATACTTATTCTTATCGTTTCTTTTTAAAATTAATAATTAATTTCATATGTACCCTCTTATTTCTAAAGTATACAATCAGCCATTTCCTTAATTGAATAATAATGTTATATTTTTACTTATTCTGTGATTAGCGCCTGTTTTGTATAGAGTAGTTGTCTATAATTTACCATAATTTTATGTAACAATATTTATCCTTTGTATGATGTGGTAATTGTGTAGATTATAATTCAAAATGTCTCAATTGTATTTAGACGTTATTTATTACATTTTATTTTCATGTTGGCCGACGCGATATATTTATACTGTGTTTGGTTTATTTTATTACATGGTAAACTTTAAGTATAATATTTTATATAATATATTACATAAAATATTATCTAAAATTTCCAAACAATAATGTATTAAATTCGTTTTGTTCATAACCCTTTAATTAAAATAGTTTATCAATGACTTCAATCCGCTATCGGTCGTGCCAATTTGCTAAGTTTCATATGCTGTTAAATTGTTGGAGGGATGGCGAGGTGTTCTAAAAATGCTTGTAAAGTGTAAAAAATCAGTGTATTCAATATGTAAAAACCGTACGGTTCTCTGATTATAAATATGTGACCAGTTGCTGTTCTTTTATTACCATAAACCCTTCTGATTTGTTGCAAGTATTACAGTTGTTTTTATTCTATTCTAATTTGATCGATATGTTACACAACCGTATAATACTTGAGGTTTTAAATTATTATTTTCACATTTCATAACATATTATTGAGTACTTATATTCTTCTAAGTGCCGATTTTCCATCATAAAATAAAAGTTATCCATCCTGTTGCGGCGGCGCTGGGTTTAGCGATAAGCAAACTGTATCAAAATGAGAAAGAAGGAGAATGGGACAATTTTGATGGGAATTTGAGAATGAGCACATATGTACCTGGTTAATGGGCATGAAATGTAGCTGCTCCTCTGCTCCTCAGTCCATTTCACTTCAGTTTATTATAGGTTTATATTTATAGTATTTTATATGATATATATGTATTTATTATGTTAATTTATTTTATATTTATGGTACGGAGCGGGTTACTTATAAATTATATATATTTATGTGTTGCGGGCGCGGTATGTTTTATGTTATTTTATTTTATATATTTACAATGTACGTGGCGATTATGTTTAATTTATTTGTTGATGAAATGACTATGATGATTGACATGCGTGCGAAAATAGACGGCGCCGTCAGATTTGAAGTGAGAATTATTATAAGAAACTTTGAATAGGTCGAAAGGTTTTTTTTTCTCTCCGAGCGAACGAGATTGCTCGGGCTTAATACTTTAGGGGGTTTATATATATATATTGTATTTTTACTTTTCTTTTCTTTTGGTCTTTTCTTTGTTTCTTTCTCTTTTTTGTATTATCTTTTATTAACCAAAAATAAGTGTTACAATGTTTTCTTAATACTAACACATATCTTTTGCTTCCAAATTTATACAAGTTATTTCCAATATTTTTAAATATTTTACTAGAATTTTTACAGATTCACTTTAAAATAAAAAAATTCTATTTTCTACTATCTGTTATAGGCACTACATTCTTTCTTATGCTACCTTACTTACACGATTACAAGCTTCTTATCTTCTATTATTTTAATTTATATATTTCAACTATATATCCTACTATTTATGTACTACAATCTATTTAGTTTATTACTATCAATAATCGAAAGGAGGTTTACACGGAAGTACCACATCCAATAAATTATAACCTGACTGGTTGTAAAAGGGAAACAGATAAACTGTTTTATTCACGCAAGGATAATTTTTAAATTAGTCATGTTGTGTATTAATTGATGAATAACTTTTATCTGAAGATTATAAAATCGGCTCCATCATACCTTTGTGTATTTTTTGCTTGTTATTGTTCTCGGTGTAAACATGTT
This sequence comes from Dendrolimus houi, assembly GCA_039645545.1. Classification (NCBI taxonomy): domain Eukaryota; kingdom Metazoa; phylum Arthropoda; class Insecta; order Lepidoptera; family Lasiocampidae; genus Dendrolimus; species Dendrolimus houi. Next base: position 16,712,782 of record CM077122.1, read on the forward strand.
AGTCTCGAGCATTTTCGTAGGTATAATTATTTATTAATTTTTTTTTCTGTGAAGGTGACGCCACTGCTAGGCACTGACGGATGACCAGCATTTGTTGTTATCGTCCAGCATTTGCCAAGTTAGAGCCTATTTCAAATTAAGTTAACGTTTGGTTTCTGTTACTCTTTATGTAGAACTAGCTGTGCCCGCGGTTTAACCCGCGTGGTGATGGAAAATCGTTATATTTTGGATAATTCACACTATATCTTTAAAATGCCTATGTGTTATTCTGATGTGTAAGCAATGTTATTGGAAAGTTTCATCAAATCAGTAACTTTTACGTGAAAGAGTAACAAACATACATCCATATATCCATTCATACAAACTTTCGCGTTTATAATATTTATAGAGATAGAGATTATAGAGATTCTCTTTTAGAAAACTCTAAATAAATGTTATTTTCTTTCTTCTTTCGTTCTTTCTAAAAAGCAGAATCTAAGAATCGTATCTGTAGAGACGCACAAAAAATGTAATGTTAGTCATAACAATTAGGTTCAATAGAAATGGTAGAGATGCCTATGTATATTATTAATCCTATTGAAGACGAGATCATTGAAGCCATCTCTATTATTAATCAGACTGAGCACAAAGAGGTCTGGCCTAAGATGCAGTAATCAAAGGACTATTGTTAGGCTAATACTGAAAGGGGCGAACCGGAGGGTGACGAATTGGCTATTATTCGAATATATTAGGCCTCTGATCTATTCGTTAGTGACCTGCCGATAGTATTGATCGTGGTTAAATATTACCCGTCTGTTCATCTTGATAATTTATTTGTACTTTGCATCCAAAGCAAGCACTGCAAATATTAATTTAATAGTAAACAAGTCATTACTGTTATCTTCTTACACAAACGACATGTGTTTTCGACCGTCTATGTATGTTACGGTCCTTTTTAGAATTTATCAGGAAAGTGTACACACTTTATATGTCGCTATAATGCTGTAGTTAATTATGGGAGAAAATAAATATTAGCAATGGTCGCCATAGATACATAATAATATATATAAAAATAGATATATATATATATATATATATATATATATATATATATATATATATATATATAATACAACTGAGTGTTGAATTTTTTTCAGTGTACATAGGTTATGGTGTAGGTTTAAAGTTATAGTGATCTTTCAAAATGACTTTTTTATTTAATGAACTAGCTGATGCCCGCGACTTCGTCCGCGTAGTGCGGTTTTTTAACTATCCCACGGGAACTCTTTAACTTTTCGCGGTCAAAAGTGTCCTATATGTTGACCAGGTTATAAGCTACCACCATACAAAATTTCATTTAAATCGGTCCAGTCGTTTCGAAGGTTAGCCGGTACAAACAGACAGACAAACATTAAAACATAAAATTTAAAAAAAAAACTAAATTAGTTCTATTTCACTTTTTACATCCCCCCGACTCGGTTGTTAGCATTTTTTTTTTCACTTTACAGAAATTCGACCTCTACAGTTTTATTATATGTATAGAAGATAGATGATGAGATATTCGCTGCTGAAGTCATAAAGTGTCCGCCTTAGTTTTTTTTGTAATTTCACTAAATTGATTTTTAGCGGCATATGTTAAACACTGCTTTCCAAATTTCATTCATGTAGTGCGTATTAGTCTTTAAGAAACATGTCAGTGATATATATAAACACATTTAAGTATAGACTCACAGACTGACAGATGACCATACGGCATTGACGAAGTTATAATGGCTTCTATATTTGCCATTTGATCTGGCATTGTTAATCGGATCAATGCTTTTTTAAAAAGACAGCACCATTGATTACAGCGTCAAGCACTTGAGAGGACGTTTCGGTGAGGGTATTATGCCAATCAATTGATTTAACCTTTCAGAAGTTGGTAAAACAGTGACTTCATACATAGGGTTGGCTTACTGTAACATTCAAATATATATTATTATAATAAATCTCTAAATGGTTCGAGTTTGTACAATGTTAATTTGGACCAGCAAATTCCGAAAATGCATTTTTTTTTAAATTCTTGTCTGTCTGTCTGTCTGTTAGAGCATCACGTGTAACTACTGGACGGATTTAAAAGAAACTTGACTAGGGCTAGATTATACCCCGGGGTATAACTACTTTTATGTGATACTGTTATCCCAATAAATGACATCGTTTCCGTGGGATGGACGAATAGAGAAGATGGCGCTGCAATCGCATCTTTTTTGGAAACTACTGAACGTATATGATTGAAACTTGACATAATGTTAGCATATAACCCGAGTTAACACTTAGAATACATTTTATCCCGATAAATTACACTGTTTCCATGGAATAGACGGATTAGGAAAACAGATGGCGCTGCAGCCGCGTTTTTTCAATATAATTTCAGTATAATATCACTAACAAATACCTTCGTTGTAATGAAAAACATGTCATTCATTGTATTATTTCAAATCAGTTAGGCTTCGACTCATCTCACGCAACAGATTTTTGAACGATTTTCCCCATCAGTTAGATACATTTTCATTGAAGGTTTATATATATTGTTACGACCGACAAAGAACAATTCACATCTGCAGTTTATTACCTTTTCGGCATTTGGACTTCTTTTGTTTACTTTGTGTTTAAAATTTGTAATTATAAAAACAGCCTATTGTGTATTGTAATATTTTATAGTAGTCTTTAGGCAGGTGTGATTCTTGGAAATCATTGTTGACGCGGTTGAGTATTGTGTCGAGACATATCGTATAGTTTAATATAAAACAATGCCCGAACGGAGGAGTGTGGCAGTCTAGCGATGGTCACAAGCGAGACAAGACGTGTGTACATTCGGTAAACTATACAGTGACGGACTTTGCGCGTGTTATTGAATCGTGTATTACGTTTGTACTGGTTGTCTCCAGTTATATTTGTATCTGTGTTATACGTGTTTGTATAGTTCTAATTCAATTCGAGTCCCGCACTCGTAACAATATAAAACACCGAATAAAAAAAATTGAACTTATGAAACATAGAGCCATTACCTAGGGTTCACAAAACATCATATGGTTACTTATTACGTTGAACATTAAAGAAAATATTTAGGCATTACAATAGCCCAATAAATTGCGTTATTTAAAAATAAATTTAAACCACACCCTGACATGAAATAAAAGTATATACGGAGCTTTACGTGAACAAAAGTATCAAATGAAGTCAAGGATCTTTAGAAACTGGTGCGCGTACACTTTTTAGTATACACGTGGTTTGCATCTGTGTGGGTAATAGTAATGTATTCATTGGAAACTATTCCACATATTTACATGTACTAATTCGATTATTTAATGCTATATTCCCGTAGCGCAATGTCGCTATTTCAAAATCAGCTTCCTTTAGCCGGCTTTACTCTGAGAACTCGGGGCTCAGTCTACCTATATTGCTCGTCTGAGACCACACTAGAATAAAAATTCTAATACTTAAAGCTGTCAAGCAAATTATTTTCTCTCCTTGGTGAACATTGTAATTACTATATACAAACACTACGTTTCAGAGCTAAAAAATCAATAATAAATGTAAAATTTTGAAGTAAGCAAAAATTAAATTAAAATTAGTACAATTTTAATGTAATCTATAAATTCAATTTACAGAACACAGCCCTATTACAATGAAACCCACATTAATTAAATGCCAATTTCAAGTTTGATTTCCCAACTATAATCAACTCAATTGACTTGCCAGCTTTTCATTTAGTGACAGCGGGTGTTTTGATTGTATCTAAGTGGAAGTTCAATATTAATTAGCAGAGATTTAAAAACCTTCCGATAAAGTTCAAGGGTATAATCTGAAGACAGACTATTGTTTAAATATAGAGCTACTAGTTACTCTATAAGAGTTTTTACCTAATTTTACTTACATATATCATACATAATTCATCTAAAGGTATGTTGCGGAACGTACCGCGCGGAAAATTCCCGCTAATTACGTACGCAATGTTTTTTAAGTTACCTATGACACATCAGCGGAAATTTCGCTGAGTTCAGATTAGCGCCGTTGCTTCCGTCGGCGTTGCCGAACTTTCCGCGCAGCATGTGCCATAGGTGTGCGGCTAGGCTTAGACTCTATGTATAATAACCCCCCTTATTTATAATAGTTATACGAGGTTTATAGGCTCCTTAAAAACAATTGATCATTATTCATATTTGTGTTATTCATTAGTTATGCATTATGATCCTTATATATAACTTTATTATACATAAAATATGTGTCATACCTACATAAGAAGCATAACTGAATTACTTGTGTTGGCATCTTAAAATATATGCCAGCTATTATGTATTTATAGGACTTGTCATGAAACTATAGTTGTAGTAATTACTCATATAATAATGTCATAATTTAATAGATTATACATATGAAACTATGCTAGTAATTGTATTCAATGTATAACTTTGACAGTTGTGAAAAAAAGTACTTGTTACGAAAACCTCGTTGCCATAAACATTTGCTGTTTAAAGATGGCGCCACTTGAGATACCCCGACCTTTTATGGAAATAGGTTGATTTTAACGCAATAATATAAAAACGGCTGGTGTTTGTTGACAACGATTATTCGATCGCGATCATTATGTACCAGTAAAGGTTAAAGTAAGGCGTGCAGTCGATGATTGGATTGGTGTTTAGAGGTGGAAAATGAAATAACGTGCTGATATCATTCATTGTATTTTTCTGAAGTTCGGCGTCCCACAATAAGTCTATGTATGGTGACTAACACTGTAATCTTTATATCATTTTTAATTTTATTTAGGAGTAGCTTTTGCCCACGGCTTCTCTTGCGTTAACAGAAAATTGGTGGACACACCAGCAAACATAGAGGTGAATCGAAGCCAATCTGATTTGAAGTAATACAATAAATGTCATGTTGTTTATGACAACGCGGGTATTTGTTAGTGAATTCAAAAACGTGATTGCAGTGCCATCTATTTTGCTAATATATTCATTCTAAGGAAACGACGTCATTTATCACGTTGAAATGAATCTTAAGTGATAATTCGGATTATAAGCCAGCACTATGTCGAGATTCATTCATATACGTTTAGTAGTTTCCAAAAAATATGCGATCGCTGCGCCATCTTTTTCCTTATTTTCGTCCATTCTACGGAAATGATCTCATTTATCGGGATAAAAGTATCCTAAGTTACGCTCCAGGCTAGCTCTATGTCAAGTTTCATTTGAATCTGTTCAGTAGTTTTCACGTGATACTCTAACAGACACACGGACATAATTCTAAAAAACTTATTTTCGAAATCTGCTGGTTCAAATTAGCCCTCTGATTTTTTTTTCACATTTTTAAACGCATTATACTTACTCAAACCATTTACAAGATACATTATAATATAGATTTTTAAAATCTGACTTGCATAGACAAATGAACGGACATGACTATAGCATAACAGTTTTATTTTTACTACTAGCGGCCCGTCCCGGCTTCGTACGGGTGGACATTTATTTTTAAACCCTTTGGGATAAACGTATAAATATAGCCTATGTTACTCAGGGATAAAGTAACATTCTAATGGTGAAAGAATTGTTAAAATAGGTTAAGTTTATTCTTTATAAACATACAAATCTTTCCTTTTTATAATATTAGTACAGAAAGTGACTACAGAAACGAAGTATGCTATATCTGACAGTTTCATGTTTGTTTGACGATACTTGACAGCTCTGTATGGTACGCATTGCAGACTTTTCATTCGTGGACACACACTATTTGCAGCCGCAATAAATTCAAATACGATATAACAGTCGAGCGGTATTAAATTTTACAGTAAAATTCAATTGATCCCGCTGCCGCTGATACACTCGATACTCGTTTCACACTTGTGACAACCGAAACATAAAACTCGATAAAATAGGAGATTAAAACGTATTTTATATCGTAATTTATTTAGAAATATAATATAAGTGTCTATTTGTCATTTAAAAAATAGCGCAAAGTGTATATTATTTCAAAGTGGTTGTAGTTAATCGAAATGGACTCAATGCAGAAAATTATCGAGTTCAATATACCAAAGAGATCTTCTCGGTCGATACTTTGGTCCAGTAAAATACGAAATCATTATTATTTTACCGGAATGAGGTAAATTTCTGCTGGTCTTATTAAGAATATCTACCATAAAACGAAAAGGACTAAAAGGTACAAATTCCTGAATATAATTTTGATCATAGAATTAAGCCTAACTGTAGATGATATGTTTAAAAATATAAAAGATTTTCTGTTCAATCTAATAATTTCAGTATATTTTCTTATTAAAGTCAAATAGCTCGAAAATAATTAAGTGCGGATTGAACCATTTTCACTTGACTACATCTAACTGAAAAGTACTATGTACGATGCCTAATAATCGTAACTAATTGCTTTTTAGAATTTTTGTCCGTCCGTCTGTGTGACAGTTTGTGTTGAATGAGTTCCGGAACAGTGTTCTAGCAGGTTTATTCCGCGTATTAAGATGATCTGGAGAGATCTTCCCACCGCGATTTTTTCCTCTGAGCTGTGGCGCGAAGTTTTGAAACATGCCAAAGGAAACAAAAAAAAACTGATTTTATAAGGGTTCCCATTTTCGCCACAAAAGCTATAGAACCCTAAAAAACATACTGTAGTAGTTCAAATTGAAGCAAACAGTGAAGTTCGCTTTAAATTTTACATACTCGTATCAAAAATTCAATTAACCGACAAACGCATACTAGTGTGTGAACATCCACTCGATATATCGGGGAATCAGTGGGCACTGCGCAACAAAATAAAAGTGTAAACGATATACCGCGTATAATATATCAGCCGCCCACCCATACTTCATTCGCAAACAATCCTCCAGTGTAGGCCGAGAGTAGACGATATTATTTTATAAAAAAAATACCTGGGCTTGAATTTTCAAATAGAAAGAGTTTAGTTCCGTAGTCGTATTATAAGGGCGAAAGCAACTCTGTCTGTATGTCACGTTTTCACAAAATAACTACTGGACTCTTTTTAGTTAGGCTTGGCATATTGTATTCTCAATACTGATAATGGACATAGGATACTTTTAATCTCGGAAATCGAATAGTTTATATATATGTATTGTGATAGCGGGAATTTTCGAAAGGGGGGATGTAAATAAAGCCTAATGCAATAAAGGTGAGGGTGTGAATACTTCCGGTATAAACAAGCTAGGGTCATCCAATTAAGCTAGATTCGCGGCTTCGCCGCTGAGAAAACCGTGATACTTAATACCATTGACATTCCGTACAGACCACTGATACTCCTTAGGGAGCTCCCTCGAGCAAGTTGGTCCCAGGGCTCTAGCGCCTTCGCCAAGCGCAGGTGCCAAGCCCAAAAACCCCGGTAAAGTTGTAAGGTCTTCGGACCAACAACATAAAGTCAAGTCCAATAAAAAAACAGACCACTGAGTATATTTGTTTAAATACCAGTAATAGCGAAAATATCTACATAAGCTATACATACAAAAAGTTAATTTTTATCTTACGAATCTACGTTATGAAATTATATCCACCTAAATATCTAAAATTTAAAAATAAACGAATATAGTTATATAAATTAGGTTAATCGACAACCTACGTAGGGGAAACACGGGAGTTTCCGCCGTCATCCGTTGAAATAAAATTCATGCAGCAAGTCACAGTCAAAGAAGATTAGTTGTATAGTATCAATAGCTTTTGTTAGTTTTATTACAAATTTTCATTGTTCCGAATATCTTGTTACAAAACACCCCAATCGACTTAATTCCACCGTAAAACTATACACTTCTAACCTTTTCTTGAAGTGAACACATTATGAATGCTTTAAAGTTATTTCAAGATCGGATATTTAATCTGCATACAAAACAATAAAGTAGTTTCAAAGTAAAGAGAGCGATTTAATATATTTTTGTCAAATTGTAAAAACAGAAATCGAAAAAAGAAAGTGAAAACATATTGCAATAAAAAAGTGTTATAGGGTAATTTTATCATTGTTGGTACCCCCTCAATTATTGATCTTTTTATTATCAAAACATTAAGAGTTGTTAATATATTTTATTTTATTTGGAAGCCTTACAGGGATCACAATAATTATTATTGTATGGCTACGACATAAAACAAATTGTGTGTGTGTGTGTGTGTGTGTGCAGTTCACACGCAGTAGAAGTAAAACAAAGTGTGACAAGGGATAGCAGGGATTCTAAATTTCGTTACGTCAAATTTCATATATAATATATTTAAGCTTTAAAACACGAAATTTGAAGTATTACCGAAAAACTTCAAAACACTTCCAACTTTATCTGTATGAGCATAGTGTTTAAATGATTAAATATAATGTATTCAATCTCATTCTCTCGCAGGATTAGTCCTATAGATTTATGTATTTATCTCTTTTTAGTGTCGCTTTTTCGTTTCATCAATTTTCAAATCACAACGATTCTAAAGAAGTTTCACTTCAAAAATATTTAGATTTATTATTATATGTATCTTGAATAAATTGACAAGGTGCCAATAATGGTTTAGTTTACCCTATCTACTCAATAAACTTCTTTATTGAGAAGCTGATCCCGCCAATTCGGTAACGTAGGGCTTAGACTTTATGTTCATATTTTCTAAACTGCACAAGACATAGACATGAAAAATTAAATTGAACTATTTTTCATAAATAAAATCTATACTGAATTCCGTTAGGCCTTTTCGAGGCCTATTTTTCAGACAAACTTTCAGATAGATTGAGACACAAAAAAATATAAATGTCGTCATTTATGATTGGTGTCATTAAGGCATCGTATAAATAGCAATTTTTATACGATCGATTATATTCATATACATTGATTATTTTTTATTTTGCACTAATGTGGGCATACACCGGGCGAATTTGTCCACGCTTGATTTAAAATTCCCGCGGGATTCCTGAAACACAATATAACGCAGAGTTTAAAAAAAAAATGTAAGCTATCGTTGTAGTTAAAACTGTGTCGGAATAAACTAGTTTGTTTGCACCCGCATAACTTCAAACCGCTCTTAATAAAATTCCTTTGAGATTCCCGGGATTAAAAATCACGTTTTATTACATAAAATTTGCTATCAATTGATGCAAAAATCAAATTGAAATTCGATTTTATTTCAATCTGTTCATTTTAAGTCATTCCCTGAAATAATCCCGCGGATTTCCCAATATTAAAAGCAACGCAGATTTTAAGTCTAAGAATATGTTGTCGATCAGCGAAAACCGCATCGAAATCGGCCCAGTAGTTTTTACGTGAATCCCGAACAAACCAAACAAACAGACAAACCGACAAACAGACAAGAAATCTAAAAAAATTGCATCGTGTTCTCCATCGTTTAAGTAGTCTATTTCAGTTGATTTTTTTTTAACAGCGTTAATGTACAGACATGGCATGTTTAGAATTATGTAATACTATAAATACTGTGGCATCGGCGCGACATATTCGGGAAAGGTACACATACAAATTGGGACAAATATGATTACACGCAATATTTCTATGAATACTTTGTCATTCTTTGTTTATTTTATTATTATATTAAGGAAGTAAATTGAAGGGAATATTTTCTGTAATACAGGATTGACTGTAAATTTTCTGATAATAAATGTACACTATGTATTCGAAGCGTATTTAGTGTATGATTTTTGTAAAATTAAATCTCCATGCCCGTCTATTTATATATTTATTTATTTATTTATTCTGTTTAACTATTGAGTCATTCACGTGTTCGGAAGCGTGAGCAGTTGACGCGTACAACGCAATTCATTTTAAATACATAATAGTTGTTTACATCTCTGGCCCGGTGTCTTGCCTGGCCGCGGGCCGTGCGTGTAAAGTTAGTATCATTGTTGTTAAGTCAGATAAATTGAATAACAAGCTAAGACCGTGACCAGGCCGTAATTGAAACTGAGGGATGACGTTTTTTCAATGTAATAGGTTGGGGAAACAGTCTTTTCGCATATAGTATATATGAACTTGTAATAAGATCTCTTTGGCTATACTATTTGTATCTGGCTGGTTTTGGTATCATTAAAAAGTTTTAATTTTAAAGAAGACAATTCCAAATTCAAATTAGGAAAATGTGTGATTTTCATTTGTTTTTCTTATTGTTAAAATGCGTGAAACTAATGAAGAAATTCTATACATTTTAAATTAAAATTTAACTACAAAAAAGGTAAAAGTGCAACACAAGCCGCGAAAAAAAATTGTGATGTTTATGGACCTAATGCAGTATCTGTGAGAGTAGCGCAAATTTGGTTTAAGCGTTTTCAATCCGGAAATTTTGATATCAAAGATGCACGTCGCTCTGGTCGCCCTGTTACGGACAAAATTGATGCCATTTTCGAAAAAGTGGAGCAAGATCGGCATATTAGTAGTTACGATGTAGTTGAAGAATTGGGAATTGACCACAAAATGGTTTTAGCGCATTTGAAAAAAGCTGGGTACACTAAAAAGCTCGATATTTGGGTTCCTCATGAGCTCACTGAAAGAAACCTAATGAACAGTGTACTCATTTGTGATTCTTTATTACGACGTAATGAAGCCGAACCATTTTTAAAGAAGCTGATAGCTGGTGATGAAAAGTTGATCACGTACGACAAGAACGTGCGAAAAAGATCGTGATCAAAGGCCGGTCAGGCTTCACAGACTGTGACGAAACCCGGGTTAACTCGCAACAAGGTGATGCTGTGTGTATGGTGGGATTGGAAGGGCATTATTCCTTATGAGCTGTTACCGCCAGGCAGGACCATCGATTCTGAACTGTACTACGAACAACTGATGAGATTAAATCAAAAAGTTGAGAGAAAGCGGCCGGAATTAATCAACAGAAGGGGTGTGGTTTTTCACCATGATAATGCTAGACCTCACACATATTTAGCCACTCAGCAAAAATTACGAGAGTTTGGCTGGGAGGTGTTAATGCATCCGCGGTATAGTCCTGACCTTGCACCTTCAGATTTTCACCTTTTTCGGTCTCTACAGAATTCATTAGGCACTGTCAGGTTAATATCACAAGAGGACTGCCAAAACCACTTGTCGCAGTTTTTTTATCAGAAGCCCCAAAATTTTTATAGCAATGGGATCACGTCCCTACCTACAAGACGACAAAAAGTTATCCAACAAAATGGCACCTACATAAGTCAAATGTAAATAAACTTTGTAAAAAAACCTTTTGAAAAAATATTATAGACAACCATGACAATATTGTAAATGTGTATTTTTGAAATTGTATATTTGGTGAGCAATAAAGTGTTATCTATCTACCTATCTATGTTTTGAATTTTTATATAAAATGCGAAGAAACTGTTTCCCCAACCTAATACATAAATAATCATGTTGTAAGACAGGTTTTCAAAATGATCTATATTTCTTGCTTGTTTAAACTTCCATTCTGTATTGCATTCAATGCGTCACGTTTTCCAATTTATATCCAAGTGGTAATTGAAGTAATTTTAGTTTCTACGCAATACAATTAGTATACCTACCTAAAAAATCAGTTAGAACATAATTGTCAAAGAAATATTTTTCAAGTATGTGCACATATTCAACGCTCGCAATGTAAAATTTCCGCCTGCTTGATACAGCGTACGCCAGCGTGCTGCGTTTTATGGCCGGGGCAATGTATCAAAGTTTTGGGTAACTCTGAATACACCCCAAGAGTCGACATTTCGCGCACAATACCATACCAGACTTTACGGCGCGGTACGCGGGCACAACTTTGTTTAAAATTAGTTTGTTTAGACGCATGGGTTAGAAGATGACGGTTATTAAATAATTGGTATATAACGGAGGGATTGGTGTTATGGGATAATAATTTTAAAAATCGAGTTTTTTATCATGTGGAATGTATGTTGTATGTAGAAGATAGAATGTACAGACATTATTACAAACATTTAGAGCTTTATATGCAACTTTCCTTGGGTAAATCTAGTAAAAAGTGTAAAATATAATTTAACAAGAATATTAAGCACGATAACTGCTTAACAAAAATGGTAGAAATTTAAAAATCCTACTTTTCTACCACAGACCGCAAAAATCGCCGCGCGCAGTTAGGGGTCGGCGTGGCGAACTTTCATATTCTCTGATTCTATTCACCAGAGGGAGCCACAAGAAATTTACCCACTTAAACTAGAGCAGAGTATGAGAATTAAATCACCCATAAAGTGCCATCCAGCGAATAAAGTGGAAGAATTATTAAGTAAGCATCTAAATATTAAGGTTTAATCATAACATGCCGAAATATTATAGACAAACCTTGCATCAAAATAAGATTTAGCTTTGACTCCAAAGTTATATACCAAAACACATGGCAACACTGCTGCAACGTCATTAGTACCTGAAATTAAAACAGAATCGAAATTACAAAGTTGACAATATTAATTTCCAGATGGTTCCCAAAACGAGAACTAAATTTGAATCGTACCTAACTTTGTAACCGTCCTTGATCCGTATTATAACACCAGTTTAATTAAAAGCTTTCGTCTTGTAGGCACCCAGAAATATGGACCGAAACTACATAGCCGAAGCGCAGATACGTTTCTCCTTTTAAATGTTTCCTCAGTGCAATTTGAATCCTATCACATAGAGAATAGAAGTCACTGTCTCTTTATAACGAAGTACCAAGAACAGAGAGGCAAGCAGAAAGGCAGCCGCTTGAAGCGATGTAGCCATAATTTGCGTCATTTCATCAGAATTACTGAGCGAGCTGTAGGTAATCTTCACAAAACTTCATTTTAGTCAAGCGAACGTTGAATTTATCCTTTGAGACGAACTTTTGTGCCTATATACGAAATGCCTACCTATGCGAGTGCTTTTTCAACCCAGACTGTATTAGATGTTACATTTCGTTGTGCCTTTTAGAAGTATTCCGAACAATGTTTTCTATTTTACCGTAAAACCCAAACGTACTCTTTGAGATTTCTCAGACCAAGCAATGTACTATTCTTTTGAGATTTATTCAACCTACTACTATTGAATCGGTGTTCACTATTCAAATAAACCTATGAAGTGGAAATTAGTGTTTGGAAGAGAATATAAATACTCATAAAAGCTTTTTAAATACAAAACTATTTATCAACTAGAGTAGAAAGTATAGTTATGAAAAATACCTCTGTAAAGGACAGTATACAGGCACTTCTATCAAACAACCTGTAGATACATGGAAACATTATAGAAGGGTTTGGGTTTTATATTAAAAAAAATTGTGTGTGTGAAATTCACACATGGCAGAAGTGAAACTTCAGTAATGTAGCCTACGAGAGAATGAGATAAATATAGAGTATCAGGAGTATTAGAATAACTATAAGGTTTATTATTTTTATAAAAATTTTACCAATCATAAAAATTATTTTATATTTTAATGCAAAATATTTTATATGTAAGATATATTATAACACATATTATTCAGATTCCATCTTTTCACTTTGTGCAAATGGCACGAGAGGCTTATGATAACTAAAATAGGAAACAAATGCTCCAGTTTCAATGATTTATGAACTTCGAAACTTCAAAATATTTCGAACTCTATCTTTATGAGCATAGTGTTTGAATTATTAAATATCTCTTTTTATTGTCGCTTTTATTTCGTTTCATCGAGTTTCAAATCACAACGATTCCAAAGAAGTTTCACTTCAAAAACTAATGAAGTGTTTTTGGCACAACTGATTGGAACAAAGTTTCGAAGACCATTGGAGGCCATCGGAGACCATCGAAAACTATAGAAGATCATCGAAGAAATTGTATAGTAATAAGGGCAATTACAAGATCGTCTATTTTTAAAACAGCGTATTTTACACTAATGGATATTATTTTATATTTTATTTCATTGCATTAAAGTTCGAAATTGTATAATAATATACAATGGTCAGCATTTTATCTTTTGCTAACATTTTTTTCGTCTAGCTCCTATCCACCGAATAACCCTGCGATATGAAACTTCGTGACGAAAGAAAACGTTTTACTTTAATGTCAATATGTAAGATTTTTGATAGTATAAACATTCAGTCACAAGAAATACTCGGTTTTACGAGTAGATATTTAGATAATATATATTAAAAATAAGATATTATAGTTAAAAATAGCTTTAGAAATAAGTTATTTTACACTTTTTAGTTTTTGAAGTCGGTTTTTTTTAAACGAAGTTTTTTTATTTGTTACTTTTTAGTGTCTAGCTATGGGTAGGCCTACAAAAGGTGCCACGCGCCTTAATAAATATAGGTCCCAAGAAACGGGAAAGGAAAAATTGTTCATAAAAAAATAAGCATAAAATGAAAACTACTGGGCCCAACTATGTTAAATTTTTAGGGGACCAAATGGCAACTATGCCGCATAAAACTAAAAAAGAATCACGTAAATCGGATCATAAATCTCAGAGTAATCGGTGTACATACATAAAAAAACCAATCAAATTGAGAACCTCCTTCTTTTTGAAGTCGGTTAAAAATACATCCTAATAGCTATTTAAGTTAATCGTCTTTTAAGCTGAGTGCCGCAAATAGATTGGTTCGATCTGGATCAAAAATAGAATCTATAAAACAACCGCTACAAAAACAACATCAATTTCCTCGTATAAACCGAACTACAATTGCGAAAATCTTTAGCAAAACAATATAGGATTACCAAATAAACATTTGAACAAATGCTACATACCTACCCGTATGTTTAAGTTCGTATGTTGGCGGTCAGTTTACGATTACTACTGCAAAGCAGCACCACAATAGCAAATACGCATAAGATAAATAACAAACATCTTTATTCCATTGCGATAAGAACCAAAATTGCTGGTGAACGTACGAAATAAACCGTAAATGTAATGTGCAAGGCGACCAGCAGTAAAATGCACGTATTCAAACATATACAGGTTGTCGGAAATTAAAATTTGAGATAAGAAAAACTAGACGTGGAAATTTAAATTGTTTGAGATTCTAGAACATTTTTATTTCTTTCATACGGGTTTCAATTTATATTTGGAAGGAGAATCATTTCGACATAAAATTAAATAAGTAATTACATTTTTTTACACGTACTACCTAACAAATATAAATTACTTAAATATAAACATAGTCTAAATAAAATACATATATATATCAGATCACTGCCAGTGGGGTGCGTCTCCAGAACGTTGACTGCATTGCCACGCTGTATGACAATGCTTATTTGCTGTGCGACATATCAACCAGTCTTCTGATCACGGGTCATATCAGAGTGTCTTAAAGATGTCTTTAGATAAACTTTTTGCGGATGGACACCACGGACCCATTATTTTAAACCCAAACGGCACAAATATATAACCTTTTCCTAAGGTTCCATATTTGGGCCGTTTAAAGTCTTCAGCTGAAGCGGCGACGGTGTTGTTAGCCCCCGACTCGGTCGTTGGTAGAGGCGACGGGACCAGAGGAATTATATGGAAAACTTAAGGACCTTAATTTATTACGATATGCTCCATTATTCCATGTACTAACATATCGTAATAAATAATAATTAGGTAAAACAATATAGTATTACTAAATACTACATTGTTTATTGTAAACTAAACCTTTCCACAGAGTTTTGCTTGCCTAAACTTCGATTCCTTATCTGGCGGGCTATATCTCTTTTTACGGGTAAAGTACCTTTCCTATTTACAATCTGTTAATCAAAGTTATGTTTGTAAAACTCGAAAGTAGTCGATTAATTGACTTGTTATCAGGCTGAGCCACAGCAAAGCTAAGTAAAACTACTAAACTAAAAGTACTAAAAATTTGTATGAATTATACATATTGAATATATCCTAGTACATCAAACAAAGCAAAAGAATTTGTATGTGCACTAACACCAGGAATAATAAGTTCGTTTGCATTTTTTAGTCATATAGTAAGTTTATTGTTTCAGGCTAATGAAATATCTGTATGGTATTTATGTGGAGGATATTAAAATATATAGCTACAGCGGAACAAGACAGTTTATTTAATATTTACAGTTTTACACCATAGTAGTTCCATGCCACCAGTACGTGGCACCACATAAGCTAATAGAACAGAAAAATATATAGAATATCTAAATGCATAATATAATTCTAGGGCAATCAGGTGTTTTTAGTGTATATCATGTAGATCCAGAATTGAGGACTATAAAAGTAAAAGACAATGTACCAGTCCCAAATGATCGGAAAGATGTGAAAAGAAAGACAGATTACAAAATAAAGAATAAAGTTCTTAATCATATTACGCTGTGTTTTTTGTGTGGCCAACTCGATTCCAAGCAAGGACTTTGATCCTCTCCCCTTTGCTCGAGAAGCAACAATCCAAACTATTCACAATAAAGGGGGTCAAACTAAAAATAGTATCAGCAAAATCCTTGGGTTTTCATCGCCGGGATAAAGTGGGCCTGCGAGGATTGTTAAGCAGCGTAAGTGAGATCATCGCATTTAGGGTTCCTTACTGTACATCGAAATAAAAATTGTACATATTTACAATATAATTTACTGTATTACTCAGAGTCGGATATTCATATATTATCTATATAAATAAAAATGAATCGTAGAAATGTATGTACGTGCCTAACTTGAGAACAACTTTATCGATTTTGATGAAATCTTTTATTTTTGTTTGAGTAGGTCCCTGGATGGTATAGATTCACAATCGAAACCGGTAGAAGACACTAGAATCGGTTCTTACAGTTTGATTTTTTCAGAGCAGGACAATGTCTTCCGGGACCACTAGTAACTTATAAATTAGGTACTGTCCTTTTTTAGAGTTTTGTAGCTATTTAGGAAAAAAACGGAACCCTTATGAAATACCCATGTCCGTCCGTTGGTCTATCTGTCCGTCTATCTTATATGTCAGTCATTTTTTCAAAACTGAGCTTAAAGAGACCGAATTTAATGAGAACATGTAGTCTATATATAGTACTACACAATGATATAGTAAAAAAGTAAAACAATAAAAAATTAGAGGTTAAAATCAATAGATAATGGAGTTTTAGCGTCTAAAGCTTTAAAAAGTGATTAAAAAATTGCTTTCCATTTTTAACTTATCAACTATGGGTACTTTTAAATTATTCTGAAAAAGTCAATCTGGTAGAACTTAAAAAAAACAAGAAATAATATTTAAAAAAATATTGTTTAGTAATTTTTGATTTATGGATCATTTTCTATTAAATGCTTTTTTATGGTTCCGTAGCCAACTGGTGAAAACAGTTTCTCACCTCTATGGAACCTTAGCGAGACCTTACCCAATTTTTAAAGTTGGCATGGTTAAAACTTCCTATCCGAATTGTATTTAGAGAAGAACCCTGCATGTATGAGCTGGACTCGCGAACAGTTACTTGTTTTTTTATAGATTTCGTTTCATAATATACATTGAAAAGTTTATTTAGCACTAGTCATACAAAACCCCAATTTATGTAACCTGGATTCGTAATTGACGTTTTTTTTGCTAGAAAGAAACTCAGCGCTTGCCGAGCCTCTCATTTTTGTCAAGTAGACGCGAAAATTATTACAAAGGGTATTTTTCTGTAGCAAAAAATGTTTTCGCTACAAAAGCCGGAATAGAATTGCTTTGAACATCAATGATTCATAAAGCTTTTCGAGGATTAAGATTATGATTTTATGACATCGACTAGATTGAGAGTAGGCAATAAATTGTAATTACGCTGTTTCGTTTGCATAACACTACTTATCGTATTGTTAAACGTTTCCACGTTTACACCAACCATATTTTTATTAATTTTATTTATTGTATGTAACGTTCATCTTAAACAACCCCCATGTCGTAGCGCAGAAGGAATTAAAAGAATAGTTCCAGATTCGAGGGCATTTAGACCCAATTCGATATTACATTATAGTGAAAATGTGGTACCGGTGGTGTCGACCCAGAACCGCAGTCTAACTTTCGTGGACCAAGCTAAATCCTGTTTACTATGCGGTCGAACTTATCTAGAGTTAAATGCAAACATCTCGAATTCTGAATAATCGGTTTTACCTTCCACCAATAGGCGGAGTTACTATATCCATATTCTGATTTAGTGCAACTCAGTTTTCGATTAGAAAACTATATGATTGAAAAAGCATCGAGTTTTGTTATCAAACTTTTAATACATTTACAAAAATCCTTGTTCATTTTCATCGATCTTTATGAAAGCGTTTTACGGGTGATAAAAGACCGGTGTCAGAAGATAAAAACCCTAAATATTGATGATAGCAAATTTACAGAAATGAAATATACCTATAGTTTCCGAAATAAGTAACTTTCAACTCACACTGGTGCAGAGTCGAAGCGACGCGACGAGTCATGTTTTGCGCGGCGACGAGCGCCTTCACGCGGCGACGCGCGTCTGTGCCGGAACCAGTTCAGAAACTTTCGAACATTCGTGAATGGTGCTCGCTCGACAGTATATGATGGTTGATATCGATGTTATCATGATTGTGCTAATATCAGAAGCTGAAGAGAAAGAAAGTAAATTTATATCAGAAGCTGAGAATAGAAAATAAAACGAAATTTTTGAGTTTACGAATTATGGAAAAAGACATATACTTGGCGAATTCAAAAGACTGTCGTCCGTCCGTTGTGGTCGGCGTTTGAAAAGTTACTGCGCCCGAGTACGCACGGCGACTCGCGAATCCACTCGACTTCAGCCGAGCGTCGAAGCGCGCATGCGCGCGTCAAAGTGCGTGGACGCGTGCTTCCATATTTACATGGCAAATTTGTACTTAAATAATAGACCAATAGAGATGAATATGCTTTAGGCGGAAAAATATGACGTGTCGCGTCGCTTCGACTCTGCACCAATGTGAGTTGAGCATAAAACTACATTCAAAGATTTACGATGAATCAACTGCTTGAATCGACATTTAAACTGGTGAAATATGAATAAATTAAAATCATATACTGTTAAGGGTATCATAATCGCACAAGTAAATGGTATAGATTTTTCTTTAAGGTTTAGCATGAAATTCTACTTTTACCTTAAGGTAAATGTAGATACACCTGGAGTACAGCAGACAGGTAAAAGACCTACCTAGACTGCAAGTCTGCTATTTTTAACCGTGCCGGGGTGGTCGTTCCCTGACGTCATATGCCACAAGGTACATTTTGGTACCATTATGACGTTAATGAGCGATCGTTTCGACATTGTTTAATAGCACACTTGGGGTCCTGATGTAACGTGGGACCGTCTCCTATAAACATTACAACATCGTAGGTTATATCACGATACCCGTCTTTGAAAAAATGTATGTGCCCATGGGAAGCATACGAAAGACAGGATCTTTTTTGTTGCGAAGCAGGCAAACAGGCTGAAGGCTCAACTAATTAAAAGCGGTTACCATTGCTTATAGATATTTTCAACGCCAGGGTATCATCACTCCTGGCTTCACTGTTGGCTTCGGCCAACGCGCTTCCAACCTTTAGCATAAGAGGAGGTGGGGTATATGCATGGAATAAGGAAGATGCGATAGGGGGAGGGGACATCGGGAATCTCACTCATCGTACGAAACACGTTGAGCTCAAGTCTAACCGTTTTACGGCAATATTCTATAAGAACGTGGTATCACGCCGATCAAACCGGCCCTAAGGGCTGTAATCAAGATAATGATTCCAGCATGACTCTACAACGTCAAATTATTATAGATAGGGATATAAACATTTGCCTTTACCAGAAATTTAGAAGACAGAAGAGCTAGATAACGATGATGAAATTTTTCACATTACCACAGCAAATAGTTTGTAATTACCGTTAATTCGTGAGTGGAACCCCTTGAGGTGTTACAAGATATGGCTGTTAAAATAATTGCAGAAGGTTTTAACGTTGATAGGCATATCACATGTGTACGAGAGAACTTCGGCACTTTATCAAGTCGTGATTTCAAGTTTACGTATTAATCTCTCGCTGTAAAACGCAGGTGTTTTAGGATATTAAATGGTTAAATAAATTTATTCTTGGATAATGAGTCTTTTGTTGTTAAGAAAACAATTGTACTGTATTATAATTAGGTTGTGCTAATTTCAGTGAAATTTCGAATGAGAGTCATACAAGTCCAGGTAGCAGTATTGGTAGTATTAGTAGTAGTAGCTTGTTCATCCGTATATCTATCAGTCGCTTAAGATCGCATCCTAGTACAAACCATTTTTACAAATTTGCACAAAAAAGTTGCATGCTTGCTGATATGAAAAATTACATAACCGCAACAAATTGAGATCATAAAGTTTTGAATTATATATATTTTAGAGTAAAAATAGTAAAGAGTAGCTTGTAGCACATAGTAAAAAGTAGGACATAATATCTTCGAGTACAGTATATAAATGACAAAGCAAGCTGCAGAACTTACATAAGTTTTTGAGTAGAGTACAATTAGGGATTGCAATCCGGAAAACCGGATCCGGTAATCCGGCGGATCCGGCATCAATATACACTTACCGGATCAGGGACAAACATGACGGATCCGGTGACCGGATCCGGCAATTACATATTTTGGCAAAATAATCGCGCGTTGCATGAATAAATAGGTATTTTAAACGCGTGGTGCTTGTGCGTGCGAGTCCATACGTCACATAGTATAAATGCGTGTAGTTTGAAGTTGAACTACCACGTGCCCGCACCGCAGCGTGTCGATTGGCAGATGACACATTCAACACAATTTGTTTCCTAAGATCGGTTTTGAAACCAAAAATTGATTGTTTGTTTAAAAACTAAAGAGTAAAATTATTTTATATTCTATATATTATATTATAAAGAATAATTGTTGTGATTGTTGTTGTTGTTGAAGTTAACCAGGTCAGATCAATTGACACAAAGGATTGACGGAAATCCAGTCGGATCCGGCCGGACTGAAAGTGAGGCCGGATTGCAATCCCTAAGTACAATGTGTGACATTATGATGACAAAACTCAAAACCCCTTTTTTAGATTTTGATATCAGCTAAACATAATGACACAAGGATCAAGCAAACATACAAACATCCAAACAAAGTTACTAATCATATTAATACATAGGTATGAATGCACAAAAAGTGCTACATGAAAAGAAAATATCTAAGCCAAAAAGGTCCATAACACATGCCGCACTGACAAAGCCCAACACTATTATGCTAAACAGCGAAACGGCTATAGCGAGGTATCTATCCCAGATGAGATGACACCGGTTTTACGACCGACCGCGCACCGGGCGTACATCGCCTATCCACCTAGATAACTCTAGGCACGTTTGAACAGGATGATGCAAAACCAGAAGTAAAATTAAAAAAAAATGTTCATTCTAAATTCTAATAGAGAATATTTTAATGCTGTATTAAAATATTCTAATCATGTCTTCCTTCACATATCTATGGATTGTGTGAAAGATGACTTGATGATATGTGTTGTGACAGAGGATGTATTTCAGAATAAAGGAGTATGGACTATTACACCCAGTTGGAAGTTAGTTACCAAATCTTTTTAGATATGGTACAATAAAAAAATCAGATTCATAAAGTTAAGACACATGTATGATACAGATTAAACTGGAATTCTGGCACCAGCTTTGTAAAACCTTTCTCACTACTTTTATTCCAAACAATATACATCCGAGACACGTGCTACTTTCACAAATTCTTTTTGTATCAGCCTGTAGGAAAACGTAACAACATTCTAGTGTTTATGTCTCTACTTCACTGTTGTAAGAATGTTATTTGTTAGATTGTGATGAAATTGAGACGTGCAGGTACAAAAATAGAATCGGCACTTTGCAGGTTATAGACGATACGGTATTATTAGTTCTGTTTTGTTTATTTCTCATTACAAACATAATATTTAATTTGTTTTCGATCCTTTTTACTTAAGAGTTTACATTATATTTTATGATATACTAGCGTTCTTGGCAGATGTTGTCAAAATAAAAATGTAGAACCCGATTCCATCGCCACCTACCGGGTCTTATTGTGGATCTAAACCACCCCGGAACCCACCCACTCAAACACACGTAATATTTCATCAAAATCGTAGAACCCGATTCCAACGCCAAGTAGAGTTTCATTATTTTTAGTTTTAGTAGGGATCCCTAAATTTTATACAGCCTGTGTTATTTATTATTGGTTGACGACGGCCTATTATACGACGACATATTTATTTAATAATTTATTAATTACTATATTCTTGAATGCATGGAAAATTAATTCGGTCTCAAACTCAACTCCATACACGGTGATTATCAACGTCGATGCGTTCGCAAATTCCCTTTGCATCAGCCATTAATTCCAGTTGCATGTTCGAAAATTCCTGTGAACGCGTCGCATTTCCCGATGCGAAACACAATTCAGTTACGGAAGTGCACCGGCTGGCCTCCGGTTGATATTACAACGGTGCCCAGCGCTGAGTTTCCCACTCACACTAACCACGTTTTGGTATAAATCGCTATTTGTATTTGAGATTATTTGAGAATTTTGTAATTATTGCACTTGCTTGATTATCGGTCTAGCTACAAGCAAGTCCAGTGTGTTTGCAAGTTTTCATAATGCTATTGTACCTTTTTTAGAGTTTTTATTACATAATTATTCAATCTTTCTAGGAATCCTAATCCAGTGTAAATTAAAATATCGGTTCGATTAAAGGAAAGAAATATATAAATTGACTTGCGGGTAAATTATAAATGAAGAAACTTTATTTTATTTTAGAGTATAATATTAAAACAATCCAAGCTTTCAAAGTCCGCAATAAAAAAAAATATTAAGAAATTTCAAAACGAAGCAAAAGAAACAAGTTTTGTAAATTGGGGAATTGAAGAAATTTTTAAATAAACTTATTGTTTTGAGAAAGCGGACGGTTCAACTTTATTTGTCCACAATATTTTTATTTGTTATCATACGTTCTAACGTAGTGGGTATTGGCAATAACATTGAACGTACTCAATTCTCGGACTTCAGAACACCGAGACGTGAGAGAATAAAGCACGCGTGACGACTATGAGGTTGTACACTGTTTACGCTTGACTCGGTTTCTTCTAACTTTATTCCTTATATTGGTTACGCCAATTTTATTTCAGTATTTGATATTTTGCTAACTTTTCACAAAAATGGTTTAAGTAAAAGTAAAAATTTAAGATAAGGGTAAATTAAACATAAATACATTAAAAATATAGCTAATTGAAAACCAGACGGCCAACATTCGCGTTATCTTAGCTTATAAATTCGATAAAATGTATAGAAAGAAACTAACAAACTCAGTTGGTATGAAACCAGTTGAAAATTCAGAAAGAAAAATATCAGCGGACTAATTTTCAGAGCAAAATTTGCAAAATTTACCCCTATAAAACGAAAATCCTCTATGAAATAATCTCCAAAAATTCCAACGGAGCACATTTTGCCCCAGAACAACCGTATCGCGCTGCGTATTGTCGAAACACGTCAAAATACCTCCCCTGCGTAAAGAGGTAACTGTTATCATTATTATCGTTGTCAAGGCTCCTATCCTTTGCAGCGTCACACATGTTCACATTTGCAATAAGGGGACACTCGTATGCCATTGCATGTGTCCCATTTACATGTTACAAAAGCAGGCGGTGTAGTTCTATCAGCATCACAATTAACGTCTGCTATTTCAATTTAATAGCATTATTCGGCTCATGAAATTCATGAATATTTCAAAGAAATGAAGCTATATAACAAGAGCAGACACTTCGAGTTAGTATTTACATCTATTTTCTTTGAAGTCAAATGCTTTCTTTTAAGAAATATAATGAACAAAATTAATATTCTATGCTTACAAGTCTTTCAAGGTACAAATTATTATCAAGTGTTCTATAGAACTAAGCGGAAATTTCTTCTTATTTTCAGAATATGTGATCCGAGGTATAACAATCATAATGTCTTAGTTTTGACTGAAACTAATAGCTGTAGTTAAACTTACATTAAATCATTCGAACTTTTATGAGACTTACGAATCTGACTTCACTCCAAGCGTCATCTGAGTACCACAGAAAGATTGATTAAAAATATGAAATAACAGACGCACATTCCCTATTCCGCGGATGTACTCGTTCAAGTTATCTCCCTTCCTGTATTTTAGAGGGCATTTTTATTACGAGCTACGAGCGTGAATTTCACATCGTGTTGTTATTATGTAATGCTTTTTTATCGTCTATCAACTGGCAGCAACGCTGTTTGGTATAGGGGTTACCTTGTCACGCCACCTTGCCTCGTTATTCAGTATTTCCCCGAAACAGACTTGTTTAAACTGTTTTGTCGGTATATAAATCTGTTTATTCTTTTATTTATGATGTATTGCAATGGCGTGCCGGATATACGCAATTTATGAATCTGATCTAATAAATAATACGCTTTCAGTACCACGTGAAGGGATATATCAAATGATGAGTAAGGTTAGCCGCTAACTTGTACTAATAAAGAAATGAAAAATGACGTTCAATATTAAGCCAATATTAGATGGTTCATTTCTGTCTTTCAATTTGGGTGAATCAACAAAGTTATCTGTATATACATAAATCAGAATCATTCAATGTTATTGAATACCGAGATATACCTTCAGTTTTGTGTCGTTCACCAGAATTGATTCAATTTGGTTGATCCGCCTAACTGCTTCATTACGGTCTTTTATATTTTACATAGAGCGTAATTAAATCTCTAAAGATATTATGAACGAGGATTAACGATAAGTAAATACTAGTGACACTTGTACATTTCTAAGCCAAGACAAATACACCTATATTATAGGTATTCTACAATGGATATTATATATATGGATGGATTGATGTCTCTGTCTTATTGAATATGCACTGTTTGCTACAACTCCATTAATTCTTCAAAAGTCATTCTATAACATACTTCTGTATAAAACTTATAAAAAAAAGAACTTGAGATAAAAATAGAATAAGAAATATAAAGAAAAACAATTTTTAGCTAGACCTGTTGCTGGGAAGTTTCTTGCCGCTTCTTCTGCTTAGCAGCAATAACACGTTGCGAAGCAGTATACATAGACTAGGAAGTAAAATTAAATTTTAACCTATATGTATGACCTTCAAAAAGTGTTCTCCAGTGGATCTTATTTTGAATAAAAACTTTTGAATTTGAATTTGATAATTCTAGGGCCGATACCTCACACCCAAAATAGAGTAAATAACTATGCAACGGTACTCTAGAATGTTTATTCCACGTAAAATAATGACTGAGAGGAATCTGCCCGCTGCGGTTTTACCTCTGTACTACGACATGGGGTTATTTAATAAGGGCATTATGTTATTTCTCCGAGGTCGACAACGCTTTGGCAACGTCCGTGGTGTTGCAAACGTCGATAAGCGGCGATGACTAGATTCTTTTTTTTATTTCATGAGTTCAGCAGGCAGGCAGACGGCCCACCTAATGGAAAGCGGTTACCATCGCCTATGGACATTTGCAATACCATAGGTGCTACAAATGCGCTGCTATTCTCTAAAGGGAGACTGGAACCATCGATCAGGTCGGCCGTATGCCTGTTTGCTTGCTTTTAGCAATAACAAAAAATTACGGAAAGTTATTAGACAACTGAGGCCCTCTTTCATGTACTAGGTACTATATGGTAATTACTATTATACTATTTTTCTTTCATGGATTAAAGTCTATTTGTAATTGTGTCAGGAGGAAATTCACAAATATAAATCATTGTATTATTTTTAAGGAGCACGGTATTGTTACGTCTGTTTATTATGTAAGGACAGTGAATTAATGATGTTCTGTATTCTGCAATAAACAGAAAGTTTATGTGGACAGGTAAGTCAAAACATTTTTGCAAGTATTATGTAAGTTTTGTAATAATAGAACGTCTCAAGGTGAACCACAGAATCATCGCGACGTTTATGAGTTTCAAAACTTCTGTTGCTTTCGAGGTCGTGCACATATTCAATTTCTCTCAGATTTAGTTGAAAACTTTACTTGGAACTATCTCGTGGTACATTCATCAAACTAAAGCAATTTTTGTTTCAACTTCAAATTTTTAGTTACACCTTACAAACTATACGGTTCAATAGTCGGAAACTGAAGAAAATGCATGAAAATAAATTATTATTTCAAAGTATATATAGATACTAATAAAATTGAAGTGTCTGTTTGTGCTGTAATTTCAGAGTAAATGCTATAATTTAAGTGACAATTGCTGTTTATATAATGCCTAATCAAAAATGATAGTTTTTAGGACAGAGGAGGAAAATTAGCTTGGAATACACTCCAAAACAGTTCAGCAGATTTTAATGCAAATTTAAGGGATTAAAGTAAGAATTTCCGATATTGAATGCGTTATTCGACTCCTTTTACTCGTACCAAGTCATAATGTCATAGGTACGCTCGTACAAAATTTGAGAGGTTGCGACACTTTTTAAGACGATAAAAAATATTTCATTTGATACAGTCCGTTCGTCGCCTATTATATTGACATAGATAATGTTAGTTAGCTAAATACCAATGTTACCTCAACATATACTAAACATATTATAACGTACAGTCATGAATTGTTGTAATCTCCAGGTCGAGTCAGTGCGTCTAGAGCTCCTTGACCTACTAAATCCTTGGACAATAACACACGGAACACAGTGCACGGGGGTTTCCATTAACTTGACAATATGTCGGATGCTCTCCACATAATATGTGGGAGGAATTCACCACATACTTCCGTGTACATGTGCACCATTATGGAGCCATCTGTATTATGTTGGTTTATAATGATTGCTGTGTTTCTATAGTTTACTTTTGAAATAGTTGTATGTTACATGATTTCAATTTTATAAACAGTTAAGTATATATATATATAATAAACGACCGGTCATATTATAGGGGTCCGAACGTGGGGCCACTAAAGTGATAGACCACAAACATCTCCACTCAGCTGAGACGAGAATGTTGCCATGGAGTCACGTGACAAAAAGAATGTTAAACTGCAAGATTGATGGGTACAAATGTAAAGGTAGACCAAAAAAGAAATGAATGGATTGCGTGAAAGATGATTTGTGGTGTGCTAGTGTTTGTCGATAGTGTTGACGGCGCCTGATAAAAACGTGGTGTGTAAGGGCCTTAGTCTCAAGTTAAGGTTTTCCCGTTTCATCCTAATACGACACGGCGTTTTTTAAAGAAGATGTACTAAAATTCCGACTGTCCATAGGTGACGGTAACCATTTTCTACAAAGTGGACCTTCACCCTGTTTGTTTTACTTCAGCTGTAAAAAATACACTATTGATAATTAATGCTCAAGAACTATTATTTTAATTAGTTCTGCATCAATCTACCACTCAGATAGTCCGTAACAAGTGAGCACAAAGAATGCAGTTACCTAATAATTACTATATGTAGGCGTGGGAGTGTATTTGCGTGAATCATTGTTCAATGGCGCTAGTTGTGCCATCCGTCTAATGGCGTAATTACTTTCAAATTTTTATTGTTTTATTTCTTAGACAAATGGTTTTGTGTGATTCAGAAGATCTGCCTTGTAATTCCTTTTCGTGAATGATTGAGATCTTTTCGGTCTGGTTTATAAATAATTATGTTGTACTTAGGTAAGACTTGTTCCTATAACTGCAGTTTTTTTATGGTCCAATTTCCCTTTGTTTCTAAGATCGTTTTATTTCTGTCTTTTAATTTGTATAGAAATAACAGATAAACATTTCTAATAAATAAAATGATCTCAGTTGTTAATAATGCATTAATAGGTGACTTTTTAAAAAAATAAGGACAGTTATCTTTAAAATTACCAAAATCTCATTCCTATTTAAATTGAACGACAGAAATGAAGCGTCTATTTTTGGCTTTTTACGAAGTAATACAGTTGTGTCTTTTGTTTATAAATAAACTTACGAATATTTTGTTTCATTGATTCCATATTTAGACATTTATTAATGTAAATAACAATCTAAGTATTAAATATTACTGAAACAAGCAATTTAGTAAAATATATTTGAAATGTCCTAAGAGAGTATATTCACTTGCTCTCTCATTTGTGCTTGTCATTAATTGTGCTTAGTTTTCATTATCTTCTATTGGGAATGTTCTCTGTATACAGCGGTTTGACTCTCAAATATCCAAATAACCATTACCATTACCTTTTTTGTCTATTTTTATACTATAGGTATAAAGCTTCAGTTTATTTTTAGGATTAACTTTTAGATTTCGTCTACAGTTTCATATCATAATTATTAATTTGCTATTTCATAATCACCCGTGATTTTAAGAGTCGGAACATGAACTAATGAATGATTACAACCCTATAGAAAACTTCCTCTTCAAACTCCTTTTAAATGTACAAAGAATGTATTTGTAGATAGATTTGAAAATACATATAAATGTGCACATAATTTTTATAAGTATTGTCTAGTTTCATATGTAGAAACATAAACTGAGATAATTAGCTGTGACGGACAGACAAACAATAGAGATTATAAAGCTTTCTTCTTACCTTTAGCTTTTGGATCTCTAAAAGAAAAATGTTGTCAGCCAAAAAAAGATTCTAAGCTCCATTACACAAAACGACGACGTTATTCAAAATTAATGTCACCCCAAGAAACGCTAGATCATCCCAAAATTCTTAGCAAGGCTTTTGTTTAATAAAATTTATCATCCAACAAAATAATTTTAGACGAAAATCTTTGCTCTTTTGTTCGAAAAGTCGTTGCTAAGTTCAGAAGACAGGAACATGGGCCGTCAGTTTGTTCGTTCCAAAAGTGCCCGCTTAATTAAAGCAAGCCGATGACACGTTAATAATTAATCGCTTTGCTTTCCCGATTCTTATTCGGTGCTCCGTTATTAATCGATAGTAAACGATTATCGGAATTGCAATCAAGTGGGAGTAACACACACATCTAATACATATATAACTGTTTAATTGCATTCCGAATAATATACTCAAGAGATTGCTTATTATGAGTGTGTGCTGCAATCAGTTATCATATTAAAATTATAGCATTTTTTGGAACTCAACATAGTAATTAGAACTATAATATAACAATAACAGCTCATAAACGCCCTGCTGCTGGGCTCGGGCCTCCTACTATAGGGGAACGGATAGTATACCCGCCACACTTCGTCTAAGGCGGCTTGGCAAGTTTAACTCATCGGATATCTCGATGTGCAGGTTTTATCACGATGTTTTCGTTTATCGATGTTAGCATGTGCTAATTGTAACAATATGCACATTAAGTCAGGCCAGGATTCAAAACTGCGCCCTTTGATTTTGGGACGCGTGTGCTAGTCATTACGATACCACAACTTAGTGTAGACTAAGATATTACAGTTACATAGTAGATTGTTACACGAGATGTGAAAGTGACCTATTTAGGCATGAGATGTGTTGGCGCACGAGCGTAACGAGGGCGCTAATAATTCAAGTGCCTAAATAGGCCTTTCACCCGAGGCTAACACTCTGCTTTTCTTTTCGAATATGAAGAAAATAAATAAAAACTGATTACTTAAACAAACAACTACTTCTCTAATGAAATCAGGAGTTAAATCCACATCTAAACTGATCAAACGTCATCACGTACGTCACATATGGAATGTCAAGTATTTTTTCCTTTATGTGGCATTTTACCAGCCTGTACTTTTTTTTTGTCACCGGTGATAGTAAATATTTAGCTCAAATTTATGTCAATTAAATAATAATTTAGTGAAAAGTAATTTTTAAGTATAAAATGATGTCACAAAATTGTTGATATTTTTTATTACAATTTAAGCCGTGATTTAACAGTGGTAGTAAAAAAAGTTGGGACATGAGTCACATGTACTGTCTATGGTTCTACTATTTTTAAAATTTTTGACAGCAGGAAAATCGTTTCCCAGGGACGAAGAGTGCTATTTTCATCCCTGTGATTAGGCAACTCCAAGCGTACTTTCAGAATATGAGACATGAAAATATATTTTCAACACATTTGCTCATAAACTGCATTTATGAAGCCTGTATACATTATCCGAAATTTAAAAATTACGCACCACATAATGGAACGTGCGGTAAATAAATACTCTCATCTAAATATCATTTTTCCCGCACGTCGTCCGGTAAAATAGGTACTTACGTGAAAACAATAAGAATTCAATTAAGGAGTTTCACGTTACAAGAATAAATAAGCTGAATAATAGAACCTCCTTAGAAGCGGTTTTGATCAATACATTTGTCTCACTTTAATACTATAGAAAAGCGAGACGAAATATGTAGTTCTAATTTTCACCACGCGTATGGACGTCATATGCAAATGCGCGCCATTTTCATATTACAAACGTCAAAGATTGTTGCGACTTTCTAACTGATATTTTAGTTTGTTTCCTTACCTATTGTATTATTGTACTGTTTTCCTGTAAATATATTGAAAAACGTTGTATGACACACGTGCGCTGATTGGTTTTTACAAATTCGTGACTATGGTAATATTCGTCTACTCGTTTACAAAAACCAACTTAGCGCACGACTACCATAAATAACAATTATATAAACCCATTTTTCGGATACATTTTCGACTTTAGTATAATAAGCACATCTTTTTAACATGTCTATAAACTTCAAAGACTTCACAGATAGTCGCGAATCGTAAAATATATCAAAAGGTTACAATCCCTTGTCGTAAATGACGATTCATAAAGAATACTGTATTCATTGCCATCGTGTCGTTTAGATTTCTTTATGGCCCCATTAATTTGATATTTATGGAATTTTAAATACGTACTTTGAAATATATAAAATGTAAGTTTCTTCAAAAAGGGCATAACCATATCGAGCCTGATATGGAAGAACATCATAAGCGTCATATGTATATGTATAAAATTTTACAGGAGCTACTCATAGATCTACGATTGTTAGTATTTTCATAATTTTGTCATTATCGAAAATACAGGCTTGAAGATCTTTGTTAAAGAATATAAATAAATTTTGTCGCTTACGATGTTTTTCCATAACAGGCTTGATATATCTAAAGTTTCAACGTTTGCCTACTTACAATGATTGACATCTTTATCTTAAAGGAAGAAGACATTAAAGAATAATTATTTTTTTAATATTAGTGTTAAGTACATTTATCCAAAATAGGTATTATATACCCATAAACAGCTCACTGCTGGGCTCGGGCCACCCATTTTTATAGCGGAGAACGTTCAATATATCCGCTATGCTTGTCCAAGGCGGATTCGTGGGTGTGATACATCGTTTATCTCGATGAGCAGATTTCATCACGATGTTTTCCTTCACCATTAGCACGTGGTCATTATAACAATATGCAAATTAGTTCAGAAAACCGCTTAAGTGTTGCATACTTTTCGGCCAGCATTTGAACCCGCGCCTTTTGTGTCTGGGACGCAGGCGCTGCGGCTAAGCTAAGCTAAGCGCACTAATATACTACACTATAGGCTATATTTATTACTATCACGGCTTGTTTAAAATAGGTATTAAAGCAATCATAAAGATCAAAGCATAATGACCAGTTGAAATACCTCACATTATATAACCCAAGTCTCGGCAAATCGCATACAAAGCGTGTACAATGAACATAATAATAAAGTCGATAATCGCGTTCCAACAATCGATTACAGCACATCGTACGTGTTTATCGATTATGCCAAATGGCATTCTCCTTGTAGCACTTGCCCTCAGTGTACATAAACCTTAGTCATAACGATAACTGGTAATCTATACTAATATTATAGAGAGGAAAGATTTTGTGTTTTTGTATGTTTGTAACGAATAAATTCAAAAACTATTGGACCGATTTCAAAAATTCTCTCACCATTAGAATACTACGTTATCCCAGATTAATATGGGCTATATTTATTACTATAAAAAATTAAGGATCCCTACTAAAACTTAAAAAATAGTGTTTGAGTGGGTCCGGGGATGGTTTAGGTCCACAATTAGACCTGGTAGGTGGCGCTGGAATCGGGTTCTAGATTTTAATTTTTCAGAGCAGGACAACGTCTCTCAGAACTGCTATTATATTGATATATTATTTGTATTATTTACTTACATCAAACGTTTTGAATAACGTCTAGTGTTAAGCGATGGTACTCTGCGTACGCCGTAGGCTACGTTCTACGTCACGCTGTGTGTAACCGACGAATGCTGATTACGAAAATGCACTTATTATGACCCCGGCGACAGCTGTCAAGTTGTCATGCCAATTTTTTAATAATACTTGTCTCATAATAATACTTTAGAATTAATTTGATTTACATGGATGAAATTTGAAACGAATGTGTAATTATGTATTCTTTAATAGTGCTAAAAACTGACGATTGTTTTTTCATTTGAAATAGCCGCCTAGAGATTGTTACAAGTTTATTAAAAATCTTTGTGATGCTATTTTAATGACGTTTTAGTTAAGTGAATAAATAGGTGGTGTAATATGCGCCGCCAAAATCGTAAAAATATGTATCTATGTCCTTTGTAACTTTTGAATTATAAGGTAATAGATACACTCTACATTAGTATAAGTTTAGTATTAAAAATAGAAAAAATAATATTATTAGTTATTCTTAAGGTACACTACAACATAAATATCACACTTTATTGTACACCATTACAGAAAACCTTATAGCCTAAAAATGTTATAAATGTGCACAATGGGCGGTCTTATCGCTATTAAGCGATCTCTTCCAGACAACCCGTAAATTAATGTCACACACAGTAACAAAAATAATCAATAAGCATGTATGACTCTAAAAACTTTCATAGAAATTAAGTTGTAAAAAAGGGTACGGAACTCGAGTCTGTAGTTGTTAAAAAAAAGGTAGTAGATTACGAAAGGCATGTGTTATAACTCAAAAAATATATTCAGCAAGAAATACTTTGGACAAGTTAAAAATAGCTATAGAGTAGTTTTTGTTAAATGATTGTCTTAGGGTCCCGTGACTAATCAACAACAGCTAACGTTCGAAATTCTTATTTATTTATTTGAAATCAAGGCTATCTCTATTGTGTTGGGAGTTACGTAGGGACTTATTCAAGGAGACCTGTACATGCATATAACTGAATGGCATTATTATGTCATATCTGCAACCGTTTTGTCGTACATTGGTCGATAGCCAAACGCCTCAGGAGAAATGTGGCAGCTATGCGATTTACAAGGAAATTTATTGCGTCCCTAATGCCACGATAAGGATAAATTTGTATGTCCATATTTGATAATAAGTTACAGATATGTTTAGTCGTTCTTGGGATAGTATCAAGACGCTATAGTTTTGTAGGGGCAAATGTAGGTATATGAAAGTGTATTTAAGACCCCGAACCAAAAGTTTAGCAGCACAAGTTACCAGAAGGTAACTTGTGCTGCTAGTAACAAGAATAAACTTAACATAGAAATGTTAAGCTTATTCTTGTTACTAGATTCAACTATACTATCTGTATTTAATCTTAAGGAAATGTAGAAAAGAATGATCTATAATTTTCACGGATTTCATAAATGCAATAATTCTAAATTTTATACATAAAAATGAATCGTAGAAATGTATGTACGCGCATAACTTGAGAACGACTTTACCGATTTTAATTATATTTATATTGTGTGTTTAAATGGGTCCCCGGATGGTTTAGATTCACAATTGGAAACGGCAGGTGGCGCTGAGATCGGGTTATAGAATCCTCCTAATCACCTGGAGCGATTTTGGTGATTTTGTGTGTTTGAGTGGGTTCCGGGATGGTTTAGATTCACAATTAGAACCGGCAAATGGCGTTGAGATCGGGTTCTAGAAACCTCCTAATCACCTGGACCGATTTTGGTGATTTTATTTTTGTGTCATGAAACAAAGTCATTTAGGAATCCAGAAAATATGGCGGTTCGAAGTTCGCCGGGTCAGCTAGTATAAGTATATTTTATACTACATGTTATCCGTTTCACAGGGTTTTATCCCTATATTTAGAATAATGCATATAAAAAACGATAAAATTCATTTATTCATAGCCACCAAACAAGTCCAACTATAATCCTTTAGGGAGAACACGGAACGTGAGAGTTTCACCCCTGTTAATATAGGTATATGAACTATTATATTAAGAACTTGACTAAAACAAGTAAAGCTTTAATAAAATAATTGAAACTGATGCGGTATCGAAGCCTTTGATAAGTCAGGATAATAGCATCTTCGATGGCATATCTATATAAGTGTTTTAACATCAAAGTAAAAGTTATACACTACTTATAAGTTATACACTACTTACAAGTTATACACTATTACAAATCATATTCAAATATCATAATCAGACAAATATGACATTATCGTAACAATAATTGAGACAATGGACTAACAATTAAATATTCTATAATATTTTTTATAAACTGAGCAAACTTAACCTATGTTGTATTCTACTTTAAGACTATACGAGTAAGTAGAATACTGAGACGAGGTCATTGAAGTCAATGGTTAAGGTTCCCAGAAGGCTGGCTACGTTACCTCACTGGTTCGCCGCACTAATCCGTTATCCGAAGAGTCAATGAGTTGCTTTGATAGATCTTTATAGAGTCTCATGTCTTCAGGATCACACGGTCCAAGCGTTTCAACAGCAAACGTCACAAATATATAACTCTCACCGAGGGTTGCAAACCTGCGTCGCTTGAATTATAATATTTATATTGTTACAACTTAAGTTCCGACAAAAACAAAACCCATCTGCATATCTATAAAAAAACATATTTTATTGCCTGTCGGCATTTGAACTAATTGTAATTCTTTTATGAATGTCTTCTTTTGTTTACTTATTTATTGGTTATTGTGGAGAACAGCTTATTGTATTCGTTTATAGCCGTTTGCAGGCATAATTATCAGACATAATTAAGTTCGGTCCACGCTGCCGGGCGAACATGTTGCATTTGTGTGATATAAAGCAATGGCCCGATTGAGGAAGGTCAGTCGAGGACGGACTTTGCGCGTGTTATTGAATTGCGATCTTCGGCATTATATTTGGACTTGTTGCGTTCTGTTATATTTCTACCTGTGTTATACGTGTTTGTATACAAACATTGGAATTATTATAGAGTCTATTAGAACTATAGTTCTAATAGACTCTATAATAATTCCAACGGCATTTTAATTCGAGTCCTGCAACTTGTAACAATATATTATTTAAGGGCAGTGATTAATTTTATATATTTCAAGAAGTCATAAAAGAACTTAATCCAGACAAAACATTCGTTACTCCCACTGTAATCCACGTTAATGCTGAAATCGATATAAACCAAAACTTAAACCAATTAGGTAATTGGGTTAAGCATTTTAAGTATCAAATTCTGAAGTTCGTAACTTTATACCTTTAATCAAAGAATCAGATAGTGTTTGACAGCTTATTTTTAGGAAATTATTGAAGTTTAGAATCGTTCTGATTTGAAACTGAAATCGACACTAAAAAGAAATATACGCATAAATCTATAGCACTAAGCCTGCGATAGAATGAGATACGGGTGTTACATTGTGCAGCGTAGGTTAGAAAGCCAGTAAGACCGATGATTAAACATAGGTCCAATTTGGACCGAAAACTGATAATGATATTTTTTTAGACTAAAATAATGAAAAATGGAAATTGATACTTAAGAAGTTTATTTTGTATTGTAATATATTGACAGATGTAGGCTAAAAGAATTATATTTATATTAATAAAAGTTAGAGAAGAATTATCTCTGAGTATTATTCTCTGAAGTTTCACTTCTACTGCGTGTGAACTGCACACACACTCATTTTTTTATATTCTAATAAAGCATCAACATGTTATTAAATTCCATAATTAGACATTCCTGTTTGTGTTGTACATTTTTAGGTTGTTTGACGTGATCATTATTAGAATGATGACCATCTTCTATCATATTTATTATAATTATGACATTTGCACTTTTCATAAATAATGTACCTCACTGGAGCATATTCTTAAACGAAGAAATTCAATATCGAATGCATAGTAACCTGCTAAAATCAAGTAAACTTGTGTTAGTTTTTAAAAACGTACGACGCAAACTGTAACTGCAATGGAGCTAACACAATTTTTTTTTTTTTTGAAGCAGGGGAAACATTTCGTCCTCTACCGGGTCCTTTGTTGAGATTAGACCAAAGCAATGAGAGTTATCCGCTGAAGATAGCGCAGATAACAGAGTCGATTGGCGGCATGTGTGGACTCAGAAAGGAACCCCTTTCTATGTGGAGCGGTAGCCCATGTGCTAATACCTCACTAAAACCACCTTCCTCCCATGTACCCCGCGCTTATGGTAGGAAGAGCATGAGATTTGGAACGTAGTTACTTACGCCCACGCTGATCTTGCGCATCAGTGCTTGAGAATGCCCCGGGAAGCAGGGCAGACTCACTTCTTCAGCAGGGGTTTATACCCCTGCTCCCCAGATACTGAAGGATCCCTGCGGGGCTTACACTAATTTTTTTTTCAGGCGGGTGAAATTCATTTCGCACATACCGGGTCCTTTACTAGGGATTAGACCGTTGTCGATCATGGAGACTTTCCACTGAGGGCAATCCAAACAATAATCGACTGGCTTGTGTGGAGACTCGAACCAATGGACAAATGCCCAAGGGCTAATACCCCACTAAAACCATCCTCCTTCCATGTGCCCGCGCTTATGGTAGGAAAGGCATGAGACTTAGAACGTAGTTACGCCCACGCCGATCCTAGCGCAAAAGTGCTTGAGAGTGCCCCGGGAATCAGAGCTAACTCACTTCGTCAACAGGGGTGAAGACTCCTCTGTTCCCGAGGGCTCCTGCAGCGGTATTTCAGGGAGGGAGATCATGTGCATATCTGCGCCTCCGGGCCTCCGACTGACGTCGGCGCTCGCGAGACGTTTGCGCACTTGTATCTCTCTCCCTATCTCGTTCCGCGGCCTCCTTTTGAGACATGAGAGTCTCGCAGAAATTGGCCGCACCCACCCAATGATCATCGCTATGCAGCATGGCTTGCACCAAACTGCCCAGCGAATCGTTCGGACCTACTATTGTATCGAGTTCAAACGTCTGGGGTGCCCATACTGCGCACTCGACTAACGTATGAAACGCCGTGTCTTGTGCGCCACACTGGCGGCATTGGGGTGAAGGCAAGCAGCCTGCAATCTGACACAGATACTTATCAAAGCAACCGTGCCCGGTAAGTATCTGCGTCATTCTGAAGGTCAGATTCCCGCGTTTCCGCGAGAGCCATCGCAATAGCTGCGGTCGAACCGCTTCCACCGTATCAATGCCAGCGACAGGGTTTTCCAACTCTACTGACCAAGATCGGATCATGGCCGCGGTTTCCCGCGTCCTGATCGCCTGCAGCTTGGCCAGGCAGTACACCTGGCCACGTGCGAGAGCATCCTGTCGGGAGCGCCGAACTTTGGCAATTACGTCCACCTAAAGAGGCCAGGGCGGATCGCTCGCCCATTGTGCGCGGCACAACAAGGTCCTATTGTGGCGGTGAAGTGCAACGGACCATACGGGTGCACCGTACGGGGCTATACTCCTAAGGATTCCCATGTAGAGTTTTCTAGTCGTCGTCCCCGGTCCCCCCACGTTGGGAAGGAGCCGAGAGAGGGCGCCTGTAGACCTCACGAGCTTGGGAACTAGCTGCTCAAAGTGCGCTTTAAACAGCCATTTCCCATCGAGAATCAGCCCCAGATATTTAATCCGGGGACCTACACGAATATCCACCCCTTGAACTGTAACAGATTAGTCCACAGGGGGATTACGAAATCGCCTATGGAATATGATGGCCTCCGTTTTCGCGGGGGAGACCTTCAAGCCCAGCCTACCTATTCTTCGGAGCACGATCGCCAACCCGGCGTTGGTGAGGTCCACGGATTCCGCGAATGACGCAGCGCGTGCCGTGAGTAGGGTGTCATCCGCAAAGCAGATTAGCCCTATTCCGGGCAGGACCAGAACCCGAAGGATCCAGTCATAACCGACGTTCCAAAGAACCGATCCGAGGACCGATCCCTGTGGGACGCCGCACGCGACGCTTCGCCGACCTATCGCGCGATTATCTGACTTGCCGCCCTCCCAAAGGATGTACCTGTCCTGGAGGTACGGGAGGCAACCGTTCCTCAATCCCGGCCAGCCGGGCGTCCAACATGGCGCCCACAGTCCGGGCGATGATATGCGTAAGCATATCATAGTCCACACCGCGCGCCACAGTTGGTGCTATAGGAGCCGGCTCCGCCACGACAGCAGGAGCCGGAACCATATTAACCATTGCTATCTCTCCAAGTAAAATGTTTTCTTTCTTTTGTTGATAAAGCAAGCAGAGATAATAAATTCGAAAACAAGATTAAATAAACTGTTTTCAAAACAATATTAATGATTTATAATACGTCACCAGAGCTGTATTGAAATTTTTTTTTAATGCATGAGTTCAGCAGTCATGCAGACGGCCCACTAGTGGAAAGCGGTTACCATCGCCTATGGACATTCGCAACACCAAAGGTGCTACAAATGCGCTGTTGCTCTCTAAGTCCCGAGCTTGGAACTTAGCCACTAATGCCGGGACACAACACAAGGTCGTTAGAGCGTATGCGTATGGGTCTATATACTCTAGACCAGGAGTGGTAGCCATCCAGACGGGCAAATACCCTACCACCCGACTGTGGGTTGTTTTGTCGCCTCTTACGAGGCCACCCGGCAGCAGGAAATTATATTCTTTCTCCGTTCCCGCACGGATAGCTTTCTTACTAAAACGTAATAAATAAATTATTCAGACAACAAAAGTATCTCTACATTTTCAAGTAAAGCGGCTTATTTAGGGTTTCGCAGCCTACCTACGAAAATGGAACTCTGATACAATTCTTAATCTTCTGTTAGTGGCGCTAGACCGTAAGCAGAGTAATGAATACAGAATGAATGAAACAATGAAAACACTTTGTTGTTCAGCAAAAATTAAAACAACATTCTTAATAACTAGGTACAAAAATTATTGAACAATAGGCGGCCTTATTACTTAAAGCGATCTTTTCCAGGCTCTCCTCTAAACTACGGAAAAAATTAAAACATAACAGTGGCGATGAAGAAGAATAATATGAAACCTTCAACAAAGATAAATAAATAATAGATTTTCTATACTATACAAACATGAAAACATAATTATCATAATATATACAGAACTAGC
This sequence comes from Dendrolimus houi, assembly GCA_039645545.1. NCBI lineage: Eukaryota > Metazoa > Arthropoda > Insecta > Lepidoptera > Lasiocampidae > Dendrolimus > Dendrolimus houi. The sequence continues at coordinate 16,751,805 of CM077122.1, forward strand.
TTGGGCTCGCGACTTCGTCCGCGTGGAATAGTTAAAAAAAGAGTAAGTTAAAAAAAAACCACGATTTTGAAACATTCTCCATTGGTGCTCCGCTCCTATTAGTCTTAGCATGATAATATATATAACCTATATATAGCCTTCCTCGATAAATCGGCTATCTAACACTGAAAGAATTTTTCAAATCGGACCAATAGTTCCTGAGATTAGCGCGTTCAATCAAACAAACAAACATGATCGACCATAGAACCTAAATATGTTTCGAAAATATAGGACCAAAACCGAAACAGACACTTTAAAGTTCGCAATCCCAAAAGTACTATCGGCTGAACCCTACTAACATAAGGTTACCCGTAGAACGTAAATAGTTGGGACTAACCGCAATTATTGTTCCCAACATTCGTACGTGGGTGGATAGTTTAAGAGTATAAGTATAGTAGATACAATATTAAGCTGCCTACCTTTCTTTAGTTGGGAACGCTTTATTGGCTACTTGTTGACGCTAATTTTATAAATGATATATTTTATGGGTTCATTTATATAGTATAAGGTGTACTTTGGCATAATGGTGTTCAAATATAAACATTCATTTAATGGTTTCAACTGACCTTGTTCCAATGTAAGCAAAAATAACAATACTATGATCATTAGCTAATGATACATTCTGTACGCATTTGCTCCACTGCTATATTATATACCTATTATATTTTAGTGTTATATATCTATGTGTTATATATTTTATGTGATGTCTACTAACACAGTTTTAAGGATATAATTACTAGTAAATTTGGGGACCAGATAGTAATTAAATAAACCATAATTTATATATGTAGTTATAATGTTACTTTTGTATAATAATTACACATAAATAATATGTCAAATGATCTTCACCTTTAATTGTCTTAGTGATTTGCTTTTATAAAAAAAATAAGTCTGCAAGGTGACGAAGTTGAACATACACGAACGATTAAAAATCCTGTTTTAGTTTCAAAAATTCAAAAAATGAGCTGATTCGAAGAATATTCGGGACAAACTTTTAGATCGACTCACAGACAAAACTTCTAAAAACGATCGTTTATGATTAGTTACCGTACAAAACGTATTTTTTATTTAAATTTAGTCATGTATTTCGAAAATATATGTCCGTGCAGGAACGGAGAAAGAATACAAATTCCTGCGGCCAGGCGACCTGTCGTAAGAGTCGACAAAACCACCCACAGCCAGGTGGTAGGGTATTTCCCCGTCTGAATGGCTACCACTCCTGGTCTAGAGTACGCCGCCATAACAGCCTCTGGTTGTGTTCCGGCATTAAAGAGCATTCCCTTTAGAGAGCGGCAGCACATTGGTAGCATTTTTGGTGATAAAAATGTCCATAGGCGATGGTAACCGTTTTCCGTCAGATGGGACGTCTGCCTGTCTGCTCAACTCATGCAATAAAAAAAAAAATTCAACTTGAATCACGTAACATAAATAGGTCATGATGATATAATTGATTTGCTAATAACGTATAGAATACCAACACATTCTATTACGTTCTCTTTATAAGATTTATAATTGTATTTGTTCTATTCATCCCAAAAACATTGGGGTATTGCTTTATATTATAACTAGCCTCAGAATCATTTTTTTTAAATATTTACTCGCCTTTTAAACCTTCCCTGGACTTTCACAAATACATCAAAACCAAAATTAGCCAAATCAGTCCAGCCGTTCTCGAATTTTAGCGAGACTAACGAACAGCAATTGATTTTTATATATGAGATTGTTTTTGTTAAAATACACAATGCCTACAGAAAAGTTTATTCTACGCCTTTATTATCAAATTTCTTCTTTATACTTCTCAAAATTATATCAGTAGATTCAATAAACGTACTTCCATTATACACATATGCTTCTACGCCTGCGTCCAAATTACTAGGATCGCCTAATAAAAAAAGTCTACAACTACATCACAATAGATATTTTTCCCATTATTGAAATTCGGGACTGAAGTAATAAAATTGCTTAAAGGGCACGCAACACTACTCCGTTAAATAGGAATCGTTCTTCCACGTGACTAGAATATTAAGAACATTCAGACCTGCTCGTAGTAGATCAGATAACATTTATTATGTATATTAGTTACCAGTATATACATAGCTTTTGACTTTTAGGTTTGAAGAACGATATTTTGATGAGCATTTTCATTAAAAAAATCTAAGTCTAACCCGCTACTTACAAATACAGTATACCGAGGTTATATATAGAGGACGATCTCTGTGGTTAGCGGGCTAACCTTTACCGCCCAACCTCACTACAACGCAGAAGATCTTTCCATCTTTTAGATTACAAAAAATACTGTCCTCTTTCTTGGGGGTTGGTATATGCTTCTTCAATAAGATTCCAAGTGAAATGTTAGATCTGCCTTTCACTAAATTCAAAACCAAATTAAAAAGTATCTTGCTAAAAAAGGGATACTACACTATTGAAGAATACTTAAATGACAAAAATTCATTTACATAGCAGCTCGCTCTTACACCTTATACTATATTTTGTATAACGTTATCTTGCCAAGCTTGTAAGGGATTTATGGAGATATATTGCAGCATAACATTTTAGTATGTCATGTCATTATTATAACTTTAATAATATTTTTCTTTCCTTTTATTGTGTCTTGGTCTTATTGAGTATGCACTGTGTGCTACTACTCCATTAATTCTTCAAAAAGTAATTCTGTAACATACTTCTGTATAAAACTTATTACAAAAAGACAACTTGAGATATAAATAGAATAAGAAATTTAAAGAAAAACCACATTTAGCTAGACGTGTTGCTGGGGAGTTTCTAGCCGCTTCTTCTCCTTAACAGCAATAACACGTTGCCAAGCGGTGTACTATTCTATATAGGAAGAAAAGTTAAATTTTAACTTATATAATAATATATGACCTTCAAAAAGTGTTCTCCAGTGGAACTTGTTTTGAATAAGAAACTTTGAATTTGAATTTGATCCCGATAAGATTCCTGGCATGGCAAATTTCGTAAAACGAATTTTCGTTATTTACTATGGTCTGGGTATCTGGGAGTGGCCCCAGACCGATCCGTTGTATATTACCCATAATACAAGCGTAATTTGCTTAACTTGGGGATATGAAATGTGTGTGTTTGCCTGCCAATATGCCACACTGTTTTTGTTATACATATGTAAATAGAATAAAATAAAAGACAAATGTACATAATTAGACACACTACTGACAAATTTCTTGTTCATTATACTTCTTAAGCAAACATGTTGCGAAACAAATATTACATAAATTAGGACGCAAATTTAATTTTAATTTAATATTTCCTTTAGAATTGTCGTAATGTGAAACTCTATGAAACGAAAAAGCGACACTAAAAAGAGATTAACACATAAATCTACAGGACTAAGCCTGAGAGAGACTGAAATACGAGTTTTATATTGTGCAGCACAGATGAGAGAGTCAATAAGAGCTATGATTAAACATAGGTCCACTTTGGACCTAAATAAAACAAATAATCATATTTTTAGATCTAAAAAGGGAAATTGAAAGTAATATACTTAAAAAGTTTGTTTTGAATTATAATAATAATATGTTGATGGATGTAGACTATAAGGCAATTATATTTATATTAATAAAAGTTAGAGAAGAATAAATTATCTGTGAGTATATTCTCTGAAGTTTCACTTGTACTGCACACACATTTTTTTTTATTTGATGATCTTATTAGCGTTTCAATTATACTGTAATAAATATGAGTGTAGTTCTTGATATAATAATTCAAAGTAAGATTTTAAAGTAATAATAAAAATATATTTTTCCCCTTTCTATAAACGCATTGATTTGCTGGAGGAAAACTCTTTTAGGGTTAAGCTCGCCTTTGTACATCACCACTATTTTATACTTTGTAATAATATAATTCTATTGTGTACAATAAATAATAAATGTTTTTATCTCATACGAGTTGTTTTAAGTATAACAAATTGTTACTTACGCTATAAAATCCGTTATTCATTCATTCAATAAAGAAAATTCGTGTATCAACTGGTACATTTTTTATCCGGTAGATACAAATAGAATAGGCTATGACAGTGAAATACGTACGTGACCCTACAAGGTTTCAGTTTTATTACTCGATATATGAAGCATTAAATGAGGAAAATCTCAATTGTCGCCTACATATAGAGGAAAAACCAGATTGATTGATTGAGATATATAGTTAGTTTGTCGAATAAAAACCATTACAATTGGTAATAATAATAATCACATTAGTTCAATGTTTAATTTAAATCTATCTAATTCGAGATCTAAAAGATAAACAACAAATGATACCATCGCTTTTGTATTATCTACTTCAAGTGTATAATCTAGAAGTAGGTATGGACGCGTAATAAGAAATAATTATCTATTTATAATATTATACAATTCTAAACATGCCGTGTATGTACATTAAACTATCAACAACTGAAAAATACTATTGTTACAACTCAGGTCCTGACAAACACAAAATCCACCTGCATATCTGAAACAAAGCACGTTTATTACCAATTTCAACTAATAACATTGAAATTCTTTTATGGTCGTCTTCTTTTGTTTCCTTATTGGCATACGGCCTATTGTTGTATTGTAATCATTAGCTAGGTGTTACGGATTTAAAGTACAAGCTGATTCTAGGCAATTCGGTCCACGCTGGCAGACGTACATATTGCATTTGTGCAGTATAAAGCAATGGCCCGATTGAGGGAATAGTTGGTCGAGCGATAACCACGAACGAAGCGAGACGTGTGTACTATAATCGGGAATCTTTTAGTGACGGACTTTGCGCGTTTTATTGAATTATGACCTTCTGCATTACGTTTGAACTTGTTGTGTTATGTTATATTTGTACCTCTATAGTAATTCTAACGGCATTTTAATTCGAGTCTCGTAACTCGTAACACTGTTTAAACGATGGAGAACACGATGTAATTTTTTTATATTTCTTGTCTGTTTGTTCGGGATTCACATAAAAACTACTAGGCCCATTTCGATGCGGTTTTCGTTAATCGACAGCAAGTTCTTAGACTTAAATCTGCGCTACGTTTTATCCCGGGAATCCAGTAGAAATTTTCTCGGGATTGGTTTGTAGTTGTTCGGTTGCATAAAAATTTACTTATTCCGACACAGTTTTCACTAAAACGATAGCTTAAATTCACTTTTAAACGCAAGTTTTTTTCAATTCAACCATGGACAAAGTCGCAGGCATTTCCTAGTATATGAATATAATTATTAAAATAGAAATCTGAAAATCTAGTTCTTTTTAAATATGTCTAATTTATTTAAATATCTAAACCGGTGTCAATTACCCGTAAATTTTAAGATTTTAAAATAATCTTGAAGCAGTCCCAGTGAATTTCTAGGTGTCTGTTTAAGAGCAACAGTACTAGGTGCTCACTCCCCAACTCTAGAATGTGTAGAATTCTGAACAGTAGCAGTGATGTTACTGAAATTTACTTTTGACACCAAAAAATCATTTTATAAAAAGATTCGTTTAGCCCAAAACTTCGTTTAGCTTACACATTTTTGTTATTTTTATTATTAGAGTTTATTTAAATAACAGTGAAGAATTTAAACTGCAAGCTGTGTTCACCTATAATTAGTTTTTAGATCGCATTATAAACTTTAGTCATAAGTCCAGTAACTAATCAAATGTACAAAACTGTTGGTGATTCTTAATAAAATAAAATAAAATTACTGACACCTAACAAAAGAATTCTTGTAACAGTTCGAAAACGCACACTTGACTAAACAGTTGGGATTTTTACACAAACGTTCTTCGTTAAAAGAAACAATTCTACAACTATTGTCTTCTTTAACTAAATACGATTTTTAAATATGATACACTGCACAAACAAAATGAAGGCAGTAAAATTTCAAAAATACTTACACCAAAATATTTTTTTAACGAAAACAAAACCGACTTCAATCTAAAAATCAAAAAACCAAAAGTCGGTGCATTATGCAATTTTCTTGTTGTTTTTTATATTTGACTTGACTTCAAGATATTGTAGAAAATATTAAATATACATATATATATAAATATTATATATATTATCAGACTTTGATGCAGTCATTTTTATAGTTTTTGATAAATAATTCAGAAAATTCCGTTTTATTTTATGAGTTTTAAAATTAATATATATACTAAAATATTATATATATATATATATATATATATATATATATATATATATATATATATATATATATATATACATAAAAGGATATCTTTGAAACACTCAATTTAATCGACTAAGCATAAAAGACCATTTTTGTAGAGCGTTCGATTTCCTACAAAAATATATATGGCCCATTTTATAAACTTACAAAATTCATAAGCAAAAAAGAAATTTTTCTGAAAATAATCAAACTTTAATCTTCAATATTTGTTAAATGGTGACATTTAAGATAAAAATGTAAGAGACCTTTTTTGTAGATTACTAACGGAGATATGATTTTTTTTCTATCGGAGAAAGAAATGAAAAACTGCGATGCGGAGGATCTTCCTATTAAAATTGGTGAAATTTTTTAAGGTGTCTAGCAAACCATTCGTCCGTGTCACTTGTAAAAAAAAAAAGATTTTTGAGCCACCCTTATATATAGTTTGAAGTCAGTTTTGTTTTTGTTAAAACAAAAAAAATCTCCTTTTTGGTTTATTGAATAGCTTTACAAATATATTTTTAAGTACCTGTAGATATTGTACTACTGGCACGCGTATACATGTTTGCATTTCGAAGAGTATAGGCGCTCTGCGCTCTTCAACAAGGGTTGCTTTCGATTTCTTAGGATCCCAACTTGATAATAATATGACCACCTCAGCAGGGTACTCTTTCTAATAAAGAAAGCATTTTGAAAATCGGTCCAGAATTGACGGAGAAATTGCGTAACAAACATTAAAAAAACATTGTCGAATTAAGAATTTCCTCCTTTTGGAAGTCGGTCATAATTTGTTTTGATGATATATCGATTAGATTTTGACACATTGGGATATATTTAGTTACACTTTTAAAAATTCCGCAACCACATAGCATCTACGATAAATGAATATTCGTCCCCACCACAGAATCTTGTACAGCGTACAGTATCTGTCCTGACAAGCACTCGACAGAAATTTAACAATTTTGATATCTAGACGCTTGTTTGTGGTAACAATATTCGTAAGGCTAAAGATAAACAACAATTTCGCATGACCTCTGTCCTTACACTTCTCACTACAAGCCTAAGATCGTATTCCGTAGCTGCTATTGCCGACGGACATAGGAATGCGACCGCTGCCAATTTCATCCGACCCCGTCACGGCATGAACCCATGTCCTCTACATTTTGTTTAAGGTAAACAGAACAAATGTTCATTGGCCTAAATGAATGCTGTTGAATAAATAAGTTTCGTCTTCTAAGGGAAAAAACACTCTACGAAAACTATGCATTATATATGTCTATATTACATACATATAATAGAGATACATACCGGATGTTTTTGGATATTAGTCTAAATTGACTTTTATTCTCATGTCTCCTAAATTTTGTTTAAGCTAAACAGAACAAATGTTCATTGCCCTAAATGAATGCTGTTGAATAAATAAGTTTCGTCTTCTGAGGGAGAAAATATTCTATATGGAGACTATGCATTATATGTATATTATGCATGTCTTAGACTTAGATTATTATAAAAAATAATTTTCCGGATGTTAATCTTATAGTTTTTGCCGATGATACAAATGCGGTTACTAATGCTAAAACCATAGAATTATTAAATATTAAATTGGACTCATTAATGAAACTGTTTCATGTACAGCTTACTGACAATAAACTTAAAATTAATATACAAAAAACAAATATTCTATTATTCAAATCAACCACTCGAATAAATGTTCAACCTAATGTTAAATTAAATAGTCAAAATGTAAACGTAGTAGACGTTGCATTTTTTTTGGGAGTGTATATTGATTCTTGTCTTAATTGGAAAGAGGAATTATCTTCAATAACTAATTCAATAAGTTCTGTTATGCCCTAAGAAGTTTACGCGATGAAGTCAAATTGGACTACCTTAAATGGTATATATACCATGCTTTGGTAGAGTCTAAATTAAAATATAGTATACAATGTTGGGAAAATAGCTACAAATATAAATGCGAGAAAGCTTTTATTGTGCAAAAAAGATGTGTAAGGACTATGATTCGTATACCACAGAATCTTGTCGAGAACATTTAAAAAAATTGTGTATACTTACGGTCCCGTGTATATACTGGTAGTCCTCACTTGTCTCGCAAAAAATATTACAGACTTTGAGACGCAGGAAGAAAGAGAACATAGAGAAGCCACAAGGAGGAAAGATTTAAAAAATAAAATAATACCGTCTTTAAATGTTGTAAAGCACAGTTTCACATATCAGGATGTTGAAATTTTCAACAAACTTGACTATTGACCTATAGTTGAATATATATACAAAAAGCAATCTTTTAAGCGTAACTTTAAGCATTTATTCTCAAACAATCATATTATTCAGTTGACGATTATTTTTGTTCTTTATTAACATAATATTTTGTAAAATGGATAATAATTATTGTAAATTTGAAATATTTATAGTGGTAATTATGACTATGTATTTATATTCAGACAAATATTTTTATAATGAATTAATATAAATAAATATGGATAAACCCAAGTGTGACAGACACAAATACCGAATTTTTTAGATATTTGTTTAAATTAACTTTTATTCTCATGTCGTCTAAAATTTGTTTAAGTTGATCAGAACAAATATTATATTTATTTAATTTACCAGACTACAATTTTAAGAGTTATAATTTGAAGTCTACTTTGGTTGAACATGATTCCTCGTAGATTAGAGGGTACAATCAAAAAGCTACTGCACAAATTTTCTATATACCGTCTTTAAACTAAATTTATTAAACTAGGGAATCGATTACAAGCACAATTTATCTAAAACCATGAAACTTTACAACACGTCCGTATCGTAAATGTCTTAATTTCGCTGCAAAAGATTTCGAAACCTGAATTAAGACGATGTCGGTCGTAAATTTTACGGATCCCGGTTTATTTTATGGTGACTTTTATTTCTGACCCAATCTTGAGATTAAAATTGCACACGGATGTACACACGCACCACGGCGCCCTCATACTGTAAAGAAGAAAAGCTTTGACATGAAAGCACTATTCTTTTTCTATTAGGGCTTAGCCTTAAATCATTAATAGAAAGACGGAGTTTCGGTATCTCAAAGTGAAGCCAGCTAAAGGATGCCTGCCTATTTTAGAATAAGACGCCGATCGCACCCAGTACGTTGCGAGAACTCAGTATTAAACCGAATTAGTATCGGTAAAGGTGAAATAGTCTCTAGTGGATATATTACTATTAAGCATACAGGCGTAAACGTAAGTTTACGAACTGAAGTTGTAAAAAATGGCTCGGTTCATTTGACGCTTTTGTTTATGTAGGCTCCCTGTATAGTTTTATTTCACTTGAGTGCTTTGCACGTGATTTATTGTCGGTAGTAGACAAATAGGCAGACGGTCTACCTAATTGAAAATGGTTACTATCGCCTATGAACGACGTTGGCAACTTAAGCAACGCGTTGCGGGCCTCAGTTTTGTGTATAGAGCCAGTGTCATGTATTCATGAACATTCAAGTTTTCATAAGACCTTCAAGCAAACAGGCACCAGGCGATTGCTGGACATATTCAATAGAAGCCTCAACTAAATTGTTGGTCTTAGACGCCAAATGATTGAGATCTTGTGGCAGCTCGAAAACACGCATTTTACCATAGAAGGAGAATAATATCTTTTTGCATGATTTTACTAAAGAGTCGAAACCAGCACAAAGACAACTGAGTAGATGACCGTCAAATCAGTGTTTATTTTTGACCAATTTATGGTATAGTAAAGGAACAGCAACTGGTCACATGTTTATAATCAGAGAACCTTACGGTTTTAACATATTACAGGCACACACTTTGAACAACATTTTTAGAACACCTCGCCATCCCTCCAACAATTTTACAGTACATGAAACTTAACATATTGGCACAACCGATAGCGGATTTAAGTCATTGATAAACTATTTTAATTAAAGGGATATTTCAGATAATATTTTATGTAAGATATTGTATAAAATATTATACTTAAAGTTTTATATGCAATAAAATAAGCCAAACACAGTATAAATCTATAGCGTCTGCCAACAAGAAAAAAATGTACTGAATACCGTCTCGTATATATACAATTGAGAGGTTTGAATTATAATCTGTACACAATTATCACATTAAACAAATGATAAATATTGTAACAAAATTATTGTAAATTATAGACATCTACTCTATACAAAACAGGCGCTAATCACCGAATAAATAAAAATATAACAATATGATTCAATTAAGGAAATGGCATAAATATTAAGTGATTAAATAAATAAAATAAGGTAGATTTAAAAATGACAAACAGCGTAATTTCAATATTCAAATTTTAAAATGACTTAAGGTATGCTTTAGATCAATCATTAGCCATTCATTCATGGCCCGTGACCCAACACGAACCGTTTAAAAAGCACTTAACCGCTCACGACTCTATTCACACGCTCCCGTATGTAAACCGATAAAAAGATTTCAATTACACGCGATTTAGGTCAGTTCCTATGTTTTGTGGGATTAGCTGAAGAACGGTTATAATTTATGAGAAAACATAATATATGGGTATTTGGGTTAGTCCTAGTTCACCATATTATGCAATAGGAAGTACACATGTCCCTATAGACTCTTCTGCAATTGGAATTTATGTTTGTAATTTACGTTTAGGGTGCCTATTTTAGCTCTCTTATTCTTCTTTTTTGTCTTCGTCAGTTTTGTTTTCTCTCTAATATTTTTGAATCTTATTCTATCTCGAACTTCTATACCTAACATGGTTCTTTACATGTTTACTTGTTGGGCGTTGTTACACTTTCTTTAAAAGGAGAGGGTAAAGAAAAAGTAATTATGCTATTAAAACGATAACTCCTGTGGTTTAATAGTACAGACACCAGTCCACCTGGTCCTGTTATGCAGAGATACCGGTATTAATTTCCGTCAAGGCAAATTCCGCCAACTAACTTCTCGTTATCTACTCTAGATGGTGAGTATCGGCTTCGAAGTCGCTATATATTATATTTAGTACGTATATTAATCATAACACTTGTTTACTTCAGCTATATACATATATTGTCATTCATAATAAAAATCGAAATGGTTAATACATTATTAGGATTCAGCTTCAGTTAATCATTGTTATAATAAAGATACTGATGCCCGATTTCTGGGGTTACCAGTTATGAGTTCAATAACAATTGATTCCATACAGTTACGTAATAGATAAACTTAGGTTAACCATTAACCTACAATTAGTATCAAAACTCGCCACTAGATGGATCTATTTAAAAAGGAATATTTAATATTTATTTACATCAAACAAAAACGTTAACAACAAAATGTCAAACAAAAGATATAAAATAGATAAAGTCCTAATATTGGTCAGTTAAATTGAACCTAGTTTAACTATCGTACGATAGTGTGTTCAGAAACGCAATTTTATAAGTTATTGAACCGATAGCGCTAACGAACAGATAAACTACAGTTAAAAGTACCTCAGAAACCGGGCATGACTGTATTATTAAAGAAACATTACTCAAAACTCTAGGAAACGATAAAGACTTTATTCAGGCCATAAACCAATAAACAAATAAATTTTTCAAATAACGATTTCCATGTTACTAATAGATATTTTCCTTCCAAACTGCAAAGAAGCTGAAGTTGAAAAATGGAACATTTTTCATGGGTCAAACATCCGAAATCTACGTGCGTAAAGCCCCAGTGTCATATTGTTACAAGTTGCAGGACTCGAATTAAAAATCCCGTTGGAATTACTATAGAATTTACTAGAATTATTCAAACACGTTTAATATTTGTACAAAAATATAACTGAACATAACCAGTCCAAAAGTAATGCACGAGCACGTAATTCCATAAAACACGCAGTATGTCACTAAATAGATTACCGACTGTGGTACACACGTCTTGCTTCGCTCGTGGTTATCGCTAGACTGGCTCACCCCTCCGTTGGGGCAATGCTTGGTGTCAGAAGTGGGGTGAATTTCTAATAATCACACCTGGATAATGACTACCATAAAGATTACAATCCAATCACAAATTTTAAACACAGAGTAAACAAAAGAAGACGGACATAAAGAGTTTCAATGTTATTAGCTCAAACGCCGACGGGTAATAAATGTGCTTTGTTTACAGATATGCAGGTGGCCCCAATCGTAACAATATAAATAAAATCATACCCACAAGTACATTGTTTTGGAAATATAAATAAATGTATTTCAGAATGATAATTTAATTGCGTGTCTTTTAATTCAGTTAAGCCAATTTTTGTTCGCCTCTGAATTTAAATACCATAAAGCACCCCAAATTAAATCCTGAATAAGTTCGTTGAAACCAAATTTTCTCGATAAATTTTACTAGAAGCTGAAAGCCAGAAGTCTGAACTCAACAGTCCCGGTTCGGAGCAATGGTTTCCTCCACTTGTCGCATTGCCTTGGCAGTAGTCCAAATATCACAGTAAACCCACGGCCAACTATTTGCAGGCTAACTTCAGATGTAAATTGAAAGATTGCATCAAAATCCTTCATAAGTCACAGAACTCACATATAAATTTTGAAATTTTGTTCATTGTGTTGCAGATCTGCATATTAAAGTTTTAAAAATGTTCTAGCCGTTTAAAAGTTATGAGAGTATCTTTTTTTGAATATTGAAATTGAAACAAATAATTGAATGTCGTGGAGATAGTAATGTTGATATTAGACGTATCAATCAAATTGAATCAGTTTGGTTGAAAGTCACAGAACATAAAGGACATGACGGTATTCAATCACATTGAAACCTCTTCTCTCCCTCTACTAACGAACAAGTTGGCCAGGATATTATTACTTTTTCGTGATATTTTAGCTTTTATTATTATTTTTCTTGTCACTTTAAGTTTACGTTTACACGGATCACTTTGGTTGCTTCATCCAAATTGGAAGATAGAAGTTAACCATCCATCCAACTTAAAATCTATATAATTGTCTGAGTCCTGTAATGTAATGTGATATTGAAACATGATCTATAATAAAAAAAACATTTCCATATGTTTGTACCCGCAAAACTCGAAAAGTACTCGATGGATTCTGTTGATTTTCTTACACAAAGTTGCAATTTAATAGAACAGTATTAATTTTTTGGAGCTTTGTAATAAACAAATTAATTATGTTTACAAATATAGGCTAATTTGAAAGTACAAAAGAGGGATGTTTTGATATGCATGTGGCTTATTCTTAATAAAAAATTGTGTATGTGTGTAGTTCACACACAGTAGAAGTGAAACAAAGTGTGACAAGTGGTGGGAGGGACTCTAAATTTCGTGACGTCACATTTCATATATTAAATCGTTCTCTCTTTTCTTTCACCATATCCGAATTATTTGGGGTCGGCACAACATGTCTTTTCCTTCCACACTCCTCTACTTTGACATACATCTTTTTTTTGGTCTACCTTTTCATTTGTACCCATCTATCTTGAAGTTTAACATTTTTTTGTCACGTGACTTTCAACCCTCCTCATTATATGCCCATACCAAATCGTTATAATATATTTAAACTTTAAACACGAAATTTGAAGTAATACTTCAATACTTCGTTAATAACGAAAAATTTCAAAACATTTCCAACTAAATCTGTATGTGCATAGTGTTTAAATTACTAAATATAATGTATTCTATTTAATTCTCTCAGAGGCTTAGTCCTATAGATCTATGTGTTTTTATCTCTTTTTAGTGTCACTTTTTCATTTCATCGAGTTTAAAATCACAACGATTCGAAATAAATTTCACTTTAAAACCATTTTCAATGAGAAACCTCTTCTATTTCTACGTTAGACTGAAGCTTGGTTAAGTTTAAGATACCTAGATTAAAATTAAAATTCAAGCTATGACCAATGTTTATAACATTTTGAAGAGAAATTATATAAAAAAGAAAAACTTACCTCTTTCAGCTACTTTTTAATCTTTCCAATAAATTGGTTTTTCTGTTCAACATACCTGTTAACAAAAAATAATAATTATATTATTAAAAAAATAATAATTTTCAAATAAAAAAAAATATTTACTTGGATAATATGCTACTTTATATATATTGTTTTTTCCCTAAAGATTATTTGGTACAACAAACAGACGATTTTTACTATCAATGTTTATGATGTTTAAATGTCTTATGCCCGGTTTTTGAGGTACTTTTAACTATAGTCTATCTGTTAGTTAGCGCTATCAGTTCAATAACTTTTAAAATTGCGCTTCTGAACATACCATCGTACGATAAACTTCGGTTAAACTTGGTTCAACTTAACTGGTCAATATTGTACGACGTACGTTTTATCTATTCCATATCTTTTGTTTGACGTTTATCTCTTAAAGTAATAATTCAAAAGTAACCTAAAACCTATAATTATTTGCATCAAATTGTAAACCGCTTCGTATATCACATCGTTTATTTGGATAAACATTTTATACCTACTAAAAATATTAGAATTATGGTCAGTAGTTCATCGGAGTAGCATATGGAAATACTGCGAATTATTTCTACTATGTCCATACCTCGAACTTAAGAATACGTTGAAATCCATTCGAATTGTTTACAGATGAAGAGTTTAAAACGAGATATCGGTTCAACAAGGGTACCGTGATGCATCTATGTGAAAGAAACTATCCTGCATTAGCATCTACTGCTAATCATAAATACACGTTGTCCGAGTTGGAGCAAATTTGTATATCTTTACGCTTTTCCGCTACTGGTACTTTTCAGGTAGGTATTGGTGATGATATAAATGTCCACAAAACCACTGTGTCAAGAGTGATATCTAAAGTAAGTAAGGAAACAGCAAAATTATCCCGAAGTAGCATACCCATGCCAAATCCAGAACACATCAGAGAAGTACAGGCATGTTTTATATGCCAATCAAACGGCAAAGCGTACCCAAATTTTATGAAAATTCAAACACTATTTGACATAATATCACATGTGATTTTTTTATGACAATGATTATCATTTATACATCCATGAAATTATCCAAATATATTATTTAAAACGATCAAATAGACTTTAACTCGCTACAATAAAAATTATTCGGTATATTACTACTTTATAATGATGAATTGAAATATTAAAATAAACATTAGATATTCCTTCTTAAATAGATCCATCTAGTGGCTAGTTTTGGTACTAGTTATTAGTTTCATAGTTATCGAACGCTTTCATACATATTCAGAACATCAATAAAAGTTAGCTTAAGTTTATCTATTGCATAATTTTATAGAATCAATCGTTATTGAACTCATAATTAGTAACCTCAGAAACCGGGCATTATTCGTTAATTAAATAACATCTAAACCGAGATATTGAAGTATTTTTTTTTTTAAATTATTACTCCTAATTTGTTTTCAAAATTTTATCTTGTGAGAAAAATACAGGTTATATATAAGTAAATAATAATTGGAAATGAATCAGAGGGCTTACTCTCAAACATCTTTCTTTGTTCGTTTTCGTTTTGGAACTTTTTGTGCTTTTTTTTATATTTAAGTACACTTTCTATTGTACTTGTCATTTATTTTTGTGTTATATAGACCTTATAGTGTAATGAAGAGGGAAGAAAGTCACGTGACAAAAATAATGATAAACTACAAGATTGATGGGTACAAATGTAAAGGTAGACTAAAAAAGAGATGGATTAATTTTGTTAAGGATGATATGATAATTTGTAATATGACAAAGGATGTTTGTCAGAATAGAGTAGTATGGAGGAAAAAGATATATTGTGCCGATTCCAAATAATTGGGAGAAGGTGAAAGAAAAGAAGAAGACCATATTAGTGTAGTTTGTAAGAAATCTTAGTTCTTTTTTTTTGTATTTAAAATTACATCGACTCTTTCGAAGGCGTTTGAGAGTAGGCCTCTGACACTGAACCCTTGCCCGAAGTAGGCCCCAGGCCTCTAATCATCTGAAGATGGAAAGACAAATAAGAAACGAGCAAACATACATATAAACAAGCATTCACATTAGTATTAGCATGAATTTATCACAACCATATTTATAACAGCCAAAATCAATTTTCTCATAACATTTTAGTTGCATAATAAATAGAAATAAAAGAAAAAAAATTAATTCGATGCTATCAGCATCGAATTTATTTGATCAACTTTCACAACACTATCATGTAGATTCAAACTATAACGTAACGTGTTTTATGGTTAAAACTAGTCTGATTTTATGTAACATAAATATTTCCTAAATAAATATCTCAGACGAACGACCAAAACTATAGACGGAGTCTACATGAACAAAACCGTCAAATGAAATGAATTACTTTTTAAAAACTTATATGCGTCAACTTATGTAATATACATGTGATTTGCGTCTGTGTGGTTCCGTCTTTGTCTGTACTAATTCGATTATTTACTAAGTTCTCGTAACCCAGTGCGCCGCGATCGGCTTCCTCTATCCGGCTTCATTCTGAGAGCTCGAGGCTCTGTCTATCTATTTCGTTCGTCTAAGCTGTATACATAACATGAATATGACATAATAACCATTTGACATTTACGTGTATTTAAATATACCTTGAATGAATTAAAAATATTTGGATTATAAATTGTACGATTCTCATATATATCAATATTGACTTAATTGGAAATGCACATATTTATTATACTTAAACTTAACTTCTAAAATGATTATATATAATATAAAAATTAAAAAACCTACTATAAATATATTTACAAGTTAAAAATGTAATACAGATCGCTTCCGGAACGATTACTATTTAAGTATATTTTAAAAGCAACGTACCTTACATGGACATCAAAACAGATGATCTTATTTAATTTTAAATACATAAAAACTAATACAAACGACTTATGGACGGTTCCTAATCTTACCCACCGTTCATTTGCCTTAATATCGGGTAAAATTTGACATCACCTACATACAAATAATTTCAAAATTCAACCGACTGATTGTAAGGCAAGTGAACGAATAGTAAGATGTAGGAACCGGCCATTAAAAAAAAAAAACTTAGATTGTTCTGGACTATACCTTATTTTTAAACATATTCAGGAAGCTAATATATGGGCAAGGAATTGTAGGAATAACCATGTCAGTAGTTTATTGTTTCGCCTTGATTGTAGTTCCACTGTATTTAGCAGATAACATTTGGTATCGATTCATCGTAACATTAAGCACTACGTAACAAATTTCAAGACTAAGTTATTAAGTTCATTTAAAACAGGGAGTCCCAAACTATTTTGTGCACGAGACCCCTTTTCCAAAATGAACTGATACCTCAGACCCCCATAGCGAAATGACTTTAAAATTCTTATCTACTTATATTTTTTTTTGTATTTATACAAAATACTTATAATTTAAAAACTTTGCGGTTGGTTAAGTGAGTAAACTTAACATCATTTTCTCATCAAAATTTAACAAAATAAATAGACATAAAAATTCAGTAAATATCAAGTGTAATTAATATGTATTAATACAAATTACGTAAAAATACTTTAATAAGTAATTATTTTTTGAAAAAAGGAATACACATCTGTGCACGTAATACAACTTATACAGTATCTTGAAAGTTTCAAATAAGAACTTGTGTTAATTTAATAGGGGTCGATTTTTAAACCTCGTCGACCTCCAAAATCAGTTTTCGTTTATTATTGTTTATTACTCTCAGGAAACCTGTGAAACAAGGGTATCGATATCAACCAATTTGGGAATCACTGATTTAAAAAATGTACTTCATATTATAATATATTATATGCAAATACACTTAACAGTAAACATAACAGAACTAAACTAACACTTTCCAAGCTTTGTTTCCACTTTCCACCCACGGTGATAAATAAAAATTCTCGAGTCAAACATAAACATTGACGCAAAACTATTTATTGTACGTTCAAATCTATAGCAGAATTGAATAAAACTAGCCATTTGCTTAACAAATCATGGCGCGGGACGCGTTTATCTACCCATTCACGCCCACTCCCAGTGATAATGGATCGTTTGAATTAGAATATATAAGACTAGGGGCCGGCCGCAACTTCGTCTACGCTTTGACTGAAACTTTGCAGTATAGACACGACCGTCAACGATGTCAGACCTCACACGTATGCCCGCCTTTTGGTTGCGTACCCAACGATGTTCTTCCCGTATACGACAGCAAAGTGACTGGTAGAGTCGGCGCCGGTAGAACGCGACGTACTCACCATGATCATATTGAAGATATTTTGAAGACGGCTCATGTAAAAAGTAATTTAAATAAGAGTGTAAGTATTAACAGATTAAGCGGAAAGTGTTTGTCAGGATCTTACCAGATGGAGATCCATCATCTCTGTCTACCCCAATGAGAAACAGGCATGACAATATATAACTTTTGTGTTTTCAGTCATAGCTTAAACTTATAAACAAAGTGGTATTTTAGGTCATGTAAAGTTTATATCTATTATTCTAATCGAAGTGTGCCAAGGCAATATGCTCATGTGTAATTAATTCTAAAACGCATTTTATATGCAAGTTCTCATAAAAGTTGTGCATTTTAATAAAGCTCGTTATTGTTAACAACAACATAAGTCAGAATCTATAATAATAATTACCTTCAACGCAATATACATTGAGGAGTTTAAAGCGGGGGATTTATTAATTCCTGATGCAGAGATACAGGCAGACAGTCCATCTGACAGAATAGTGATTGCCGTCACCAACATACTACAGACCTCTTAATGGGGGGAATACAATTTAGCCATTGGTGCCGGAACACAATTCAGGCTTATTATAACGTCATATTAGATATGGTAAAGCCATGCTGGTATCACTATCTTGATTGTTTTGTGAGAGCATGATTTCTCACAAAATATCGGGGTGAAACTATTAACCTTGAGCTAGTCGTCTTTCGTAGGTTGAGTGAGAAATCCGAGGGCCCACTTTGCCATCCCATCTCCTCTATTCCATTCTTCCTATCTGAGATCTCTCTATCCCATCTTTATTATTCCATTCATACTTTATAATAACGTGTCGTTTTATTTTAGGTAATAGTAGATTGAAACATGAGCGGTGGAAGTGACCTATTTAGGTATGAGATGGTTTGGCGCACGAGCGTAGTGAGGGCGCTAATAGTTCGAGTGCTTAAATAGGCCTTTCATCGGAGGTTAACACTCCGATTTTCATATCAAATATGAGGAAAGTACATAAAAACTGTTTAGTTAAACAAACCACTACTTCTCTTAAGAAATTAGGCATTAAATCTATATCTCAAATCTGATGAACTCATTTCATACGTCACATATGAAACTTCAAGTAAACTTTTTCTGTGACATTCTACCAGCCAATATTTTTTTCTCTGATGATAGTAAATATTTAGCTCTTTGTTTTTGTTGTCTTGTAAATTAAATAATAATTTAGTGAAAAGTAATTTATAAGTATAAAATGATGTTACATTTTTTTTTATTACCATTTATGGCACAAATTAACAGTGGTGTTTAACAGTGTATTATCTATGGTTCGCATAATTTTTGACAGCAGGGAGAATAGTTTCCCTGGGACGAAAAGTAATGTTTTCATGCCTGTGATCAGACAACTTCAAGCATACTTTCAGATAATGAGAAATGAAAACATACTTTATACTTTTGCCTAAAAATAAAGTATGTGAAAATACTCTATTTCCGATATCTACTGTGATGCGTAAAATGAAACACTTATATGAATAATAGCTGAACTATTATCGATCGTGCTTTCACTGAAAGAGTTTTTTTTTCTGTAATTAATCTAAAATGACGAGAAGAGAGGACCAGGACATCAATCACATATAAGTGTAATAAAAAAAAATGAGTTACTTGTTTATTTAAATTGGGAATGTAAAAGATAGCTTCCAAAAACTTAAAGATAATGAAAATCATTAGTGAGCTAGAAGCACATCTCTTCAAGAGAAGAAATAAATAAAATTTCGAAAAACACTTTTTCCGCCTAATACTTCATTTTTCCCTACTTAAAAATTGTGAAACGTTATTTTTCCTCAAAAACAGTTGGCAACCCGTCCTAAAGGCTGACGACCGCATTGGCTTCGCTTCTGATTGTTAGTTGGATCGACTGACGGTTTACCAGCTACGGGGTAAAAAATGGTGATAGCTAACCAGATGAACAAATACCTATCAGCTGGCTGTAAATTATTTTCTTGCCTAACGACAGGCCGCCAGGCCGCAGAATATAATATTCTTTCTGTTCCTACATGGATAAAAATATTATGTGGTAATTTTAATGTCTGTTCTTTAAAATAAACATTGTTTTAGAATTTGTTGTGATATCTATGACCTAACCAATTCGGTACGTATCTTGTACATCGCTAGAAGCAAACGTAATTTGCTCCGAGAGCCTACATCGTTGTCTTGTATCAAATCAGGTCGGATTACGTATACGTCTCCAACGTATATCAATCACCAGATCACTCGGAGCAGGTAATCTCGTGTCTGTACAGCAATGGTCAATGTTTGGACAGATACAGAGAGAATTTGTGATATCAGCGATAACGTGCCAATCTGTTTGTACAGTTTATCTGTGCAATAAACGGATTGGTTGACACTCATCTATTGGTTATTATTAAAATGGGCACTTACAACTTATAGAATTGTGTTATAGTAATTATGAATTAATTAAATTCGGCACGTTGAAATATGTATTGATAATAAATTGAAGCCGTTAGTGGCCGTATAACACATTCGTGGTTCATTCAAATAGAATAGAATACAATAATTTATTACCAAAAATGTATGTATACTATAAGGTCTTAGGTTATTGTAGTATTAATACATTTTGGCTCATTAGGCGTGCAATATTAAAATTTTACAATGTCAACTTAAATAAATTACAAAAACTATTATCAAAATATCAATATTATACAATAATAATCAACGTAAAAGTAATATTATGACCTGTTTATTTTTACAGCATAAGATATATATATATATATATATATATATATATATATATGTGTGTGTGTGTGTATATATATACTTAAGAATTTAAATGGCAATAGGGACTGGTAGATAATCATATGGAGGTAATATTTTAATTTTACGTGCATATTGCAGGGAAGCCAGATCAAGTTTCTGAAATAACTCCAATTTGATGATTTTTCATGCCAGAACTAACATGACGTCCAAACTGTCAACATTATTGGATACATGCTTGACTCGTATATTTACATACTAGAGACAACATTTTATACCTACCCAAAATTTTTGAGGCCCAAAAAACATTTCGGGAACAAATTTCGCAGTCTGGTGTCCCTGGTATATTGTCACACTCATTGAATATAACGTAATGATATACTAGATAGCAAGAAAACAACGAGTTTTCAAACAAAACCGGAGATATATGACCGAAGGCCTTTTTAAAGCTTTTCATGCTTGCAGACGACAGACGATACAACTGATGGTAAGTGGTTACCGCCACTCGGAGATATATGCAAAACCAAGGGAGCCGATGCCTTGCCTACCTCCCTACGACTTCAAAATCTGTTTAATTCCAGACAACATTATGAAGAAATATATACACTATATAGCAAGGAACAAGAACCATCACGTGTTGACTATAAAGAAACAACGTGAAAGACCGCGCATTAAGATTTATTGATGTATGCAATATACCGATCCCTCTTTTCCTCAATTAAAGACGCGAGTCCAACAATAGGGCATTTATAGGCCGTATTTTAATATAGAAAATGTATTTCATTACGGTTATCAGTAAATTGTATTGAGATATTCGTCAAATGGTTGATTGTTAATATTTATAACTAAAGTATTTAAACGTTCAAATAACTCAATGAATAACTTAACAAATAAATTAAAAAAATGTTTAGCATTCAGATCGTTAATAGTTATATTGCGTGTTAAAGACTAACTTAAAAGAAATTATGCTTCAAAAAAATTATAAATCGTTAATTTTTTACACTTTATTACGAAGTAATTGTCATATTTCTATAGAAGCGTTCTTTATTTATTATCGATGTTTATTCTTTGATAAAATGTCTTAAAATGTTTTTGTTAAGAATTTTGATGTGTGTAAAATGTTAACTTTAGTGAAATTAGAATTTTCAAACTGGCACAAAATTCTGTTCTTATTTTTCAGCCAACGACATATACTAAGGCTGGTGTGCTTAGACAATTAACCGACGCTTATGATCTGTTTAGCCATATACTTTTAGCGATTAGTTTATTTTAACCATCGCTTAAATGTCTACGCACACCAGTCTAAATAGTAAATCTCAAATAAACTCAAAGAATTTCCTACCTACCGCTACTAAGGTTATGCTTGCACAATCCTTGCTTCTCCCCTTACTTGATTATGCAGATGCCTGCTATCTAGACATAACCCAGGAACAACTAGATAAGCTAGAACGCCATCAAAATGTTTGTACCCGGTTCATATTTGGTTTGCGTAAATATGACTATGTCTCCGAATTTCGTGATAAGCTTAAATGGTTACCTATTCGCTTTCGCCGGAATGTTCATTTACTCTCACTTTTGCAAAATATTCTTTACAATCCCTGTACTCCCCCACATTTAAAAGAACTTTTTAGTTTTCTCTATCAATCTCATTTCTGTAATTTGCGCTCAAATGAAAATCTTTTCTTATCAATACCTGCACACACTTCTTCCTTCGTAGGAAATTCTTTTGCCGTACAGGCTGTTCGACTGTGGAACTCCCTCCCTTTCCAATCAGACAAACTAAATCAATTACTACATTTAAACGTATGGTCACTGACAATTATTGGTCTATTAAATAAAATTGTTGCATTACATGAATGTATCTTTTTTTCGAATGTATATATATCTAATTTATAATATAATTATATATGTATGTATGTATAGTAGTTTATGTATATTTTATTTTATTTTTACTAGTATTTGATTGTGATTTTATTACTTTAATTTTCATTTAGAACACCACCAAAAATCGTTTATTGAAATTTTCTTTAAAGTCTCCTGACACTGGGTTGCCTGGAAGAGATCGCTATAAGCGATAAGGCCGCCCATTGTTCTAATGCAAATGTATCCATGTCAATTGTCTAGATTTAAGTTTATGGTGAACAATAAAGAGTTTTCATTCATTCATTCATTCAAACTCTGTTTTATGAACTAGCTGAGAAAATAATTTATAAAATATGCATAACAAATGAGAATATAATTTACAAGAAAGAAATCAGGATAACTTTTACTTTAATAATAAACACAACGTCATTAGACACAT
This sequence comes from Dendrolimus houi, assembly GCA_039645545.1. Taxonomy (NCBI): domain Eukaryota; kingdom Metazoa; phylum Arthropoda; class Insecta; order Lepidoptera; family Lasiocampidae; genus Dendrolimus; species Dendrolimus houi. The sequence goes on from CM077122.1 coordinate 16,775,211, forward strand.
AAAGAACTCAGTACATAAGATAACAACGTAAATATTATCTACAACGCAAATCATTACAATGTAATAGAGAAATAAAAAATCAACTATTAGTATAAAGATCTGAAAAGAACCGAATCGTTCAGAAATTGAGTGAAAGTGAAAGTACGACACCCTGCCCCTCTTTTATAATCACCGCTAAGCTACCCTCTATCTTGAAAATTGTACATGAATGAATGAAACAATTTATTGTTATATAATATATAAACGGACTCACTCTTCGTATTGATATATTATTTCTATTCATTGTATTAAAATAAATAGCTTCTTGTATAATATAGCTTTTGCATTTCCATTATTTGAGATTTTCAATATAGCTTGGATCGTAAGTTGAATTTTAGAAGAACACAAATTGATATTTGGGCTTTTTCTTCGTTAAGCTTGTGTTGCCAGACATATGAAACAATTTTCAGTGTCCGAAAATTATTCCAATTCAGCTTACTTTTTATAAATTATAAAATGACTAGAGATTTAAAATATTTTTCTAAATGATATAAAAGTTATAAAACTACGTTTTAACAGTACTAAGCGGATTAATTTATTTGATTATTATTTTTCAGACGTTTCGTCGTTTCAGATTTTATATCTATCTCCAGCCAAATTGTAGGTCGTTGAATGCTATCAATCGATGGAGTTCTTGTAGCTGCTAAAAAAGTTAAATTTTACTTAGACGACGATTTCATCACAATAACTATTATTAAATTTTAACTAAAATTACACTATATTTACAAAAAGGTTTATGAGAAACAGGATGGTCCAGCGGTGACATTATTCGAATAGTGTCATGGTTGCTTTGTAGATAATATTTTTGTTTCTATATTTTACACTCTCTTTGCATTTTTAGTGTCGTTTTTTTTCAAATTATACGAACTAAAAGCAATGCAGATGGTGTTGTTGTTCTATCTTTAATTAACTTTAGGACAAGTGCATCAAAGCTAAATCATTTATTTGCAACTCATTTAAACTAACATTTTCCGTCGTTGAAAATAAAACAATTTGGCTAATTTCAATATCCTAAATTTGTTTGGTTTCATGAAAGATAACCACCCCTGCTCCAGAGTATGCCGCTATGACAACCTTCAGTTTTGTTCCGGAATTAGTGACCAGGTTCCAGTCTCCATCAGAGAGTGGCAGCACATTGGTTGCGACTTTGTTACAAATGCCCATAGGAGATGGTAACCGTTTTCCATCAAATGGGCCGTCTCCCTGTCTATGCAATAAAAAAAAATAACACTTGATATTTTTTTTTCTCTGGCAGCATTTAACCTCCTCATAGCCGTCGAACGAGGCCTCACAAGTGAACGATCGCTCCATCCAGTCTCGGCCTGTTGATATCCGAAGCTTATCGGCTGCGTCGTCGCCCATCATTTTTACGGATTCATAGGGATTTATGTAAATTTGTTTTGTCATCGAGCTACCTTGTTATACCGATCGAGATGCTACTTTATATCTACTAATATATTGATATTAGGAATAATTATAAAATTTTTAAGGTTATTTCTATAGCGATTTTGTACAAACAACTACTTATAGATTTAAATTGTTTTATGTATTAATGCAAAATAAAGATTCATTTTAAATGTAAAATTAAGTATTTTAATTTAAATCAGTCAACTTGAATAAAATTAATTGAAATAAAACTTATTAAGAGTTTTACTTGTTGACTAATATGGTTAATATAATTTGTTTTACAAATATGTAGAATATTGTTCTTGGTTGAAATTCATTTTAACTAAAACATATCCTTTATAATATATATATATCAGACAGATGAAAGAGCTTTCAATTTATACTAATATTATAAAGAGATAGTTTGTTAGATGTTCAGGGCAATCTCCGGTATTACTGATCCGATTTTAAAAATTCTATCATAAGTAGAAAGCTACATTATTCCCGAGTTACATAGGCATATTTGATTGTGATTAATGATTAATAGTTCAAAAAAGTAAAAATGTTTTACATCCAGCGAAGTGGGCACGGGAACGCCTGCAAATATGTTACAGCAATAACTTTCCGCACAAGAATACATAGTAACATTAAAAACATAAAAACTTAACCATTACATAACGTCTATCTATGATTCTTAAAACACCTGGCCAATAAACATTCATTATGACGATATTAATAACATCATATTAAAATTAGCAGTCTATATCGTAGTCAAAGCTTAAAACAATTAACTATTATACCATATGAATATTATAAATCAATGTACTATAATTCATTCATTGTATCGCTTTATTGAGATTAACTGAACACAATCAGATCCAATCTCTATTGCGATCGTATTGAACAATACCTACAAAATCTTGATTATACAGACGATGTTAGATAGGGATGGGATACACACGCGATGCTCATAGAACGTTTGAAATGATATATACTAGTTTTATTATAAATAGCTAGTTGTGTAAAACTGTGCAGGGTCTTCCTTCCTGGTAGCAGTGAAATATGAATGCTTGGTTATCGTGTTTTCTTGGGTTAAACCAAACAAATTCAGAGAAAGGGTGAAAACGCGTCCATTTATTCCGAAAATTACTGAAAAACAAAGAAAAATCAAAACATTTTGTTCTTAATTTGATGTTGGTGCTGCCAGCACTAGCAAACAGACGAACGGTCCACTTGTTCAAAAGTGGTTATCGCCTCTTATGCAAATTCTCGCCTCGTAATAAGGTGACGGCTACGCGCCACAGGCACTTTTGTACTCGCGGTGGTGCGTGGCCGCCACCCGTGGCTGTGTTCGGTGATCCGTTTATCCGCAGCGTTATATCCTACATGGTAATTAGAATTTTATCCCAATACAGATTTACGAAATATGTTTTGTATTATTAGATCTATATGGATGAAAAATTGTAATATATCTAATATGTAATGAATGCATCTATTAACAGGCTACTTTCCAGAGTCATAAATATTTCCCACAGTTTGAATAGTTTATAATTAATTATACAAAAACATATTCTTGTGTTTAATTTACACATATTTCATGTGGGAAATTTTACATGCACATTAATTAGAGTGAGTTACTCGAGTTTCAGAATATTTTTTCTTTATTTCATTAAAAAAGAAAGAAACAGTTCTTAATTAAGTTATTGTTTATTTTCTAAATGTTTCATACGCTAAATACATAAGTTTTTATATCTGCAGCAAATATAACTGGCAGACCATGGATATCTACCACATTACAGCCGATGGGGTGCTTACTAATTTAAGAATAGATTACGCTCTTATTGAAAAGTCTCATATTATATCGTTTTAGGAAAAGCGCGAGAAGAGCTCATTCCACCACTTGCAGACATACAGCATAAAGACGCGGGTACCACGTACGGTGCACGAGTGCTAAGAGTATATAGGAAATATGGATGAAATGATGATGACACAACAACAAACAAATCCATACGGGCTTCCTGATATAGAACATCTAAACTAATAATATGGTTTCCGAATAAAATGTATAACAATAACCTTTACACACAACAATCTACCCACAAAAAATAATTAGATATTTTCCTTAGTCGTATGAATTATGAAGCAAAATATCAAAGAAACGTCGATTAGCCACTCTGGCCCTTCTCTTATTAGATTATTCCATGACACGATATTAATATCGAGCCTTTTATTAATTTCTTCAGGTCGACATCTTTCTTTCATTTTCTCCTCGTGTTATTAAGGGGTCAATAATTTTTTATATTTTATTCGGTAACGCCATTCAGTGTAGAGGGAGGAAAATATTATATCAGACCCTATTGGCATAATTATTAGTCGAGCCTGCTTAATGATGTAAAGATATATTTAATAAACACAAGCCGAAGCCTTATTCGAAGTTCAGTAATTATTATTATTTCTCTGAATCCTGAAGACGTAGCGAAGTTATACTGTGAAAAAGAAAAAATTAGGGTATAGAAAGACGTTGAAACTAAAAACTTGAATTATTACACCCAAATGGAATTAGGCTGTATTCAAAATCAAAAACCTTTGTAGTCGAAATGCTTCGTTTCTTTTTCCGGAAATTGTAAACTATTTAACTACCGGTTTACCATTTTACCAGGTTAACACTTTTGTCAAATTTGGATATTTTAATGAACTAGCGGCCTTTGTAGTCTAGTAGTCCGATGGTTAGCTCGATTAGTTCACTAGAACACAAAGGCTCCGGGTTTGATTTCTCCTAAAGTATTTTTTAAATTATTCTTGCTTGAGTATTACTGGACTCCACGCTAGAGTTGTCTATTGTATGTTAATCATAATACAAGCAAAATATGCTTAATTTAGGATTATAAAGTAAGTAAAAGTAAAATGTTGTTTCCGGTCACATCATCACTCGAAATAATTGTTGCATTTCACTCAAATGAAATGGGGTCAACGGATGTAATACATAAAAATCGTGTTATACTCCTTAAGAGCCAAAAATTAGGAAACTTATAACAACAGAAGATTAAAACATAATCAACATCTTTAAAATTAATTCAAATTCCAACAGCTTCGGTATTAAAAGGCTAAGTTTTAAACACGATCCCGGGGTTTTCATTTGAAAGCACAAGTAAGTCATTAACTATTAAATTAAGACTTCTTATGTTCTGCTCCGCAATGTAATTGATATTCGTTTGAATAGACCTCGTTAGCTTTGAAAATTATTTAGTATCCGATATCGTGATACGACATAAAAGGAATATGTACTCGATAGAGAGATTATTAGCTCATTATTGCCTTGTTATTCGATACGGTGCCGGGATCGTCGTTGATACAAAATTCTAATCAGCTGTTAATACCATTTATTGGTACACAATACACGGTTAATATCATACTTTATACAGGAAAATAATAGAATTTTAGGAAAGGGCGTAACAAAGTATAACAGGGATGCCTGCCAGCTTAGTATCAACCTTTCTTTGAATAAACACACAACACAACCGGTAGGTGGCGCTGAGATCGGGTTCTAGAATCCTCCTAATCACCTGCACCGATTTTGTTTTTGTGTCATGAAACAAATAAATCTTTTAGAAATTCAGAAAATATGGCGGTACGAAGTTAGCCGGGTCAGCTAGTAGTTTATATAGAGAAGAAGCGACGAATGCTAATATTTTTTTTAAATTATGCTTAAAAATACATTAAATCATTAAACAAAAAAACATTACACACACTACCATGTATTTGATACACACATATATACTCTTTTGTTTATTGTTCAATCAAATTAACAGTTTAGCCTTGGCGGAATCTGTGATTATAGAAGTAGTCTTTGACATTAATTATTATGGTCGAATTTCGACCACGGGTGACCACTAGTTTAAATAATTATGTAAAAGTTTAATACGATTTATGCAGCATAATAAATTTAAGATATACGTATAATATGTATCTGTCCTTTATTAAGTAGATATCACTTTATAAAGTCACAACCTAATAGGCAAAATAAAACAAAAAGCATTAAAATTAGGATTATAAACAGATTTCTACATATTTGTCTGCGAGTTTTTATATACTAATTTCAGAAACTCTTTCCTTTCATCTTATCTCAATAATACATATAAATGAAATAATTCCACAAGTCATATTACCATTTAAACCGACTCGACTAAAAGTTTTAATTCTTGTTGAAGAAGATCATAAATAAATTAATATTACAATGAATAATAATTGGGATAAATGGAAAATAAAAAAGGATGTATATAGTCTAGTTTATTTTTTTATATTTTGTTGTAGTCAAACGAGCAGAAGGTCGACCTGATGGTAAGTGGTTACCGTCGACCATAGACAACTACAGCAAGACAGCCGATGCGTAATTTACCAAGTAGTAATAAGACCAAAAAGTACTTTCCAAATGTATAAACTTTAAGATAATTTTCTTTTCTTTAATGTATAACATTCGAGTTGTCTGGAAGTGGGCATTAACAACTGCAACACAGTATTGTACTATAGCAGTTGTTTACGATACCATATTGTTTTATGCACACTATTTTAATGGTTTTGAATAAATTCTTAATTCTAATACCTCTCTGACACTTCTTAGTATGCTGCTTTACACCTTTACCTGTCGAAAGACGGGTTAGATTTTACTATTTAATCATGTTTGTTGTACAAATAGTCTAATTGGCTAATATTGTTACAAAATCCTTATACGCTAATACAAACAAAGTATCACAGAAAAAGCTAGTCTTCAAATATTTTCAAGAGACGCAACGTATTTTTTGCGGAATGAGAATCGTTGGGAGAATCCTTTAGGAGTCCCGTCCGCTTTGATTGTGTCTCGTGAAATAAAAGAAAACGGGACAAAGTCTCGTAGTTTCGAAAGTTCAACTGTCGTCAACTGAATGTTATGAAACTTCCTTCAGTCGTGCTGCACCAGCAGAATATGAATTAAATTAATATACGGTGACAGAATTCTTTTGTTTTCGTGGTTATATTTTTACTTATATTTAAAACAAATAAGGTGACAAATATAAAATAAATAAAAATGATTCAAGTGCGTGTAGGACCTCGCATATTAAAAGTTTCCGTATTGATCAAAATCCCTTAAATAATGGTCGTAGTATTACGTTTTTTCGCGACTTCACCACAACATTGTGTAGTAGCCCTATAAAATATACGTTATTGTTAAATATCTTACAGACAGACCTAGTAGGTGTGAGAAAAATAGCTATGATGTAACGTATAGAAAGAAAAACAAAGGTATTTGGATAACAGTTCAATTTTCCCGAAATGGATACGATAACCAAAGAGTAAAGAGACCAATGTATCAAAACTCCCAATACAAATGTAGGAAAACCTATGAGAAATAAAAATAATGAAAATAAGATTAATTAAATTTTAATATTTATAGGAGAGAAAGGAAAGGAATTTATCTTACGCATAAAGAAACCAACGTACTGAATTTTCATAGCACGTATTAGATAGGACTGCAATTGACCGCATCTTATTTGATGAAATAAGATAATCGGGAGAATATGAAACAAGCTTACCAAGAACGAATGCAGGCGTAAGCGGTTAAATTGTATTTATCGGTAATACAGTCTTGTAAAGTGCTACACATCTATGCATTGAACACGCTGAACATAACAAACCGTTTCATTTATGAGCATCGATGGTATCAGCCAGTATTTTATAACATGATGAAGATATTTTATAAATTGACATGATATGAGTGGAAAAGTGGTGGTGAAGACATGAGTGGATGAAAGGGAAATGTCACAATTTATAAAAATTGTGAAGATGGGTAATAAAGTTTTGTTTGTTGCTGTTTTTAAAGCGAAGCTCAAATCTGATTCTTTTAAAGTCTAACATTGTTTGTATGCACCTTAATACGATCTAAAATTCTTATATTACCTAACCTCTTCATCCACTCATGTCTTTAATTACAAAGGTATTCTATTTTTGAATAATTTCAACCACTTTATGCACCCAACTTGAACAATCACAGTTATTTCAAAACACATGATTAAATTTTAAATTCAAAACATAATGAAATCTATTTATATAAACGACGATTCTTCCAGATGGCACAAAACTAGTTTTAAGTTACTTTGTGATTTAAATGCAATGTGGTTTCCGAATACCTTTTCTAAATCACCGCCACGTTTCAACTTATAAGGCAGTTAATCGATTCTGTGTCAAAATTAACATGATGTCCCAAAATTCTTTGAGAAAGTCGAGTTTGACTTTCACCATTTTGTGCACTGTATTCGTATGGATGATTTACAACACGTTCATCTTCGTTAATGTAATTGATTTATTCCTTATCTAATAGAGGGAGATAAATCACTATACAATCAATTTTAGTTATATTCCACTATGCAACTAAGTAAGTTTTTAAATTACAATACAATTTTCAAATAATCTGACTAATGCTTATACATTTTCTAATAAACTCTTAATAATTCGTTATTTTACTATACAGAGATCCGGTCTTACATAACAAGATCAGTGATCTTAGCCCAGTTATAGTATTACAAGTTTATAAAAAACCAAAGAGCCTGTAATAAGGCACTTGGCTACAGAACTTTTAATATGACTGTTTTCTGCTTATGAAATTGTAGTGGATACACTTACCATGTTTATAGTCGTAGATAGTTTGATATTATTTCCTTTGCCTAATATAATCCTGGTTACCACACGCTCGGGTTTCAAACTCAATTATTTGCTTGTACATTTCTTAAATTTCATTTTCATTTCTATTAGTAACTTTCGTAATAAATAAAACTTGTATTTAAATCAAATTCTCATAAACAAAAGTAGGTCAAGTTCAAGGTCAATCTTTTGGCATTTAGCAATACAACCTGCGCAAGGTCGTCAGCAGGTGCTAGATGAGGAAGACGGGAGACCAGGATATGTGTCGCAAACTACGTCCTGCCGTAGACAAGGATTGGCTGAAGAAAAAGAATGTGTTCATACATAGATTTAATTGTATATTTAAAAATCTCATCATAAACGTAAAACAACGTGCACAGGCATCACATAACATAGATAACAAACAGTTTTTATAAGCCCATTGAGCGCAAACGTACCATGAGATGGGCATTTTAGTGAATTAATGTGCCATTGCATACCACCCAAGTGGTTTATTATGTGTCATTATGCTATAATTAATTTGTTGAAAAATAATTCATCCTAAGTTTCTTTCTTCCGAGGCTTTCCATCCCATTTCGCTTAAGCATCATACCTACAACGACGTAATATGTTTATTTCTTCTTTCTTCACGACCTCGAGAATTAACTGATTATAATAATTATTATTATATAGACACACCGGCCCACAAAAAAATAAGACCATAATCTTATTTTTTGTGGGCCGGTGTTATTATTATTACTACTAATTATTACATTAATTACTAACCGTGCCCGCGACTTTTCGTTTTTTTTCGTGGAACCGTAAAAGTAGCCTAAGTTTCTCCTTATAACATCAGTTATCTGCCAGTGAAAGTCCCGTCAAAATCGGTCGAGCCGTTTCAAAGATTAGCCGAACAAACAGACAGACACACAGATTTTTTTTAAATTGGTTTTTTACTTTTTCATATAAGTATCGTATATATATTTCATATGCATTTAGTAAAAAGCTGATATTTTGACATAACAAACAGAAACTTCAATTTTATTTATCTGTATAGATAAATTATGATTCGTTGTTCTTTGTTTTTATTTTTCATTGTGTAAAATATATATGTACCTATTTAGATATTTGTCACAATGTCAGCAGTATTTTTAAAACTAAAATATACCAATGTTAAAGTTCTAACGAATGTTAACTGTTTGATCCATTCATAGAGGTGGTCCTCTCTACGGAACACTTCATTGCACGTTGACTGACACGCGCTTGGCCAATTTTAATAATTACCTGTTACAATCTGCATAACTTCACAACTACTAATTTTTCAACGCGCGTTACAATTTAATTCCTTAAAAAACTAAAATTAAATTATCTTTAGAATTTAATGTGTATTATGTAACAATGGTGAGTAATAAAAATTATTATTCAAAGTAACTTCTTTACTTCTATTATACCGAACAACTTTTGTTAAGGTCTTATAAATGTATTTATTCGTTCTATTGGTTATTCATGATTGAGCACATTTAACTTATTGCGATGTCATCTTTTTCGATGAGTTCTAGCTTCGAGCATTAATAATCTTTCAGTATATTACCTAGTGATTTCACATGAAGTATCAATGAATAGTTATTAGGTTGCTGTGTAATATCGGTATCGCTTTCTTTTACTAATAGTTGTTTTTGATCGTTAATAGAGAGAGAGCTAACATAGAGCGCATAATTATTTTTTTAATATATAAGTAAACAAATTTAGTGCATGTAAACCAATAAGCTACACTTAGTAGGTATAACAACTATAATAACAATTTGGAGAAATCGGAGGAGATATATAAGAGGTGATAAATAATATCTTAAAGTGTTTCTGAAGTGACACTTCGTTAGAATCTTTGTGATTTGAAACTCGATAAAACGAAAAAGCGACACTAAAAAGAGATAAACAGATAAAATTCAACCTTATTTAATTCGAAATAAAACAAAAAATTTTACCCATTTCAACACATTTTTATTTTGTCATATTAAAAATTCTCTTGTAGCCAATTTTAACAAATTATTAGGGGCTCTTTGGTTTTATTTTAAAATTGTAAAGCTATAACTGGGCTGTGACATTAATCTTATTATGAAAGGCCGGATCTCTATATAGTAAAATAATTAACCTATTGCGAGTAAATTAAACATTAGTTGTACAGACAGACGCTGTCCTTCCCTGAAAAAAATCTAGAACCCGATTCCTACCTCGGTCTAATTGTGAATCTAAACCATCCCCGGACGCACTCAAACACCATTTTTTTACACCTTGGGTTACAGTATAGAAGTTTTAGTAGGTATCCCTAATTTTTTCTATTAATAAATAATATTAATCTGGGATAATGTAGCATTCTAATGGTGAAAGAATTTTGAAATCGGTCGAAAGAATTTTGAAATCGGTCCAGTCGTTTTTGAGTTTATTTGTTATAAACATACAAAAATACAAATCTTTCCTCTTTATAATATTGTTACAAGTTAGCGGGACTCGAATTAAAATGCCATTAGAATGATTATAGAGTTTATTAGAACTATACAAACACGTATAACACAGATATAAATATAACCGAAAACCACAAATCCAAACATAATGCCGAAGGTTATCATTCAGTAAAACGCGCAAAGTCCGTCACTATTAGATTCCCGAATGTACACACGTCAACCCAGTATCGTAGTTGTAGCTCAACTGCCCCCTCTCTCAATCAGGCCATCGTTTTATACTACCCAAATGCAAATGTGCCCGCCCGTATCGTCGACATAATTTCCTAGAATCAGCTTGTACTTAATCCCTAACACCTGGCTAATGATGCAACCTGCAGCAGCCGTAAACGAGTACAACAGAACAATAGGCTATTTTCCACAATATTAGAGACATATGCCAATAAATAAGTAAACAAAAAGGAGTCGATAATAAAAGGATTACATTTAGTTCAAATGCCGACAGGTAATAAAATGGGCTTTTACAGACTGTACGTGGAATTTGTCCTGTCGAAGCCTAAGTTGTAACAATATTATTAGTACATTACTTGAATGTGAAGTATATCGTTTTTTTCTAAAAAAAGACGAAAATTGATCCTTACACTTAATCTACACATAATATACACGGAAACAAAGTTAAGATAAAAGTTTTATTAAATAAATTAAAGTTTCCTATTTCTTGTCATATTATGAATAAGAGTACCAAATTCTTAAAATGAAGGCAACAACATTTATGAGTTATGTTTCCTAATATCAGTGAAGCTACCAATAGTGTATATTTAATTAAAGATCTTCTAGGTGCATATGTAAATTACTATAGCGCGTAATGGAAGTCATAATTTCACTTTCTTTTAGTTTATGTGTACGTATATGCAAAGCGATTTAGTTTATAATAACGAAAGTGTGCAATGAAATCTATACTTTCAAAGATATTTGAGACACCTTATAGAGATTATTGCATGTTTGTGGTCACACCACGCAGTCTTGATAACTGCTATAGATATATACTAAAACGTAAATGTAATTTGTTTGTTCCTACTTAACAACTTGAGGAGTTCTATCTATCTTTACATAAATATACAATTTTTTTTATTGTCTTTGACAGGCAATCATCCGTCAATTTTTATCCGTGCAAGAACGGAGAAAGAATATATTATAATTTCCTGCGGCCGGACGGCTTGTCGTAAGAGGCGACAATACACCCTCAGCCAGGTGGTAGTGCATTTGCCATACTGGATGACTATCTCCCCTGGTCTAAAGTATGTCATCATAGCAACCTTGAGTTGTGTTCCGGCATTAGTGACCAGGTTCCGGTCTCCCTTAAGAGTACAGCAGCGCATTTGTAGCACTTTTGGTGTTGCAAATGTCCATAGGCGACGGTAACCACTTTCCATCAAGTGGGTCGTCCGATTATCTGCTGAACTCCTGCAATAAAAATAAATAAAAAAATCAAGCTGACGTCCCACTCGATGGAAGGTGCCGTCGACTATAGACGTTTGCAACAGCAGGGGCGTTGCCAACTCGTTACCGGCCTTTAAGTAATCTTATAACGTTCTTCTTAAGCAACTCCGTGTAATCGCTCAGAGGGAAAACCTCAGCGGGAAGTTCCCGCCAAATCATTGTAGAATCTGGAACAAACGACTAGAGAACCGTTGCGTAGTTGAGCGTGGGAGCTCAAGGAAATGTGGGTGAACATCCCGTCAATGGCGAGAGGTGCGGTTGTAAAAATGAGGCTTTGGCACCAAATCAAACAGATCCTCGAAACACTCGCCTTTGTACATACTGATAATTATTTGACCTCACTGAATGACATATCAACCCATAGCCCAAACTACAGGGACTTGGACCCTGAAAATTTGAATGTGGGTTCTTTCTATCTTGTAGATGCGCAATACGAAAGGATTTTTGAAAATTCAACCTAAGGGGGTGAAAAAGGGGACCAAACATTGTATTCTTCATGTTCAAGGAAAAACACGGAATTGTATATACCTGCATCTCTTTAGAAATAAATGTACACGTATATCGGCGTTTTTGGAAATTCAACCCCTAGGAGATAAAAAAGGGATGAAAGCTGCTCAAACTATGAATATTTTTAATCTACGCGAACAACGGCTAGTAGGTAGTAGTAGTATATATTTAATCTAGTATAATGCTTCGCAGCCCAGTATCTACTTGCCTTTGTTTTCGCTCTCCAGTTCGTTCGATGTGCGGCGTCTCTTGTTGAATCAATTGGTACGTAACTCATTCCCTACGACGTCGAGCCATCGTTTCTTTAATTTCCTCCTTAAAAATCTGCTGAAAATGGTATGCCCGGTCATTAACTCGGTAGGTGTAGGCAATTCTCTTGCAATTTATGTGTTATGTCATGGAAATGAAGGCTAACGCCGATGACTGAATTTTTAAACCCCTTCACCTGTGTGGCTCAATACGTCCACTGCAGAATATTCACATATGTGACGCGCAGTTTTCTGCTTCTCTTAATTATAATGTTTTTATGTGAGACGGTATGATCTTAACGACACACCTGCGGAATGTTCGGCGGCGGAAAGTTCGGCTAAATACGCTCGCAATATTTTTTAAATAACCTATGACACATCAACGAAATTTCCGCTGACTTCGCTAGGTACAGATTAGCTTCGATCCTTCCGTCGCCGAACTTTCTGCGCGGGACAGTCCGCAAGTGTGTCGCTAGGCTAAATGTTTATTATGTATAGAAATAACACTAAGCTATGTACGCATTAGTAAAGGAACAATATTGAATAGAGAATAAACAATGTAATATTAATGATATACAATTAGAAAAAATATACCCACATACAAATAATTACGATTTACAAAAGAGTTGGTTGATAATTATGAAAATGGGGACGTGAATGTGTACATACGCCGAGCACGCGTCGTTGCGTCGCATGTGGGTGACCTAGCCAAGCAAAGGGTATGATTAAACCCTTTGTGGTATTTGTTCTCTAAGAGAAATTCATGCGATTAAAAACTGAAATGAAAATAATCTTCTTTTGTTATTAACTTCAATGTGCTGAAACTTATAACAGTATGTAGTATTAAGAATTTGATCTAACTAAGTACCTGAATATATGGAATAAGCCAGGTACCTTTCTAATTTCATAGTTTAATTCTAAAAATTATTTTATTAACTAAATTGAAGTTGGGTGGGTCCTGTGCGGTGCCCGTCAGAACCGTGGAAGTATCTCTGGTTCCCGAAGTCCTAACATACGGAGATGAGATGGAACACAGGAGGAATTTAGTTAGTTGATCCGAGGATGACATCGGGAGTCCAACACTACTCTACTGCTATCTACCTAAGCAGACTAGTAGCGTCCATGTCGGATTAGTGCTCGAAAAAAAGGTCCAAGGGCAAAATTACAAAATTTTTTTTGTTTATATTATATGTACGTAAAAAGTGCGAGTTTGAAAGAGCAAGTTAAAAATTTAAAATAGAGAAAAATCATCCAACGGCATATACAATAAAGGTCTCTTTGCATCTTAAATTTTCCGAAAGCAGGAGCTACCCTCATGATGAATTTTCAAATTAAGAAGCACTAAATAAAAATATTTTTTTATATTTGTACACTTTCTGGTAGGATAGTGGTCGCGTGTTTTCAATTATGCGGACTCAGAATCATCGAGATCAAATTGTGAGAATTTTGTAAAGCTCATATTTAATATGCTTATTGTGCTCTATAGTGTATCCAGGTCACGCACTTCCATTAGTTTTTAAATAGTTAATTTTTCATACCTTTTATCACTTAAAAATTGGTACAATAATATCGTTTAAGTTGTACAACTAACATATTACAGAACCTTTTTTCTACTTGATTGATATGATAAGGAACAGTGTGGTAAGTGAACGTAGTGGATTGAAAAAAGATGTAAGAACAGGAGTTGAGTGTTGTTAAGGTAGTTTGGATGTGTAGAGAGGATCGATGAATGGAGACTGATAATACATGTTTATGACAATACAATAGTTCTTAGAGTTGATGCTAGTAGTTCGCGACATATTTATCACAACCAAATCGCAGAAGTCTTGATATATATAGTAATAACATGTATTGGTTTCATTTTATCATTCATTTTTTCCACAGCACATGCGCGCTAACTTTTCAAATAAAAATCCCCCAATCGTAATAATAATATCTCAGTTAGAAATGGGGTGATATTACGGTAAACGACGGCTAATGGCTGACCGTAGAAGCACCAGATTCGTGGGCCGAAGGTCACCCATTCAGACGACTTTAGTGGTATTCCATAAAAGATACAAGTACCGTTTTAGATTCTTTGTAACGACAATGTGGCTTTATGTTTATTCTTCTTATATGAGACTAGCTATTCCCACAACATCCTTCGCGCAGGACTTGTATTTATTCATATCTTCTGACCCTAACAAGATGTTTATATGAGATAGACAAAAACTTAAGATGTGGTTTAATCATAATCAGACTTGAAAAATTCTGTCTCTGTTGTTTATTCTGGGCAGGCTTCTGGTCCCTTTATCGTTCATGTTGTTCGTTCGGGGAATGACGAACATTCCTCTTCAAATAATATGAAAATAGATGAAAGATTTATACTACCGGAACGGTGTGCCTATGACCCTATTTACACTAGCTGTGTGTTGATAGAATTATGAATGTTGGATTTTCGACTTTCGATCAGCGACCCAATTCTGCGATTTAAATATCTTGGCGCTGTGAAAATATTCAAAGCAAAATTCATACCACTGTTGTAATGTAATAAAATTGTCAACTTCTCGATATGGCAACAACAGTAATGGCGTTAGCCAAAATGAATCTTGAAAAGCTACCAAAAGTTTAAACATATACATATATCGCGAGTTTTTGCTTATAAATATTTATGAACATGGAGTGGTGCGCCACGGGCACTAACGGATTTCAGTGCATCCAGTTATCTATGATAATAGCAGAATTACGACCCTGATACATTACTATGGATAGTAACGTATAAGATCTTAATTCAAAATTCAAACATCAATAATTCTATCAATACATCCAGTATCATACCTGCCAATACGGATTTTTACTATACTAATTAATAAGGCTGTCGCAATACTAAAGCAATTTAGTATGAATATCTAGAGGTCGTCACATTTATGGCTACACTATGATCGCGTACCATCGCCGCACGCCGGTGAAGCAACTCGATGACCTTTCCCTCCCCGCGCACCTTGACTAGTTCCTAGTGCTGTATATCGTTAGCCAGTAATCGATACTCGATGACCTGTCCAGATAAAACGAACCACGTATAAAGTTATAGAAGGCTAACTATATAGCTCAAATTATTGTTCGAAACAGTACTTTAGATAACGCAGTACGAATTAATTACCCAGTTTTACAATACCCCTTTATTTAAAAAAAATCGGTTAAAACACAGTAAAATTGAGAGTTCCGATAGTCTAATTTCTCATCCCCCTATCCCATCTTCTCTATCCCATCCTCCTATTCCAGCGCGTTGGCTTAGCCTCTGGTATTCCAAACGTATGTAGGCAACAGTGACCACTTTCTATTACCTGGGCTGTCTGCCTGTTAACTACATTTGCAATAAAAAAGATTGTGATTGTGATATATAATATATATATATATATATATATATATATATATATATATATATATATATATATATATATATATATATATTTATATATATGTATATGTATATGAAAACTGCAAAAATTCTCTTAAATAAGCAAATTAGGAACTAGGTAAATTGCGTCTAGCTTTCAGTAACTAGTCACACTGAAGTCATTTACAACTTTACTTACTATTGTCATTGGATGCTTTTCTTCCTGCCAAGTGCCCTTACGCGATTAGTAGTTAGGGTAAATATGGTAAAGAAACCTGCAGATCAAGAATATTCTCTGTTCAAGACTATTCATAAGTCTGTGAATTCCCCAAATCAACCTTGGATTAGGTATATTGTCTGTTCCCTTAATACAGGAAAGCCTAAGACCAGCAAAGAGACAATTATAATGTTACTATTAAAATAATGTTATTTCATTTTTTCTTCCATTTTAAATATAAATATTATCGATAAAATCACACATCACTAATCAACTTGGTCCTCTTTCATCGTCACCCGTCCTCTTTGCCACGAGGTCGCAACGCGGATATAGATAGGAATACCTTTTAGTTCGTGACATTAAAAATAGTTCAATCTATTTGGCTCCCTACAGAACCGGTACTTTTATATCTGACGAAAGTTTGGTTTCATATTATAAGCATAACTTCTCGACTCAGTAGATAAATTATTACGAGTCTTATTGTTTGAAATTGCTAGCATTAATTAGTTTCTGTCAAAATTATTTCAACGTTAGAGTAAATACAAATATAATGCTTTCAAATAGTATATTTTAGAACTAGAATATTAGACTCTGTCTTAGGGTTTAAGTCCCCCGGCAAAAAATGTAACTAATCACACAGATGAGCCTAGTCACGTTATTATGATGTTTTTTTCAGTGTTTTTATATAAATATTACATTACATTATACATTGTTACACGGACGGCATCTGTGGATGAGCGGGCAAAGTCTTTGCCGGCTTACCTGACTGCAACGCAGAGCCTCCGGGTTCGATGCCTGGCATGGTACGCTACTAATTTTCTCCGTCATTTACTAAGATCTGGGTGTCTGGGATCTACCCCAGAGTAGTCCGTTGTATAAAACCCATAGCATAAGCATATCTTGCTTAATTTGGGGATATACGATATGTGTGTTTGTCTGCCGATTATTTATTTATTATTATTCTTTATTTATTATTGCTAATACTATTAAACCGGAATCTTTCTGAAATATAGTGGATACAGTTACCACGTTCATATTTGTAGATATTTTTATATTCTTAACTTTGCTTAATATACCACGATCATGGTTATCACGCGTTCGGGTTTCCAACTCAATTATTCGCTTATACATTTCTATTAGACACTTTTGTAATAAAACTCGTATTTAAATATAATTCTCTCATAAACAAAAGTAGATCAACTTCAAGGTCAATCTTTTGGCATTTAGCTTTTGACGTTTGACAAGTGCTACCTTAAGAAAAATATAGCAACAACATCTTTTGATCTACTCTATGTTTATTATTCATGTATAATTATAAATTCTAATCATAAAATAAATTATATATAACTATCCACTTCAAATTTCTTATTTATTTATTTAAATTTAATTTATCAATTACTTAAAGATCTATTTTTGTTATTGATAATCAATGCACATATAGTTGTGTTAGCCAGGACGTAAGGATACGACTAACCAATGAGAGTTGCGTATAAAACTCACTCTGATTGGTGGGAATTCAAAAATGTAAAAAAGACACGGGTTTTGAATTCAGTTAAGAGAGAGACTTTTTGTACTACTAAAAGATACTTACTGAAGTGAAAATAAGAGCCAGTTTTAAGATCGAAGTTATATTTATTCGAGAGCCTTACATCACGTCTAATATCATAGCACGCTCTTCATTTATCTTTCTAACATTGAGTTGCGCGACCGTAGCGCCGCGTCTGCGAGACTTAAACCGTGAGACAGAGTCTAACTACTTATAAAAACTTTAACATATAATATTTTTTATTATTATGCAATACGTAATTTTATAATAATAATTAATGATCCAATGGAATAATAATTTTTAGCCAGTATGTAAAATTCAATGTATCAATTTTGTAACATGACAGCAATAATCGCAAAGTCTATATGTCAATTAACACAAAGTGGATTCAAAATTTGAAAGGTTTAATTATGTTTACCTTTTAAAATTTATTGTTTATAGAGTGTGAGTAAAATGTAAACCTTTTATTATGTTATTTTGTTGTAACAAGAATGACATCACTTATAATGTCATAGAAATATCAACTGTCATTCAAACTACTATCTCGATGTTACGTCGATACGTGCATTTAATATATGAGGTTATTAAAAAATGTGTATATTAAAAGGCTTATTTACATTGATCCTGCCACTGACTCGGGGTCGCTGTACTGACTTCAAATCAATTTACACAATGCCAGTATGAAATCAGCACTGGCTTCCTTCGAATTTGAAGTCAATAGCTGGATCAATACAAATCAACTTAAAGTTAGTGAGGTATTACAAAAATAGACAAGGTAGGAACCAAGGATATAAAGGAGTATTTTAAATTGTATCCCTGATTGAAAATAGAGAAAGAATATTAAGGATTGGAGAAGAAATTATGTGACATAAAGAATTTCAAACTGGTAGACTTGTAGATATAAGAGTAAAGGCAGACCAAAAATGAGCTCCACTAAATGTGTGACATGATAATTTGTTATGTGATAAAAGACGCATACCAATATAGAATGAAAAACATACTGCACCGGTCTCAAATACTGGAAAAAAGGGAAGAGAATTCTCAGTAATTCGCAGAATCAAAGCAGCTATAGGGGTTACCTACGATGATAAATACAAAAGAAAATTGTATACACTTCGTTCAAATTTTAATAATTATTCATTCTGTTTTCCACAAAAGCACAAATCTTCTTACGCTCATCAAAACATCATTTCCCTGATGAATAATATCAACACACAAATGTCATCTGTCCTTACATCTTCATAACACATCGTTCACATGCCTAATATGATTTCTTTAAAACGATTTTAAATTACATGTTCCGACTGCCCTCTTTCCTTTCCCCCTATCTTACCTTCCCTATTCCATCCCCCTATTCCCTTCCCATATCCCATCCCCTCTATCCCGCTCCTCCTGTCTCCTCCTTCTATACCATCCATCCCCTATGTTTATAGAAGACCCTAACCACTTTCCATTACGCGGGTTGTCGGTGTGTTTGCCAGTTTCACAATAAAAAAAATGTGTGGGTGTGCAGTTCACACGCAGTAGAAATTAAACTTTAGAGAATATACTCACAGATAATTCTTCTCTAATATTTGTTTATATATATTACTCTTTTAGGCTACATACGTCAAAAACTATCATTATCCGTTTTATTTTGGTCCAAATTGAACCTATGTTTAATCATCGGTCTTAAAGACTCTAATCTGTGATGCACAATGTAAAACTCGTAACTCATTATCTTGCAGTCTTAGTCCTATAGATTTATGTGTTTATCTCTTTTTAGTGTCGCTTTTTCGTTTCATCGAGTTTCAAATCACAACGATTCAAAAGAAGTTTCACTTCAGAAATATTACATGATTGATATGTTACTAAATCACACAATAACACTACATTGATAATACCATTATACAATTCACAGGGGGTATACGATTCTATGGTAATTTCAAATGCCGTTCACTTAAGTGGCGGTTAGTTAGAGAGCGCTCGCATAATCCCATAACCGAGACAGGGTTGGCGGAACCATTATAAACTACTTATGGCTACTAAATTTCAAACGATTATGCCCAAACTGTATCGTATGCTACGGATTAATTATTTAGATAATTACCGGCAGCATGTGTTGTTTAGGGGTTCAGTGCCTATTTACATGAATGACGTTAGCAAACGGTTACTCGAATAATCGATATGTACCTAGTACTTTCAGTGATTGGTTGTATGACAAGTGCTAGACTGACCAGATAAAGTTATTATATGTTCAACTACGCAACGATACTCTAGAAAGATGATTCTGTGTAAAATAGCGCAATAATCAATCAGCAACAAACTGGAGGGAATCACCTGTTGAGGTTTTTTCCACGCTATGACATGTGGTTGTTTAAGAAGTATTTCATAAAAAAATTCAATACCATCGACACGTTGGCGTAGCTGTTGTTATTGCGAACATCCATAG
Source organism: Dendrolimus houi (assembly GCA_039645545.1). Lineage (NCBI taxonomy): Eukaryota > Metazoa > Arthropoda > Insecta > Lepidoptera > Lasiocampidae > Dendrolimus > Dendrolimus houi. The sequence goes on from CM077122.1 coordinate 16,795,568, forward strand.
GTGATATTAACCACTTTCCAGCAGGTGTGCCGTATACGCATTTTTTTGCTTCAGACAATAAAAAAGCAATAGTTTAATGTTTGAATTAACATATATGTAACTACAGGCTTGCTTAAAGTTGTGCCTTTAGACATAGTGTGGCGTTAATTAATTTATACTGCTGCATTGAAATTTGTCCACTTAATATTCGAATCCTTACATGTATTGTATATCTACTTAAAAACCAAATATCCTACCAGAGACTACCTGTTACAAAATTAGCTGGTAAATCTATATATTTAATATGTGAAGCCAAAACTTTGTACCCCTTTTTACGAAAATTGCGCGGACGGAGGAGTATGAAATTTCGCACACTTATATTATAGTTTATTATATAGAGAAGAAGTGACGAATGCTAATATTTTTTAATATTATGCATAAAAATATATATTAAATCAATAAAAAAACATTACACACACTACCATGTATTTGACACACACACACGCATATATACTCTTTTGTTTATTCTTCAAATTAACAGTGTAGCCTTGGCGAAATCTGTAATTATAGAAGTAGAGTCTTTGACATGAATTATTATGGTCGAATTTCGGGCACGGGCGACTACTAGGTATTTTCATTCCGTGAATGAATAAACAATCAAAGCAAATGATATTCGTTTAAATAATTTAGTTTGAAACAATAATGCAACCCTGACTGAAAGGCGGATGGAACATTGACCGGATGGTTTACTCATATTTCATTAGTCACACTTAACTTGAGGTGGCACAGGTTTAATGGAGCTCTATTTGTACGGAAATTTGTAATTCCTACTGAAATATTACAAATGAACTTACATATATAACGTAACTTTTGAATAATTAAAACATGGTTTCTGTCTATCTATACAATCCATTCTATTCATTCTATCCATTCTCCTCTAACCGATTCCACTATGGAGACCTTAATCTCTAATATCATGGTGTTCGTACGCCCTTTTGTGACTAACATAACCAATCTTATTTACAAAGGTGCGCTTGTATTTTGGGCCAGAACGCCATTGCAGTAATAATAATCCTTTGCCACTATTGGTCGGGATTTCATCTTGTCGCGCTTCTCATGAACTTGAACGCAACGTTGAGACTCAAAATTCTTCACTTTGGTTTTCACTAATTCCAATTCGTGGGGTTGCTCGCCATTTCTTCCCAGTGCAAGGGTTCTATGTTACATTTAATCATATGTGGCTTAAGCACATCCTTATACCGGAGGAGTCGCCCACCATGCTCCTCATTTGCACTGCACATACTAGTAAACCTATAATTTCACATTGACATGTCCACATGCATCGCAATATGTATATAGGCGCAGGCGCAGGTTGTAGTGCGACGACCTTTGTTCACCTTCACATCCGGGTCGTCTCATTTCAAAACAACAAAAGATGTGTTTGTGAAATCTTTACTTAGCATCAGTGAGTAAATCCTTCACTATTATTATATTGCAATCGTCACCACTGCATAATGGCATAGACATAGACTATTTTCACTTATGTACATAGGTTTAATAGATAATCAAAAATAGAACTCATAGCACTTTAGTAATATTTAAATCAATGTTGGTTATAAATAATATGCATACGGAAAATAATTTTAAAACATTTCGTTTATAGCTTCTAATTTATACTTATTAATATTATAAAGAGGTAAAGTTTGTGAGTTTGTGAAGTTGTAGGAGGTAATCTCCGAGAATACTGAACCAATTTAAAAATTTCTTTCACTGTTGGCAAGCTAAACTATCCTCGATTGATATAGGCTATATTATATTTTCAAAAAATTAGGGATACTTACTAAAACTCCAATAGTGTAACCCAAGGTATAAGCAATTACGTAAAATAGCGTGCGCTGCGAAAACTATTGATGATGGAATAATATAATGTACTACGACTTTGCAGAACACATAATTATTAACCAAAAGTGTCGCGACAGCATATGTCTAACTATTATAGTTATGCCACAATAAGTGTTCTTGTATTTTAAAAATGTAATTAAAATGCCGCCACTAGAAAAGGCTCTTTATTTGTATCTTGGTATTCATCCTTATCAAAATAAATTACTTCATATTTAAGACTGATTCAATATCTTTATATAACTTTTTGAATTATTCAATTCGGACATTCCATTCGAAAGATATCACGAGTTTAAAAATATAAGTATTAGAAAAAAGTTGCGTGGTCGCCGCGCACCCTAATCGGCTAGATAGGCTTATGCGATGTAAGCGTCACTGGGGTACGGGCAGTACGGGAAGGGAAATATTTTGAATTCGCTTAGTGGGTAAACAAACTCAACAAAAAATAAAGAGTTAAAGTTTGTAACGTTGTAGGGGGTAATCTCTGGATTTACTAAACTGATTTTGAAAATTCTTTCACCAGTGGAAAACTACATTATTCCTGAGTGACATAGGGTATATTTGATTGTGATTAATAATAAGCATTTTTTAACTTTTTTCTGATGCCCAGCGAAGTGGGCACGGGTCAGTTAGTAAATAATATGCATACAAAAAATATTTTAAAACACTTCCTCAAAAGGTTCCAATATCAAATATTTGAAAAGAAAACTTTATTACGTATGTACCAAACTTTGAAGATGACTCACAAAGTTTACTTAATAAAGTAACTGTAAGATCAAAGTACGCTGATATACCGGCTCAGAAGCGGTTCACACAAAAATAGCACCGTCTGTGAATAGAAATACATCCGTGCATTGTTTTACAGCGCTTCAGTCATTCCGACGTTCTGATATTACTTAACGGATTAGTCGGTGAGTTTGAACTCAACAAAAGTATTTATTTTAATCCCAATTTTGGCTTTATATTTTAAACCAACGGTAATAAGAGTAAATCGGTAGTGTGAATCGAACCATGGACATAGAAGGATTCCGTACAAATGACAGCCGTCGAGTGTTTTTGTTATTTGGTTATTCAACCCTAGAAAAATATATGAGCGATAACACTTTTATTAGAATTAACCAATTCGTACTTCAAAAATTTAGGGGTGGAGTCGACACATTAGTGAATATGACGTATTCGCAATTTTACTCTATACTCTGATTTTTAAGTACCTGGCCTAAAATGACAGCTTCAATCGACTTTTTTTTATGTTGCAAGCGTGATATAGTGTTGTAGTATGCTTTATTGAGTTGTATGTGTGTGAGTTGTTGATACACTTCACCACTGTGAGTTGAATCTTATACGATTTTTATAGAAATTGTATAGAATTCAACTCAACTAACTAATGAACAATTCGCAAATCTCACTAATGGATGATTCATACTACAACACTATCCACGCTTGCACCATAAAAAATTCGATCGCAGCTGTCATTTTAGTCCAGGCAATTAATAATCAGAGTATAGGCCTTATTTTTTTTTAATTATTTACTTTGCTCCCACCGAAAGTTGCCAAAGTCAACTGATTTTTGATATTTACAGGTCTGACCGTGGTTCGGGACTTTGGTGCCTGATAGACAGACAGACATAAACTTATCGTTTTTTCATTCTTATGTATTTTATGCCCATAAACAAATTTTATTTTGTAAATAATTATTTACAATAAGGAATCATTAATACTATTTGACTGTGACACTCTAAAAGCTTATTATACCTGAATACTAATAACTTATATAATATAGACAAAATGCTTACAAAAGCATCTAAAAATGAACAACAGAATAAACAGCGACACACTACTAAAGACACTAACAAATAGTCGTTGGCGGTTTACCGGTTGACATGCACTTGTTTGTTTAGAAAGTACCAATTTGCAAGGTGGCGAAGACTCTTACATAACGTTCCATTTGTATGCATTTACAATGTCATTCATGTATGTTCGTATAAAAATACGCATTAGTAATAGTCAAAATTTGTATTAAGATAAAGTTTATGCAATACAATAAATATTCTTTATTACACACATATCTATACTAATATTATAAAAAGGTAAAGTTTGTAAATTTGTTACTAGGAAGTAATCTCTTGAACTAGGTATTGAATCAATTTTGAAAATTCTTTCACCAGTAAACAGCTACACTATTCCTTAGTGATATACGCTATATTTGATTGTGAAAATAATGTGTAAATAATCATTTAATGTGTAATATCAATTCCGAGAAAAACTGGTTGATGCCTTGATTAAGGTCAAAACCGGGGTCAAAAATTCTCTCTGGTGGTCATTGAGCTTAGGAAGATGTGTTTTCTCCGTGGGCAATTATACATATGTTGGCTTATCTCGAGCAGCGCTCAGCGAAGTGGGAACGGTCAGCTAGTAAAAAATAAATTGCAAAGTGAATCCATTTCTATCCAGACAATCTAGGAATCGACAATAACATGGTTGGGCTGGAGGTGGATACGCAAAAGAATAGATATACTCCATATGAATAATTAAATTGAAAAAATATTGTTACGGGTTTGCGCGACTCGAATTAAAATGCTGTTAGAATTATTATAGAGAGAATATTAGAACTATTAGAACTATACAAACACGTATAACACAGGTACAAATATAATCGAACAAAACAAATCCAACGTAATGCAGATGGTCGTAATTCAATAAAACGCACAGAGTCCGTCAATATTAGATTCCCAAATGTATACACATCACGCCTTGATCTTAGTTGTAGCTCAACTGACTCCCTTTCTCAATCAGGCCATCGTTTTATACTTCACAAATGCAAATGTGCCCGCCCGGCAACGTCGACCTAATTTCCTAGAATTAGCTTGTATTTATAATCCGCAACACGTGGCTAATGATTCTCTTGAGCGGTCGTAACCGAGTACAATAGGGCAATTGGCTGTTCTCCACAATAACTAGAAACGTATGCCAATAAATAAAGTTAACAAAATAAGACGATCATAAAAGGATTACAATTAGTTCAAATGCCGACAGGTAATAAAATGTGCTTTTACAGATCTGTACGTGGAATTTGTCTTTGTCGGAGCCTAAATTGTAACAATATAATCTCTGTGATTTTTGTAATTTCCCTATATCATTGCAGAACATTAACATATAGAAAATATCTTACTAATATAGGTAAAGAAATGGATATAGGGATGAAGGCACATAACGGTTATATTAAAGAACTTTCAAAATAGCTTGAGATGCTTTTTAGTTAGATCCGCTTATACGATCCTAGTGGTGTTGTTATACAAGTAGTTCATTGTATAATACCTTTCACTGTTTTAAGTGATCTAGAATGTATATCTCAAAAATTATTAAACTGAAATGAGTAATAATATATGATAGATGTATTGTGAAACTAGTATGTGTCAGAGACACTACATTTGCTGTTGCCATTACGATGACGTGTTTGTTAATGAATTATACAAATTTTCGCTGCATTCTTTATTCTTTATTGAACACAAAAAAATACATAACAAAGTTATAGAATGGTGATACTACAAAGGCGAGCTTAACCCTAAAACAGTTTTCTTCCAGCAAATCTATGAGTCTAGCGAGAAGGTGAGAAACAAAAGGCAGGACTGTGTGCACAAAAAAATAATACGATTTAATTATGTAATATATAATATAAACATTTAAAAAATCTAAGTACAGAATTAGAATATATACAATAGAAACACACACACACGCACACACACACACACACACACACACACATATATATATATATATATATATATATATATATATATATACATATACATAAGATGCATACATATATCATGTAAAATATAAATAAATACATTCATATTCTACTATAGGGGATTTAATTCCAGAATGTATTAAGCTTCCGCGAGATATACCGGTTTTAATATTAACACGAAACAAGGCATGTGAATCAGTCAAAATTTGGTGATTTGGTGAAAAAAAGTTATAGAATAAAACGTGAAAAAGCAAGATAAAAATGTTTTTCAGTGTCAGCCATGATAATGATGTATTTATACATCATTATCATAGTCGATTTTAGAGGTACGGTTTACACCGGACGAATATCATTTCTAGTATCAATAGGCCCTCTAAATTCCTTAGTAAGCTTTTTATAGATTATTAAACCGCATCAAATGCGCAAATGTATAATACAATATTTTTTGCAGTAAATGCTTATTTAAAAAAAATACGGAACTTCTTATTTTAAAAATTACATCACACTTGAGTTTACATGTACATTTAAGAACTTCTTTGTTTTAGTTAAATGATTATACACTTCCATTGGGTGATTTCATCTTCATGATTATTAAGCACGATTCTGTTTACCTTGAATTTTTTTTTATCATTTACATACCTTTCAAATAGATAATGAGTGCGTGACCAATGACTACCTATATTATCACAAAATAAAATAAACTTATTAAAAAATTACTTAAATAAAAAGCTTACTAAGGAACCTATATAAGACCTAACTAAGGATATCCCACACGACTATGTGCACTTATTTTTTTTAACACTATAGAGGCATATAGTTTACATATTGTTTACTATATATCCAGTAATTTCCGAGAAAAAGACTGACGTGCAAAGACATCGACGGACATGACATTAAGACAGATTTTTAAATTTAAAATATTAAAATAAACCACGAATAACGATACGTAATATAAAGTAATAAAAAAATGTTGCTCCAGTGTTTGTTGCGATGCTTGTTCTCTTTTAACAGTTTACAAAAATTGTTTAATAAGCTATTTGGTACGGCGGTAAACTAGTCTGTAAGATTCAATTCTGAAATAAATGTATTCCTCTTCATTTTACACCTACGATACGTTCAAAGGTCACTCAATGTCTATTAATACATAATTATTGTTCACGTAATTAAAATTATAGTTTATTTATATTCACTTTCCAAACGAACGCGTTTCAAAAAGTCAATCATATTCTCAATTAATCTAGCAAAGTACTTTAATATCAAATCATCCCGCAATGTACATCCATTAAGACTTCTAAAAACACAATTTTCCAAAATTAAATTTTCGGTTCTCCTCGAAATTTGATTTCATATTAATTTCGCCCCCAATTGCTACACCCGCGGGGAGAATTTGGAATTCTAATTAACTTTCAATCTGAGGCATTAAACACGAGTTCGTTCTGAAGTACCAATTCGTCTGACTGTTCCGCGTACAATATGTACGTATCAGAACTTCTAATTGGGTACATTTTGTATTGAGTACATTTCATACAGCGCAGACGTCGCTCCAATTTCGATTGAGGGTTAGGTAATTAGAATACAACAAGGGATATTGTAAAAGAGGCGAATGAATAATCAATTTCGGGTTTAGATCTTCACATTGTTCTTGTGTATTGATTGGTAGAAATTAAATTTTATTTTTTAACTTTAAGGATTAAAATAGGATTGTTTGAATACATGAGACATTTCAATTTACGTCAAATTGTTCATTGGATTTTGCTATCGTCGTCGTCAGCCAATCACAGTCCACTGCTGGACATAGGCCTGCCCAAGTCGGTGACACTCATCCCGGTCCTCCGTCTTCCTCCTTCCTTATCCAGCGCCTACCGGCGACCTTGGGCAAGTCGTCAGTCCATCGGGCTGGAAAGCATTCGACACTACACCACGTCTCGGCCCGTAGGTCAGGATTTTGTTAGGTAAATAATAATATTTTACGTGGTAGAGCCATGCTGGAATAATCTTGATCACAGCTATTAATACCACGTTCTGACAGAATATCGACGTGGAAACTGTTGACCTTGAGCTACTCGTGTTTCGTACGATGAGTGAGAGTTCCGATGCCCAACTTCCCACACCCCCTATTCCATCTTCCCTCCCCATCCCCCTATTCAAAACACATATTCCATTCCTTGTATCCTTCTTCTCCTGTATGATCCCTCTATCTCATCCCTTATCCTATTATCATTATCCCATTCTAAACGCTACCAACGCGTTGGCTTCGCCCGTGGCAGATGTCTATAGGTGACGGTAGCTGCTTTCCATGAGCTAAACCATCTGCCTGTTTGCCAGCTTCGCAAGAAAAAAGATAATTTTTTGTATTTTTATTAGGGTTCTACAGCCGTGTTGTCAAAAATGGCTCGAGTATTTTCTCGTATTGCGCTTTAGTGCGTCTCTTCGTCTGTCGTTATATGTTACAATATTTATTTTTCTGTAACACCTAACGGTCTTATTTCCATTGAGTTAGAGTTAGTTTGAAGGTTTCTTTACAGTTCTTAAAGTAGCCTTTAAACTCAATATAAATAAGACCGTTAGTGTATATGAATGAAATTTGACAGGAAGACGTAGTTTATATTTTTTTTTATTGCATGAGTTCAACAGACAGGCAGACAGGACAGGAGGCACGGAAAGCGGTTACCACCGCATATAGGCATTCGTAACACCAAAGATGCTATCAAAGTGCATGCTGCTCTCTAAAGGGAGACTGCAAGAACCTGGCCACTAATGCCGGAACACAACTCAAGGTTGTTATGGTAGCATACTCTAGAGTCTAGACCATGGGTGGTAGCTATGCAGATGGGCAAATACCTAGCCTACCTATGGATACAAAACAACCCACAGTCAGGTGCACCTCACTGTAAGTTGTTTTATCGCTTCTTTCGTCAGGCCGCCCGGCCGCAGAAAAATATATTTTTTCTTCGTTTCTGCATGGATACAAGTTGTAATAAAACCGAGAAACGACTAAAAGTTAGTAATGATCCCCATTCGTTAAAGTAAGGGTTGAAATGTTTTTGTTTATTAGTCCTGTTCGTGTATCACCAAGATTTTCCAATACCATATTTTAATTATAATTGTTATCTTATAACTTTAATACCAATATGTGACGTCACTGACTATGCAAGCCATACCTATATATAAAGTTCACAATCACTAGAAAGTATGCGGTAAACAGGCGTAACTAACTAGACAAGACCTTGACTACCAATAGGATTCTTGATGAATGCGTGACTGGTTATAGACATTTTAATTCTTTCAAATCCACGAGTGCTGCGGTCATAGCCATGAATCATGCGATCGTATGCTATTTGTGAAGATTAACACAGTATCGAGATACAGTAATATCTTTTTTCAATAATAATCTCGATATCTCGAATGTCAAGTGAACTGCAAAAAACTTCGAATTAAGGAGGCGCGAGTTCTGAGTAAGTTTTTCGAGGAGTCAAAAAAAATCCTAATTGTTCATTACCTTATGGTACACAGCTGTGTGACTTAGAAAGTTTAATGAATAGATTAATTCACTGCACATGTACTAGGCAGAAACAATAGAATAAACGCACCAGACATTCCTTTTCGATTTTACTGCTTCAAATTTGGAGAATTCCAAGTAAGACGAAATTTAGTTTGACTAATTTCGACTTACAGAGTCTGATTTTTAAATTCGAGTAATCGATTATAAATATGTACTAAAATACCTACGCAAGGAAATAACATTTTGTTCGAGTTACAAAGTCTAAATAATTCGAGATACCGAGTATTTGGGGGTTTAGTGGAGGAGAACGGCTTTTTTTTCGACTTAATGAAGATATCGACTAACAAGATTTGAGATATAGAGATTCCATTGTAATAATGTATAAAACTCTTCTGTTCATGTGTATGTCACTAAACTCCTTCTAAAAGCCCTGGACAAACTTTGGTCCGATTTTTTTTGTATGTTGAGGGGTGAGGAGGGTCCCCGGATGCTTCAGAATCAAAATTGGAACTGGTGGCGTTGGAATCGGGCTATAAATTTTAATTTTTTCAGAACAAGACAACGTCTGCCGGGCCCGTTAGTTTATTCATAATTATTTAAATTCATAAGCTTTTCATTTATGAAGAAAATATATATCATGAGCAGGCTAACAAGCACATTGTGTTTATTTACCACATACACAAACATCGTGGGTATATCGCCCGTACCATGGAACAGTGGTGCCCGTGCCCATGCCCAACAGTGAGATGTTTGAATCCTAATGTATGTGATATAAGAAATGATAGTATCTTGGGAAACCAAGCTCATAACCATTATGTAAGTAAATGTGTTATTTACTATTTACTAATAATCCCAGTGAAAAGATTTATTCAGAAGTTCAAGTTTACCACTTAAATTTGTTCGGGCGCCTAGTCTACAACAATATAATTCATCATTCGACAGTACACGTAATATTAGGGTGGTCGTTATAATGTATACTCTTAATAGGTCTCTCTTTTTTTTTCACCTTCTTCCAATTATTTGGGGTTGGCAAATATTATTACATATTTTCCTTCCATACTTTTCTGTTCTAGCATACATACTCTGTAATATTACAAATTATAATGTTGTAGTGGAACACTTACAAGCCAATAGATTGCACTGTACAATAACTGAGGTCGCTAACGATTCTCGAAACGTACAAATAATACATACAACAATAACGGGCCTAGATGCCTAATAGATGGAGCTAGGCCTGCGAGGAAAAGCAATAGCCTCGCTGGAAGATCTTCCTTTGAGACCGAGGAGCATTCCATCTCGCTCCTCCACCTACCTAGTTGGTACCTCCCTAAAATGTCATGATTTACAATCCATCGTTTTGGCCTACGTTTACATTTATACCCATCAATCTTCCAGTTTAAAATTCTTTTTATCACGTGACTTTCATTCCTCCTCACTATAACCTTAGTAGACTCATATACGGCTAGTAAATAAAATATTAATAACAATCATTACAGACGTGGCTATACATATACACAACTTATTTAACCCCTTTTTTACGAAGGTTAAGACCATCAATACAAATTTTATTACTCAACCGACACGTAAAAAAATATTATGCAACTATAAAAACATAACTCTTTCGGGGCCATGTTAATTTCCAATAAAAAAAAGATGTTTAAACTTTCGCTTACGTCGTAAAGGAAGGTACGATCGCGAGACTCGTCGCGTTGAGACGTCATAAAGCTTATATCCATCTCAAGGAGTATTACTGAGTCTTTATAATTTTATAGCCTGACTACAGGAGGCTTAGAGAAAATCAGCCATTCCCTGTAGGTAAGCCTGCTCTCACAGAAGGAAAGGAGATGATCCCTCGAGGCACGGATAATGAAATTGCAAAGAAGGCGTCGCAACGCCGAGAACTGCACTACCATTGCTTTGACATAAAATTTTAAAGAGTACCTATTTTTCAAAGACGACTCAGCATTGAAAGAGTTTATGTCAAAAAATAATTTTCTTAGGTTACGTGGGCGTTTTATAAAACAAAATGCGATCATGGGACGCCCGTCAGGCGCGAAGTTCCTTACGTTAAATTTCGCCTGAATCGAGCATACCGCTTTTTTCCTTGACGTTTTCTGTCAGTTCACTCTACTGTATGCCGCGTAAAACAACTTCGTTGATCAAAAATGTGCAGTCCTAATCGCGCATCGCCTAGTTTCGCCATCGCCAACACCTTTTTATTCCATCAAAACAAAATACCGTTGTAGCGCTAAATATATATTTATAGAAGCGATTTTTCATTAGCTGTCCAACCTTTTACGACAAGCATGTTAAAACCCATACCGTAATAACAGCTCATTATTTCATCGTTACCGCATAAATTACAGAGCTCTTGACATCCTTAATTTGGCTACCTAATAATTTTCCATATACACTCCAAGATTGATGTGTAGTAATGAAATGGACACCAAGGACGTGACAAATAATTCTATTGATCGGTTAAAGGAAGCCATTCGAAGCAAAGTAGGTTAGAAGTGACACTGTTCCATTTAACAAATGATATAATCAGTAGTGCCTTAATCTATACTTAATATTATAAAGAGGTAAAGTTTGTGAGTTTGTGACGTTATAGGGATCTACTAAACCGATTTAAAAAATTCTTTTACTGATAGCAACTACGTTAACAGGGAGTGTCATATCCTATATAACATGACGCTATATACCACGGGAGCGGGACCGAGCGCGGGTGAAATCGCGCCGATTCGCTAGTAGGGTAATATAGGTATATGAAAAAAAATATACATACATACATACATACATATTGTCACGCCTGTTTCCCATTGGGGTAGGCAGAGACGATGGATCTCCACCTTCTACGATCCTGACAAACACTTTTCGCTTCATCAACTTTCATTAATCTTTTCATACATACACGCTTATTTAAACTACTTTTTATCTGACCTTTCTTCAAAATATCTTCAATTTGATCATAGTAAGTACGTCTACCGGCACTGACTCTACCAGTCACATTGCTGTCATATACTTGTTTTGTGATTCTGCTTTCATTCATTCTCTCTACATGCCCAAACCACCTTAAAATTCCCTTTTCAACTCTTGTCACTACATCTATATATATAGGTATATAACTGTCAAATCAGCTCAATCACTTTGAATCATCTTACAAAATATCTCAGCCTTCCGTATTATGTATGTATGTAACGAATTAAATAACGCACGTACTAAGACGAACAAAATAGATGAACCGAGTCATGAGCTTTCAGAGTGAAGCCAGCTAATAAAAGCCGATTTTGGAATGGAAATCCTTATCCATGCAGAAACGGAGAAATAATACAACTTCCTGCGGCCGAGCGGCCTGTTGTAAGAGGCAATAAAAGAACCCACAGCCAGGTGGTGAGATATTTGCCCGTCTAGATAGCTACCACCCCAGGTCTAGAGTATGCCACCATAACAACCTTAAGTAGTGTTCCGGCATTAGGGGCCAGGTTCCAGTCTCCATTTAGAGAGTAGAGTAAATGTCCATAGGTGATGGTAACTGCTTTTTATTAGGTGGGTCGTCTGGCTGGCTGCTGAACTTATGCAATTATATAAAAAAAGGTGGAATAGTTTCTAGTGGATACATTACTATATATTAACCATAAAGGCTAGCGCACGCGTCCCAAACTTAAAAGGCGTGGGATCGAAATGCGAAATAAAAGGAAAAATCATTTACTACGTGACAAAGCAAATTTAACTGCTAAGATTAAAAATTATATTTCGAAAATTATGGATTTTAGATGAAAAATGTATTCTAAACGAGACATGATATTGTATTTTGAACAAACTTATACATGTTGTTACGAGTTACGGGACTCGAATTATAAGGTAAACAAAATAAGTTCAAATGCCGAAAAGGTAATAAACTGCAGGTGTGCATTGGTCTTTGGCGGTCGTAACAATATTATGTACTCATTTTCGCATCTGACTCGACTTAATACACATAAAAGGTTTATAATTCTTGTATCAGGTTAAAAAAAAACCTACAATGAATAAATTTGAAACTGTTCCAGCAACATCTAGATAAAAATAACTAACGGAAAATTGTTTTCTGAAATATATACTTTCTAAGGAAGCATGGGATCTATGATTTTGTTCTATTCAACTAAGCGATCAAAGTTGTGCATAAAAATGATGCAGTTATAATTCCTCTGAAATATTTAAACTCTTACTTTTGCTATAATAAATACATATCTTCAATCAAAAATGCTTTACATTTTTTTGCAACCAATTAGTGCTGGTGATGATGCGGTTAGTAAAACATAGCAGAAACTTAGTAAACTATGTTTAGTTTACTAAGTTTCTGTTAGCTGTTCTCCAGCAAACAAGCTGGACAAGGTAAGAGTGTCAACTTACCTCTACATACGTGTTTACACCAAGCAAAGTGTTGACTTTAGACCTAACCTGTAACAAACAAAAGATAGATTAATACAATTTGTACCAGGTTTAAAATAAAATTATAATATACACCCGTCTAAAAATACTACCACTTAATCAAGTTAAATATAACGGAGAATTTATTGGATGCTACATGCATCCGATTAATTAGAATATTTGTGTTCATGGAAAAGAAGAGAAAAAGTAAAAACTATAAAACGTTTTAATCCATCCCACTAAAAAGAGATATCTACAATAGGATAAATAATAATCAATTCAACCGAGAGAAACATTTATATCAACTTAACACAGCGCCGTTGTCACCTTTTATATGAACTTTATAAGTTATGACGTCATATCTTTAAAGAGTCAAATAGCATATTTTATTGTTTGAAAAGTAATTAAAACTATTTTTATTGCGATATTTTAAATGTAACATGATAACAAGGTATTTTAACGTCCGTACTTTTATGTATGAACATTGTTTTAGGATTTATTATAAAATTATCACCTAACTAATTACAATATACTTTATTTTTAAATCGGCAGACAAACACATGTTGTATATAAGTTGTTTTGTGAGTAAAATCTCTCTGGGGTTAAACATCGGACCACTCTGAGGCCGATTCCAGTCACCCAGACCGTAGTAAATAACAAAAAAGTTCCTATACGAAATTTACTATGCCAGAAATCGAACTCGGAGTCTCTGAGTTCCAGTGAGTTTGGCGGACAACTAAAGTATTTAATCTACTCACACAGAGGTCGTCAATTTATTATTACTTTAGAGTTGTAAATGCTTTATAGTTGAACTTTATTTCAATACAAACTTTTTAGATTGGATATGATTTCACGAACCATTAGGCAGGGTACACAACCGCGGAAGGGGGAGCGTGGCGAAAGCGTTCGGGCGCAACATCGGCCACTTTCGCCACTTCGACCTTTGACTGCAGCGACTAGGGTCCCACGACCGATCGATCACGGTCGGTAATCGTGTACTACCCCTTATTTATACCGATTATCGACTTGGTTTGGTTAGAAAGTGTGCGAAATATTTGCCGATCAATGCCAGTTATACTGACATTTTGGCGTGAGAACCTTTTAGATTAGACTAGTTTTCAACCATATATCTGTTACTTTTATGGCGTGAGTGGCCTAAGCGTTAACTTGCCTATTTGAATGAAATATAGAGTTCCAAAATTTAATTTCCAGCTGGGTAAATTTCATAAATGAACTTTCCGTTATTACTATAGTCTAATGACACAAAATATATTATTATATTTAGGTACTCCAGTGTATCTAACACAAGCGAAACATACTTTGCTTAGGAACATACAATATATAAGTTTGTATGCCGATATTACTTTATTTATTTCTTTCTTCTTTCATATTCTACCACTTCTGTTAATGTATCTTCAAATTAATATTTTGCTAGTAATAATCAGTGGCCTTTGAAATTATATGCACGTAAGTAAAAGCAAGTTTCTACTAACTATGTTGCATACGAAAATGTTCACACTCTTTACTACCAGCAGTAAAGGATAAACTCTGGAGTGGGGAATAGCAGCGGTAAAGTAACTTTTCTGCGACTAGATCTAGCTAGTATAATATTCTTCCAAACCTTGTATGACATTGATATACATAGCCTCAGTAGATATTAGTAGCCTCAGTGCCCTAGTGTGGTACTATGCCGTATTTCCGTGTACACCCGACTTTAAGATTATTCACAGTATACAAATATTCCACCTATGTTTGTTTTCTTAAAATTGTGAACATAAGGTTCAATTTAAAGAGGATGATAACGCTCAGCCTTTAAACTTTTAATGCAAATGAGAAATAAGGAAAATGCAAATCATACATGTCATCGCACTTAAAGCACGAACTGGAAACATGACAGGAAAGGTTAAACGACACATGTCGTTGCAAATTCCTTATCTTTTAGTCTATATTTTTTTTAAATAAACACTTTCTTTAACTTGAAGACATTTTTCTAATCGTTTTAAAATACATAGAACGAATATACACATTACGCACTATTTTGTATCTGTATTTTCTGCCACATTAATTATTATCCTAGTTTATACAGCAGAACCTCAATAAGTCGAAAACCTCCCAAACTCGAAAGAAAATTGTGTTCCCTTCCGTTCAAACCCCAAAACCTTCATTGTTCGAAATCTGAACCCTCTATAAGTCGAAATAATTAGTGACTCTCGAAAAACACTAAAAAATAAATTGGACCTCTGTATCATGAACATATTAATATTTGATTTTACAACCTTTGCAGCTCGATTATTTGAATAAATCTTAATCTCTACAAGTCGAACGTATCCTTACAAAATACGCTTAAGTCGAAATCCTCCATAAGTCGAATACTCTATAACTCGAATTTTTGGCGTCTTACCTTTCAAGGTCGACATAAAGAGGTTCTATTGTAGTTTAAAATTTTCGTATTTACTATAATAAGTTATTTTATTCAATCGTTTTACATTTAAAGAAAATAAAACTAAATTATAAATAAATTAATATAAAGTATGTAACATGTATGTATAATAAGTAGAATATAAATCCTAATACAGACTCAATCGTGTATTAACGAAAGTCAAAAATATTTTTATACATTGAAATGAGAGTTTACCATAATATTTGTATTGAAACATCATAGTTAAGAAAATTACAAACAAACTCAACACACACTTGATTTCTTTATATATTCCTAGTTAATAGCGACATTTACGATACTATCAAAAATACTGTTATAAAGTCTTAAGTACCTATATAAAAAAACAGTTGTTAAAATCATAAAATTAATCCATTCAAATTTCTTTGTTAATAATTAATGATGTCAGTAATGTAGTTTGTTGACCTAAAATTAGAAATCAAAGCATATTTTACATCAAAGCATTTTACAATATTTAATCCAAACTAACAACATCAAAACCTCAAACAAGACTTTAAACTATGAGAAAATTAAGACTTAATTGAGCTCATTTTGTTAACTTTTGGATTGTTTCAGATTCTTGTCTCGTAATCTATAAATAGTTTTCAACTGGAAGTAAAAACTTGAAGCACTCTAGATAATTTTCATTGTTTGACACACCATCAACGAAACAACAGTACCATATAAGATGTTTAGATAACTTTCAATAGCCATATTCTCATCAAAGATTATTCGAAAACTGAAGTCAATTTAATGCAATAAAATAAGATCTACTGTAATTTTAATATTTACTATTATTATAGAATACATCACACTTTACAATATACAAACTGGTCCTCTATAAACAAGTCCTGTTGCCAGTATGGATTTATGGCGTACAGTGGGGCTTTACCAAACCAAGCAACATAGAAATAATACAACGCTTTCAAAACAAAGTACTGAAAGGCATTGTAAACGCGCCATTGTACGTAAGACCGAACGACCTTCGTCGGGAACTGAAATTGGAGTTTGTCACCAGTATTATTAGAAAGTACGCGGAAACCCACGAACATCGGCTTCATCATCATGTGAATGTCGAGGCGATCCAGCTCCTAGACAACCCGGATATAATGAGAAGGCTCAAAAGGACAAAACCGTTTGAACTAGTGCTATAAACAAAACTAAAATGTAGTGTAATGTACTAGTTTAATAAAGAACACATGAACAAAGCGTCTTCCCTTTAATAGAGACAATAAGAAAAGTGCTAATGGACACTTTTTTAGTATTGTTACAACTCGGGCCCCGACAAAAACAAAATCCACCTGCATATCTATAAAATCATATTTTATTACCTGTTGGCATTTGAACTAATTGTAATTCTTTTATGATTGTCTTCTTTTGTTTACTTATTTATTGGTTATTGTAGAAAACAGCCTATTGTACTCATTTATGGCTGTTTGCAGGCATAATTAGTCAGGTGCGCGGATTACGATTCTAGGAAATTCGGTCCACGCGGCCGGGCAGACATATTGCATATGTGCAATGCCCCAATTGAGGAACGCGTCAGTTGAGCGATAACCACGAGCGAAGCAAGACTTGTGTACATTCGGTAATCATTTTAGTGACGGACTTTGCATGTGTATTTGAATTACGATCTTCTGCATTACGTTTGGACTTATTACGTTCGGTTATATTTGTACCTGTGTTATACGTGTTTGTATAGTTCTAATAAACTCTATAATAATTCCAACGGCATTTTAATTCAAGTCCTGCAAGTCCCAACAGTATGAATACTCTTAGTTAATTTAGGTTATATTTAAATTACTTATTAATCTTTTAGTTATGATGGTAATATTAATATGGTATTTTTAAATACAACATTTATCAAATCTTTACAATATTTTTTATGCAGAAACAAGACCGCTTTAAAGGATTTATTGGAAGTCCAAAAGTCAAGACATTGAAGAAACATTATAAAGATAAAAAATTAATTGAGACGAAACGCTAGAGTTTAGAATATAAGGGAACATCGTACTAATACGTAACGTAATAGAGGCGTCATGAGGCTATGAGCCTCTACAAAAATTTATCAAAACGACTCATTGACTTTTCAAGTGATCAGAGGGCTGGTGACTACGTCGGACAACGCTTAAGTATAGTGATCCAGGGAGAAAACGTAGCAAACCTTCTGGGCACCTAACCCATAGATGATGGTGGCCGAGTCTCAGTATCCTACTTAAAGCCATAGGGGCATGGGTAGAATACAATATATGTAAGTAAAATTTTCTTTTATTGTATTAGTTTATAAAGTCTTTGTACTTTTATTTCGGATGTACAATATTAAATAGAAAATATTATTTTTATTAATAAAACACAATTTTTTACACACATATTTTATTTTTATATTTGTAGCACTACTTAGAATTATGTCCAGTCGCCTATCTCAAAATTAGTCTGAAGATTAGAAAATAACAGTAAAAAATTAAAGAAATTCGTCCACCTAGATGGATTTGTCTATAGGTACCGATCGTAAGAAATGAAAAGATTTATTTGTAAGAAACATGGATAACAAGGCCTTATGATATAGTGAGAACATGTTTCACCATTTACTGGCATACAAATTTTCTTAAAAACTATGGTTTATAAACATTATGTATTTTTATTTAATAGTCATGTATGATCATTAGAATTTGTTGCACAATTTTGTCACCCTTGTGTCAAAGGTAATAAAGTTTAGGTACTGAAACCAAAGATTTTTTATTTACATAGATTAAAAATGCTCATATCCTTTACGCTAGTCAGTTGGTGATTGATTGATGTTGGTCGAATAACAATATTGATTGGAGAGTATTTCTGAAGTCATAGATAAAGTTAAGAACTGAAAAGTTTATTTTGTCAAGAAATATAAAGTATAATTTTATACATTTGTCTTCCAGACGTTACGTCATCTATAATATTATAAAATTCTAAACATGTCGTGTTTGTACTATTAAAGCTATTAAAAAAATTGAATTCCAATGTGTTTTCTTACTGATTAATTGAAAAGTTTTTGTAATAAAATGTGTGATATTTTTATTCCGGTAATTTTTTCGGTAGCGGTTTGAAGTTGTTCGAATGCATAAAAATTAGCTTATTCTAACACAGTTTCCACTAAAACGATAACTTCGTGTCCCGGGAATCCCGGGGTAATTCCAAGTCAAGCGTGGACGAAGTCGCGGGCATATCCTAGCCCTTCATATAATCCAAACATATTTTTGTAAACCTACCTTCATTTCCTTCCTTTTAATAAGTTACTTGACAGTAAAATTAACTATGACGCGTTTTATCATCATATGACACAAATAGCTGATTGACTATTATTGTTTAAACTAAATTATTGTACGAACGCTGGTTGAGCATGTACCGACTTTTATTTTTCTTCTTATACTCCATCCAAAGGTTGTCTGGAAGAAATCGACATAGGCGATAAGACCGCCGAATGTACTTGAATATCAATTTTCTTGATTTTATGTAGCATTTTTGTATATTCTA
This sequence comes from Dendrolimus houi, assembly GCA_039645545.1. Taxonomy (NCBI): domain Eukaryota; kingdom Metazoa; phylum Arthropoda; class Insecta; order Lepidoptera; family Lasiocampidae; genus Dendrolimus; species Dendrolimus houi. Next base: position 16,815,050 of record CM077122.1, read on the forward strand.
TTCTACTTTTGCTCTATTCTATTTAAAACAGTAAAAAGAAATAATTTTATCATGACATTTTAAAAGTGAGATGATAAAAGGCTATTTTAGCAGACACTCTTTTTTATGACCATTGTTTTAGAATTTATTGAAATTATAAAAGTAAATGTTAATGCTCGCAAAAATAAAAATAAAAATACAAATATTCATAGGTACAAAATTTACTTAGTACAACAAAAGGCGGCCTTATCGCTAAAAGCGATCTCTTCGCGGCAACCTGAAACAGCTTTTCATGCTACATTGACCCTACTGACTACAAACGGCGCCGAGAACTGATTGTGCCGTTTACATGAAATCAGTAGCCATTTACAAGATGCCAATACCAAGCCAGCGCTGGCTTCCCTCGAATTTGAAATCAGTAGCTGGATCAATGTAAAACGCCTTAATATTTTCTTAAGTTTTAGCGACTAGTATACATAACAAAACTACGTTTCAACGATTTTAAGCGCGGTAATTTATTTGATTTTTATTATTCCGACGTTTCGGCCACTTTTCAGTAGCCATGATCACGGAGATCAAGACAAAGATGTCAAGTGTCAATGAGTATTGTTAAAGTTAGATTAGGCTCCCATAGAGCAAATAATAACCATAAACAAAATTAAAAGTAAATAATTAAAATGAACAAGTTGGCGGTAGGCTAAATAAAACTTTAACAATACTCATCGACACGAGATATCTTTGTCTTCCGTGATCACGGCTACTAAAAAGTGGCCGAAACGTCGGAATAATAAAAATCAAATAAATTACCGCGCTTAAAACCGTTAAAACGTAGTTTTATTATGTAAATCACCTTTTATGCACTTAGGTACGCTTATCCATTTTCGTAACACACTACACATTCACCTCATCATTTTCGAATGAAGACGTTTTTAGTCTATCAGTTCAGTTTATCCCACACGGACCCGTATAACATAATCAATTTGAGAGAGAAACTTACGTCTAACAAAAGTTTGCTAATCTGTAAAAAATCACCAACTAAAAATTTTAATAGATTTCTTGTAGAATTTTCTTAGGTTTTCGCGTCTTATATAAATAATAAAAGCAAGTTTCAACGGTTTGTTGTTTTTGTTGATTTAAATCCACTTTTCAGTAGCCGTTATTACGGAAGACAAAGATATTAAGTGTCAATGAGTAATGTTAAAGTAATGTTAAAATTATTTTTTAACCTACCCTCAACTTGTTCATTTTAATTATTTAATTTAATTTTTTGTTTATGAGTTTTATTTACTCTATAGGAGCCTAATCTAACTCACCACCGCTTCGCAAGATATTGTAACTTGAAGAGGCGAAGAGCGAAGAAGAGAACATAACATTATAACAGCTCTAATAATTGTATATAAATTTAAATGGGTGGGAGATAAAATAAAAAAAGAAAACTATCAATGAAGTTGGTCCTAGTTCTTGTAGAATTTAAAAGGTAACAATTTAATTAATGAAATACCAACACTAATAATACAATATCTAATAGAACCTCTCTGCAATGTCACAAAACAATAGCAAGTGGGTGTCTAAACAGTAATCATTAGAACTGCCTACGCATATATTATTAAAACGCCCGTATAGAGGCGTGAATGTTCGTACCTGGGTGACATGTTACAAGGAAATGCCATTAATGGTTTTGTATGAATTAATTATTGTATGTATGCACATTCGTATAATTTCACCTACACTACGACTGTCAGATTAATAAATTAATAAAGGTCATGGTTTGTAAGGAATTCGTACCTTAACAAGAATTCCTTTTAACAAACAATATATTACGGAAAAGATTTTTAGGGTTCCGAATCGAAATGGAAATCAACTACGTTATGGAGATTCTACACCAATAAATAAAATTGAAGTGTCAAATCAAATCAAATCATATCATTTATTGTACAAAAACATGGTGCATGGAGTAGATGGTATACAGATTGTTATAGAGATCAAAATGTTTGTTCCCTGTTCGGCGTAGAAATTTCGTTATAATCTTCTATACTATAATATAATAATAATAAATCTGTAAATGGTTCGAGTTTGTACATTGCGTTTAAAAACGTGTAAAAAGTCAGGGGGGTAACTTGGACAAGGATATTCCAAAAACGAAATTATTAGAATATTTGTCTGTCTGTTTGTCTGTTAGAGCATCACGTGAAAACTACTAAAGAGGTTTAAATGAAATAAGCTAGTTTATATCCCTGGCCGTAACTTAGGATACTGTTTATCCCGATAAATAACGTCGTTTTCATGGGATAGACGAAAATAACGAAAAATATGGCGCTGCGATCGGTATCTTTTTTGGAAACTACTGAACGTATATAAATGAAACTCAACACAGAGCTGGCTTATATCCCAAATCAACACTTAGGATACATTTTATCCCGATAAATGAAGTAATTTCCTTAGAATACATGGATTAGCAAAATAGATGGCGCTGCAATCGCGTTTTTTCAAATTCCTAACAAATACCTATTACTTCAAATTAGGTTGGCTTCGACTCGCCTCTATTTTGCCGGGCAGTTAGTTAGACTATAATAATGGAATTAGTGTCTTTGTTATTATTATATGTAAAAAACCGTATTAAGTTTTTATGTAAGTAAAGTAAAGTCGCGGGGCAAACTATAGTTTAAAATAAATTAATAAATAATCGGCAGACAAACATACACATTGTATATCCTCAAGCTAAGTAAGTTACGGTCGTGTTATGGGTAATAATATACAACGGACCACTCTGGGGTCGATCCCAGACACCCAAACCACAGTAAATAACAGTAGTTCGTTTACGAAATTTACCATGCTAGGAATCGAACCTGGAGTCTCTGCGTTCCAGTGAGCTCGGCTGGCTAAAGCTTCTCCCGCTCAATCACAGACGCCGACGTTATTTATTATCCTATAATCATTGATGTAAATTGACCTCTAAGAAATGTCATTAGGTACACATTTCTTGACAAAATGGACTTTACAAGCCACATTGTACCACACAACCAGCTCAGAAACTAGACTTCTAATACTCAATATGCATAGCGGTTGCTATAACAGAAATCGGTTGAGATAGAATTATTATTGCGTTGGGTTCCATGCCTCAATCCAAATCTGAACTTTACATATGTATTAGTCTTTATTCAAAAACAACCATAGCACATCATTAACATAGGCTTTATTAGAAAGAGATACACTAAATAGGATTTAAAAACGTCAAGCTTTCAAATGCCAAGACCTTTAAGGTCAAGACAAGACTGCTGGTCAGTGGGACAGCGAAGAAAGTCGTTAAGCCTGTGTTAAACGACACATTAATAAACAAAGCGGAAACTATTATTACTAATAAAATATTACGAAGTCGTAACTAGGGTGAGATCAGATACAAAACTCGTGTAGTTTTAGTTCTCTGTGACCGGACAGCAAAAATATTAGACGTTTATCACAAATAAAAAACCCTATATACTTATTAGATAGATAAATAATACTTTACTGCTCACTAAAACAATTACAAACATTCATAGGTACAATAGTTAATTAAGAAAACTAAAAGCGGCCTTATCGCTATAAGCAAGCTCTTCCAGGCAACCTGACTTAAATGATTAAAGTTTCACATTTGACCACGGTCTCATGACGTTGCCAGTGACAGAGCAGGCTTGTGTAAAAGGTGCCTTTCACACAGGATCTTCCAAATATTCTGATGGTAGTTCTTGGAAAAGACAGATTCTATTGAAAGCGTTCCATATATAAGCTGTGTGATTTACGAACCTTGTGAGATTATTTTTACATAACAACTATAAACTCCATGTTCTTAAAATTTAAAATTATAACTTAATTGCTGACTAAAATTTTCTAGTGAAGCGACCGTCTCTTTATGAGGTACTCATGTAAAATCATTTTTTTTGTTCTTCTGATTATTATTTGTTTTGTCAGCATCATTTTTAATTGTAAAATCCTTTTAGATTTGAAGCGTACTTATTCTAAGTGCCATTTTATTAAAAACTACTATAAAGTCGTATTTCATGAAAACAACATTAAGGATAAATAATATATATCCATCACTATCATCGAAAGTACTATCGACTTGTATAAGTTCCAAATTTTATAATAGTTTCTCTTTTAACAAGGCAGAGAAGAAAAAATGGAATATCCAAACAAACTTATTTTGACGTTAATAGGTATAATTATACATTTATATTAGTAGAGAACTTTAAATTCATTCTAGTTTGTGGGCTACTTTTAAATTATAAGACATGACATCCGACGAACTCGAAGTTGGGTAATAACAAAAATAGCCTGTCAACCTTAAATAGTGGCGAATTAATGTCTTGTCTAATTTTTTATTTAAGTCTATATTTCACGCTAATTAGTGGCACAGAAAAAAGGTAAAAAATATTATTACCGATGTTATTTATACTTATTACGAACTTCTTCAAAGTTTGATATTTAATTTTGTCCTTTTAACGATGATGACCTTTATTCAACCTCCAAAACGTTACTGACATTAATGTCACATGCAAAAAAATCTTAGGATTTCGAACACTCACGCATATACAGCCACTATTCAATATTCACGTTAAACAAGAATGTGCCATAACTTATGACTCGACTAATAACATATAGACATGGCTATAGGAACAGTACAATAATAAAAATTCAATTTTTTATAAGTGAGTTTATGTGTTTTATGTTTCTTCATCACGGCCTTTGGAATAAATAACCCGATTATCATGAAATTTCAAAACGTATGTCCATTTGATAACGGGAATGAGCATAGGAATCTATTTATTTTGGAAACTAGTTCACTTTCTGCAAATTATGTATTTGAAAAAGCGAACCATGCCGAGTGCAATGCCCAAATTAATCAATTATCATGCTCTTCGTGTGTTTGCCATAGTACCTAAAAGACGATAGAGTAACCAACTAAAAATTGCTTCCAGTTCCTTCAATAAGTGTATTGTATGTAGGTATATAAATTTCCTGAACTAGTACAATGTCTTTAATTAATCGACTACAAACATCAACTGGTAAAGTTAACCGCGTAAATTGAAACCTGGTTGATACACAAGCGAATTTATGAAGCTTGAAACTTGACAGCTTTTTGTTGTTCAAGATAGACTCTCAAATTTGAAACTTCACTTCTTGTCAATTTCAAATTGAAAGGGTGACAGCCAGGCCCCTAAGACTTTTAAAGAGTTGGAGATCGATTTCAAATAGGGCTCAGATGTCTTTTGTACAAACGTGAATCCATAACAGGATTATATTAATTAAAAGCTATTTGAGGATAACTCGTTTGTCTTTTGAGTTAATATTTATTTATCAAATCTAATAATTCTCTAATCAACATAGAATATCAAGATATAATAATACAGTGCATGCGTCCTAGTAAAATAATCCGCATAACCAAAATATGAAAAGATTGTGCTATCAATAAAGGATAGGTTAGCATGTGAACACACATAACACAGACACACATACGCAATATAGCCAAATTCAAAATAGAGATGAAAGTTTATAAACGAAATTTCGAATACAAACACAGCAATACTAGCGTAATCATAATCGACGAATAACAATACGATTGAAAATTACGCAACAGTATAATTTCGCACGGACAAAAGGTCGCACGTAATAAATGCACACAATGAATGCATTCATCATAATTTTAATATCAATGAAAACATCCCGCCGACGGATGTGTGCGTTGCGAATGCTCAATTGGATGTTATTGCTGAATTAATAGAGGAGAAAGATAGCGTTATTAATCAAGACAAACGATTTTACGTCATAGACGATAGTTCTTTAAAAGAGTTTTTTTTTTAATTATTTGAGCTAGACTTTGAATATTCTCTTGCTGAAAGAATCTAGTCCTAATACATCAATGGAAACATCCCAACAATAGATGTGTGCGTTGTGAATACTCAATTGGATGTTATTGCTGAATTAATAGAAAAGAAAGATAATAACGTTTATAATCAAGACCATTTTACGTCAAGACAGTTCTTTAACGGAGTTTCTTTAGATTTGTTTGAGTAAGACCTTGAATATCCTCAGCTGAGTGAATCTAGTCTTAAGACATCAAAGAAAATATCCCGCTGACGGATGTGTGCGTTGTGAATACTCAATTGGATGTTATTCCTGAATTAATAGAAGAGAAAGATAATAATACTGTTTATAATCTAGACCATTTAACGTCAAGTCGACAGTTCTTTGAAGGTGTTTCTTTAGATTTATTTGAGTTCGACCTTGAACATTCTCTTGCTGAGTGAACATAGACCTAAGGGACATACAAGGATATAGTTAATCCAGCATGCGAAATACTTCTTAATACTTATAACGCTTATAGATATATTGAGAGATAAAAACTACAATATCTATTATAATAGCCATTATCTATTTGTTTCTTAGTTCTGAGGGTATTTACCTCCTTGAACTACGTTTGTAAGAACACCTTCACGCCGCTTCTAGCAACCATCAGCACTATATATGGACTTACTAAATGACGTTTTAATACGTCTTAGCAACGTATTATCTACTATTCCTTAATAAAAGACCAATTTTACTTTAACTTGTTTTACTAGTCTTCTTTAAATTACCATTTAATTTTTACCCAAAAATAACACCAGCCTAGCTAATGAGCTACAGCATCATTTTAATAACAAGTCATATTGGTTTTAAAGACAATCTAATCGCTTCTTTCTTTAAATTCAATATTGCGATGATTGAATAAATTTGATTTGCAGTAGCAGCAGAATAGAATAGTATAATTTATTGCTAGAAATGTATGTACATAGGTGTTTTCTTTTTTGTGATGATGATTAATACAAGTAATAAAGTTATATTAAGTAGTTAATAAGTTACAGACGTAATTCTATTGGTAAACATATTCCAATGTCATCTTTAAGGAATTAATATATAAGCCACATCGTTTTAAATAAGGTTGATCGAGTTACGATACAATATTGGGAGGCTATAGATTAATTACTAATGAAGGTTGTCCAAGGTAACAAATGTAAAGAAACTGGTTTTCAAAACACAATTCACGATTCATCACAAAATATGTTTTGTTCTTGTTGATGTTTTAAAAGAACATCTATAATATTATAAATTGTAAAGTGTAGCCTTTTTATTCTTCCATTTTTCGTGTTTGTCTGTTTTCCGGGATTCACGTAAAAACTACTGGGCCGATTTCAATGCGGTTTTCTCTGATCAAGTAATTTTCTGGACTTAAAATCTGCCGTACTTTATCCGTAGAAATTTCTTAAGAGGTTTAAAGATACGAAATTTTCACTGATTGATGAAATCTTTAATAAAACAATTGTAGTTGTGTATGCCTTTAGTAACATTACGTATCTACTACTACTACTACTACTCCACACACACATACACACACACGCATTCTTATTTTCTTTTATTAAATACTATTATAATTTTATGTTCTGTACTTAATGAATATTTAAGTGCAGTAACTATTTTTCTAGCTATTTAATATAATAATGTAATATAATATTTTGCTATGATTAGTATGTTTTGTACTTAATGATAATTAAGTACACTAACTTTATTTACAATACAATTATACAATTTATACTAAAATAATTTTTAATATCTGTGTTATGTCCTCTATAGCATGAAAATGTTTTAGAATCTTTTAAATACAATGTAATATTTAAGGTATGGAAGAGCGGGATCATCTGATACAAGTAAATTTTGCTTAAAAGAAGATTCCAGCAACTGACTAAAAATTGTGCATGTGTTTCTTAAGAAATATTTTTTTCATTTTCATTTCACTTATCCCAATTTTTACGGGAATTTCCGAGATTCATGTATTTTCATACTAAAAATACATTATCCTGCTGAAAATAACTGTTGATTTTATATTTAGCAAAATAACTGTAATCTTTGTTACCTGTCCAAAGTGGACCAAGTCGCGGGAATAGGCTAGTTCATTATAAAAATAAGGATCAAATTCAAACCATACATTGTTATCCCTCTCCTGTAAGTGTTAGATATTATTTGAAATAATTTTAATTGATAAAATTGAAATGATGCACGTCTCTGTTGCAAATTGTATGAACATTAAAGCACTTTTGATTTGGACGGATTATCAGGTCAAATGTCAGTCTGTACATAAATATTGTTCTAGACTACAGGCGTAAAATATAAAGTAAGGTCGCGCTCCCTGTGTCTGATGTATCAACTACATATTATGCAACAACTGTAACATATTTTATGTATAGCAAAATACTTTTTTCTTTTATAAAATTTGGCTTCGCACAGTTTGTGGATGTAGTTAGTGCAGTGCACATAAATATTTAAATTCGAAAATAAACTTTAGATAAATTGAAACCATGAGAAGAATTCATAAATCTCAGTCTCAACTGTGATTGACGCCATACAACAAAGTTTTTGTGACAGCTCGAAAAATTACGTTTCGGACATATGAAAATGAACACATAATTTTCCCTAAAAACAATAAATATCCTAAAACCATATTTATTTCTCGTCAACCATTCCGCAATGCTTGAAGACAAAAGTCTTCGAGCAGTACGTCCTCCCCGTCCTGACCTACGGAGCCGAGACATGGACACTGACGGCAGGATTGGTCCACAAGTTCCAAGTCGCTCGACGGGCTATGGAGCGAGCTATGTTGGGTGTTTCTCTTATGGATAAAATTAGAAATGAGGATATCCGTAAGAGAACCAATGTAATCGATATAGCTCGCAAAATTAGCAAGTTGAAGTGGCAGTGGCCCGGGCACGTCTGCCGCAGGACCGATGGCCAATGGAGCAGACGAGTCCTGGAGTGGAGACAGCGTGTCGGTAAACGCAGTGTCGGACGCCCTCCAGCACGATGGACCGACGACCTGTGCAACGTCACCGGTAGACGCTGGATGAGGAAATCAGAGGACAGGGATGAGTGGCGCCGTCTTGGGGAGGCCTACGTCCAGCAGTAGACTGCAAATGTCTGACGACGACGACGACGATATTTATTTCTAACAAAATTTATCTGTTTATTAAAAAATAAAACAGCACAACAAAGAAATAACAGTTCAAGGTACCGTCAAAAGCTCGGAAATAAAGTACCTGTCAATATTGATACAACAAACATTTAAAAATAATTACAGTGTTATAACCACTTTTTTATTTAAAGGGACTTACATAAAGGGATAAAATTCCGATACTATCATCATCAAGAGCCATTATGGCTATTGTAAAGTCAATGAACTTAAAATACCAACTGACAACAAAAAAAATAAGCCGGCAGACAAGTGGACGTGAGTAATTACACCGCGTGAATGACGGAACGTGGTGTCTAATCGCGTCTTTGTTGAATACAAAATGTTTTGGGGCTTAATGATTTTATGAATTGAAGTAGCCATAATAATTGTAGTAGCTATAATTAACTGATTTATCTATTCATCCATATAGTAAAAAAACAAGCAATTCACTTTCATCACATATACGAAATATTTCATTGTATGTGCTCTCCCATTAAACGTTGGACTTTGTTTTGAAAATGAGGGTATACAATAAAAAAATAATTTTATAATCATTAAACTGGTTTTTTTTTCATTATATTTCACACGAATTTTAATTAATGGCAAAATTATTCGGGATTTTAACAGGGCACAAAAGTCATGTTCTTGACATTTGGGTGACGGCGAAAGTTAACGTGTCAGCAGTTGAAACGCTGAATTTAAGTGTTATGTTAGACTTTTTTTTGGAAAAGCAGGTACACACCAAAAAAGATTGATTTTTCAGTTGAATTCTTCGTTATATTTCACATGTAACTAATGGATAATTTTTATCATGGCACGTCGGTTTTGGTTTCCACATTTGGCTGACTTAAAGTTAACGTCGGTTGAGAAAATCGACATTCGGAGAGTATGTATTATTTTATTATTAAATATCTAAAGTATGCCGCCATAATAACCTTGAGTTGTGTTCCGGCGGCATTAGTGACCAGGTTCAAGTCTCCTTTAAGAGAGCAGCAGCGCATTTGTAGCACCTTTGGTGTTGCAAATGTCCATAAACGATGGTAACCGCTTTCCATCAAGTGGGCCGTCTGCCTGTCAGCTGAACTCATGCAATAAAAAAAATATATGAGGTACTTACCTTTCGAGTAAACGGACAAAAAGATAATATTATGGATATGTCGATAAATCGTATTATATTGGTTATGCAAAATGCGTAAAGCAATTCCACTACCATTTCGCAGATCGCTCAAGATTCGTATCAGGAACTATACGTGCTTAACGGATTTTATTATATTTTATATTTAAAAAAATCTTATCAATGATATTCCTAGATCCTAGCATACAATGAAATTCTATATTTGAAAGTACAATTATAAAAATGTATTCTATTTTGACATACCTGCAGTGTCTAGACAATTTCTGAAATAGCATCTCGACATCAGTCTGCTAAGTATAAAATCTAACTCTAAAATAAGGCTGTCTGGGTGAAAATTGCATTCTAAACATACTTTAACTATATCATGGATGAAGAATGGAATGAAAATTGTTCAGTTAAAAATCTAAGCGATAAGCAACAAAACCGTTACAAAACCGTTGACATTTTATTACTTGACAACCATTTTTCGATTTTTTCACTTTTACTTAACCACGTGCCCTTGCAGGCTTCTGCCACCTAGAGCGAGAGTATAACATAGTTATTATTTTTCCACGGTGTAACTAACACATCTATCTACTGCAGTTCAGCACGTTAACAAAGGAGATGGGGACTTTTGGGCCAAAGAAATGTAATGAGTTTTATATTGAGCGATAAGGCCGCCTGTTGTATTGCCTATAAAAATATAGTAAATATGGTCTGTTTTTGTAATTGTATATTTTGGTGTGCAATAAAGTGTTATCTCTCTATTTTTCTATTGCAAACTGGTAAATGTCAGCCTCAAATTCTATCTGGAAGATAAGAAATCTTAACAATAAGTTTACTTATAAAATAAGTTATTCAATTACCATAATCGATTTATGTAAATGAATTTCAACAATTAATAATATGAAACACTTATACTACACGTGCACGTACATACAGTACAGGCTGCCCGTTTATGGAACTCACTGCCACTCAACATCAGACAAGCTAAGTCAGTATCCTCTTTTAAAATCATGGTTTTTAATTATTTTTGGTCCTCTCAGGTATAACAGTGCTGCTTATTCTATATGTATTATGATATGTTTATATAGTATATAACAAAGATTTTTATTTACTTATTTCATATATTTTGAATGTTTTATATTATTGTCTACACCGCCACTGTCATGTTTTAATATGTTCCTTAGTTTAGGGGGTTGCATGGAAGAGATCGCTAAGTGATAAGGCCGCCCTTTGTTCAACATTTATTGTATCTAGTTTTAAGAACGTAGTTTTAATTTTGTTGAACAATAAAGTGTTTTCATTCATTCATTCATTCATACAGACTAATTCATTTAAAATAACTAAATCCACTACAATTATAAGAAATAACAAAGAGACATATTAAAATTAATGTCATCTTTTTAAAATGTGGGTTCAATAATGTATGAAAGCGTATCCGACTCCTTTAATTTGGAACTTTTAACACGTACAGTAATGTCTTTATTGTTTACTATTATTATCTTCAAAACTTAAATTTCTAACTGAATAAACTTTTAGCAGTGTATTAACTCATGTCCTTTCCTTTTACACAATCTATCCATCTCTATTATCATTTACCTTTATTAAATCCATCAATCTTCTAGTTCAAAATCCTATTGTCACATGATTTTCATCCCTCCTCATCATAGCCCGGACTGCCTAATAATATTCTCCGTCTCTTTGTAGTCATGGGTGCAGCTTTCAAAGACCCTCTTAAGTACACGTTTTAACCTTATATATTCTCGTAACACATGCATCTATTTCAATAAATCTATGTTAAATCTATTTCAAAATTAACAAATACATTGTATAGTCCTGTTTAATTTTTTCATTCCATTTACATCGCCAGATTAATTGAGAATTTATATTTATGCTAGGTTGCCTAGTAGATATCGCTTTTAAGCGGTAAGGCCAAGAAGTATTGCTTTTATTTTGCTAAGAATTATTATAATTATGCATGTTTTGTAATTGTTTATTTTGGTAAGCAATAGAGTGTTATGTCTCTATCTATTTTAATATTAAACTTTATTTATAATGCTTATACAAACCAGCCTTTAAACATAGGAAATCAGCATTTCAAGACATAATTTTGAAGAACCTAATTTATGCGTATTTTAAACGAAAAGTTCATTGAACTTTCAACGGTCTCTAGTGGGTATATCAACGTTCGCTTGCCTTACTGGTTTATAATTTAAATGTGTCCCCAATAAAAAATTAAAAACTAGTTTTCTAAGAACAGTAATCATACATTTTTCTACTCAAACTTCCTTTACATAAACTGTTTCACATTACAAGTCGAGTTGAACGATCTATAAAACGATGATACAAATTCAAAAATTGTCGACCAGCATTGATATCGCAATTAAAAGGATAGTTAAACATGCTTATCTGTTTATGGAGTATTAGTGATACGGATGCATGTATTTCCTTTCATTTAAAGCTTTAAATTGCATACGTTATATTCTTAAATGTTTTTTTAAAATTACAGTATGGCGTAATTGAAAGAAAAAACTCGCATTCTTTTATAGGGTAAGAAAACATCGCAATGAGTGTATTACAATTTCAAATAACCGATGTGTGAAACCCGACAAATTGGCCTTAGGCTAGCTTATAGAGTGTACGAGCCGTACCCTTACTGTTAGTACAGTTCGTGCCCAGAAGTTGAATCAAAATAAAAGGAAAGTGCAGTCTAGTTTCTCGCGGGACTATAATGTATTTCCAAGTCCATTTAATAGTTGGTTCACACAATGCGTTATGGCATTTCATACGCGGTAGCACAAGAGCCACTCCGGCAACGCAACGCGTACACTCCTCCCCGCCACGTCTAGCTAATTTCAAGACCGGAGTGCAAACGATACAGTGCCTAAACGTATCGCGTGATCTTACCTATGTAGTAGATAATTCTACGTCGGACGCCGCAGTGGCATCGCTTCAAGTGTCGTACAGCCGCTGCAACGCAACGTGTGGACCGGCCCTAAGCCATCAAACACCGTAGATAGAACAAGAGCAGCTGTGACAAATTGTTAAATCGATGCCGAATCAAAAACCTAGTCCTTAAGCCCTGAACCTGCATCAATATTCATGAAAGAAGGTGAAACACCCTATTTTGTGATCAATAAATATTAGCTATAAGATCTTTCTATATTGAAGTTCAATACAATCATGAAACCATTTTGTCTCGAGTCAATGACCGGAGAGGTTAATCTAATAATATTTGCATTACAAAGATGCTTGTTTAGTGACGATAGACGTACGGAAAGTAACTGTATGAGACTTAACAGGTTTCCTATTACGGTCATTCGTTAACAATATCAGTAGACAATGTAATAAATACTAATAATCAAACTAAACAAATAACTACATATAACGTAGTTTTGTGCAATATAAATAATATAATTTGTAAATATATGTATTAGTGAAATACCCGATACCCACCCACCCTACTCAAAGGTATAGTTCTTGAGTATGTATGCATATACGTCAAAATGGTCATAAATATTAATCAAAGTTTTAATTGAAAATTAGATCAACAGTAATATTGATGAACTACAACAGATTTTCAGGGCTACCTCAATGTTTTATAAAACTTCTAGATCAAAATTCGTGGCAAGTTAATGACAAAAGAACCAACGCGCATGTTATTCCTATTATGGGGATGGCATTTAAAAAGTGTTATTCGTCAAAATTTAGAATCAAAAACTTGGAATGTGTGGCCTTATATTATTATCTAACATACTTCAATTAAATGCCATTTACCTAATTCATTGCGAATGCGGGTAGGCGTTAGATGTACCTATAATATGGTACATCTAACGCCTACCTACTGTAAGAGTAAAAGAATTATAAGGTTTTGAAAATATTATTTTCTTAAATTCTTTCTCTTCTAAATTAGACTAAAATTATGGACAGCCTAGAATTCCCCCATAGTCCGAATAAAGACCAATATTACCGAACATGTCTGTTAAATTCTAATGGTCTTATTCATATTGAGTTAACTCAGTTGGTCTCTCTTTATGAAGCACCTCATTACGAAGGTCATTATTAAATGGATGACAAATGAAGCTCGAGGCGGAATAAGTCGTTTTATTTAATTTGAATGAATCATAATGAATTATACATCTATTAATTTTACTGATAAATAACAAGAGCTACTACATGATTATTTGTTTAGCGTTGAAGTTAAATTAATTACTCACTGCATTACAATTTTGCTTCAATTTAGCGCACATCACAATATATAAGTCGTATTTTTCCGTCAAGAGTTTCAGGCGCCGCTTCTTCTTTTCAAGCCACAATATGTTGCGAAGCGGTGGTATATTACATTAGGCTCCCATAGGGTAATTAATAACAATAAACAAAAATTAAAACTAAATAATTGAAATGAACAAGCTGGCGGTAGGCTAAATAAATCTTAAACAATTCTCATTGACACGACATTTTTGTCTTCTGTGATCACGGCCACTGTGACCGAAACGACGGAATAATAAAAATCAAATAAATTACAGCGGTTTAAAACCGGTTCAACGTAGTTTTATTACTTATTTTTTTTCCATAGTATAGATAGATATTTTTATCCATGCAGGAACGGAGAAAGAATACAATTTCTTGCGGCCGGGCGGCCTGTCGTAAGAGACCACAAAACAATGCATAGTCAGGTGGTAGGGTATTTGCCCGACTGGATGGCTACCATCCCCGGTCTAGAGTATGGCGCCATAACAACCTTGACTTGTGTTTCGGCATTAGAGGCCAGGTTCGAGTCTCTCTCAAGAGAGCAGCAGCACATTGGTAGCACTTCTGGTGTTAAAAATGTCCATAGACCATCAGGTGGCTGTCTGCCTATCTGCTGAAGTCGTGCAATAAAAAATAAGATAACAAACACTCCATTGCTCATCAAATTATACAATAACAATAATGCATGGTTAAAATACTTTCTCGGTAAATCAGTAAGTGGACTTATCGCTTACAGCAGTTTTCCATACAACCTAGCTTAAAGAAAACCTTAATGTGATAAAATTACATCTATTCTTTAGCTAAAAAAGTATTATGACTATACATATTTGTAATCATTTATTTTGGTGAGCATTAAGTTGTTATCTATCTACATATTTATCATCTAAATCCAATGAGTATATGTTTTATAACTGGTATACAACAGACAAGATTGCCTGATATAAAGTTTTTAACGACACCTACGGGTTATCTTCTCCATTTACCGCCGCAGTCGGCTTAGAAAAAAGTTTAAAATGAAATAAAATTGATGTATTTGTCAGAAACATGGAGATAAAAGATGTTACAAGTGAAATATGCTCGGTACATGTTTCGCCTTATAAAGGCATACAGATTCAGTATTAAAATAAAAAAATAATAATATTATAAGTTATTCTTAAGGTACACTACAACACAAAAATCACTAAATTAATGTCACACACAATAGCAAAATAAGCGTGTATAAACCTAAAAACTTTAATAGTAATTAAGTTGTAAAAAAGGGTACGGAACTCGAGTCCGTAGAGTAGTTAATTAAAAAAAAGCCATACAAAATATTTATATTTATGGCACCTGTTTAAAAAAATCCCATAACGTAAAGCAAAATATTGTACATGACAAATAATATCTGTTAGCAGCCTGTGTTTCTATATTATGTCAGATTACAGCTAATAAAACTGCGTTGCTTAGGAATAAAAAAAGGTAAAGAAATCACTAATTTGACATTCATAAAGTTAAGAACGTCTGTGCCTGTTCCGGCGTGGCTCAAGGCGATGAATCGGGTCTGCGTATTTTAAATTTTTAAATCATATACGAAACTGATCTTTATTGACTTGTGAAGAAAGTTAATATTACAATAATTATATCTTTGCAGAAGCGTAATAGGATCAGATATTGAAAACATCAGAGAGGATACGAGTTTTTAGCATTAAAGAAGATAAAGGTTCTAACGATGTCAATTCATAGTTAAGGCATTTTTATTAAAAACCCCTTTGCATAATATTAAGTTAGCGTCAAATAAAAATCTTTAGGGCTCATCATTCGATGCTTATACAAGTCACATCTTTACGTCTCTTTATGTATTTTACATTAACTTTTCTTTAATACTACTACGTCTATATGGATGAAATTTGGTCGGGAGGTGTATTCTATATACTGCTACATACTGGTTTTATAAAACGGCACAAAAACAAAACAAAAATTAGGTTATTGTGAAAAACAACTTTAAAACGTTGAACGTCCATAGTATAAAAATGCTATATTCTAATATTTGAATGTGGTAGGAACTAGGAATTTATATGTAGTTATTACAATTAAATTATATTGGTTTGCCCAAAAATCGTTAAGTAGGTACTTTTTGAGGTATGAAGTATTTACTATTACATATTTTTTTGGTTTTATAAAAAGTATTGCATTACAGTAGTAAATAACGAAAATATTATATGAAACTAAATTATAAATTAAACTGCCTAACAAATATAAAATACCTGAATAAAACAACTTAAATAAATCAAATCTTAAGTTTTATAAGTATTATAATATTTGTTATGTATTATTGTAACTGCAAGTATCATTTGTAATATTTTCAGATCAATAAAATTTATTATTATTATTATTAATAAATAAAAAATCTAAACTAACACTACAGATAGACGTTTATATCATTTCATTTCATATTTCATAGATTATGTGGCACTCTAGCAGATCACTGCCACTGGGAAGTGTTGCCATTTTTTTGGTGAATTATTTTCACAATTATTTCTTACTACATTCTTGAACAACCTCAAAATTAGGAAAATATAAAACAATTTTAAAAATTATGTCTAAGTAACATTAAGGCACATGTCAAATAATTTATTCCAGTGCCTTTTAAAAATGTTAGGCGAAGTGCCGATAAGAATTCTTGTAAAGATAAAAACAAAATTACTTTAACAGTTGGGGAATGTTTAAAGCGGCTTGTTAGATAAAACGGTTTCTAACAGTGGAAGTGAATTATTGTTGTCTAATCGATGAAGATAACGTATTAAAAATTGCTTTTCTGAGAAATTCAAATTGGAACTCTGTAAACAATATTGATTAATTTAAAAGGTGTCACATTAATGAATATTTACAAAAGATATTAGATTATATATCTAAAATTATTCTAGATCAGCCGGTACAGCGGCGGAAACAGCCGAATCACTCAAGCGGCGCAAGTATGCAACCCTCAGTGACAGTTATATATTTGTGCCGTTTGCTGTCGAGACGCTTGGACCGTGGGGTCCTGAGGCCATGAGCCTCTACCAAAATTTATCGAAACGACTCATTGACTCTTTAGGTGATCAGAGGGCTGGTGCTTACCTCGGCCAACGGATTAGTATGACGATCCAGCGAGGAAACGTAGCCAGCCTTCTGGGCACCTTACCCATAGAAGACGGTGATCTGGGCTCAGTATTCTACTTATAGTATTGAGGGACTATAAGTAAATATAATACGAATAAGTTAAGTCTTCTTGCATTGTATTGTCCATTGATATATGTAACAAAATATTTTCATGTTAAATTATTCAAGTGTCAGACTGTGATTTTAAAATAAACGCCAAAATTGATCTAAAAACTGCTAATTCATAGAATTCACTTTATACAGTTGATGAATTTTTATAACAAAGATTAGATTTTATATCTAAAATTAAATTGAAGTGTCAGTATGTATTTTCAAAATAAATTCCAAAATTGAATTGTAAACTACTATTTATACGATGTGTCAGTGACAGTTTTTAAAACTTATATCCGTTAGTCTAAAAGTTAATCTTGCATAGGCTCCGAAATTACTCTACAGATTTTACAGATAGTAATTTTATCTCAAACAATCCTGTATGTTCCATATATTAGAATGTTCAGAAACTATGTATATATAAAGTCCAACTCTCACACGAAAGAAGTTGTGGGCTCAGTTACTATCAATTAAAATTAACATGATTTAAGAAACTAGAATAATAAATAGAAATGCTGTTACTGCTGTTGTGTATTTATTTTGAAATCCAAGAAACCATGAATACTTTGATCAACAATCTTACAACACTGTATGTAATACGTGCCCAAACTTAGAAGGACAAAGGTGCAGGGAGTGCATTTAAAATCACTTAATTAAGATAAAGAAGTATGCGACTAAAGCAATACAAAAGAAGGCAATAAAATGATGCATACATGTAATAATTTCACTAATTGGTAAAGTCATATACATTCCGAAGAAAATAAAAACTTAGAAGCGATAAAAAGGCTGGAGTTTAGCATTCTCAATAAATAAGCATTTGTATGGAGATAAATTTTGCTAACTTCCTTTTTTAAATGCTTTAAGTGCGGTGCAACCCACCGCCCTGAGATAAGCAATGTGGGGTAGATAGTAGTTTTTTTTATTGCATGAGTTCAGCAGACAGGCAGACGGCCCATCTGATGGAAAGCGATTACTAATGTGCTACCACTCTCTAAACGGAGATAATCTCTAAAGCGTGGAATCTGGCCACTAATGCCGGAACACAACTCAAAGTTGTTATGACAGCATACTCTAAACCAAGGGTGGTCATCAGTCATCTAGTCGGGCAAATGCCTTACCACCTGGCTGTGAGTTGTTTTGTCGCCTCTTATGACAAGCCCCCCGGCCGCAGGAATTAGTATTCTTTTTCCGTTCCTGCACGGAGAATAGATAGTAATAGATCGTAACACTACCTTTGGATACCCCCTAAA
Organism: Dendrolimus houi; assembly: GCA_039645545.1. NCBI lineage: Eukaryota > Metazoa > Arthropoda > Insecta > Lepidoptera > Lasiocampidae > Dendrolimus > Dendrolimus houi. The sequence continues at coordinate 16,833,888 of CM077122.1, forward strand.
ACCGTTGCGGTGTACTGTAACTATTAACCTTTTAAGTTGTTATTAACGAAAATAGTTTCATATTTAAAAATTGAATAACGCCTCCTAAAACAAACGAGACCACAATTATACTGTATTTCATATAATAAAGCATGTAATTTTTTTCCCAGGGGAAATCCGCTTGAGAACAAACCGCCGCGGTCAAAGCGGGTGGGGCGTATGGGATCGTCTCGTCGGGGTAGCACTAGCACTCCCACAAGAATACTATTGCCACACCGCGATTGCAGATACCCACTAAAACCCCTGGCTGACCCTTATTGCGTCCCATGTCCGGACTGTTGGCTCGCTCACGCATTCACCTCTAGCCTGGACGGGCGATGGCCGGCCTGTTCACGAGCTGGCCCCTCCATTGTAAGATGGAGAGCTGGGCTTCTCCCTCCTCTCCGGTCTTTATGAGCGAGGGATACGGTTCCCCACAGCTCGCCCGATGTAAAATGATATCTATATCCAAAATGTAAAGAATACTCTTGAAGAAAAAGTTTATCATTTTAACAAGCAAGATCCTGGTCAGCTCAACCCCAGCTGGTCTTATACGTACCTTCAGTTGTCATGGACCAGAAACGTGATACCAAAATTTAATCGACACCGTCAGCCTATCAGGCGCAAACCTTCTCTTTGCAGCGAGAATGCCTATATCCACTTCTACTATCCCGGCCTTCTGGCTATTACGGTGAAATTACGCTCACAAAACATCTGCTTACCCCTTGTTTCAACGCTCATGACACAATTGATATTCATTGTATACCTGAGAACTATCTACCGGAGCCGTATGTCTTCCTGCTTGTCTCTCTCCACCTACGTACGGTAGAGAAGTTGAACAGTTCCATCACGGTACCGCTCTGTCGCTCTCTTGACTAAAATTCAAATCTCGCGTTGCAGGTGTCAAAATATACTAGTCTCCTTAGCACGTATTTTTTAATAATTACATACATGTTCTATGTCCTTATAATTTTTTTAAATATTATATGCGTATCAGTCCCAATTCTGTTCAGGAACTTTATTTACCTACTTTCTATGTATAGTCCGTAAACTTATACTAACACTAAAGTTAACTAAAATTAATACAAATTGTCTGCAACATAAGACTACTTACTACCTACACAAATCTCGCCTTATTATTATTGCAATTTGTACAATTTCGCCGCCTTTGTTGTTTTTCTTGACTACTCCCTTAAAGAAATCTATCATGAGTAATCTATATTATAAAATTCTAAGCATGCCGTGTCTGTACATTGAAGCTATTAAAAAAAACAACTAAAATAGACTATATAAATAACGGAGAACACGATGCAACTGCATTTTTTAGATTTCTTGTCTGTTTGTTAGGGATTCACGTAAAAATTACTGGGTCGATTTCGATGCGGTTTTCACTCATCGACAGCTAATTCTTAGACTTAAACTCAGCGCTACCTTTTATCCTGTCAACCAATTAAAAATGGCCAACTTAAAAATATATCAAATTCCAATGTGATTTTTTCATTGATCGATAGCAATTTTTATGTAGAAAATGTGTGATATTTTTATCCCGGAAATCTCGCGGTAATTTTCCCGGGAGCCATTTTTAATTATTCTGGTGCAAAAAATTAGCTTATTCTGACACCGTGTACACTAAAACGATACCTTACATTCTTTTTTTAAATGCTGTCGTACTTTGTGTCACAGGAATCCTGCGTTATTTTCAAGTCAAGCGTGGACGAAGTTGCGAGGATATCCTAGTTTAAATATAATATAATTAATACATAACTGCGTAGAATTGGATCGAATCTATTACTAATATATAAAGCTGAAGAGTTTTTTTGTTTATTTGCTTGAACGCGCTAATCTCAGGTACTACTGGTCTGATTTTAAAATTTCTTTCAGTGTTAGATAGCCCATTTATTGAAAAAGGCTATAGGCTATATATCATAACGCTAAGACCAATAGCAGCGGAGCACCAATGAAGAATGTTTCAAAATCGGGGGTTTATTTTTCCTTTTGAGAGCTTCCGCTGCGTGCGCGCTGCGTAAACGGTTAAAATTTAGAAAAAATATGTGTGACAGAATTGTTACCCTTAAAAGTTCTAAAAAAAAGTCTGCGGCAGCATATGTCTCTCTTTTAAGGTTGGCTCATTATAACCTTTTTTTATGCTAACCAAATTTGCTCTAAAATAATGCATTATTTCCGAAGGTGTTTTTATAAACATGATATTAATCCTTATCCAAATAAATACGTTATTCATCACAAATATTTAATTTAAAACAAAATTTCCATTTACATCATTCGATTTCAATGAATATCTTAGGAGATATCGCAGTTTTAAAATAAAATCGCACCAAAATAATGATTAAGTACCACGCGTGCATTTATGATGTGCAAGGCCGGCGGGCAGACATGAGGGGGAGGTGGGGCACCTTCTACGTAAACAAAGTCGCAGGTTAAAGTTAGCGGTAGCCTAAAGTAACCATTCCACGCCGACGAAGTCGCGGGCAGAAGCTAGTAATTTATAAATATATAGTGTGAATTATCCAAAATATAACGATTTTCCATAACCACGCGGGTGAAACCGCGGATGCAACTAGTGTAAATATAAAAGTAGCATTTGCTGCTTTCTATAATCAAGTTGTGAATTATTTTGGATAATAAATATTTATAAACCATATTAGGTATAATAGGTACGACAAAAAAACACAGAAATGAAAATTTAAATTTCACGCCATGAAACAAACTAAACCTGTTTGCACTTTCGTAATTAAGAAAACTAATGATACCCGTATACTAATTTATTTATGCAAAGCCCTACAAGTTGATGCGATCTCTAACAACTAAAACAGGTTGATCTATTTCTGTAAAAGCTTTATCCTTACATGCAGAGTAGTCTGGCGTCATTAAATGGTCACTGGCAGAGACCTTGGAAACCGCTTCGCCGATGGGGTTCTCTGAATCGATTTTACAACAACTAACATCAATTTAAACAACACTTCATATTGCACTAGCTGTTTCCCACAATTTGACATGGTTATTAATTTTTATTTCATTTTTATACTTTTGAAATTAAATAAAAACTCTACGGTTATATCAGAAGTAGAAATATTTTTCCCATCACTAATTTGAAGATTTATGGGTTTTACTTACAGGTATTCCCTTATCAACCCCTTCAAAATTATATATCGAAGTGCCATCTGCATATGTGTATAACGAAGTTAAAATAAAATAGATAAATTTTGACATCTGTCAACATTTTGACATGGAAAAAAAAGAGTAAAAATATACATTTTCAGTGTGAGAAAAAAAATAGTTAGAACTTATTGATAAATGTAAGAAAACAGTATCTATCGTGTAAACATAATATTGGTTTTATGTTTACACGATAAACACTGTTTTCTTGCATTAATCAATAAGTTCTAACTATTTTTTGTGCGATTTTTATATAATTAAAGCCACGTACGTCTCACTCGGAAAATGTATATTTTTACTCTATTTTATTCTCATGTGGACTGTAATCACACAACATTTCTATTTCACCACAAATAACAAAAATCATAGAAAACATATTAAACACACCGCCCACCAAGAACATACAATGTTCTTTATTCAGCGCAAGAAAAAAAAAGAAATTATTACTAATAGATATTAACATACTCATAGATAGATTAACACAACACAAATAATTAAACTCTCTCAGAATTAAAAGCTCTACCTATAAGAATTGAAATTTATAACTGTGATCGATATGAAACTTATGTTCAATTAGTATATAATTATTATTTATCCACCCACCGTAATATATATAAACAAGATACACAGAAATTACATACCGTAACAATACTTACAAAAGAAATCTAAACAATTTTATATACACATAACTAGGAAACAAAATTAGTAACTTAACCTCTACATGGTAATAAAACTTCTCCTTGAAAACATATAGATGATGCCAACTTCCATGGTGATTGCTAATCTCAACTACACCTTGAGTGAACTGTAATTGAGTTTAGAAATAACTTAAACATGTATTTTATATAATTAACTAAGTAAATACTGTTGAGCCTTTAGCTTAGAACAAGAAAATTGTAAGTATTAAATATCGGAAAATTTTCAGGTAGGTGTTAATGATGAATCGGCCAGTTCAAGATAACTTGAACTTGAACATAAGCAATAGGAGATAATAATTTGTGTAGGCAACGCATGTTTCCTCAAATTAAAGAAATGAAAAATATTAAGTTTTTTAGTATGAACTAGTGTATTTATTTTTATACTTTCATTCAGTATAAAAATAAAAGCAGAGCAGTTGCCGGTAATGGCTATTATTAAACAACCCAACTCAAATATATTAGATAGACAACTTTTTATTTCATATATTTACGCATAAAAAATAAGTTTTTCTCTATAACACAGCAATTACAAAGTGATATACGTCTAGTAATATACAAAATTAAATGCAATATACCCTTAAATCAGTTGAAATATAGTGTTTATTATGATTTCCGAAAATCATATAAAACCCTATGTATTGTTTTATTTCTTCAATCTTAAATTACAACACCTATACATCTCAGTCCTACTGACAAAACCGGTCCAGTTGTATGGAATCGGTGTACATTACAAGCGGACTAACTGCTATCGAGTGGCGTTCCTCGGTCATTGCCAGCGACCTTGGCAATCACTCGATGGTATTCGGTTGCAGTCGTAGATCTACATGAAAACGATAGGCCATGTAACTAATGATGAAATTTTTTCATCGAATATGATTGCAATTGATATTAAAAATCAGTGCTGTTCTGAATAAAATTTTAAAACAGCAGTATACATACAATTGGAAATGCGGTATACACATCTCAAACCAACTAGCGTCAGTGTATATAACATTATTTTGTTTGCAGATAAGTAATCTGGCAGACGGCCATTCGATCATAAGTGATTATCGCCGCCCATGAATCTGCTTACATCTTTTTTGAAGAGTCCTATATTAGGTATAGCGCTCTGGGAAAACTGTGAAAGAAACTTCATTCCACAACTTAAACACGCACGTATGGCATGATATGACGAGCATTACTTACGGTCCCTATGGTAATTTATTTGTAATTTTAGTTACCAGTTAAATATAGTTATTTCAATTTTGTCCAATTGTTATGGTTGTCAGTTACAATGAAAACTAATTTTAAACGAATTAGGCGTCTTTTAAACTTAAATATTAATATTTTAGCAGTATCATTGTGTAGATTTTTCGGTTGATGCTTATCTACTTATATTTAATATGTAAAATCTTAGCTTCTTTTGTGTAAATTTAATTGTTCTTTATGAGTAATAAATTGTTTACCACAAAAGTTCCAGAATGACTCAAGATGATAGAATTGCATACATAAATAGGATTAAAATAGTCTTAATTTATGCGTTTTTCTTGCGTGAAATTTATTTAATTGGTAACGAAAAGTAACATACCAAATTAACGCTGTTTAATAATGTATTTCAATAATACATTAAACAAAGAATAGTAAGAATTATATTTATATTTTTATCGAAATTACTCCGTAGGAGCCAGTCATGAGTACCTATAGGTACATACACACATTATGCAAGTCACCTTTGGCTTTCTTAGGCGACTCTTTTCCAGGTTCACCAATGTTATTAAGTATGCTATAGATAAGCTATAATTATGTTATTTAGCTTTTGGGCTATGCTGTATCCATTCAATTTCCGTTCAGAGAGTGACTGTTTGTTATATTCTGACATTCAATTGTCTAGTTAGATTTATGTTGCACCGCCTTGCGTCGCTTCGTAGACTTTACTTTTGCAATTTATAAACGCTACTGTGGGCAATTGCACTTTTATGAAGAACTAGTATTTGCACACAACTCCGTCGACGTTTGATGGGTAACGTAGATTAGTTATTTTGCCAGTATTTAAAATCAAATAATATTTTCAGCAGGCAACGGATTTTGTAGTATGAAGATGCATGAATTCCGAAGATTAGCGTAAAAACCCGGGAAAAGTAATGTTACTAAAGGCATACATAACTAAACTTTACTATTAAAGATGTCTAATAAACACAAAGTACTGCAGTAATTAAAAAAGAATGTAAGCTATCGTTTTAGTAAAAACTGTCTCGGAATAATAAAAAATGCATCGTGTTCTCCATCGTTTATAATATAGTCTATTCCATATATTTATTTTTAATAGCTATACAGACACGGCGTCTTTAGAATTGTATAATATTGTAGATAATCAGGGTAGTCAGTTGACTACTTGAGCAGTTGCTGTGAGTTAAAACAGAATTTAAAAAATATGCGTCATTAAACGTTATGTTTCATGACAAAGCAGCTGAATGGCTCTTAATGAAAGGCAGGAAGATTATAATACTATGTTCTGGAGAAGAACATATTTTTTATCTCAAAAATCAATCGTGATGAATCGGCCAGTTCAAGATAACTTGAACTTGAACATAAGCAATAGGAGATAATAATTTGTGTAGGCAACACATGTTTGCTCAAATTAAAGATATGAAAAATATTAAGTTTTTAGTACGAACTAGTGTATTTATTTTTATACTTTCATTCAGTATAAAAATAAAAGCAGAGCAGTTGCCGGTAATGGCTAGTATTAAACAACTCAACTCAAATATATTAGATAGACAACTTTTTATTTTACACCAAAACAAAAATAAACTTCAGATTAATACTACATGTAATATGCACAAAGGGCGATCTTATCGCTAAAAAGCGACCTCTTCCAGGCAACCCCAGGAATGCGCTGAGATTAAAATGGCGATTCAATTTATTTTTCAAAAATTTTACATTTGGTAGTATTATTGACTAGAGGCTCCTTAGACAAATTTAATCTAAATGTGGCGTGACACTCATCGGCGAGTATCCCTGTCTACACCATATAAAAATGCATTATGGACATTATTGGTATTCTTCACATAACTATTTGGTCTCAAATTATTTACATTTTTCTTTAAATACATACTATATACATTTTTTTATCTATGTCTGCCGACACCGGAGCCTAGGTTCCAAGCTACCGGTGTTTAAGGCTCCAGAGAAAGAACCTCTTCACAATACGGCAGTGTCCAGCAAGGCTGCCTTCTGCATCGGACCCTTCTTCTAGATACCAAGCGAGAGCCTTTCAAAGTGGCGGTCTTAGTGATTATAGTATTGACATCATACTATTCACATTATATAACATAAACGGTTCAGTTAACCATGGCACCCATACTAGAAAATAAAATTCTGTGTCTTGGGTGCCAAGATGAAATTGTATACATAATACAACTACTTACATTTTAGTAATAAATACACAAATAAAACATATATATAAAATACATAGATATATACTTAATATAAGCAAGTGAAGATCCATAGTCTCTGCCTACCCTCATGAGAAACAGGCGTGACAATAATTATGTATAAAACATATTATCACGTCATGGGAGTAGGCAGACACTATGGATTTCGACTTGCGATGATACTGACCAACAATTTTCGCTTCATCTACTTTCGCCATTTGGATAACCCAACTCTAAACAAGTAATTGCAACTACTCATCATTTAGATCCTTATTCAAAATAACATTAGGCGGTTTCGATTCGATTAATAAGAGCTCGGTAAATAATAGTGATAACGTAACAGCCATTGTGTTACGCGCTGCGAAGCGAGGTAAACATTTCGCGGCAATTAAGTACATGTTTTATTGCTATTTTCATATCGCGCGCACTTGTACAGGTATTTCAACACACGTCAAATAATATGACAAATTTAGTTACATCTTCACCACTAAGCGTGGCGAGAACATTTGTGCTGATATTAGATGTATCAACTAAATTGAATCAATTAGATTGATTGAAAAGCACAGAACTGAAAGCACGCGGTGATATTCAATGACATTGAATGATTCAAGTTTGTCTTTATATGGATAACTTGGGTTGATTCATCCAAATTGAAAGAAATGAACCGTCTAATGTCGCTTTCTTAACGTTGTTCCTCGTATGCATTATGCATACTTTCCTTGCCATTTTACTTTTTTAATTTTTTTATTGCAGGAGCTCAGCAGACAGGCAGACGGCCCACTTGACGGAAAGCGGTTACCGTCGCCTATGGACACTTGCAACACCAAAGGCACCACAAATGATGGTACTTGTAGAATCTTTGGTAATGCAAATGTCCATAGGCGATCGTAACCACCGTCCATCAAGTGAGACGTCTGCCAGTCTGCTGAACTCACGCAATAAAAAAAAATGCGCTGCTGTTCTCTTAAAGGAGACTAGAACCTGGTCACTGATGTCAGAACACAACACAAGGTTGTTATGGCGGCATACGCCAGACCAGGGTTGGCCGCCATCCAGTCGAGCAAATACCCTACCACCTGGCTGTGGGTTGTTTAGTCGCCTCTTACGACAAGCCGCCGGTCGCAGGAAATTGTATTCTTTATCCGTTCCCGCACGGATGAGACTTCTTGTTGTGCAGTGGACATGGCCCGACCGACCTTGTGCTTAGCGACGGGTAACGCGACGGAGGTTGGCGTCAGGCGCGAGTCGCGACATATTGTAGCCTATTTCGTACATGGCGAGCCTTTACCGCCATTTTATAGTTAGCGACATTTGGACCTAAGTATATTTTTTGTTTGCAAAATGTATTTTAAACTATTATTTTGTTTTAAAACTCCGTTTTTTATTCAATTGAGTCTGAACTCAGTCTTAAAACAAAATAATAATTCAAAATAACTTTTGCAACAAAAAAAAATATATATATACATTTATGTATATTTTTACAAATGTCGCTGACGATAAAATGGCGGTAAAAGCTCGATGTGATACTTTTCTCTTTGTCGCCCGCTTAGTTGTCGCTCAAAGCGACAAGGTCGTAGCCGAATCATTAGAGATTTGACGGGTTCACACACAATAAAATCTATTATATCCGCAAAACTTTATATATTAGATTTCAATTAGAAATATGTAATTGGTTTATTGTATGTTAAGACTACTTTATTGATAACAATCTTTACGAGCTAACTTCTGATGAGTATTAACATACACCTTATAAGTTTTCGAGTATAAGGGTACATACCTATAATGCATTCCAAGCTCAACAAAAAGTTACATTGACACAACGGACCTGTTAAAAACTAGTATTTATAAAAAATCGATGAATTAAAGTCTTTCTCATATGTAAAAACTACTTAATGTGTCTACTGTAAAATGTTTATTTTATGTATATGTGATGAATACTACGGAGTTATCTATATTTTCTATAACTTCTACTAGCATCACTTAAGGTCAATAAAATATATTGTCCCAAAGAATCCATCTAAACAGGATCCATTTACCCATATATAAACAAGGATACAATAAGATAATGCTTTAAACAGATACACAAACACACCACACCATCTGTTATTGTACTGTGGTTCTACAGGATTCATTTTTAGAAATTTTATGGCTCTTAGACTTTTCTTTAATAAATAGACCACCCATTGTCTGTTTAATTATCGTGGACATAAAAATTGAATGTTTATGGTCTAACACAGGATATAATAACCAGGCATTAAATTATGAAAAATATTTTATATTTTACTAGCAGTAACGTTCTCCTGCCCTAAAAAAACCTATGTTACTCAGTGGGATAATATAGCAGTCTAACGATCGAGACCGGTGCTTCAGGAAACAATGGCTAGTCGGTCGGAGCTCCACGACGTCGCTATGGTGGTTTGGGAAGACCGCCTCAGACACCCCAGCGCCTACCGAAGTGGTGAGGCCCGTCCTACGTGACTGGATTAGACGGAAACACAGCACCCTGACATTCAGGCTGACGCAGGTCCTCTTGGGGCACGATTGCTTCGGGAGATACCTGTGTCGCTTCGAGAATACGGCGCTGCACACACTTCAGGAATATCCTATCTGGCCAGAGCAGCATCGAGACCTCATCGCCGTCACCGGACTAGACCTGTCGCTCCCGACCGTGGTACGTGCCTTGGTCGGGAGCAGTACTGCATGGGACGCCGTCTCCTCGTTCTTCGTGCATGTTATGCTTGTAAAGAAAGAGGCGGAGCGGAAGCGTGAGCGCACGTCATTGCTCCGCTTCTACCAAAGGAGGACGTGTCGGTGCCGGAGGGCCAGCACGGATCATCGGCCCTTTGGGGAATAGGGGTTCTCACCCACCTGCACGTGCCTTGAGATGAGGGCGCGGCGTGTTCCGCGTGCGCCACCTCTCGTTCTGTGGAGCAAGTTACATACTGCCCCACGTACGGAGAGCTTGATGATACTGGGAGATAAAAGAAGGTCCCCCGGCAGTGGAAATGAAATCGCGAGGGCCACGCCTGCCAGGGTTGCGGAGAGGCTAGGTCAAATACCCGTAGCCCTAGCATAAGGCGAAGGACGGAACACCCAATGGTTTTAGTGGATATCGCTAACTGGGAAGTGGCAATAGCATGACACCAGTTCTGATTGGGCATGCTAGTGCACCTCCGATCTGGCGAAACCCACACGCGGGTCGCGAACTATTCCCCCAAGGTTCTGACCTTGTCACGGTTTATGGTCCTCAATCAGATTTCCCCTGGTCAAAAAAAAACAGTCTAACGATGAAAGAATTTTTGAAATATTTTCATCGTTAGACTGCTATTTATAAGATAACAATATTATAAGGCTACTGTTCTACTATTACTACCTTACTTCAGTGCCAAAGCGTATTGGATATAAGTTAAAAATCACCTCGCGTCTTCTTTCACTTGTGTTGTGCTTATGACCGAAACATGCCAATTATTCATGTGCCGTGTTTTAGAGTAGTGGTTTAAGATATAAGCGCCTCACAGTTTTTCCTTTTGACTTTCTATACTTTTGTAATATTGCACTCTCTTCACTCCTATATAGTAATAAAACAAACTAACAAGAGTATTTAAAAATTAATTGATTAATTTTATTTCATACCTCGTTCTAGTTTAAGGCAGACTGTCAGGTCTTCTTTTACGAGGGACATCCGATTGACGATTACCCGCCTCGGGGGAGGCACGCTAGGGAAATGTGGAATTCGCCACGTGTTGGAGTAGTAATGGCGTTGCTTGGAATGGCAATGGTAGCAACGGCAATGGACGTATCCACCCCAGCCAAGGATACCCACTGATCCCCCACGTTCGTCTTAAAAGATAAAGTAGGGCGAGATCAACAAATCTACATTAAATTAGGCTGAGTTATATAACTACTACAGACAAAACCAGAGTATCTAATACTATCTACGGAAGCTACTTTCACTTTTACTGTAAGTCTGTTCTTGATCCCGTGAGGTCCCGGAAAAGCGGCGCGGGAAAGGGGCGTAGGCTTAGTGCGTAGTTCGGTGATCGGAATCTCGCGACTACTTGTGCTCCGTCGAAGTGAGCGTGGAGAGCGGTTGCTGAGAATCACACATATCCCTCGGCACGCTTCTATGCGTACAGTAAGAGCCCTTCCCCGGGGACCCGAGGACATATCTGAAGACATTCCCCCTGCTTTATTTAAAAAATGTAGATTGTTACTCGAGAGGTGAAAGTGACCTATTTAGGCATGAGATGGTTTGGCGCAAGAGCATAACGAGGGCGCTAATAGTTTGAGTGCCTAAATAGGTCTTTCACCCGAGGTTAACACTCTGCTTTTCATTTCGAATATGAAACAAAATAAATAAAAACTGATTAGTTAAACAAACAACTACTTCTCTAGCAAAATAAGGCGTTAAATCCACATCTAAAACTGATCAACTCATTTAATATATCACATATGAAACGTCAAGTATTTTATTTTTCTGTGGCATTCTACCAGGTATTTTTTTTCACTGTTGACAGTAAATTTTTATGTCAAATTTTTGTAAATTAAATAACAATTTAGTGAAAAGTAAGTATAATATGCGGTTACAAAATTGTTGATATTTTTTTATTACAATTTTAACAGTGGTCATAAAAAAGTTGGGACATGAGTCGCATGTAATATCTATGGTTCTTTCTTTTTAATTTTTTTGACAGCAAGGAAAATCGTTTCCCAGGGACGAAAAGTGCTTTTTCATCCCTGTGATTAGACAACTCCAAGTATATTTTCAGAATATGAGAAATGAAAAAAAGTACACGAAGGCACTGTCAAAATTAGGGATTGCAATCCGGAAAACCGGATCCGGTAATCCGGCGGATCTGGAATCAATATGCACTTACCGGACCCGGTACAAAAATAACGGATCCGGTGACAATCTGCAACGCACGATTAGTTTGGCAGAATAATCGCGCATTGTACGTATAGGTGCTTTAAACGCGTGGTGCTTGTGCGTGCAAGTTGTTTGACTCTGATAATGCATTTACTTATGCCAAAGAATAAAAGGCATGAGACTAAAAATGAAAAAAGTCTTGGAAATAATTAACCAAGATAATAGCTCTAACGTAGAAAAGAACTTAGATTCACAATGGCCGAAAAAGACTTGACATTACAGGCAGAATTACAATTACAGATCCAGCAAGAAGTAGCGTCTTATACAATACAAACTGTAAAAAGAAGGAATTTGATAAAATACTAAAGAAGGAAATGACGGTATTTGAAAGTGAAGGAGTTCGAGAAGAATACTTGTCTGCTATTCATGATTATTTGCTGACAATTAAGCCGATAAATGTAGAAACTGAGAGAGCCTTTTCGACCGCAGGCTATATTTGTAGCTCTATTATAAGTCTATTGGCAGATGACACAATCAACACAATTTGTTTCCAAAGATCGTTTTTTCAAAACAAAAACTGATTGTTTGTTTAAAAACTAAAGAGTATAAATATTATTATAATTATTGTTATTGTTGTGCTATTCATTTGATGGATTCGGCAGTCTGTCATATATAAGAATAAAATTGAGTAGCATTCTAAAATAGGTAGCTAATCATAATAAAGTGGATTTGGTATATATATCGTTTTATTTTTACACTTCATTAACGCCCATGTTGGAACAAAAAGGAAAGTTAAGTTATTGAAATCAAATCAATCAATTTAAATCAAATCAAATCAAATCAGTTTCAATTCGGCCGGACTCAGCCGGATTGCAATCCCTAGTCAAAATATAGATCAGAAACGCTCACTTCTTGGCCCTTGAACCACAAGCCACAAGTGAAGAACAATACGGACGGCGGTCAGGCGCAACTAACGGGCCGGTCTGCGCGTCCACTCGCGCGCACCAAGCGGTCAAACGTCAGAATTTAACATACACAAAACGTCGAGGCCGTAACGGTACCAGATTTACTTTTTCTACGCTTTATTAACGCGTATGTCGAGTCACGTAATATGAATTGATTCTTTTAGAAGTATTCTTTGACTCGTGAGTTTCTTGTTTCATATATCTTTACCGTGCTGTTACTCTGTCTCTATTTCAATAGCTATTCTTATTTGATTGATGTATTCCAATGCTAGTATAGTGATTGTTGACTTTTACAATTCAATTTGCATGGCGTATGTACTTGGTATTTGTTACCTTATACTAATATATAAACTGAAGAGTTTGTTTGATTGAACGCGCTAATCTCAGGAACTACTTGTCTGATTTGAAAAATTCTTTCAGCGTTAGATATCCCATTTATCGAGGAAGGCTATAGGCTATATATCATCACGCCAATACCAATAGGAGCGAAGCAGCAATGAAGAATGTTTCAAGATCGGGGGGTTTTGATAACAAATTCCACACAGACGATGTCGCGGGCACAGCTAGTTCTATTATAAGAGTCGTTTGATTACATTCCGGGTAACACGTATGTATGTCCAGTAATAAACCGTTAGCCATGAAAAATCGTTTCTCTTAAAAATTACCACACGGAGGCATCCTATATATATATGCATATGAACGGAGAAAGAATACAATTTCCTGCTAGCAGGCGGCCTGTCGTAAGAGACCACAAAACAAACCATAGGCAGATGGTAGGGTATTTGCCTGTCTGCATGGCTACCACCCCTAGTTAGACTAAGGGTGGTAGCCATGCAGATATTAGACAGACAGTATGCCGCCATAACAATCTTTAGTTATACTCTGGCATTAGTGGGCAGGTTCCAGTCTCCCGTTAATGAGCGGTAGCACCTTGGTAGCGCCTTTAGTGTTACAAATGTCCATAAGCGATGGTAACCACTTACCATCGGTTGGGGTGTCTGGTCACTCGTGCAACAAAAAAATGTAAGTGTGTCCGTTCCCTATACGTTCGCGTACCGTTTGTCCGATTGAGTTGCAACTTTAGTTCGTGGACACTTGCGTCAAGGTTTTTGACATAATCAACATAACCAGAACCAGTTTGGTTGAAAAGCAAAGAACTGAAGAATATGATGACATTCAATAACATTTAACGACTCGATTGTTATATGGATGATCATTGGTTATATGTACATAATATTAATCCATCTACACATTGAATCCTTTAGCAAACTCCATTAGGAAATTCTAAATACTAATTTATTAGGCCTGATGAAATTAGTTTTAAACTATGTGATTAATTAATCATCATGATATTCTAAATTCAAACGGAAGCATCAGCTGATTAAACATAAAACTTTTGTATTATAAATAATACTCTTATTACCTCCAATTAATGTATTTAAAGACAAAAAAAATTATTTACAACGGAAACACGTATTAAAACGATTGCGATAAGAAAATTGTTACCTGACGACAAAGATAACCATTTAAATTATACCAAAAGTAATAATATTTAAATAGCCGTTGTTATTTTGAAGATTAATACGAACTATTAATGAACAATAGAATCTAACTGAACTAAGATAACGCTTATTGTCTCGAGTTTTTCTAACTTATTTATTTATGGCGCACCGACACAAATTATTTAATATCTAAGTTAGTCATTTAAAACATAAGTTCTGATGTATAGACCTAAATGAGGACCCCATAACTGTTATCACAGAGTAATTTCATACATAAGTTTTGATGTGTGGACCCAAAGGATGACCCTATAACTGTTATCACAGTCATTTAATACATAAGTTCTGATGTGAGGATCTAAAGTAAGACCATATAACTTTTATCACAGAATATTTTTCCTATCTAAGTTAGCCATTTAATACATAAGTTTTGATGTGTAGACCTAAAGGAGGGCCCTGTAACTGTTATCAGAGACTATCGACGTGAAACAGACCTTTGCTAAACGTGTTTCGTATGAGTAAGAGTTCATGGGATCGGCCATCGAACCCACATCTCCCTCTCCCTATTTAATCCCATCCCCTGTACTATTCCGTTAACCTTTTCCCTTTATCCCTTTCCCCCCCTATCCCATTCTAAACGCGCTGGCTTCGTCCCCGGTGTTGCAAAAGTCTATAAGTGGTGGTAACCATTTTCCATTAGGTGGGCCATTTACCTCTGCTCTATTATTTGCACTTGCAATAATCGACATTTTTGGTTCTTTTTTGTTTTGCAGAAATGGTACCTGGAAGCGCTAATCTATACAACAAAGCTTGATGTTTTTTATTGTTTTTTAGATACACTAAAAGTTACATAACAGGGACATGTTGTTTAGATATCAAAAAATACATTTACCGCATTTTTCTCGAAACTACCATTTGTAAGTATTGCGTTTGCTATATATAAGGAGGTCAAACCTGTCTGCCAGATTCGCAAATCGTAATAAAAAAATAAAGCTATTTGTCTCTACTAAATAATATTTTGACGCTTACACAGTTCGTGGTAGATCTATCTATATCAAGTAGTGGTCGCCCGTGGTCTAAATTCGACCATAATAATTTAGTCTCAAAGACTATATTTCTATAATCACAGATTTCGCCAAGGCAACAATAAACAGAAGAGTATATATGCGTGTGGGTGTCAAACACATGGTAGTGTGTGTAATGTTTTTTATTGATTTAATGTATTTTTTATGCATATTTTTTTTTAAATATTAGCATTCGTCGCTTCTTCTCTATATAAACTATAAGTGTGCGAAATTTCATCCTCCTCCGTCCACGTAATTTTCGTAAAAAGGGGTACAAAGTTTTTACCTCACGTATTAATATATATAGATAAATAAAATTGAATGTAGAGTAAGAATGGAGAAGTCCGAGCTTAGCAATAGGATTTTACAAATTAAATACACACGGAAATATTTTATAAAATGTTAGGTAGTGGAGTTTGTTATTTAAATGTCATAAATATTACTCAATTCTTGCTAAATCTTCCATGCAATAAGCAGGAATTCGTTCTATAAACAATCCAATAATTTAGATCTGTCAGATCGTCACTTCTAGTATCATCTTCCATAATCGGCATCCCTTACTCATATAAGTAAGACGATTGAAGAAAACACAAGTAATATCAATAGGTACAATTTTATTTGTTCGTAATACATATTGTAGCTAGATAGATTACTCTTTATTGCACACCAAAATAACGATTATAAAAAAATCCATATTTGAACTAATTTCCAGGCAATACAATAGGCGACCTTATTGCCTAAAACGATCTCTTCCAGGCAATCTAAATTAAAGGAAATTCTTAGCTAATCTGGTGGTTTACGCGGTGGAGGAATAGGGACAATAGATACATACATACATTCTACCACACTAAGATAAAATCGCGTAAGTTTATTAATACTCATACAATTTGATCGATTTTATAATCAAATATCACGTAACTCAACAACAGTTTGTAGTTATCAAAACCAACATAACCAGTTTGATTACAAAAAGAATTTCCGAGTGTATGCAATTAGCCTAATTACCAATAAATTCCCGTTTCTTTAAAGACCTTAAACAATCGACGAGCGTATACAATTATTAGAAATCGACAATATTTACATAACTAACAAACACTATATAGACTGGTTTTCTATACTTACCTTCTCATATCAAAAATATAGGTAAATACATACAAAACTTCACGCAATATCCTTGCGCAGAATATTTTGTTTTTTATTGCCCGAACCATGCAAACAGATAGACGGCCCACCTGGTAGAAAATAGAATAAACAAGCTATATTAGAGCTATCTCAATAATAAAACAAAGTACTAGGAATGACAATCACTTAGTAAAAAATAACTTGGTAAATCTAAATACCATACGACTCTCGGCACTCGTGGTTATTCTTCCATAGGGCTGTGACTTTTATTATCTATAGTAATATTATAAAGAGGTAAAGTTTGTGAGTTTGTAATGTTGTAGGGGGTAATTTCCGAAACTACTGAATTGATTTCAAAAATTCTTTCACTGTTGGCAAGCTTTTTTTTTTTTTTTTTTTTTTAAGGCGGGGGAAATGCATTTCGCACATACCGGGTCCTTTGCTAGGGATTAGACCGTTGTTGATCATGGAGGCTTTCCACTGAGGCAATTCAAACAATAATCAACCGGCTTGTGTGGAGACTCGACTAATCAATACCCCACTAAAACCACCCTCCTCCCATGTGCCCCGCGCTTATGGCAGGAAAGGCATGAGATACAGAACGTAGTTACGCCCACACCGATCCTAGCGCACAAGTGCTTGAGAATGCCCCGGGAGAGGCAAACTCACTTCGTCAACAGGGGTGAAGACTCCTCTGCTCCCTAGATGCTAGAGGGCCCCTGCAGCGGTATTTCAGGGAGGGAAGTCATGCGCATACCTGCGCCTCCGGGCTCCCGACTGACGTCGGCGCCCGCGAGACGCATGCGCACTACCATCTCTCTCCCTATCTCGTTCCGCGGCCTCCTTATGAGACACTACCGCCTCGCAGAAATTGGCCGCACCCACCCACCAATCGTCGCTGTGCAGCATGGCTTGCACCAGATCGCCCAGCGATTCGATCGGTCCTACAAGTGTCTCGAGTTCAAACCTCTGAGGTGCCCATGCTGCGCACTCGACTAGCGTATGTAACGCCGTGTCTAGCGCGCCACACTGGCGGCATTGGGGTGAAGGCAAGCAGCCCGCAATCTGACACAGATACTTATCGAAGCAGCCGTGCCCGGTAAGTATCTGTGTCATTCTGAAGGTCAGGGTCCCGCGTTTCCGCGAGAGCCATCGCAACAGCTGCGGTCGAACCGCCTCTACCGTGTCAATGCCAGCAACAGGGTTTTCCAACTCTACTGACCAAGATTGGATCATGGCCGTGGTTTCCCGCGTCCTGATCACCTGGAGTTCGGCCTGGCCATAGACCAGGCCACGGGCGAGGGTATCCTGTCGGGAGCGCCGAACTTTGGCTATCACGTCCGCCTGGAGAGGCCAGGGCGGATCGCCTGCCAAGAGTGCCGACGCCGTCCACGACACTGTACGGTATACTCGGATGGTCCTCACCGCCAGGACCCGTTGTGCGCGGCACAACAAAGTCCTATTGTGGCGGTGAAGTGCAGTGGACCATACGGGTGCACCGTACAGGGCCATACTCCTAAGGATGCCCATATAGAGTTCCCTAGTCGTCGTCCCCGGTCCCCCCACGTTGGGAAGAAGCCGAGAGAGAGCGCCTGCGGACCTCACGAGCTTGGGAACTAGCTGCTTAAAGTGCGCTTTGAACAGCCATTTCCCATCAAGAATTAGCCCCAGATATTTCATCTGGGGGCCTACACGAATGTCCACCCCTTGGACTGTAACGGACAAGTCCGCGGGGGGATTACGAAACCGCCTATGGAACATGATGGCCTCCATTTTCGCGGGGGAGACCTTCAAGTCCAGCCTACCCATTCTTCGGACCACGATCGCCAGCCCGGCGTTGGCGAGGTCCACGGATTCCGCGAATGACGCAGCGCGTGCCGTGAGTAGGGTGTCATCCGCAAAGCAGATTAGCCCTATTCCGGGCAGGACCGGAACCCGAAGGATCCAGTCATAACCGACGTTCCAAAGAACCGGCCCGAGGACTGATCTCTGTGGGACGCCGCACGCGACGCGTCGCCGACCTATCGCGCGATTCTCGGACTCGCCGCTCTCCCAAAGGATGTACCTGTCCTGGAGGTACGCGCCCAACAGCCTCGTGAGGTACGGGGGGACTCCGTGTGCATGAAGCCCCTCCCTGATCGTCTCGTGAGGGAGGCTGTTAAAGGCGTTCGCTATGTCTAGCGAAACCGCCAGGACAGTATCCTTTGCTTGGACTGCGTCGTCCGTTACAGATCGCAGTGTCTCGAAGGCGTCCAACGTGGAGCGCCTCCGCCGAAACCCGAACTGCGTCTGTGCTAGCCCCGGCTCCACAGTATCGAGATGCTTAACGAGGCGTTCCGCTAAGATCTTCTCGAAGACCTTGGCGACCTCGTTAAGTAACACTATGGGCCTGTAGGCGGACGGATCGTTGGGAGGACGGCCTCCCTTGGGAATCAGGCATAATCGGCCCTCCTTCCATTGCGACGGGAACTGACCTGCGCGAATACAGGCATCGAATAGTTCCTGCAGCTGGCCACGTAGATGTTTGGCGGCCAGGAAGAGGAGCCGACCCGGAACCCCGTCGGGTCCCGGAGCCGTCTTCCTGCTCCGGAGCCGGTCCAGGGTGACGTCTAACTCTTCCTCGGTGATGGAGTGAGGCTCCACCTCCGAGGTGTCGGGAATGATTGGACCCATGTCGGGGGGAGTGAAGATCCCCGGATCCGAGAAGAGCCCATCGATAACCGACCAGAGGACCTCGGGTTCGAGCGTTTCCGTAACCGTGGAGGTGCAAGGCCGCAACGTGATGCGGGCCGCACGGTACGGACGCCCCCAAGGGTCCCGGTCTAGTGTCTCGAGGAGCTCCTCCCGAGCCCGGGCTTTCGCTCGCAGAATTGCGATCGAAAGGGCCTTTCTGGCCTCTCTGAACTCCCCCACGAGTCCATTCTCCTCAACGTAGTCTGGAGGACGACGCGCTCTGCTGCGTTTGAGCCTGTGGCTGACTCTGCGGACTGCCCTCCGCAGTTCAGCCAGCTCCTCAGTCCACCAGTGAACCGATGTACGCGGCGGCGGTCGTTTGGCTCGAGGCATAGCAGCGTCGCAAATCCTTTTGAGGGATTTGCGCATGTGCTCAGCCTGCGCCTCCAGATTCCCCAGGTCGGCTGGATAGGTCCAGCATTCGATGATAGCCCTCTCTTCGGCCTGCTCCGCGTCGAGCTTGGTAAGAGCCCAGCGCGGGAGCCGGGAGGGGCCCTGAACAGGGTTAGCGCTAGGCGAGGGGGAGAGCTTGAATCTGATGTACAAGTGATCAGACAGAGTCTCCACCTCTTCCAGCACTCTCCATCCTACCACTCTGCGGGCGGCCGCATGTGTGGCGAATGACAAGTCGATGATCGATCCACCCCGCGCACGTACGCAGGTCTGGACCGACCCCTGGTTCAGGATGGACAGGTTGGATTGAAGCGCCCAGTCTTCAACCGCCCGTCCCCTAACATCGGTAATCGCGTTCCCCCAGGATTGGTGCTTGGCATTGAAGTCGCCTAGGACGAATATCGTCTTCGGCGCTAGTCTGCCGACGGCTGCCCTAATGGAGTCCAAGGCGAGCTCGTACTCCGCCAGGGGACGGCTCCGCGTGAGGTACACGCCTATGATGACGTAACCTCCGCTTTCCGCCACCGCGTAGCCCTTTCCTCTTTCGAGACTGGTGAGCGGTGTGCCAGATCCGGCTCTGGCGATCACGGCTACCACATCGTCGAGATCTCCCACCCAGTTCCTGGCTGGGGGTACGTAATAAGGTTCGCTTATTACGGCCAAGTTTGCTTGCCACTCCGCCATCGTCTGCAGGCACAAGTCCTAGGCGTCGGGAGAGTGGTTAACATTAGCTTGGAAGAGTGTTAAGGGTGTACTGGGCATTTAGGTGTCCATAGGTACCCCCCTTCCACTCGCCGGTCGTTTATTCGCCTTCGGGTGGACGAATTTACCCTTGACGTAAGGGGGCTGGCAGTGCCTCGCCAACGTCGGGTGGGTAGCGCGTTTGCCCCCCGCCGCGCAGACGGCGCAGTGTGGGTCGCGGGCTGTACAGTCCGGCTGCTTGTGTCCGCCCTTACCGCAGCGGAGACACAAGCCGGTCCGGTCCGGGCACGAGTCCGGGCAAGTCTGGGTGCCGTGACCGACGTTGAAACAACGGTAGCAACGTATGGGCCGGGCTTCCAGAGCCTCCACCTTCGCCGAGGTGAAGCCCACCAGAAGGTGGCCCCGCTCGACGATGGTTTTGGCTGCAGAGACGGGGCACATCACGTATGATGCGCCCATCCCCCCAGGTCCTATGCCGATGTGCCTCGCCTTAACATCGTCGCGCAGGCAGTTGCCCACGCTGGCGATGGCACTGCGAAGCCCATCTACGGTGGCCGACTCATCCAGCCCTGAGACGTAAAGCTCCCCACGCTTTACGGGGCGGATGACTTCGGCCATCCCTTGGAGCGCCCCTCGAAGGGCCTCGGCGACGCGGTTCGCCCTAGTTGCGTTCTCGGGTCCTGGGGGGACTCTCTGAGGCCTAGCGTCCCGGGCGGTCCACCGAGGCAGCCTTCGCGAAGACCCTCCTGAGCCAATACCGTTTTTGGCCGATTCCGGAAGCAATAATGACCACTGCGATCTCGGCTCCTGAAATACCACGGGCTTCGTAGCCCGTGGCTTGCTCGCCGGTTTCCGCCCCGATGGTGGAGCCGGTGCTTGCGCCGAGGAGGGGGCGGGCGTTGCTGCCCCTGCCCTCTTCCTTCGGACGAGCGTGGAACGGCCCCCGCCGGAACGGGGGCGGGGGCAGGGTCCACCGCAGCCGATGGTGGCGCGACGGCAGTTTCCGGCGCGTGCTGCGACGGCGGAGCCGCGACGCCAGTGTCGCGGCCGCGGGTTTAGCCATGAGCCTGGGGGCCGGCTTGGGCGCCGGTGGCCCGGGCTTAGGTGCTCAGAGGCGGCGGCGAGCTGCGGCTCGGCGCAGCTTCGACCGTGGACCCTTCACCTTCTTCTTGGGGGGAGAGGGTGGCGGTGGGGAGTCCACCACCCCGACGACGGGGGCTACCACCACCTCCATCGGTACCGGGGGAATTACTTCCCCTGGGGCCCGGCGGGCGGCGGCGGCAGCTCCCGCCGTTTTAGGCAGCGGTTGTGTCTCCGCGGCCTTTTTCCTGTCCGCCGCAAGCGGCGGGCGAAGAATTGGCGCGGGCGGCAGCCGCTCCTCAATCCCGGCAAGCCGAGCGTCCAACATCGCGCCCACTAAGCATATCATAATCCACACCGGTGTGCGCAGCGGTTGGTGTAGGAACCGGCTCCGCCACAGCGGCGGTAGCCGGAACCGTTCTGGGGACCGCGGCGGATATATGAACCGGCTCGGGGGCCGGGACTTTTTCCGCCGCGGCGGCCTTGGCCTTCCGCTTAGCGGGCACGGGACCCGGCTCCGCCGTTACAGCGGGAACCGGGGCCGCATCCGCAGCGGGGGCCTTCATGGCCTTCCGCATCTGCTCAAACTCCTTGCGGTAGGAGAGGTTCTCCTCCCGCAAGGCGCCGAGCTCGGCGCGCAGTCTGGAGTTCTCGTTGCCGAGTCTCCAGGCTTCCTCACTGTTGGCAAGCTACATTATCCCCGGTTGACATAGGCTATATTTTCAAAAAAATTAGGGTACCTTATTTAAACTCCAATAGTGTGACACAAGGTGTAAAAAATTACCTAAAATCGCGTACGTTGCATAAAGTATTGATGATAGAATAAAATATTGTACTACGACTTTGCAGAACACATCATTATTTACAAACAGTGTCGCGACAGGATATGTCTAACTATTATAGTTATGTCACAATAAGTGTTCTTTTGTTTTAAAAACTTAATTAAAACGCCGCCCCTAGAAGAAGCTCTTTATTTGTATCTTGGTATTTACATCTCTGGATCTACTAAACCGATTTTGAAAATTCTTTCACCAGTGGAAAGCTACAATATTCTGATGCCCAGAG
This sequence comes from Dendrolimus houi, assembly GCA_039645545.1. Classification (NCBI taxonomy): domain Eukaryota; kingdom Metazoa; phylum Arthropoda; class Insecta; order Lepidoptera; family Lasiocampidae; genus Dendrolimus; species Dendrolimus houi. The sequence continues at coordinate 16,856,681 of CM077122.1, forward strand.
CGAAAGGGGGCACGGGGGTCACCTAGTCTGTAGTATTATAAAATTCTAAACATGCACGTACAGACATGGCATGTTTAGAATTTTATTGAAGCTATTAAAAAAAACAACTGGAGTAAACTATATAAACGATGGAGAACACGATACATTTTTTTTAGATTTCTTGTCTGTTTGACTTTTTGTTCGGAATTCACTTAAAAACTACGGAGCCGATTTCGATGAGGTTTTCGCTGATCGAGAGCTGATTCTTAAATTAAAATCCCGGCGCTACTTTTTATTCTAGGAATCCCGCGAAAAATTTTCTGAGAATAATTTAAACTGGCCAGATTAGAAAATAATAATTTCAATGTGATTTTTTCACTGATCGATAGCAAATTTAATGTAATAAAATCTGTGATATTTTTTATCCCGGGAATTCCGTGAGAATTTTTCCAGGAGCAGTTTGTAGTTGTTCGGGTGCGTAAGAATTAGCTTATTCCGACACAATTTTCACTAAACCGATAGCTTACAATCTTATTTAAATGCTGGGGTATTTTATGTCCCGGGAAGCCGGCGGGAATTTCAAGTCAAACGTAGACGAAGTCACGATCATATCCCAGTTTAAAATATATTTTCTAAACCAAATCAGTCAACGATTGAAATGGAACGTATTAAGGCCGACAAATCAAAAAGTGACCTGAAGCTTTCAATTTTGATAAAATATTAGTCGAGATATTTATTACCGTTATTTACAACGAGTAGTGATCCAGTGAGGTAATGTAGCCTTTTGGATACTTTGTTTAAGGGATCATAGGTAAAATACGATATAGCTATAGGTATTACTTAATAGTGTTACGACCGACAAAAGACCAATGCACACCTGCAGTTTATTACCTTTTTGTCAGCCATTTCCTTTGTTTACCTTATGTTTAAATTTGTATTTAAAAAACAGCCTATTGCGTATTGGCAATGTTTGTGGCCGTTTGCGGGCATAATTAGTCAGGTGTGCCGATTACGAATTCTAAGAAAGTCGATCTACGCGGGCGGGCAGCCATATTGTATCGGTGCAGCAATGACCCAATAGAGAGATTACGTTATATATTACGTTTGTACTGGTTTTGTCCAGTTATATTTGTATCTGTGTTATACGTGTTTGTATAGTTCTAATAAATTCTATAGTAATTCCAAACGGCATTTTTAATTGAGTCCCGCACTCGTAACAGTAGCATTAGATTAAGTTGAGTTTCTTCTTTGCATTGTTGTAGAGAAGGAATATTTTAAATAGCAAAAAAAGCTTACATTAAATCAAGTAGTTGTATGAATCAAAACCTAATAAATTACAAATATTATAATTTTGTAACTTATTCAAAAGCAGGAAGACTTTATAAGTCTAATATTATTCCAACATACAATGTGGTCATCATACAATAAAGGCTCGGTTTTACTAACAATAGTTAAATAATAGATAGTTAAGATTTTTATGAAGATAAAAAATTATTAAGTAAGAATTCCAATGTCATAGCATCCAATGTCAAAATTTTTATATTATAATACAGATTATCTACAAACTTAAATTAAATATTTTAATTTGATAAATTATTTACTTTTTCAAACAGTTATTTCACTGGGTATTAAGACACACTTGTTTAAATTTTCTGACCAAATATACACTACTAGCGGCCCGTCCCGGTTTCGCACGAGTGAACATTTATTTTTTAGGCATTTTGGGATAAACGTATAAATGTAGCCTATATTACTAAGGGATAATGTAGTATTCTATTGCTGAAAGAATTTTGAAATCAGTGCAGTTGTTGTTGAGTTTATTAGTTACAAACATACAAAAATACAAATCTTTCCTCTTTATAATATTAGTATAGATTTTATCACATTTAACCATAATGATAACGGTGAAGGAAATCATTATGAGAAATTCAGCACAGTTTACCAGAGATTACCAACGTGTAAAATCCGCTAATCGGTCACGAAAAGCCACGAAAAATTTATAGCCCATTTACTAAATAAGGACCCAAGAGCTTAGTGCTGAGACACATTTTTTGCGACATTAAAGACATCTTTACAAAATAGTCAGATAAAAGCGTGATTGTAAAGAGCATTATCATTAAATCAACACTTGAATGTAGCAATGAAAATAAATATCATCGAATCACAATCCCAAATGATGAGGAAGCGAGAAAGTATAGCACCGATTTATCAATCTAGACGTTTGACTCGTACAATGAGAAGATATGTTAACGTAAGGATGCCAGTAATAAATTTAAACCTTTTATTCAAACTTTAACTTTTAAAAACGAATATTATTTCCTTCTTATTGAATACTACTGACCAGCGATTATCATCAGTATGCCGACAACGGATACTGAATTACTTTGGCCGTATAGCCTATGAGCCCAGATAATATAGAGAGACATGTGGTCATCGGGAAAATTGTAGGCAAGAAACCTCGTAGTACGCCTCCTAGTAGGTGCTAGTTACTGACTGGATATGTCGATAAATTCGGCTCCCCACCCTATTCAAAACTGTTCTCGGTGGTGGAGAGCAATTATTTCCTGCCATCAAAGTCACGATCCTCAGCAGCGAAGTAACGACTTAGAAGAGACAAAGAAGACAACACATGAGATACCTACTAAGTGTTTTATAGGAAACTTGAAGTGTGATATTTTGTTGTGCAGATTTATGTTGAAAAACACATAACTTCGTTTAAAAAGAGCAATAGTTGTATATATTATAGTTTGTTTTAGGCTAGAATCGTGTGTTTGTCTAAAAAGTTAATTTGCCGTCATCCGGCATCAGTCAAAAATCTTTTCTTTGATCGAGGTTGGGCTTAAAAAGTTAAATTCAAAAGAGATAATCACAACTCTTTCCAAAGCTCTTGTAGGCAGAACTGTTAAGAGTAACAATTAAAATCAAAAAATAACACAGCCAAGTGTTAGACTAATTTTTAACGAAGTCATGAACTGTTTTGAAAACGAACCCAAGTTTGAAATAATTGATATCGTATTTAGAACCTGCGATAATTTTGTAAATAAATAGATTACACTGTTTAGCACACCTTTTTGCATTTATACGAAGATTCTCTACATTATAAAAACATAAGGCTATCAAAACAGAAATTAATATTAATACTAAAAGAGCTAACATTCCACTACTTGATGTTAAAGCGAGCTGCCATCCCTGAATATAGATCAACAACGAAAGAATGACCCGAGGCACGACAACCAAGAGAAGGTGAACACAAAGGATATCAACGCTCCAAATGAGGTGCCATCAACGTCAATTTATAAAGAAATAGAAGATAATGACGGGCCATCAGACTTGAACGATGTAATAATTGATTTGGGACGTCCCGAATTTCATCTATGTATATAAATAGAATTTAACAACATATAAAAGTGTTCAAATGGTATTGTTCGTACACAATAGATAATCACTCGCAAATTCGTGTCAACATTAACTGAATAAATGTATCAACAATGAAGTAAATAAGTTTAGGAGCTAATATCTCGCTACTTATTGACTTAATTAAAAACTCTATTACCCCAAATAATTATGCCGGATTTTTTTTCGTAAAATGAGATAAAAATAAAAAATTAAACACTTTTCAGTTGAATAATTCATTATGTGTGACAGGAAGCGTAACCAGTGGCAACATTCGAGATTTTACCATTGCCCAACAGTGGACACGTAACACGAGAGTAGCAAAGAAGTTCACGACACGGACGGTTGTCTCCCCGACAATCCATGTTTAAGAAACATTATCATCTTTTTTCACGATTTCACTACAAAACTACGTAGCGCTTGATACTATATTTATCTGTCAAATTTCATGAACGTAGACCCAGCAGTTATTGAGGAAAATGACTGATGTATTATACAGACAGGAGGACGAACTAACGAATAAAATGACTAGGATTCTCATGAAGCAACTAAAAAGTTAGAGAAATTAGAAATCTTTTATTCATAACAAAGCTACACTTCAATTTCTATACTATAATAATTATTGTCACAAATAAAATTAAAATTTGGTTATATCCTAGGTCATAAACTCTTAATGACTATAAAAGGTGTGCTCGATTAATCATTTCCTGAGCCGTATTTTAAAAGGACCGACGGATGGTGACTCCATTATCCTTTTAGGTAGTTTATAGTATTGTTACGAGCTACAGGACTCGAATTAAAAATGCCGTTGGAACTGCTATAGAATTTGTTAGAACTGTACAAACACGTATAAAACAAATACAAATAAAACTGCATGCAACCAGTTCACACTGCACGATTCAATGCAATTCGACACGCGCAAAATCCGTCGTCTATATCGCTAATCGAGAGTACTACAAAACATCTTACTCGTTTCGTAGTCGTCGCTTGACTGCCCACCCCTCCATTCGGGCATTGTCTTATATCAACTACACAGTACAAAAAAATTGCCGCGCGCACTGAGTTTCCGAGGAATAGTAATTTGCACACCTGCGAACGGCTAACAAAGCCGAAAACAATAACAATAAAGATTAGTTCGACGCTAATGATGGTTATAAAACGAGTAGAAAAACAATAGCATGTTTTTCTTAATTACAAATTAAAAACACAAAAGAATTCCTAAATCCGGGAAGACAATAAACTGCGCTTACGATAGACAGCTGTGCGCTTATCTTTGACAGCATTTAACAGTATATAATCGGTCCCATGACATGCGTCAATCTTCCCGATTTCCCAAGATTGTGTTTTATATGTTTCATGCCATGTTATAACAACGTTGACCATGGTATGAAACGCTATCTATGAAAATGATCTTATTCAAATTTAAAATTAAATCAAAAAGATAAGGCGTAATTAAAAAGACGATAATGTTAAACCCAGACTTTTAATAACTTAATGCATTTGAATTACATTAATATCAGCCAAAGAAGTAAAACCTGTTTAGCTTGCTTGTATGGAAAAGTTAATGTGTGGTTGAAAATATCTGATTTATTCATAATTACTAAATTATGTGGGTTCTCGAAATATCTAGTAATACAGCCTATGGTAATTGAGCTTCTCTGTATAATGACGACCTCAGCCGATATTAAATTATTTCTATATCGATACCGACAAAAAAGCTGGCCTGTATTTTGAGCAACGCTTATGCATTGGTATGGCAACGTTTATGCGTTGCCATACAACGTGGTAACGCGGCCTGCGTTTTAGGAGCGTTTCCAACTGACGGTGATATGGGACCAATTTACTATTTGTAACTTGTTTTTGATTATAGTCTGAATTAAATATTGTTTAGTGATTGTATATGATAATTGTAAATATCAAATAATATTTGTAAGTTTTAGCATTAAAACATATTAAGTAAGATTATTTCTGTATTTAAAATATTATTATATTCATTTAATGAACACCAACGGTTTTTTTACTAAATTCAAGTAAATAGGCTTACGATTAAGGTTTAAATATGTATGTAAAACTACTTAAAGTTGAACACCGCGTGCAATGTAATATTTTCAATTTTGTTATTAAATTAAATACATAAGTATAAGTTTCTCTTAGCTTACCGTTTGACATTCCCTCAGAGAAATTGATCCTTCAAGCTACACTATGATTTGGTATAATAATGTGTTAATTTTTCATTGATTCGATTCCTGACAAGGGTAATTGATTTTTCGAAAATCTAATGATACTACACTACTTTAGTTTTCGTCAAAATCGGTCTCGAGACTCCTTTGAGTATTTTTCGCTATTTCGTATGGTTTAGGATTTGGCCTTAAAGGCCCAAATGAAAAATCCACACTGTATACTACATAGCTGAAGAAACTACAAATAGAAAAAGCAAGCCATGAACCTATTTAAATGCAAATCAACTAAAATTATCCATGTAAATATTGAACATTATGAATATATTTTTTATATAATTTAATTAGAAATTAGTACAATGAAGGAAACTTACTTATATTGTAGTCTACTTAAATCTCTTAAGACTGTAAGTAGAATACTGAGCCTAGGTTATCGCAGTCAATGGGTAAGGTTCCTAGAAGGCTGGCCACGTTACCTGGCTGGATCTCGATACTGATCCGTTGTCCAAAGTACCAGCCCTCTGATCTCTCGAAGAGTCAATAAGTCGTTTTAAATACCTTTGTCTTTGTCGATACAAACATAACTCTCACCGAGGGTTGCACATTTGCGCCGCTTAAATATTGAATAAAATTAAACTTGAATCTTTCCATGACATTATTTTTTTTTGGATCTGTGCCTTTCAACCAAATCGATTCAATTTGTTTCATCCGTCTAATATCAGTATTACGGCCATCCTCTGCATGCAACATAAATACCAGTTATTATAATTGAATTCATATTTATGTATTAGTAAGGTTTATGAAGAGGTATCAGTTTTAAATTTATCTACACAAATTGGTGGAATTTGTATGTATTACATTTCTATTGTTCTTATAAGAAAAATTAAACTGGTTCACCAACAAATATGAAAACCGCTTAATTAATACTATAATAATATATATTTTTTCATGGTGCATTATAAAACATATTTCATTATTATTTTCCTCCAAATAACAAAACAACATGATCTTTTTATTAATTCTGTTATGTCATATTAATCTACGACGACATCTCAAATACAGTTACGTTCTAAAGCGTCTTATTTTTAATTTTAGTGTTGCTACCAAAGGGTTGTTGCATTTCATTAACTCAATCCGATTCAGGAAAAAACTATAAACATATTTATTCCAAAACCTTACATTATTTATTATTATTATTGAAAACAAAAACGATTGAATAAATATATATTATACTGGTGAAAAAACAAAAATCTCAATAGATTAATTCTGGTGTGTGATAAATGCATGCAGTACGCGAAAGGCAATGTGAGACAAAACTTTCGCGCTCCATATCGCTTTTGTGAGATATTTGTGTGACATAAAAAGTAATTAACTTAAAATAAATCAAACGATAAAAAGTTGTACAATTTTTAATCGATAATCGATTAACTTGGTTAACGATTTGGAGGTTTCAATCCTTAAATATCTTGTATGGATAACTCTCAAAACGGGTCTATTATTTTGTGATAATTATAGTTAATATTACTTGAACCTTGTTTCTTTGTTATTTTTCAAACAAACGAACTTAATGTACAAGAGATACAAACCAAATTCAATTAAAACCATATAAGTATGTATATTTACGCTGCAGCTGACCAAAGAGGAAATTATAAACGAGAACACAATGACCAAGAAGCGTATTCGCTACTTACCGAGTGTACGAATACAAGTGACTCATTATTTCCAAACAGTATCTTCGACAACGTGTGGGAACAATGAGGACCCGGACGAGGCGAATCAAAACAATGAATATTTCAATCGTGTATGTATGTATAATTTGTTCGGTTATCTGATGTGAGATCATGCATCCTTTGGCAGGACAATAAATCACCAAAGAGATGTTTTTAAAATTTAATTACGTTTAAATAGTTATATGTTTATAATACCAAATTATTCTAAACACCCTCGTGTAGCCCATGTCAAACCTTATGGTCCTTGTTATTTAGCAGTAGAATTCAATACAAATATACACCTGCTAATGTATCAAACGTTTTTCTCAAAAACTTTTGGCTGTATATAGACAGAATTCGATGGATCTATCTATAGTGTAGTAAGTCTGTAGGATGGTAAACTTTGTACAATTAATTTAAATATGAGAAAAATTCCAAGAGTGCTAATTCGGACTACAGAATTTTGAAAATGCAACTTTTAGATTTTTTTTTGTTTGTGTTTTGAAGCATCACGTGAAAACTACTGAACAGATATATATATATTTATATATCTGTTCAGTTATAAGCTACCTCTATGTAGTTTCAAGTCAAAAAGTGATCTAAATATTGACCCGGGATATATCCCGGGGAATTATCCGGGTTAGAATACTTTTTATTCCGACAAATGACGTTATCTCCGAGTAGTTCAACGAATATAACCAAAAACATGGCGCTGCTATCGCGTTTTTTTCTGCCATCGTTGCAATTTACCAACAAATACGTCGCCGTTATGACATCGCGAACGAAGTTTCGTTGGCACTGCTAACTGTACACAAGTATAAGCGTAGAATGGAATATTTCAATATTCAAAATAAAAGTATAGGTACATCAAACACCACTATGATCCCGGTAAAAACTCATCGACAACTTAAATTCCATTAATTTTCCATCAAAGTTAAGCATCCCTTAAGCTCCTTGAGTGCAACTACATGACAACGAAGTAACAAATTATGTACCGAATGACTGTCACACAAATGCAGATTTATATAAAAACAATGAAGAACAATCAAACATAATCGATGATTCTCGTACCGGAGCGACAATACGATCGTGTTATGACGCGAGTGACCTTTCAACTTCCGCGTGAGCTCAACACGAAATATTCGAAAGTGGCGGGCCGATGACACAAGAAAGTTTTCGATGGTTGCCTTATGATTCCATTCATAGACAAAATCATAGATAAGAACTTTATGGAATGAAGGTCAATTTCACTTCAAAATAAAACTTGTTTCGTAATATAACAACTGTTTTATTTTTACGCTTCGAAAACGAGCGTTGAAAAGAACTACTATAAGTTTATAACAACATATAGTAAACGCATTCGGTTGAAATCGAAGGAATCAAGTCTAGTAACCACGATGACAATTTTACTAGTCATAATACATATATATATATATATATATATATATATATATACGGTCTATTTGATAGAAAGTGGTTACCATCGTCTATGGACATTTGCAACACAAAAGGTGCTACAAATGCGCTGCTGCTTTATTAAAAGATACTGGGACCTGGCCACTAATGCCGGAACACAACTCAAGGTTGTTATGGTGGCATACTCTAGACCAGGGGTACCAGCCATGCCAGGTAGCCATCCAGATGGGCAAATACCCTACCACCTGGCTATAGGTTGTTTTGTCGTCTCTTAAGACAGGCTGCCCGGCCGCAGGAGATAGTATTCTTTCTCCGCTCATGCATGGATAGAATATATAAGATATTATATACTTACCTACATAAGTGTAATGAATATTTAAATATCCATCTATCTATATCAATATGTTTACTAATATACTAATGCTAATAATAATAATCTGCTCTACTGGGACCGATCAATTATCCCAGACAGGACTATTGTTGCCAACAAGCCTGATATTGTAATAGTTGATCGGTCTGCGAGACGTGCTATAATTGTAGATGTCGCGATTCCCCATGATGGTAACCTCGGGAATGCCGAGAAAGATAAACAAATAAAGTATATTGATCTTGCTCACGAGGTTACCTGCCATGTGGAACCTGGACTCTACAATCATAGTACCGATAGTGGTGTCAATGAATGGACTAATAGCGAAGAACCTTGACCGCCACATTGAAAGGCTCTCGCTTGGTATCTGGGTGAAGGGTCGGATGCAGAAGGCAGCTCTGTTGAACACGGCCCGTATTGTGATGAGATTCCTATGTCTGGAGCCGTAACCACCGGTAGCCTGGGCCCTAGGCCCAACTGCCGGCGGAGATCAGATTTTTGTAAAATACAAAAATCTTATATTATAATGTACATATTTTATAAGATATTTACGAGAAAAATGTAAAAAACTGGAAAATAAAATATTTATGTAAATAATAATATTATTAAATTTGTCAAGGGGCCTCTACGTGTTTGCCTTCCCATGACCCCACGCAAGCCCTCTAAAAGTCCGGGTCATTTTTATGATCCGTGGTCTTCAAAGACATACGTTATAATATTATTAGCATTAGCAACAAACATCCAGCCAATTGGCTGGATGTTTGTTGCTCAATTACGCCAGAACGGCTTCATGGATCAAAATGAAATTTGGCACAGAGATAGATTATAGTTTGGAATAAAACATAGGCTACTTTTTACCCCGGAAAAAATGTACGGTTCTCTTGGGAAGACATGAATGCGAGCTAGTAAAAAGGAGAAAAGCTAGTAAAAATATATAAATGAGTTTTCTTGGATAAATAATTTATATGTAATTTTTATTCTTTATTCGCGGGCTTAAAAATGAACCGATTGTCAGAAAATTCAACAAACAGAATTAAAATTCTAATTTCTGGTAATGTAATATTGAAGTGTTTACTGTTTATATTTGAATAATGCGTCATAAAAATTCCCACTACTAAGTTCAAAGACACGTAATACCTTCCATTCCTGGTATTAATATTCCAATTTATAAATAAAATACAATATATTCCGAGAGTCAATCTCGATACTGTTACGGTTCAGTGAAAATGTAATGTTGTTTTATGGATTTCCAGTATTTTCTATTACTAGCCGGTTTACTGCTTACCTGAGACATAAAAAATATTAAGTACAAGAAATATATGTACTGTTAATGTAATAAAATACTTTTCTGATAAGTATATCGTTATCACATTTCCGTACTACATACATAAGCGATTTAATATAATCCTAGCGGATGCGATAAATATTATCCAACAACGGTTTAGAAGTTACAAGAATTAATTGTCAATAAATACATTATTGACAACTTAATTTAAAATTATAATAATGTTACATACCGTCAAAGATAAGCCACACAGCCTATTGTAAGCGCAGCTTATTGTCCTTTTCTAGTAATCGACGAATCCTTTGTCTTTTGAATTTGTAGTTAAGAAAAACATGCCACTGTCAATTTACTTGTTTTATAACCATCATTAGCGTCAAACTATAATCCCTATTGTTATTGTATTCCACTTTGTGGGCGTTCGCAGGTGTGCAAATTAGTGTTTCTTAGAAGCTTAGTGTGCGCAGCCAAATTCTTTGTACTGTGTTGTTAGTATAAGACGATGCCCGAATGGAGGGGCGGGCAGTTAAGCGAGGACTACGAAGCGAGTAAGACGTTTTCTAGTACTCTCGATTAGCGATATAAACGACGGACTTTGTGCGTTCGAATTGCATTGAATAGTGCAGTGTGAACTGGTTGCATCCAGTGTTATTTGTATTTGTTTTATACGTGTTTGTACAGTTCTAATAAATTCTATAGTAGTTCCAACGGCATTTTTAATTCGAGTCCTGTAGCTCGTAACAATAACATAATCTCTAAATGACCCTTATTTTTATTAACAACTTATTTTTTTCATTAAAGAATTGTGATAAAAGTGATAAACCACAAACGTCTACACTCAGCTGAGATGAGAATGTTGAGATGGATGTGTGGTGTTACAAGAATGGATAAGGTGAGAAATGAGTGCGTAAGGGATCTTTGAAAATTGCACCAGTAACTGAAAAATTGATAGGCAGAAGATTAAGTTGGTATAGGTATATAATGAGAAGGGTTGATAGTCATGTGACAAAAGGAATGTTAAACTACAAGATGAATGGATACAAATGTAAAGTTAGACCAAAAAAAAAGATGGACAGATTGTGTGAAAGATGATATGATGATTTGTGGGGTGACACAAGATGTATGTCAGAATAGAGGAGTGTGGAAGGAAAAGACATTCTGCTGACCCCAATTCATTGGGATATGGTGAAAGAAAAGAGAGAGAATAATATTTGTATTTATTAAAAAAAAAACTTATGATAAATATAATTATAATAATTTGAACACAATTAAATACATGTATTTTTTAATTTTAGATGCATTTTTAAATGATGTATTTTGTAATATATAAAACCAAAATAAAATATATAAAGATATACAGGCAGAGTCTTCTGCCTTGCCTAATGTCAGATGAGGACGGCAATTGAAAATATATATAATACTAGCTGATCCGACAGACGTTGTCCTGTCTTAACTATCAATATTGAATTCGAATTAGTTAGTACAATTAATAAAAATAAAATTTAAAAAAAAGTGTTTATTATTCTAATGCTTCATCCTTCATCAATCTTGCAATGATATTAAATACGTTTTCCCAGTCCCATCGGGAGCATTGCTGGCATTTTCAAAAACGAAAATTCAACTGTACATTAAAGAAAACTATTCTGTTCTTCTTTATAACTAAGTATATCACTTGTTATGTTAGTAACGTGTATGTTAGTCTATCCAAACTTACCAAAACTCCATATTACATTGAACTTTTAATATTAGGCGTGATGGCTCTGAACTAGCCGTGATGTACACTAAGAAATTCAATTTTCTTACATCCTTTATGTAAGAAATAACAAATTAATTATTTTACATTTATTTTATCAATAAAATAACTCCAACTGAAGCTTTTGTTTTAAACGATATTCATTTTTTTTACATCCTCTTTGACGATATTTGCAGCATCTGTCAATTCTATGTCAAACGTCATAATGTTACATTAAAAAAGTTTATATTGTCCAAAGCGCTAAGGTTAGATCAGAAATAATTTTATATGGTGGTTAAGTATTCTCAAATTTTCTAATTTTCCACGAAATTTTCTTAATTTTTCTTTCATAAGAACCTTCTCTTGATAATAACAAACATAACAAAAAAAGAATTAGCGAAATCGGTCCAGCCGTTCACGAGTGATGGCGTTACCAAGGGAAATAGGGATTCACTTTTATATATATAGATATACAAAATCTATTTTTTTTCTATAAACATAATTACAATATTCTTTTGGTAAGGCTTTTAAAACCATCCCATCCCATGCATTCCTGTTTTTTTTTATTGCACCTTTTCCCTAATATATAACGTGTTATATTATCCAGGTACAGCCGCATCATTTAGATTATTATTATTCATCGTTTAGAATCTGCAATGTACACACTCACCTTAGTGCTAATTTTAATGTATTTGTGTGCTTGATTATGGAAAGGCGCATACAGATAGCTCCACTGAAGTCCAACAAAATGGGCTTTGTGGTTGTACCTACAGTTTTCGTGAACGCCAACGAACGATATATGGTGTAGACAGTGATAATCGTCGGTCAGTGTCACACCACAATTACATTAAATTTATCAAGGGGCCTCTATGTGTTGGCGTTCCTGTGGCCCCACGCAAGCTCTCTAAAAGTCCGGGCCATTTTTATGGCCCGTAGTCTTAAAAGACATACATTTACCAATAAAACTCATATATTGTTTCACATCGGTATCTGAAACTACCCACTGTCGATAAATCCGCTTAAAATCCCAACTCTATCACCGTCCCATAACATTAATCGGTCAAATTCTAACATTATCGAGGGTCTACAATTAGACACTAATGGGCTTTTACGCCCAATTAGTGATGGGACCCACGCGAGTCAATGAAGATGAATTTATAACTGTTTTGGGTGGGAATAGTTTTACACTTTATTTAAACTAATTACTATTGTTACGTATTTCAATACACAATTTTAAACTATAAATTTCTCTAAAGTTTCACATTTTAATTATATAAAAAACGTAGGCACTTTTAAATAGAAAATGAAAGTTTTTTAAAGTTAATAACGTTGTAGTTAATATATAGACTTATAATTACCATAAATTCGAAAACTCTATTATACTTTAACTGCAAAAACTACGAAACTAAATTTAATGAAATTTTGTGTAAGTAAACGTATTTTTTTTAAAGTAAACGTTCCACTAACATTGCACCCGATATTAAGTGGAAATGCAGTCTAAGATGGAGCACCAACGTATCTATATTTTGCATGAAAGAAGTGTGTGAAATTGCTCTATTTCCAATCTTTACTATAGTCCGTAAAATGAAATACTTAAATGGATAAATAGTGAACTATTACCGATACTTCTAACGCAATCGTGTAAAAAAATTAAAATATTTTTTTCTTTCAAATACTTTATTTATTCCTCACTTAAAAATACTATACGTTATTTTTCTCAAAACCAGTTGGCAACTCTACTTATGAGATACCTGTTAACCGAACCATAAGGGACTCTGGCATATATTGTCATTTGATCAGATACCCAGTCTTTAATGATTATTTATAGATCGATGTATTCTATAGGAAATTGAAAATCCAAGTACATAGACTAGCAGTGAGTCCATATGCAGTAATGTCTATAACGAGAACTGCCACTGTTCAGGGACATATCCATAGGCGACAGTAACCACTTGCCACCAAGTGGACCTTAAAAGCCTGTCTGCTGTACTTAAGCAATAAAAAATAAATTTACATAGGTTCCCATCACGATCTCAATTATTACTGTTACGAGTTACGGGACTCGAATTAAAATGCCGTTTGGAATTACTATAGAATTTATTAGAACTATACAAACACAGGTACAAATATAACTGGACACAACCAGTACAAACCTAATATACGATTCAATAACACGCGCAAAGTCCGTCACTATATAGCTTATCGAATGTACACGCGTCTTGTCTCGCTTGTGACCATCGTTAGACTGCCGCACCCCTCCGTTGCAGCATTGCTTTATTTACTGCATGACGTAATATGTCTACCTGGCAAGCGTCGCCGCAGTTTCCCAGAAATCACAATCCACACACCTGCCTAATTATGCCTGCGAACGGCCATAAACGAGTACAATACACAATTGGCTGTTTTCTAATTACAAATGTTAAACATAAGGTAAACAAAAGACGTCCAAATGCCGAAAAGGTAATAAATTGCAGGTGTGCATTGGTCTTTGTCGGTCGCAACAATAATGAGTGATGATGTTTTTAAAAACAGGTAGACAGCCGCCCTGATGAAAAGTGATCACCATCGCTTATGGAAATTTGCAACACAGAACGTTGCCAACATACTGTGTGCCTGGAAGAAGTGTTAAGACTCCGTTCTTAAATTACCTTAGTTTTTTTTAAACCTTACACCCTAACCTAACCTAAGAAAAAAGATTGTCAGGGTTTTTGTTTCTCTCTTTTTACTCTTTCTTTCTCTTTTTATTGATTACTTTGTTTACTACTTTATTATCTATCAGAAATTTCTTTTACTACTAACTATTACATGACTTATCTCTACTGTTATATATTTTCCTTATTTTCTAATTCATGGTATCTATTACTAGAACTTACTAATCATACAATTTCCCTTCTTTTCGGGTCTATCGGCTATTTATTTACATATTTCTTATTTTACTACTATTAAATTATAGTTACAACCTGGTAGCGCCAAAAAAAACCTAAAAAATACGGTAAACGATAAAAGACCCTATAATAAGACCCTAAAAATCTGAAGCTAGTAAATTTTGGTTACAACACTAGGCCATTACTTCAGACTAAGGTCTGATCTTAACGGTTCAATTAAACACGAGGTAACGTTGTGGGTAATTGGTCCCAAATCTCAACTTTGTGACTTAGTGGCTCCGAGACATACATATATGTACATTATTAGTGAGGTATCAAGGTAAACAATTAACGTAGTTACTAATCGGCTATTTATTAGTCGGCGACTCCAGGAATTTACTATAGAGAGAATCGTCGGCTAATCGTTATGGGCCATAACTGGATACCTTTTTGCAATATAGTGTTAACTAACCAACGAAATGATAAAAAGGAGAAGATTGATTTCGAATAATTAGATAAGAAGATATAAATAAAGATACTAATACTATTGTTACGACCGACAAAGACCAATGCACAACTGCAGTTTATTACCTTTTCGGCATTTGGACTTCTTTGTTTACCTTATGCTTAAAATTTGTAATTAGAAAACAGCCTATTGTGTGTTGTACTCGTTTATGGCCTTTCGCAAGCATAATTACGCAGGTAAGCGGATTACGTTTTCTGGAAAATTGCGTCGACGCGCTTGCCAAGTAAACATATTGCATCGGTGCATTATAAAGCAATGGCCCAATGGAGAGATAGGCAGTCTAGCGATAGTCACAAGCGAGACAAGACGTGTGTACATTCGACAAGCTATATAGTGACGGACTTTGCGCGTGTTATTGAATCGTGTATTACTTTTGTACTGGTTGTGTCCAGTTATATTTGTACCTGTGTTATACGTGTTTGTGTATTTCTAGTAAATTCTATAGTACTTCCAACGGCATTTTAATTAGAGTCCCGTAACTCGTAACACTATGATAAGACGTAAATAAAACACGTTTAAAAGAGTGTAATAAAGGGAATTAGATAAGAACACCTAGTTCAAAAGTGCTCCATAATGCCCTTGACCGTGTTAGAGGAGACACCGAGCCTGAAGGGTTTATAAATAAACCCACAAAATTACAATAAAAGTATATACGTTAGCTTAGAAACAGTCTAAACGGTACATGCTTCCCGAGCGTCACTGTTTTATGAGGTACGTTAGCCATTCCCATTAATCACCTCTAGTTCGACACGGGCAGAACCGCGAAACACAGTTAATTATATAATATAGACTAAAAACATGTAAAATTAATTTAGTCCTTAAGAAAGTAAAAATAAGATAGTAGTAATATATCCTGTAGAAAGTAAAAACTAAACAGCATAAGAAGATTAAGTATTACAGAGAAAGAAGAGTAATACCTATAAATAAACAGTACAATTTAAACAGTTATAACATAGAATGAGATTAAAGATTTAATATTAGCAATAGTCTCACAGTAGAAAGTTTTCCAAGTAGATACATATAATAAATAATCCGATGTTATAGATACAAAACTATTTATATAAAAAAAATACCCAGACCACAGAGTACATCAATATAAACCCTGACCGACATACGTGTGCGTCAGGAGAGGAAAAATAAAAATCAGTTTTTATGTGTACAATATCTTAATCACAGCCGTTATTTAATTAAACCAAAGTATGTCAAATAAGCTTTATTTGTTTAGGTGTATATGAGTATACATATGACCAATATTACGATGTGTTTAATGATTTATATTACACAGCTGCCTTTAATATTGATTATTATAAGTTGTTATGAAAGCCACAAACATAGTAACAATATTCCTTGATATAAATTTAAAGTTTAATATTTGTTAAATAAATTGTATCTTTATACTTATATATAAATAGTAAGTTTCTAAAACCAAAATTTTTAAAATCCTATATCATATTTATGTAACAGTCTCTGTCGTTGAGTGATCCAAGACTCTGGCTGCTGGACTCATTGGAACGCAAAGGACCCAAGTTTAATTCCTGATATGGTTAATTTTATAAACGAATCTTCTGTGATTTACAATGGGTATCTGGGATCAGTCCCAGAGCTGTCCGATGCTTATTACCCTAACACAGGCGAAGCGTGCTTAGCTTAGGGATATTATAATTATGTATCTTTATCTGTAATTTATTAAAAATATTAATATCAGTGTACTATCATTTTACGTGTTGCTGGAGAGTTTCTTCTTCGCTTCTTTTCCTTAACAGCAATAACACGTTGCAAAGCGGTGTACATAGAAAAGGAAGTAATATGAAATTTTAATTTATATGTACCTTCAAAAAGTGTTCTCCAGTGGAACTTGTTTTGAATAAAAACTTATGAATTTGAATATGTGGTTTACTATTTTTAACTTGTTTTATATACATTTTAATGCAAACTATATCGAGTGTGTAAATAGTTAAGATACATGTTTTTATAAAAGTACTACAAAATTCTTTTTAAGCCGGAAAAATGTTAAAGACATGTTTAATGTTGTAAATATGCTCATTAAAATAACCACTTTTCGTTAGAAAGTCAAGCATACAGCATATGTGTTGAAGAAAAGGCATGCTCCACCTTTGCCAAGTCTCAGTAGAAAAGGGAGGACGGACTAAGAACTGCTGACATCGTACAAGATGCCTATATATGCAAATGAAGTCTCATAAAGAAGAACACAAGCTGAAACAAAACTAGGCGAAATTGAGGAGAAAATTCGGTGAGCAGTGGCACAGCTCAAAACTAGTAAATTTTTTTTTTTTCTTGCAACTTTAAACCGAGGTCCTAAAGCGGTCGCTTTTAGAGAATCATTTAGCGACATTGACATTTGTCTTATACTTTTAGTTGGAATACTTGTCATGGTCGTCATATAAATCTGCGAAAGTCTTCAGGACTTAAAATCTCGTGTCAAAAATTGAAAGAGTCCAATAGTCTAAAGAAATTGTAACCAAGATTTAAAATTACAATACTGAGGACTAGTTGAAACATATTAATTACTAGCATTTATATTCAGTTTCAAATTAAATTCTATTTACGATGAAGAGCGCAATAAAAATACACATAAAAATAATTAGTAGCCAGTTACATACATAACCGACATTTACGGGCAGTAAACTACTAAGGTGCATGAAACTAAGTTTATAGTTAAGCAACAAGCACTAAGGAAACAAAATTACCTACAGTGAAACAATATAATTCATATGGGATTATTGTTACAGCTTGTAATAAAAATAAAGGTAATAGAGAAAAGTAACAATGATTGTACCTATAAGTAGCACAAATTTACATATTATTGTCATAGAAGAATGCTAGAAATAAAAGGTAACTTTGAATAACCCCTAAACCCTACAAGACCAACTAATGCTCATATTAGACGGATCAACCAAATTGAATCAATTTAAATGAAAGTCGTGGAAGCGTAATGGCTAGCGTACGCGTCCTAAACTCAAAGGGCGCCGGTACGAATCCTGGCTGGAACGTTTGCACCACTTATGCAGTTTTCTAACCTAATGTGCACATTATTACAATTAACACGTGCTAACAACGGTGAAGGAAAACATCGTGATGAAACCTGCGCATCGAGATGTGTCAAAACTGCCAAGACGCCTTGGACAATCGTCGGGCGGGTATTACTGTCGGTTTCCCCCAATAGAGGGAGGCCTGAGACCAGCAGTGGGGTGTTAATGGGCTGTTATTATATAAATAAAAAGCAGATAACTGAAAGTACACGAGGTTATTCAATGACATTGAATGATTGCAGTTTATGTTTGTATAGAGCACTTTTGTTGATTCACCCAAATTGAAACACACAGATGAACAGTCTAACGGCGGCTTAACACTACAGGTTATTCTTCTCACGTTTTTTGACATTCTATTATTGTAAATACGTTTTTTTTTATTTAAATCAAGCCATTTTCAATCGAGTCAATAAAAAATTGAAAATGAACTTATTAAAGCTTTCAATTTTTAAATACCTTAAAATAGTTTTCAAGTTTAGGTATTTGCACACCAATCTCAATTGATAGAATGTAACAAAACATTTTACAACATCTTTAAACTATTATTACCACATTCATGCAAATATAGATATTGAATTAAATAGCTTATTGCTTTTATACAAGCCGAAAAATATATTTAAAAAAAATCTAAATTAACTAATTTTTAAATTTTGTTTTTCCATCCGAATACTTACATAATAATGGCATAATAATTACATCAAATTAACTTGTGGTATATCCGTACCTGCAACAAAAATGACTGTCATTACCCTTCATGTTGTCCATTAATTCATTTGGAATGAAAAAGTATCGTCATAAGTAATTCAGAATACGAATAAAAGTCCAAATACCTACCTACTTTACGACATAAATTGGTTTTTTATTTTAAATATAATATACGGAGATATTATATATAACAAACTACTTTTTGCTATGATTAAAAAGTTAGAAAAATTTTTAAATAATTTTTCGAATCCGAAATACCCGAGTACCGAAAACAAGCCTCCAATTCCCGAACAAACCTGAGCGCGCGTGTGACCCACTACGGTAATCTATATACATGAATACGTGAAGCAAAAACTTTGTACCCCATTTTACGAAAATTGCGCGGACGGAGTAGTATGAAATTTCACACACTTCTAGTTTATATAGAGAAGAAGCGACAAGTGCTAATATTTTTTTAAACTATGCATAATAAATACATTAAATCAATCATTACACACACTGCCATGTATTTGACACAGAAACCCATATATACCCTTTTGTTTATTGTTCAAGTCAAACTAACAGTGTAGCCTTGGCGAAATCTGTGATTAAAGAAGTATATAGTCTTTGACATTAATTATTATGATCGAATTTCGAGCACGGGCGACCACTAGTTTTTCATAATAACTATAACATTATAGCTTCATCAGCTGTGTAGTAAATACAAATTGATTTTTTCTATGTCCAATACTGTTTTTGTCGAGTATTATCCATTATTATGCTTATTACGTTTACATCAATAAATAACACAAAAACCACGATATTTCTAGCCAACAATCACTATATTTTCTATACCGACCACAATAGTAGGAAATATATTGAGTAAGCATCAGGACTTAATTCTGGGTACTGTCTATCAAGCATGTTTGCAAAGCTTATGATAAAGCTAATTAAGCAAACTGAGAAATATGTGGGCAAATTGACGACCTGCAACATTTATAGCTGGTGTTTGGTGCGAGAACGAAGCAACTAGTGAACAAACATAATTTGAATAAAATTAATATTACAATTTCAATTCAAAATATTCTTTCAATTTTCCAAAGCTGTTACTTGTATGTAGCTTCTGTTATTTTTCTACGAGTAGTTAGATAAATGGACGATTAGGAAAATATAGGAATTACTACAAAAACAATTTAAAGGCATATTCAATTTCAGGAACTGTACAGAAAACTTACATAGATAGGGGTTTTGTCAAACATCACACAGGCTCCAAAATATGAAAATCTAATCTTAAAATGAATCATATAGGAATGAATGTTTAAGATTATGGCGAAATGTTTGCAAAACATCACACCGTCATGTGGCATTACAATTAATTCAGTTCTCACAAACATTCACCAGACTATAGCATTGTTCTTAGCTCTATTAAATTTCGGGTCTCACAGAACGGTATCTAACTGAACTGTGTCTAAATATCATCCTATTGTTTCTTTGCGAGATACCCTCACATCACATTTGCGTTATAATTATCAGATGAATATAAAATGCTGATACATTATATCATACTTACTTTGTTCAAAAACACTATTATTTATGAATATTGCATCGTATACAATTACTACTTTTAACTATAAACTAGTAAAAATAACACGTGGAAAGTGGAAGCAAGGAGAGGGAAGGGAAGACCAAGGCGAGCATTCATGGATCAAACAAAAGAAAAAGTGGGTGGCGTGCCTTACATGGAAGTAAAACAACTGGTCCATAATAGAGAAGATTGGAGGAGGCTCCACCGACAAGAGCATAGCTCTTAAATGATAGAATAGATAGAAACAAAATGTTTAAAAAAGCTTTATGAATTTCTTTCTATAATAGAAAAGTTAAACATACTTAGCACTAATTTCGTTGAAAACTTCGTTTGCTATTAATAAACGCTACCTCATAAATATAGGTAGGTATATTTTTAGTAAATCCTTGGGTTTGTCTTAGTCTGAATAATGATACCTCACAGATTCTCACTGTACGTAGTAAATTACTGTAGCTACGTGTGTTTGTTTGCTTTGTGTAAGGGTTGCGTTTTTTGCTACTATAACTACTACGACTACTAAACTATAAAAAAATAACAAAGATTTAAAAAATGTTTCATTTCATTCAAACTTCTTTAGTATTAAGTGTGACATGCGTACCAATAATCCCTATTAATATTATAAATGCGAAAGTAACTCTGTCTGTCTGTCTGTCTGTCACGCTTTCACGGAAAAACTACTAGACCGATTTGGCTGAAACTTAGTATATATATTTTTTTTTTTCGATGCCGAGGGTGGATAAAGGATACTTTTCATCCCAATAATGCGATAGATTTATGTAAAGGTTATCCCAGAAAGTATGATAGGTTTTCTTTTTTTGTGATTTGCCATTTTCGTCGTTTTGGTCATTTCGGTGATTTCGATCATTTCGGTCGTTTCGCTAATTATGTAGTTTACAGATAGATATATGGGGAATAGATAAATAAAACTAGAACGGGTTGAAATAGAGGAAAGTTTCTGTGGGAGATCAGTCATTTCTCAGGTTTATAGATATAAAAATTACCATGTATAAAAAAATATGATAGTAACTCGATCTGTCTGTCTATTGAGCTTTCACGGAAAAACCAATAGAAGTACTGGGTCAGTTTTGCTGTAATTTTGTTTAAATGTAGTTTTAATACCGAAAATGGACATAAATACTTTTCATGTCGGGAGATGGGATAGTTGGATACAAAATGAAGTGATCTTCCCAGGGCAAATAGCACTAACATAAAAATTTAATATTGTGTAACCTGTATTAACGCCTGCCCTTTATACAAGAGGTACGTACCAGAATTTGGCCCGCGGCTGCGACGTGGGCTAAGCTGTTGTAAGTAAATAAACAACTAATTACTACTACAAATAAGTAAATTACTAATTTATAAACTAAATCATACATAAATTATAAGCTAGTACAATGAAGAAATTTATAAATAATCGAATACAATAAAAGAAAACATAATTTATTTGTATTGTATTCTACCCATAGTCCCTCAAGACTAACTAGGATACTGAGCCTAGATCAGATCCTCCCTGAATCGCTATACTGATCCGATGCCCGAGGTAATCACAAGCCTTCTAATCACCTGAATAGTCAATGAGTCGTTTAGATAAATTTTGGTTGAGGCTCATGCCTTCAGGACCCCACGGTCTAAGCGTCTCGACAGCAGACGGCACAAACATATAACTCTTACTGAGGGTTGCACGTTTGCGCCGTTTGAGTGATTCAGCTATTTCCGGCGCCGAACCGGCTGATCTAGACGTGTTTGGTAAATGGGACGCGGCCAACGTGTCTACGCAGATCGCATCCCACAGCAAAGGCTTGCCACGCTGCCAGGGAATTACAGTCATTCTACTAAATCTACTATTAGTACTACAACTAAATAATTGTACACCTTATTTAGCAAATACCGAATTTGGTAGTCCTTCCTATACTCCGTCCAAAGGTTGTCTGAAATCGCCATGCGCTAAGACCGCTGCTTGTACTTGAATTTCATTGTTCTGGATTTTATGTAGCATTTTTTGTACAATAAAGTATATTCATTATGCGCACCGCAAAGTAGTGGAAATGGAACTCACTGCCGGAGTCTGTTTTTCCCGAAACCTACAACCTAGGTGTTTTCAAGTCTCGTGTGAATAGGTTCCTTCTAGGTAAGCGTGCTCGATCTTAGACCATATCTCCGCTCAAATCGAGCGAGATAATGGTCAAACGCAAACCCATACGTGATAAAAAAAAACCCATTCTATTCTAAATTTAAATCCATACAGAATAATATTAATCATTCAATGGCTGCCCGAAATGTATCGACGTAAATCCAAATAATGAACTACATGAAAAGCATCATAAATCATAACCCTATAAAGCAGGTGGACTCACGACCGCAAACCCATATCAACATTTAACACGAAAATGATTCATACGAATACATGTAATGCAAACACGCCTGTGATTTACAAAGGAAATAAATCGAATGTTACATGTCATGTATGAAAATGTTATTGGAAACATAAATAGAAACAATTTTATTGATACGGTTGTTACGATTATAGTTAAACTATATTACAAAGTAGAAGATCATATACTAGTATATTCCTTTTTAAAAGGTTCTAACAGCCACTTAATAATTATAAGTAAAATGACGCTAGAGACTATAATAGGTGTAATTGAGCGGTCGCGCGGCACTCTGATGCCTAGTACATTTTATAATACGTTTTAACTCGTTCGGATTATCACCTGAAATAATCACAGGCGATAAACGCATTACTGAAGAGGCAAAATGGGAAGTCCTTTTCAAGGACTGATATACCCGCCGCGCCTATCCAAGGTGTATTGACAAGTGTCAAATATCAGTAAGAATAACATATAATACTAATCGGAAGACAAATACACAAAGTATACCCTTAAGCCAATGAAGTTACACTTGTATTATGTAATATACAACGGACTAACTATGGGGCCGATTCCAGACACCCAGATCATAGTAAATGACGGAAAGTTCGTTTACGAAATTTACTATGCCGGAAATCGGAACCGGGACCTCAGCGTTCTAGTAAACTAAGCTTAGCCCATTCAAGAACAGAAACCAACAAATATCAGCAAACAAATCAGTAATTTGGCTCTGTAAACATGTGGCACTCGCGCTAAACGAGTAGAATTAAAATGTATGGAAATTACATTAGATAAAATAGATAGATAGAAAATACTTTATTGTTCACCACATACTCATAAAGTAAATAATTTACAGTATTTCTTGTCAAGGTAGGAACATTAGGCGGACTTATCGCTTTAGAGCGATCTCTACCAGACAATCCGAGCTGTGGATTGTGTAAAGGAATCGAGAGTGTATGACGGTGGTGTGCAAATCAAATACATGTAATTAATAAGATACATAGATATTACACAATATAATAAAATAAAAAGAATTATACTTAGTGTAGCGTTCTATTCATTTAGCGCCAATACCAGTTGTCTACAGGGCCTGAATGTTCACGTTTGCTCTTTCAACCAATTGTTTTGTGTGCTACGATCCGAATGAGAAACCCGTTAAATGTACTAAATGAAAAAACATATAGCATTAAGGAAGTGTTCCCTTGAAGATTACAAAATCGATCTCAATAAAAAAAATACTTTCACAAAATAACAAGATGAAACGTACAGTTATCGACAGCGAACACTCAGAAACGAACAATCCGTAAAACCAACGAGGAAATTGCTTTTGCGATAATAATATCACGTATACTGGAAAATCGAAAGGCGAATTCGAATACAAAATGTATAAACATAAAACATTGGAAGAGATAAATAATTTTCCACCAGTACAATCAAACACTGCTATGATCCTAGTTATACTGGAAGAGATAAAATGTATTGCTGTAGTATACAGCACATAAACAGCCCAACTGATGCAACGTTGTTACCGTCGCCTATAGATAGGGCCGTCTTTACCCGGGAGCGCAAAGGGTGCGTGGCACCGGGACGTAAAAACCTACGGGCACAAGCCAAGCACAGCGATCAAATCGCCTATTGATTCGACTATATAGTTTTACTAATTTTGTTTTTGCTAGTGGAAAGATGGAGGGAGCAGGCTGATTTTCACACCCCGGCACCCAATATGGTTAACACCACCCTGACTATAGACATTTGTAACATTAGCAACGTGCCGAAGTCCTTGATAGAATTTTATCACATATTTTTTTTTGTTTAAGTTCAGCAGACATGCAGACGGCTCACCTGATGGAAAGCGGTTACCATCGCCTATGGACATTTGTAACAACAAAGGTGCTACTAATGTGCTGCCGCTCTCTAAAGGAAGACTAGAACCTGGCCGCTAGTGCCGGAACATAACTCAAGGTTGTATTTATTGCGGCATACTCTAGGCCTGGGATGGTAGCCAACCAGACGGACAAATACCCTACAACCTGACATTGGGTAATTTTTTCGCCTCTTATGACAGACCGATCGGCCGCAGGAAATTGTATTATTTATCAGTTCCTGCTCGGATACATTTTGGATAAGTTTTGAAAATAACATAATAATTATAAAACTACGTTTTAACGGTTTTAAGCGCGGTAATTTATTTGATTCTATATTATTCCGACGTTTAGGCTCCCATAGAGTAAATAATAACCATAAACAAAATTAAAACTAAATAATTTAAATGAATAAGTTGGCGGTAGGCTAAATAAAACTTTAACAATACTCATTGACACTTGACATCTTTGTCTTCCGTGATCATGGCCACCAAAAAGTGACCAAAACGGAATAATAAAAAATCAAATAAATTACCGCGCTTAAAACAGTTAAAACGTAATTTTATGTGTACAAGTCGCGAAAACTTAATAAAATAATGCCGTTGGAAAACCTTGGCTGGAAGCTCATTTTAAATGCCTAATCTACGAAAGATAAACGAAGAGTGCCCAAGAGAAACTTAATGAATATAAATTCAGCAATTACAGAGAAAATTGGAAACAACGTCAAAATTCAAATACATTCTTTCAAATTAAAACTAAGTTCCGTTGGAGAACAATTTTTAACGTCATACATATAAGGTAAAAATTAAGTCAAGTGCCTATTCAATGTTCACCGCTTCACAGTGCAGCACATTGTCGATTGTACAGTCGTGGTATAAATATGTTCACCAGTTTTCAAATTGATTCATTTAACGTTCCGCGAGCACATGTTACCTTTTCAAACTAACTCACAGAACAGACTGTTCCACAGAATAATAAGTTTATCTATAAATCGTGCGCAAAAGGTTTGCCGATCATCACCCTTCCCGCTTCCTGCGACTCAGACCGGGGCTTGTCTAAATAGTACTAAGAACTAGACGACCACGGGTCGCGATTATATGAAGCGGGAGGGGTTATCATCAGCAAACTCTGCGCACGACTTATATTTAATAATAAAGTGTAAAACTATTTAAATCAAAGTTGTTTGATTTTCTACTAACAAAATTGTTTAGACTTGTAAAACCTTTTTATTGGTTTTAATATTTATGTTAAGCGTAGTGATTATATCCTTTTTGTTAATCTCGGTGTCTGTCATTGTCACCATTGCAATTTTCTTTTTTCAAGTTTCTATACTTTATAATTTATTAAAATTTTGGTAGTATTGTTTCTTGTACGAGCAAGCAAAAGTCGACTTTAAGGTGACAAACATTTTCATTCCGCAACTGTACAATAGGGGAGCGGACAGATTTTTTTATTTTTATTGCAGGAGTTCAGCACACAGGCTGACGGCCCACTTGATAGAAAGTGGTTACGGTCGCCTATGGTTTTTTATTAAAATGATGTTACAATAAATTCTAATGTTTTTATACTTGTAAAAGAATATGTGTTAAAATAACACATCTTATCGTCTAAATTTTAAAATGTCTTGAGAGAAAACTCTTAAATTCTTTGTAAACAATAAATTAAAGCGCATTTTACTCTTTTTTTCTTGTACCTACTTATAACGTCATAACTAGGTACGCTCCTACAAAATATATGAGGTTGCGACGTTCTGTAATTTTATAAAAAGTATATCAGTGTGTTAATTTGACAGCCCGTTCCTTAATTGTACTTACATCCTTGCTATCCAGTTTATCAGATCACAATGTAATAATATTACATGGTGCCACTATTATAAATGGCAAACATTTGCCAAACATTCTGATAAGAATATTGTGTTCTTATTAGGTAATGTAACATTTTTCCTAATACCATTAACTATGTGCCAGTTAATAAAAAAAAAATACGTGATCAAGAGTGAAGTATACTTCTCTATAATACTAACTTCTTAAAAACAAAACAAAGTAATTTTTTTTTCAAAAGCTAATAAGTGTTTCCTTTCATAATTTGAACGAAAAATATAATAATGTAATAAATATTTTTAAAGAAATCCGTTTTCTTAAATATTATTAAAGTTTGTATCACCGTAAGCACGTCAATTTCACGTACATTTATAAATATTAATATTTTCAACATTTTTTACAAGCTTTGAAATAGATTTAGGCATCTTTGAAATGTAGACATAAAATTATAACATTAACAATGTAGGGTAAGGCGCTTGGTCTCTAGTACAGTGCCTAAGTACTGACACGCATTGATTTATAGTGACAACCGCCGCCGATGAATATAATAGCCAACCTGTAATCGTTGAATTTTTAATCGACGAATGAATGAATGAATATGCTTTATTATATGCTAAAAGATACAGTTAACAGAAATAAAAAATCACAATACAATAAAATTGAATAAGACTTAATATCCTAATTGTATTTTATGGAACCTTATAAGTGTAAGTCCACCTCTCACAAGACCACTTGTTTGAAGATAACTGTTTCTTTCATATCATTAGGACTCTTGAGACTTCGAAGAAAATAACATCGTGCATATCGTTAATACTCTTAAGACTTCGGAGACTATAAAATTACACATAGCAGAGTACTAAAATCAGATTTTATTTCTATTACTCGTTAAACAGTGGGAAAAATTCGAGTTCAAAGCATAAAAGGTTTCTTTAACAAATAACATTTTTCCTATTTTATGGTTTCTCTTCAAGCTCCGCGTTTTGCCGGTTTTACTTTATCGCAGTGATAAAATTACGTCCAATGGGGGTACTTTGTAAACTTTTACTTACATAATTGAGTTTGGTTGCTTTGTACACGTCAGAACGTTTAAATTTGTAAACGTTATTTCAAAACGTAACTCGGGTGCCTACACTAAATCTAATATCGTTGCAGGCAAAGTAATATTTATACTATTAAATTATTTACTACTACGTACTGTTAATCTTAGTATACTGTTTCCATGTTACTATGCAGTAATTTGCCTTTAGTTACTGACAGTGACTGACTACAGCCTAACTTAGTTTTTAAAGTGAAACTTCTATATAGACGGGTCTTAGGATTTTTCTGTCACGAAAAAGCGTTACGGCCGCGTGGAGGAGCGGCATAAATTTAGACTAGACGTGGTGAGAGGCGGCATAATTTTAGAGTAGACTATGGAACGCGTTTTTTGGTTCCGGATCGAATTCCATTTTATTGTTTGATAAAATAAAATATGTTTAAATAAAAAATGCATTCATTAAAATGTACCTAACCTAACCAAATCATAATTTGCAGTAAACCTGCGAAAAATCGAAATATGTGGTGGGACACATAGTAGAACTTCAACGGGCAAGTGGAAAAACGAATCGCAACAACATTTTAAGTTGAATTTTTACGGACAGGTTTTCAAATTAAACAAGTACATTAACAATCTGCCCCTAAAACTTCAACTTAAAATTTTGTTACGATTCGTTTTGCCACTTGTCCGTTGAAGTTTTTTTTATCTGTTATATTCTCTCACATGCTTCCTGTGTGGATTCGCATGACTATTTTAATAGAACTTTATTGGGTTAGTAGATAAATATATTTTTGTAGTCAAATGGATACACATGGAACACGTGTGTTAATTCAACTTTAAAAATATAAACACAGTAAGCACAAAAAATATCAGAGATGATATAAACAGTATGTGTCATATGCATTCATTTTCTACGGATCCGTTAAAATTAATATTCCAAAAAAGGCGATAAAACTTAAGCAAAACACGCCACTTACATTTGAGCTTATTAATACAATAATGTGTGTTATGATTGAGCCAATTGTTTCGCAGTGCAATAATGATGTCATTCACACAATACAATAAGACAAACGTAAAGACGAGGCGAATTGATTTTATCGTTTTATAAGAACAGCTGTTAATAAACAATCCTTTTTTCAGTTGAAGAAAGACAGTCTAATGAATAAATATACTTTTGCACTTTACTATTGAATAATAATGATGTTTTATTATTTTTAAGTAGACCACGACATGCAGAACCAAGATCAAATAGCAGAAGTGTTAAAGAAAGGTCAGGTAAAAAGCAGTTTAGGTAAACGTGCAGATATTAAGAGATTAATGATAGTAGATGAAGCCAAAGGTGTTCGGCATGATCGTCGCAAATGGTCATCATAGATTCTATCATCTCTGCCTACCCTCATGGGAATAATGATAATATGTATATATGTATCATTTAAGTAACTGAGCAATTATTAAACTTATCTATCTTCTATAATCTGTCTTCTATCTATCAAAATTATGTATAATATTGTTACAATTTGGGCCACCTGCATATTTGTAAACAAAGCACATTTATTACTCGCCGGCGTTTGAGCTAATAACATTGAAGCTCTTTTATGACTGTCTTTTTTTGTTCACTTTTTGTTTAAAATTTGTGATTGAAAAAACAGCCTATTGTGTATTATAATCTTTATGGTAGTGATTAGCTAGGTGTGATTCTTGGAAAATTTAGTCCACGCGGTCGAGCAGACATATTGTATTTGTACAGGACAAAGCAATGCCCCAACGGAGGTGTGAGGCAGTCAAGCGATAACCACAAGCGAGGCTAGACGTGTGTACATATAGTAATCTATATGGTGACGGACTCTGCGCGTGTTATTGAGTCGTGCATTACGTTTGGACTAGTGGTGTTCAATTATATTTGTACCTGTGTTATACGTGTTTGTGTGGTTCTAATAAATTCTAAAGTAATTCTAACGGCATTTTAATTCGAGACCTGCAACTCGTAACAATATAAATATGTTGGATGTGTCGAGTTGGCACAATTAATATAAAAAAGACGTAAAAGAAACAGAGGACCTATGTCGGACTAGCAGATTTCGAAAATGCTAGTTTTTGAATTGTTTTCTTTCTGGCTGTTAGAGTATCACATGAAAACTATTTAACATATTTAAATGAAACTCGAAACAGCTAGCTAATAATATCTAAGATCTAAACTTAGGATACTTCGATAAATTACGTTGTTTCGGTTGCGGTAGCGTTTTTTGCTGCTGACATTGCAATTCACTAAAATATATCGCTATGGCAACGCAAACGAAGTTTCGCTTGCACAGTTACTTAAACAATAAATTCTCTGCATTACATAGACCATATACTATTAAATCAAAGTCGTTCACACGCTTTTTCTTTTACCGCCATTCCTTACATCAGACCGATTAATTTATCAGTGGCTTTTCCTGTAATTACCGAAGGAAACTAGACTAATTACCAATTGGCACGTGCAAAAACAATACTACTAGCAATTGCGACATTCCCTGATAATAGGGAGATAATAGAGCTTTCGAGTTGTAATGATCAGTTCTTCTCTAGCGTATGTGGCACAAACCTCTTTAATTATATATGTGTTGCCAGGTAGCACTATCCTTATCCTATACATACACAGGTGAATTTTTCAAGTGGCCTTCAGGGCCAAATTCTAAACTATACGAAACAGCGCAAAACACTCAAACTAGACTCGAGGCCGATTTTGGCGAAAACTTCAGTGGTATCATTCGATTTTTGAAAAACTAATTACCCACGTAAGCAACGTAACGCATAGTAAGCAACGCATCGGCTTAGTGTTGCAGATGTCCGTGGGCGACGGTAGCCACTTGCCATCGAGTGGACCCGTCTGCCAGTTTGCCTATAAGCAAACAAAAATAACAAAAAGCCCATGTCAGGAATCGATACGGCTGATTTTGAAAAAATACACATGCTGTATTATTATTACACCAAATTATAGTGTAGATTGTATGGATCCATTTCTGTGAAGAAATACCAAACGGAAAACCAAATAAAAGGGTTAATTTTGAACAAAATGTTCCATTTTCCATACATCATCACATACGTTTATTGTTTGAGTAAGTTAAAACTACCAATTTGGCTGGGAATAGCTTTCAACAAGTGATACATAGCAAATAGAGCTTTTGGATTATAGATTGTTACTACCAAAAACACCAAAAAAGTTATTATTGACTAATTTCACTAAATTCTTATATTATATTTCTATATTGTTATTGTTTACGTTGTTTATTGTGTATGAGTACTTATATATTATAGTTACATACATGTATATAAGTATAAAGGGAAACAAAGACCAATGTTTATATCTTATCCATATTTAAAATATGAACTTCAAATACAAAAAAGGGTACATTCCAAACACGTTTTACAAGCCCAGTCTTTTAAAACCCTGATAACTCACATAGTTAGTGTGTAACAATAAAAGAAACAAAGTTATTATCTTTAGCAAGGGACTATTGAGCAAGCAACTGTGATAACAACATTTTATGCATTTTAGTGCCGATGAAATTAAACAAAAAGCTTTTGTATGTTGGTAAAACCATGAATTATATAAACTAATTATTAACGTGGTAGAATCGTGCTACAATAAACATGTACGTGTGAAGAGATTAATGAAAGTAGATGAAGCAAAAGATGTATGTCAAAATCGTAATAAGTGGAAATCCATCGTCTCTCCCTACCTCTATGGGAAACAGGCGTGATAAGGATACGGAATTTGTACAATGAATTTAAAAATATTGGAGTAAGCTGACTCAGACCAGTAGATTTCATAAAACAACTTTTAGAAATTATTGTTATAATCTATGTTAAACTGGCCAAACATGATGTAACTTTACTTTCATACCAGCATGCATATTCTGATATGTAAATTCTCATGTTAAAGAAATAAATAAACTTTGACTTTGACTTACAATTTTTGAAGTGAAACTTCTTTAGAATCGTTGTGATTTGAAACTCGATGTAACGAAAAAGCGACACTAAAAAGAGATAAACATATAAATCTATAGGACTAAGCCTGTGAGAGAGTGAGATACGAGTTTTACATTGTGCAGCAAGGATTGGTGATGATGATGGTGATTAAACATAGGTCCAATTTGGACCGAAATAAAACTGATAATAATGTTTTTTAGTCTAAAACAGTGAAAAATTGAAAGTGATACTTAAAAGATTTATTTTGAATTATATATGTTGACGGATGTAGGCTAAAGGAATTATATTTATATTAATAAAAGTTAGAGAAGTATTATCTGTGAGTATATTCTCTGAAGTTTCATTTCTACTGCATGTGAACTGCACACATACACATTTTTTTATCGGTCCTTCTGTTACAGCATCTCATGATAAACACTGAACAGGTTTAAATGAAACTCGCCACAGAGCTAGCTTTTATCCCGAAGCAACAGTTAGGTACTTTTTATCCCGACAAATGACGTCGATTTACATGAAATACACGAATATAACCAATAATAACTATTAGTTAAAATTTGACACAAACTCCATAAACTTAATATCAAAAGTCAACCGATGGTTGGGCAAATGGGCGTAAATAAACACGTCGTAATACCAACGCGAACAAAGTTTCTCTTGCACTACTAGATAGTATTATTAATAATTTCAAACTTATAAGGCAGCATTAAAGAATACATCTCGAAATTTTTTTATATAAAACTTATTTTTCTTCTTCAAAAACTGCTTTACAAACAATTGGAAAACTTTTAAAACACTGTAAGCCACTCAACTGTTTTTCGAACGGTCCTGTAACTTTCTTGATTTTATAACGTTTTATATAAAGAACAGAGCTACTTTATACGACTTCAAGTCGTCGGATGATATAAACAGGATTGTTGTTTTGCAAGATAACGCTTTTATCTTTGCTCTATTTGATTTGATGCGCGATTCATTTGTTATGCACATCACGATGTGCATAACAAATGAATTATATTATTTGAAGAATTAGAAAATCTTTACTTTTTTATAACAAACCTTCTATCTATAATCTTATAGAAAGCTATAAAAAAAAAACAACTGGAATAGACTACATAAACGATGGAGAACACTGTGTAAATTTGTTTAGATTTCTTGTCTGTTTGTTCGGGATTCACATAAAAACTACGGGGCGAATAGACTTAAAATCTGCGCTACATTTTGTCTGGGGTATCTCGTGGGAATTTATCTGGAAATTGTTTAAAATGACCAGATTAAAAAGAAATCGAATTACAATGTGATTTTTTCACTGATCGATAGCAAATTATATGTGTCATATTTTTTATGCCGGGAATCTTGCGGGAAATTCAAGTCAAGCGTGGACGAAGTCGCGGGCATATTCTAGTTTTTACATATTATTACTTTGAACAGTTTGTGTAGCTAAAGTACGTGTAATACGTATACTACTACTTATAATTAAGTCGGCGGCTATATCTCTCATCCAGATCCCTTAGAAGGTTGAGGGACTTCTTGCCCACTACCACCAAAATTAAGCTAGCAGAGTCCTTATTACTTCCTATCCTTGATTATGCTGACGCCAGCTATCTAAATGTAACCCAAGAACAACTTAATAAACTTGAGCGCCTCCAAAATTTTTGCATAAGGTTCATATTTGGCCTACGCAAGTATGACCATGTCTCTGAATTCCGAAAAAAACTCAAGTGGTTGCCAATTCTATTTCGCCGGAATACTCACATCCTTTCTTTTCTCTATAGTATTTTATTTGTCCCAAGTACTCCTAATTACCTTAAACAACGTTTTGAATTTGTTTCATGCTCTCATAATTTACGCCCTTCTACTAAACTTAAATTGAACACTCCTGCGCATAAGTCAACTTTTTACAACAATTCTTTTACTGTTAAGGCTATAAAGCTTTGGAATACGCTTCCTGTTACTATCAGACAAGCAAAATCGCTAGCGATATTTAAAACCATGATCAAAAAATACTACCTGTCGTTGGAATATGATACTTAAATTCATTTATAAATATTTATATATTCTGTAGATATGAATTTGTATGGTATGTATATTAAGTATATATCTATGTAATATATAAAATATCTACATATATATATAAATATAATAAATATATATATATATATATATATATATATATATATATATCATTTAAGTATTTATTATTAAAATGTAAGTAGTTCGTACTATATGTTACGTATACCACCATCGCCATTATCATCTCAATTCATTCCTGGGGTTGTCTGGAAGAGATCGCTTTTTGGCGATAAGACCGCTCTTTGTACACAACTAGATATAATTTTAGTTTTTAAGTTCATTTTTGTATTGGTGTATAATAAAGTGCTTATCTATCTATCTATCTATAATAGCGCAGCATGTAGAATAACATAGAGTTGCCAACCGTCCTGTTTTCCCAGGACGCGTCCTAGGATGTCTTGGATAGTTTTTAAGTAGCGTCCTGTGTTTTTAAAGCGCCCTGATGGTCATGTATTTTAAAATTCACGCGCCACTTTTGGCAGTGGTCAAAAGAAAGAAATCGATTACTGCCAACAACAGTAGCTGCAATCATCAAAACTATCTATAACATACATATGAAGTGTGACCAATTTTATGGTTATTTGTTAACTCAGCCACAGATACTGAAGGAAATTGATGGGGTTGACAAGTATAGTAAAAATAAATAGGTGTATAATTTTAGAATTTATTAGATACTATAACTGACCTAAGTTTAAAGAATTTGTTACAAACTAAAGTGTTTGTTTTATATTTTAATAACTCGTTTTCAACTCCCTATAGTTTTATTCAAATACTTTTATTATTAAAAATATGATTATTATAATTACTTGAATTTTATTTAACGTATTTTCATTTAACTATTCAACTCTATTACTGCGTCCTGTTTTTAAACTGATTACTACTTAGAATCCTAGGTTTTCAAATTTGGGATTGGCAACCCTAGATTAACATAGGTATTACTACTATTTTTTAATCCATACAGATTGAGTCGTTCCCGAGAAAAATGACT
This sequence comes from Dendrolimus houi, assembly GCA_039645545.1. Lineage (NCBI taxonomy): Eukaryota > Metazoa > Arthropoda > Insecta > Lepidoptera > Lasiocampidae > Dendrolimus > Dendrolimus houi. Next base: position 16,891,556 of record CM077122.1, read on the forward strand.
ATGAATTACAGGTAAAAAATTAGCTTCGAGACGTTTTTGCATTTGTAGTATATTTGCATATTTACAGGAATTCTAAACTTGAAATTTAAATTTCCTTGTACAATCAGCAAAAAAAGGTTCGTTACATTAAGAAGATATATATCTATAATCAAAATTCAATGGTGAAAGTCAAATAAATAATAACTAATTACATTGCTAATTGTTGTGAGGTCTGACTATATGGTTTTAGTTTGATAATTAATGAATTCATTGATTTTATTTGTGATTCATTCGTGTTATTTATTGTTCAGTGTTATTATTTGTTACTAAGCCGGAGAACGATTCACATCTTTCACATTACAAATAAATAAATTCTGTTAATTCTAAACTAAATTCGAAATGTCTGGAGTTGAAGAAATTTAGTATTAAAAATTATGTTTAATATTAATATTTATTATTTTCATATAGTTGAATATTATTAGTTTCATATTAAATACCTACCTATAAAAATATACAAAAAGTATTAGTTTATTTATTTATTTGCTCACCGTAAACTACTACAAACGCAAAAACGCCTCTAAGCTAATTTATCTGTATTATACAAAGACGAATGGAGGGACGGACATGACTTATATAAGGGTTTTATTTTTGCCAAAACCGCTAAGGAACCCTAACCAAATGCGGTCATTAGGTCTTCCGGTAATCAAGTCACTTGTAGGAAAAAGAAAGTTAATAATGTACGAGGTTAAACGATCTTTCTAAATACCATTTGAATAATTAGTTTTAATGCCTTCTTAGTTGAATTAAAATATTTTTCATGTCTCTGTAAAATATCATTTTTGATATCGCATATTTAGTTTTCATGGTTTCTCATATGGCAAAAATGGAATGTGTATAGTTTTTAAAACTACACTTCAGTTTTCAACAATGAATAATGTTAAAGTTATTGAAATGAAGCTTCTATCTATATAGAACGGGGTGTATTAGGATTTTTTCTGTCACGAAAAAGCGTTACCGACTCGTGGAGAGGCGCCATAATTTTAGAGTAGACTGTGGATGTTTTTTTGGTTCCGGATCGAATTCAGTTTTTTGTTTGATAAAATAAAATGTGTTTAAATAAAAATTGCATTCATTAAAATGTACCTAACCTAACCAAATCATAATTTGCAATAAACTTGCGAAAAATCGAAATGTGTGCTGGGACACATAGTAGAAGTGAAACACAACGGATAAGTGGAAAAACGAATCACAACGGACAAGTGGCAAAATGAATCGCAACAAAATTTTAACTTAAAGTTTTACGGGCAGATTGTTAATGAATTTGAAAACCTGCCCGCAAAACTTCAAGTTAAAAATTTGTTGTGATTGAATTGATTTTGTCCGTTGGAGTTTCACTTCTACTGTGTCCCAGCACACATTTTTATTTTACCTGATGGCCTGTGATCGAGGGGGCTACGCTTTTGCCGGCTTACCTCAGTGCAACGCAGAGATTACGGGTTCGATTCCTGGCACGGTAAATTTCGGAAAAAGAATTTTTCCTTATTTACTATATAGTCTCGGTGTCTGGGATCGGCCTCAGCGTAGTCCATTATATGTTAGCCACAGCACAAGCGTGACTTGCTTAATTTGGGTAATTAATTAATTAATAGTTCATTTTAATTGCTTATTTTTGTTTATGGTTATTATTTATTCTATGCGAGCCTAGTCATTGTTTTCCGCGATCATGGCTACTGAAAAGTGGCCAAAATCTAGTAATAATAATCAAATAACTGCCATGCTTAACACAGTTCAAACATAGTTTTAATTATCGTTAACAATTATAATTAATCCAATTATACAATATATTTGTCGTGAAAAACAGGAAAACGACATCTTTTATTATAAAAAACCTAAAATTAATATATACATTTATAGTAACCTACCAGGAATTAAAAAAGTGTCCTTATTTTAAAGGACTTAATAAAGTTTTCGTTTCAATATTAACCTTCATACCACTCATACATGGAATATACGAACAATGGGATAAATAAGAATGGCAGGAAACAATTATCATCATCTTATAAACATTTAGCTATCAGCAGGAAAAACGTATACCGCTTAGACAAATACATACAAACCAGATGCTTCGGGAGTCTTTTTAATTTATTAAGAGCAACCAACAAATCTTACACTAATACATGTGTTTATACTCAGACGAATTAAAGATATAAACAAAGTCTACGTACAAAAGCGTGAAATGAAGTGAAGCAGTTTTTGCAAACTTGTGTGCGTATACTTATTTAGTACATACGAGTTTACGTCTGTGTGGATAATAGTAATTAAATTGCCTGTTAAATCAAAAGATGCCAAATACGACACTAAATTCATAAAAGACTTAAAACATATATTGACAATTGAATGCTACTACACTTTGAACGATTTTTTATAAATAGTGATTTATAAAAAATTCGTTCGACAGTAGTGGTCCCACCCTAAAAAAATAACAATCTAAGACCTGATTCTAGTGCCTCCTACCGGTTCCAATTGTGAATCTAAACCATCCGGGTACCAACTCAAATACAAAAAAATCATCAAAATCGGTCCAGGAGATTAGGAGGATCCTAGAACCCGATCACAGTGCCACTTACCGGTTCCAATTATGAATCTAAGTCTAAGCCATCCCGGGACCTACTCAAACACACACAAAAAAAAGTCATCCAGCTCGGTAAAGTTGTTCTAAAGTACCGTACCTACATACATTTCTACAATTCATTTTTGTATTTATATATCCCTATTAATATTATAAATGCGAAAGTAAGTCTGTCTGTCTGTCTGTTCCGTTTTCACGGAAAAACTACCGGACCGATTTGGCTGAAACTCGCTACGTATGTAATTTTAATACCGATGGTGGCCAAGGGATACTTTTCATCCCGGTTAATGGGATAGATTTATGTAAAGACTATCCCGGAAACTAGGATAGGATTTTTTATTTGTGGTTTGCCATTTTCGTCATTTTGTTTATTTTGGTCCTTTTGGTCATTTAAGTAGTTTTGGTAGTTGTGGTAGTTTTGGTAGTTTCCGTAGTTTTGGTAGATATGTTTGGTAGTTATGGTTGTTTTAGTAGTTGTGGTAGTTTTGGTAGTTGTGGTAGTTTTGGTAGGTTCGGTAATTTCGGTAGTTTTGGTTGGTAGTTTAGGTAGTTTTGGCTACTAGTTTCAGTTTTTCTGGTAGTTGTGGTAGTTTTGGTAGTTTCGGTAATTTTGGTAGTTTTGGCTGATGGTTTTAGCAGTTTCCGTTGTTTTGGTGATTATGATAGTTTTAGAAGTATTGGTAGTTTCAGTAGTTTTGGTAGTTTCAGTAGTATTGGTAGTTTCGGTAGTTTTGGTAGATTTGGCTGGTAGTAGGTAGGGGATTAAAGTTTCTATAGGAAACCAATCATTTCGCAAGTTTATAGATGTAAAAATTCATAATCTATAAAAAAATGTGATAGTAACTCGATCTGTCTCTCTGAATACTGAAAATGGACAAATATACTTTTCATTCCTGGAGATGGGATAATTTGCGATATGAAATGAAGTAAATCTTTCGAGGGCAAACAGCACCAACATAGAAATATAGTAAATACAATGTAACCTGTATTAACGCCTGCTTTTTAAACAAGAGGTACGCACTAGAGTTTGACCAGGGGCGGAGCCGCGTGGTAAACTCTGGTAGATAGATATAATTGTGGAATAAATTGGTCCCCTTCTCACAATACCATTGCTATACCCTATTATGGTTATTATGAAATAACATTGTAACATTTATATAATATTTAAAAACATGTAAAAACCTATAGCCGTCTGGCAATGTGAACACGAACTCACTTGGAAATCGCGCCCGTCGCCGTCTCCGCGTCAGCGAGTAGTACGTGAACAAGTACCTAACCTTTATACGAAATACTTCCAATCGCTTGTGCCAGTTACCAGGTGCTTGTTCACGTCACATTACTATAAGCGTCTGTTTTATATTATAGTTTAGAATAGCTTCATTGTATCTTAGAGTTTTAATAAACTGCACATGTGGTTATTCAAATACATACGCATAATCCAACACTTCCACGTCGTCGGATTTATTACTATTGTTCAAAAGCAGCGGGTTATTGAGCTAAAATTGCCATATTGCCAGTTGTTCTTGAACGAAGGATGGGTTAAAGATGTCGGCTTTAAAAATTTTATAGCATTTAAATTAGCTTTTATGAACCTACATGAAAATAAATAACCGTAGATACATCACAAAAAATTATTCTGGTCCCGAATTTATTTTGAAGAAATCACTTTTTAGGGTACCACAGCTGTTTTAGCGAAAACGGAATCCTTATAAAATCGTCACGTCCCTCTATCCGTCTGTCTATATACATCAGCATAAAATTTGACATAATATATAGAGCATAAGGCTAGAAACCTTAATAGAGACAATAATAAAAATGTTAATGGACACTTGTTCAGTCTAATTACTTTTAGTTATTTAGGTTATATATATTATGTACACATTGAAATTAATTATTAGTCTTTATAGATTAAATTATAATATTAAGTAAAGTACCTGAATGTATGAGTTTTAAATACTTCACTCATAATATAAAAACAGAATTGGTCAGGAAAACTGCCTAATCGTTGCACACTTCTCGGAGGTTGAAATTTGAACCCACTACGAATGAGATGCAGGTGTCTTAGCCACCAAGATGCCATGACTTTAATACCATTATCTGAAACTTAGGTGTCTTACTTGGCACTGCAAAAGAGTCCCTTAATTATTAAATTATGAATGAATAAAATAACTTATGTTGTCAAGTGTAATATTTCGACGTACTTTATTAAGGTATAATTTATTATGTTTGTTATAGTTTAGACAGCGAAAGTCAGACACATAAATGCATTTACATAAAAACAGTAATGATACAAGTGAAGAATTATTTAGCTCACAATTTCTCGCAAACGAAAATTACGAGCAACTTAATTAGATACTACGTTAGATAAAGAAAGTGCCAGATGCAATCATTAACATTATATTTGCAAAAAAATACAAGCTCTATTTGTTCAAATATATTAAAAACTAGCGGCCCGGCGCGGTTTCACCCGCGCGCTGTCCCGCTCCCGTGGTACATAGCGTCTTGTTATATAGCCTATGACACTCCCTGTTAACGTTGCTTTCCAACAGTAAAATACTTTTTTAAATCAAATTAGTAGATCCAGAGATTACCCCCTACAACGTCACAAACTTTACCTCTTTATAATAGTAGTATAGACTAGCTTTGCCCTCCACTTCGTACGACTTCGCTAGGACTTTGACCTATACCTACCTGTATTTATATTGAACTAGTGGTCGCCTGTGGTCGAAATTCGACCATAATAATTAATGTCAAAGGCTATACTTCTATAATCACAGATTTCGCCAAGGCTATACTGTTAATTTGACTTGAACAATAAACAAAAGAATATATATATGCGTGTGTGTGTCAAATACATGGTAGAGTGTGTAGTGTTTATTTATTGATTTAATGTATTTTTTAAGCATAATTAAAAAAATATTAGCATTCGTCGCTTCTTCTCTATATAAACTATAAGTGTGCGAAATTTCATACTCCTCCGTCCACGCGCAATTTTCGTAATTACAAAGTTTTTGCTTCACGTATTATTTATACATATATTGAATTTATCAAGTGGGCTTCCATGGTCAAATCGGAAACTATAATATATAGCGAAAAATACTCAAAAGAAAACTAAAACAATATAATAAAATTTTTGAAAATCAATTACTACGCTCAGCCGTAGCAGCTAATTTTGAAAAAAATTGCACATTTACAAAAAAAATGCAATGAAACACATGCTGTATTATTTACATCAATAATCACAACGTAGTTTGTAATGTTCAATTTCTGTTACGGAATGTCAAGTGTCAAAGGAAACGGGTTGATTTTTTGATAATCCTATTCTTATTTTCAAGTATTACTAACCTGTACATTAACTTATAAAAGTATTAGAAACAACGCTCAATTTGTTAACACGGTTTTTTTGAATAGCCATATATATATATACGGAAAATTTAGAACGTGTACTTTAACCGCGATGAATATATCTACCTGGAGCCTAATTCTGCTATTACGAACTCGTCAAAATTACCGCCGGACATTATTGTCTCAATCGTAGGTTTTCCTATTTTCGGTATTCTGTTATTTCCAATGGTTTGCCTGTGGCAAGGCACTCTTATCTTTAAAATATTTATAAGTGAAAACTCGCGAAATAATTAGTTAAAATTTTGGTAGCTTTACAATATTCATTTCGGCTAACGCCAATTCTAACGATATCGATAAGGTATTATGGATTTAGTAGAATACGAATTCTTATCACTATAGTAATAGAATCGTACTTTGAATATATTCGCAACGCCAAGATATTGAAATATCAGAATTGGGCTCCTCATATATTCTACGCCGCTACACACTCATAGTCCTGTAGCGTAAGGTCAGTCAGGTTTTGAAAAATCATAACGATATTACCTGGAGACTTTCTTATTAAAATCAACATATGGGGTGATATTCACATCCAAAGTCTTTAACAATGTCTCCTTTGTGTAAATTTAAAAAAATGCTTACCTCATTGAATTTAAGAAATACTTTATTTTGAATAAGATCCTCCAAGTCATTTTAAGATTTGAAATAAGCCCTATATTTACAATCAAATGCGTTTCGAAAACCCTATCAATCAAATTCACCATCTCCACCGAATCGTATATAGACTGATAGAAAGTTCTCATTTTTTTCCACCGGATACCTATCGCAAACATCAATTCACGACTAAGCGTTGTGATAACTACAACCTTTAATATTAAAAGAATTAAAACTTCCTTTCAAAAAAGATGCGACGACGTTTGAAGAAAATCCTCATGCCCGCAAACATTACCAACAAAGGGGGACATTTCAAAAGATCCATGTCAAAGAAGCTCGCTAGAAAGGCAGTACTCTTCATTACTCCGCACCTCAGCAAACCTATGCCTCACAAACTCGTTACCGGAGTGACGTCGACGTAGCGTTGGGCTATTTCGAGGTGTTAAAATAATCGAATTAATTTCAATCGACTACTACTCGACTGAAAAATTAAGATTTTTCCGATTATCTCAACTCGGTGGCCGGCTGGCGGACACAGCCAGTCGGAATTGTACTTATCACTGGAGTTTTACATCTTACTATTGATCCAATCTTACCTTTACCTTGCCTCTCTCTTTTCTTTTCCAAATTCTCCCAATTATTCAGTGTTGGTCTAATATCTCTTCCAAAATCATATTTATAGTTCAACGTTGTTTCTTGTCACGTAACGTTCATCCCTCCTCATAACATACGGCCTCTGTGGTTGGGCGGGCTAAGCCGTTGCCGGCCTACCTCACTGCAACGCAGAGGCTCCGGGTTCGATTCCTGGTATAGTAAATTTCGGAAACGTATTTTCTCGTTATTTACTATGGTCTGGGTGACTGGGATCGGCCCCAGAGTGGTACGTTGTATATTACCCATAATACAAGCGTAACTTGCTTAATTCGGGGACATACAATATATGTGTTTGTCTGCTGATAAAATAAAAAATAAAAAATACTCATACCACCTTATTCCTCTAAATTTTTTAGTCACGTGTGCTGCGTTTCTACTTCTTATTATAGATCTTTTACCTTACCATTGGTAAAAGATTGACATTAGTTTTATCGAGTTTACATCAAATTTCAAGCAGTAAGCCTAATTAACGGATATTAAGATTTAGGAACAGGCCATACGTCACATCAATATATCGTCGGAGTCGGACTCCAAAACAAGGACTATGAGTGAATGCAATCGAGTCATTGTGTCATCGAGATGTTGAAATAATCAAAACAATCGATTTGAACATCTCATTATCGCGCATCGCTGCTGGTGCCGTACCAGAAACGAGAAAACATTCGTGTATAATTTTGATTACCTCTTAAACAAAGCTCTTTGAAATTAAACCTCATGTTGTTCCCAATGGTACTTTTGTACTCTTTGTCTGTAAGACTTATGCAGATGTATAAGGGTTCTGTTTAATATTATGATGTATATCTTGTTACCTTTTAAAGTATATAAAGACATAGGAAATAAATACTAGGAATAACAATCACCCAATAAAAATCTTAACTCTGAAAAACTTCAAATCTATAATATTATAAAATTCTAAACATGTCGTGCCTGATATTAAAACCATTAAAAAAAACAACTGGACTATATAAACGACGGAGAACACGATGCAACTTTTTTAGATCTTATCTGTTTATCTGCTTGTCAGTTTGTCTGTTTGTTAGGGATTCACATAAAAATTACTACACCGATATTATTGCGGTTTTCGCTAATCGACGGCAAATTCTTAGACTTAAAATCTGCGCTACTTTTTATACCGGGAATCATGCGGGATTTTTTCTGGGAATTATTTAAAATGATCAGTTTTACAAAAAACGAATTCCAATGTGATTTTTTACTGATCGATAGCAAATTTAATGTTATAAAATGTGTGATTTTTTTATCCCGGGAATCCCGCGGGAATTTTCCCAGGAAGAATTTATAATTGTTCGAGTGCGTAAAAATTAGCTTATTCAGACACAGTTTTCACTAAAACGATAGCTTACAGTATTTTTCAAATACTGTGGTATTTTATGTCCCGCTCATCCTACAGGAATTTCAAGTCAAGCGTAGAAGAAGTCGCGGGTATATCTTAGTTCTACATAAAATTGATGCCGCCACAGGCTATCTTTATAACCTGTGGCGGCATCAATTTTATGTATGCCAAGAACAACAAAACAGCAATAGAACCATGTCGCAAAACATAAAGATGTTTGGCGACCATCCATTGCACCATTCACCAAACATAAAAGGTTCTCTAAATCTGCTTAAAAACTTGAATCTACGATTAACAATATCTATATCAAGGTTGACAAACATTATAACTTTATCAATAGAAAGTAAAACTGCAGAGAATTTTGTTAGAAGAAGTTTAATATCAGTTAAGTTTTTTGATTCTCCAATATTTTTCCAGTGTGAGGTGAGATTGGAGAGTACACTTCCCACGAATAAAATCAAATGATAGAATTCCAAACTCATATTCCCAAGACCAGCTCTAAATTGGTGTTGAACACTTCCGCAAATTCATGACATCCGTTCCTCTCACAGAACACGTTGACATAAATCCGATTCTCGTAACGTTGGTAACCTCACTAATTAGCTCTCAGCTTTCAAGAATTCAAGGCAGTTGCAAACTTTACCGCATACGTTTCCTCGATAAATGGTTCTAGCTTAAATATCGTACAAAGTTTTTGACTTGAAAGCTCAATGAACTTTCACATTTAATTTGTAGATAACACTAAATAAAATATAAAAGTTTTGAGAAAATAATTTATATCGTATTTTATTACTTCAGCTAATTTTATTATATTCATTCTTCTTCTCTTTAAGTTATATTCTATATTATTGAGGGAGGGTCTTAACCTTTCCCTACTACCTACTCCCTAATAATTCCCTGCCATTGGCGACGATCAGCGAACAATATGCAGTGTTTCGTTCACGGAGTCGTTGAGTGTGGTGCGGATGCTGCTCGAACCAATGAATAAGTCTGCGGTCTCGAGATCTTTTTCATTTTGCCACGGACCATTGATTGGTCTAAATTGCTTCCCCTTTTTCTATCTGTCTGTGTATCTTTCTGTCTGAAGTTTTTAAGAACTTTATCGCAGAGCCAGATATTCTCGATGATATTTTTAATATATTTATGAGAAGTGTGTTTGCTTTGGATCTCTCCAAATTTTACGGTCTTTGTATTCAAAGAGTTGGCCCACTTGACTTACTAGAATTCAAAGATTCAATTTGATTTATTGTATGACTTCTAAAGAAATAGTAAGATTGTCATAAGGAGCGCTAATTGGTTCATAGAGTCGTTGACCACGAATAGACGGTTTATAATCTGACTAGTTATATTATAAATTTGCGGCTCTTAGAATGTTCCCCTTTATATTTCTAAAGTCTCTGATAGTGGATACTTCCAACTTTAATATTAATATAGACACATGCTCTTAAACACAAAGAAATGGGTCAGTGACAGTAGACATATAAATTCATATCTACTTATATTATAATTATTATCTATAATATATATATATATATATATGTGTGTGTGTGTGTATATGTATATATATATATACACATATGTATATACGTTATATACAAGAGTCCTTCTCGTATATAATGCCCACATTAAGGAGTTACTTTAATCACAATAACTAAAAGTATTATATACGAGAAGGACTCTGTAAATTAAAATATTGCAATTCATCTTATAAATCAATGTAACATTATTCAAATTAAGCTTTTAATTTTGCAACAGCCACAAAAATTTCAATGACACGCAAGTCATCATAGCATAATGGCTTTGACTGCCACTTCATTTCCGAAACCCCTTAATGTATGGAAATAGCTAAGATATTATAGCTGTAGGTATGTTTTACGAGGTTCTGTTTTAAGAAGATTAAAGCTAGATAATTGCCTGATTTTCATTTAATATGCACCGACCTGTCATTCCAAATAGCAGTCCAAGTACGTAGATAAAATGCTTTTCTATATTTGCAGACATCGGCGTATACAATTTTAAAATATAGAAATTTTATAATTAATTGTACATGATATTTCAAAAATAGTAAATGAACAGCTATATATGTTTAAGACTTAAAATTAAGTTTTATTTATACTGTGCGTTTCACATGACTAATGGCCCATTCTTATATGTTACCAAGCGTTCATTTGCGTTACTATCGGTTAAAATTTTACATAAGCTTTATACAAATAATGTCAAAATTTAACCGACGCTAAGTCAAATTTATGAATAGAAAGATATAGGAACAGGCCATAAATCGAGTGTCCACGTTGTCCTTTTTAAACATCACATTAAATTTATATCTTCTTATACATTAACCCTCCCATAATAGTTATACTAAGTTTATAGGCTCGTTAAAATGATTAAAAAGTGTTTTTCATAATAAATATATTTAGAATGCCATTATGAAAAACACTTTTTTAAAGCGTTTTAACGTGCCGATAAATTTCTTATAGAGATAATTATTAAATAAGTCCCTATACGATCATTTTCAATTTATATAATTTCTTTCAATACTGCGTCACTGTATATATTATTATGTAGATATTTATGACACATCTGTACATATACAAAATGCCATAAAAATATGGAATCATAATCAGTATGAGCAAGTTCCCTTGACACAGCGACAACCTCTATAGCCAACGTATTGTATTATCCAGCACTTCGAGCGTGTAATCATTGACACAAGTTATAATGACACAAGTTACCCGTTTTAAACATTACAACAGAACCTCTTCAATTGATAGTATTTTATCATGTACTGTAACTAAAAGTTTATCAAATGCCGATTAAGGTTGGGTTTGAATAAGTCTGTAAACTGTATGTAGGAAGCTAGCACGTACATTTATTTTTTTCCTTATCTTTTATTTTAGAAATATTTGCGTTTTAATTAATGACCAAATATTTATTACTTATGTATATGTATAATACACTAAAGTTTTCCATACAGCGTTAAGTATCTGGTAGGCGCAAGAATTGCCAGACCAGGTAGGCCCATTATTTTTTCGGTTTGCTCCTGATAAGTTCCCGCTGCACCCCTAGTGCTCGATTCCAACACATAAGTACCTACATGCTGGTACCATTAAAAACGTCTGTTAAATCAGACAACACAACGCACTCATTTTTTTGACAGCGCACGGGCGTATTTGTGTTCAAGTTCTTTAGAAAAATAGATATTTCTTCCAAAATATTACATAATTGGTCCACCAACACTAAGGTCCTTGTGCGTTATTTTATCACCCTGGCTGAAATAAAGTAGGCCTATACATAGCATTGCTCTAGCTAGGGTACCTATAATATCAAAAAAAAACAAGGGCGCAGTTAGAGAAGCTCATAGGGCGCATAAAAGTCTATTTACGGCACTGCATTTTTTAGGACAAAGCATCCTATGCTTATCCCAGTTTTCAAAAGTACCTGTTACATATGAAAACAAAGACGAAAATTTCGAAAATGTTTAGTTTGGCCATGCAAAACACGTCTTTCTGAAGCTGATGTGCCTCTATTGATCCAGCTACTGACTTCAAATTCGAAGGAAGCCAGTGATGACTTTAATATTTCCGATTGAATATTTTGAAGATAGTACGTTCCCCAACCCAACCCCTGCCATATTGACATTTTTATATATAATATTTGTGGTTGTAAAGATAATATATCCGAAATCGATATCACCGAATAAAAAATATCGACATTTAATCAATATAATAACATTGTAGATACATATCATATCTATTATCGAAATTGCCGACACAATTAACGACAATGGTAACACAGGAATTGAAAAAATATCCTTTGTTTCCATCATCAGTTTCCCTGTACATTCTGAAGTGTAGCCTTACAAAATAGTCGACTTCTTGCATATTAGTACGTAAATTTCCGGTTATCAAAACTACCTACTAAAATACATAAGGAAAATGTGAGTATATATTCATTAAAATTAGGCATTAGGCATATATATCATTTCGAGGTTATTGATGTATACTAAACTATATAGGTAACTGATGTCTTCAAATAGGTATTATTGTATACCCCTTACTCGTAATAGTTATACAAGGTTTAAAGGCTTGTCAAAAGCGTTATTCATAAGCCCATTTTAAATTTTATCCGTGCAGAAACGGAGAAATAATACAATTTCCTGCGGCCAGACGGCCTGTCGTAAGAGGCGACAAAACAACCCACAGTCAGGTGGTAGGGCATTTTCCCGACTGGATGCCTACCACCCCTGGTCTAAAGTATGTCGCCATAACAACCTTGAGTTGTGTTCCTGCATTAGTAACCAGGTTCCAGTCTCCCTTAAGAGAGCAGCAGCGCATTTGTAGCACATTTGGTGTTGCAAATGTCCATAGGCGATGGTAACGACTTTCCATCAGGTGGGCCGTCTGCCTGTCTGCTGAACTCATGCAATAAAAACTTACTTTAGTTTGCGTCTAATAATACCAAATAATACTACCTATAAAGGTACTTTTAATGTTAAATTACTGTTATTGTTCTCGACATGATTTATAAAACAATTATTGTTAGCTTTAATATGATGTAATTTGATTGATAATATATATGCAAATTCATTATAATTATATAAATTTATTTTCCAAGAATTGATGTAACCATCTTTATATTCAGAGACAGAAATATTTTGAACATATTATGAATTTATAATATATAATATTATAATAGCAGCCCATAAGTGTCCCACTTCTGGGCTCGGGCCTCCCACTATAGGGGAACGGACAGTATACCCATGCTTGTCCAAGGCGGCTTGGCAGGTTTGACACATCGGTTATCTCGATGTGCAGGTTGCATCACGATGTTGTCCTTCACCGTTATTAGCACGTGGTAATTGTAACAATATGCACATTAGGTCAGAAACCTGACTATGTGGTGCATGCGTTCCGACCAGGATCGTACCCGCGCCCTTTTGAGTTAGGGACGCGCACGTTAGCCATTACGCTACCACGACTTTTATTATTATGAATTTAGAAATACCCAAATAGGATAAAAATCTGATGATCCAAACATCATCAGTTTAAATTATTTAAAATCTGAAATTTTACCTACATTTATAATCACTTTTCCAATAAATTATTGAAAAGATTGACACCACCCATGTATTAGGCAGAAAGTTAAAGGATTATTACCATTACGAACAATAAATGAGTCCAGATATCCTCCATATCCGAACACCGCACCGATCAAATAAAAAAAACAAATAAAATAAGCGATATTACTGAAAGCAATGAACTCTCACGAGACGCTTATAAAGTTTTGTGTATTTCCACATTATTTTCTATAAGAAACCGATGTAAACAGCCGACGAGTGACATTCCAAGTTCCTGTGCATCCAATAACCGTTTAATATTCGCAAGGCATACAATGAACCAACCTTGAATGATACGTGGCGGAATCTTCCATGCACTGAATAGAAAAAACAATCCAAAAAAATGATCACTGTTTATAAATGACACACGTCACTGAAAATCCACAGGTAATATTTGAAAGCTCGCGAGCGGTAATTGCGGAACGTAGAAATACGAACAACCGCGTCAACGGCACGATAAAGACTGAGCGAGTCGCGAGGGCGCCGGAGGCTCAGAGGTCCGCTTGGTCGGAGGTCGGAGGCGATTGGCGGACCGAGTGAAACGGGATGCGGCATCTAGATGTGCGCAACGTACAGCTTCCGTTCAACAACACATTTAGATAACACTAACCGCCTGCGACTTCGTCTGCGTCTGTAGACACATTGACATGTCTTATAGCGGCAGCGTTTAAGCTTAACAGTTATCGGTATATTTTAGCAAATTTAAATAACATCTTTAGGGTTTAGCTGGTGGTAGCTTAGAAGTTTTTTAGTTATTTTTATTGCTAAACTGGCAATCAGGCAGACGGCCCACGTAATGCAAAACGGTTACTGTCGCCTATAGACGACTGCAACACCAGGCGCGAAACCAGTGTTGGCAGCTTTTAGATAAGAATAGCGAGAATTGGATAGGAGGGATGGGATACTATGAAATAAAGGAATGATATGGGAAGATCAAAGAGGAAGAACGGCATATGGAATAGATAGAGATGAGATAGGAGGAAGCGAAATTAGGCCATCGGAACTCTCACTTATCGCACGAAACACGATTAGTTTTAGTCTAATCGTTTCACGTCCATATTTTTTTTTATACCTGGAGTACAAGAGACAGGCAGACGGCCCACCTGATGGAAAGCAGTTACTGTCGCCTATGGACGTTTGCAACACGAGAGATGTCACTAACGCACTGCCAGCATGAAAGTAATTTTAAGACATCCTTTTTAAAAAACTTCATACTGTAGCGCAGTGGGAAAATCACGGCTGGGAGCTCATTCCAAATCCCCACGGTGCGCAAGAGAAACGTTCTAGAGAACCGTTGCATGAACGCCCAGCCGATGGCATGCGGTGCGGTGGTAAAAGGAATACAAAGGCACCATTCTGACCAGTTGTTCGGAACACACCCCATTGTACAGTCGGTAGAATACGCAGAGAGACGCGAAGTCTCTCCGAAGGCCAAGCGTATCTAAACCGTCTGTCAGTGGGATCATCGATAATGCGAACGTTGAATACTGTCGAAGAGATTTAGATGGTAGGCGGGTGCCCCGGCCCATATTGTGTGAAAGCGTGGTATCACACCGATCAAGCCGGCCCTAAGAGAAATCATGATGATGATTCCAGCGTGGCTCTATCACGTCCGTAGTACTTCTCATGGAACGAATTATGCCAGCAATAGCATATTTATCCGAATTGCTAAGACTTACAGCACCAAATTTAGTGATATTGACTTGTTTCGTTACTCTAAGCCTGTATTCAAAAGTTTACTCTTCAAATCAATTTTTGAAACAGATACCACATCATATAATAAATAAAATATGTAATATAATATGTAAGTAATTTAATATTACAACCTGAACGCCGACAAAAGACAAATTCATACCTGCATTCCTGTAGACATTTTATTACCTTTTCGGCATATGTACTTCTTTTGTTTACTTTGTGTTTAAAATTTGTGATTAAAAAAACAGCCCATTGTGTATTGTAATCTTTTATAGTAGTCATTAGCCAGTAGTGATTCTAGAAAATTCAGTCCACGCGGCCGAGCAGACATATTGTATTTGTGCAGTATAAAGCAATGCCCCAATTGAGAGATGAGGCAGTCGAGCGATAACCACAAGCGAAGCAAGACTTGTGTATATCCGGTAATCTATTTAGTGACAGACTTTGCGCGTGTATTTGAATTACGATCTCCTGCATTACGTTTGCACTTATTGCGTTCGGTTATATTTATACCTGTATTATACGTGTTTGTGTGGTTCTAATAAACTCTATTATAATTCCAACGGCATTTTAATTCGAGTCCTGCAACTCGTAACAATATCAATATTTTTTTATATATTTAAATGTTATTGTATATTTTTACATGTATCTGTCAATGTATTTTATTTAGATATCTCTGTATGGATATGTATTTGTTATTATATATGTATTGTGTAAGTATATACTTATTTCACTTACAAACTTATGTATATATTTATTGCATTCTTACACAAATTTAGTTCGCTCGTTTACTCACAATTTAACTTGATAGAAAAACCTATTATTAGCCCTATATTTTAAGTACTTTTTTGTTTGTTTGTATTATTAATATGCGCTATTGGTTTTTTCAATAAATATATAAAGTAGTTAGTGCACTCGCGTTACAGACTCAAAGGGCGCGGGAAGCATGCACCACTTAGGCAGTTTCCTGACCTGATGTGCATATTGTTACCAAGTGCTGACGCTGAAAGAAATCATCGAGATAACTGACGTATCAAACCCGCCAATCCGTCTTGGACGTGACGGCTATAGCTACTGTCCGATCCCCTATAAACAGGAGGCAGGAGTCCAGCAGTGGAACGTGTATGGGCTGTTATTATTACTGTATTGATAATATCTTTATAAATTATAGACTAATATACTGATTATACACCTGATTTATTACTGTACACGTTCATCAAAATCTGTTAAGTAGTTTGGGTGCAAGAGTAACAAACAAACATTCATCTTGACAAACTTTATTTTCAACTTTCGCAACGGAAAATCCTACGCCATGCGTCGCGTCCGTACACCTTGTTATTTAACTACTATCTTATCTTTAACTATTTGTTCACGTTTGATATGCACTGATTATTGTTATCAAGTAAGTATTTTGGAATCGATAAATTTACAGATAAACTGTTTAGAACCTGAATTGAATATTTATCATAACATTTATTTTTCATCGTGCACAAACAAGCAACATAAGTACATAATAGATTCGCTTTCCGTTCACTAGAATCATTTGGGATCGGTCAAGTATATATATGACTTTCAGTCTGGCATACGTTCTCTGTCAAAATACATGTCTCATTATTAGCATCGTTTACAAAATCCACCCATGTATCTCTTTTTAGCCTACCTTTTAAAATTAAACTTCTTTAAATCCGTTGTGATTTGCAACTCGATGAAACGAAAAGCGTCACTAAAATACATAAACACATGAATCTATAGGACTAAGCCTGCAAGAGAATGAGATACGAGTTTTACATTGTGCAACACAGAGTCAATAAGACCAATGATTAAACATAGGTCCAATTTTAACCGAAATAAAACTGTAAATAAAATTTTATGACTAAAACATTGAAAAGTTGAAAGTGATACTTAAGAAGTTTATTTTGAATTATAATATGTTGATATAGGCAAAAGTAATTATATTTATAATAAAAGTCACAGAAAACTTATCTGTGAGTATATTCTCTGAAGTTTCACTTCTACTGCGTATAAACTGCACATTTTTTATGGAATCTACAGAAACACAGGGCCGCCTTTACCCGGTGATGCAATGGGTGCGTGACACCCGGGCGCAGGGTCCTATAGAAAAGAGCGGCGCCAGACAATTGACTTAATAAACAAGTCCTTAGAGATCATCATGATTCTTCAAGATCCGACTTAAATAATCTACATCATAAATAAGCATGGACATAAGCTATACACTCCACATACACAAATCTCATTACACAACACTGCAACAGTAACACTCCACACTAGATTAAGTATCTAAATATAATTAGGATAATTCACTTAAAGGTACACCTCATTACACATACAAACAACCAAAACATGACACACACGAAAACAAAAACAATAATGAAAGCGTGTAAGTTTCAATTCTTTCCAAATTAAATTCAAACTTACCAAAGGTACGGAACAAGAGTTCGTAGAATCTGCTGAAAAAAAAATCTACAGCAATGTGTAACGCTGTAAATATAGACCACATCTTCCTGTCAAGTTTCATCTACATAAACCCAGTAGTTTTTGAGAAAAATTACTTTGACACAGAAAGACAGATGAACAGACAAACATTATGAATGCATAAGTTCCTTTTTTGCCAAACTGCTAGGGTTCGTTAAAAATGAAACATAATAATTCAATGGTATTTTTTGTTAGGAGAAGTGCAAATAGATTTTCGCTCCCCGATGCCTAGGCTTAAGCGGCCCTGCAGGCACACATCGCATCCTTAAAATTATAGAGACCTAAATCAAAACTTTGAGTCATTGGATTTAAATATCTATTTCATAAAAAAATAAGGTACAAAATTGAAGAACTTGATATTTTTAATTAGATCTCTATAATTTTAAGGGTGTATTGTATTTACAAGCTAAGCAAGAAAACTTGCTTAGCTTAGTTATGGATAATATGCTTGTGTTATGGATTATAAATTATCCATAACACAAGCATAAGCTTGTGTTGGCTGCTCTGGAGCCGAGCCCAAATATCGAGACGGAAACGTGACGGAAAGTCCGTTTACAAAATTTACCATGCCAGGAATTGAATCTGAAGCCTCTGCGTTGCATTGCGGTAGAACGGCAAAGACTTAGCCGACTCAACTACAGAGAGGTCGAGAGTACTGAAAAAAAATAATCTATAATTTTCTTTTCTGATTTCATTACATGCTTTGAAACACCATAATATAAACTACAGTTTCATGTCAAATTTTATTCATATAGACACAGTACTTTCTAAGAAAAACGACTATATCATTATACCTTTGTATGTAACAATCATTTCTCTGTATGTTCAGTATTTACAGATGAACACGCGGACGAGTGTATCTGGCCATTTCATAAGGGTCCCGTTTTTGCCAAAATGGCTGGCGAACTTTTAAAACGAAACGTAAAAATCACGGCTACGAGCTCCTAATAAAAAAACAACTAGACATTCATACATCGTACCACAGAATAAAATTTTAAACCAACTACAATTCATTGAATGAAACTCAATAGTCAATGTAACAAGTGTACTCCGATAAGGGAAGTGTTCACTTGATAACGGACTAACAGTGCACGCTTGCTGGCACACTGGTAATTGCACTCGGCCGACATAGAACACTCTTTACAAAGAATTTATTTCCTTCTGTAACATTTTAATTTTAATAAAAGCTTTAAGCCGTTCTGGCGGTATTCCTCCGTCTGGTGTAGGTACAATAATATTACTGTACTAGGATTTGCCCGCGACTTCATCTACGCTTGACATGAAATTCCCGCGGGATTCCCGATATAAAAAATTCACACACACACACACAGTAGTTTCTACGTAAATCCCGAGCAAACAGCCAAAACGACAAACAGACAAGAAATCTAAAAAAAATTACATTGTGTTCTCCATCGTTTATATAGTGTATTCCAGTTGTTTTTTTAAATAGCTTTAATGTACCGACACAACATGCAACATGTTTAGAAATTTAAAATAATATAGATAACTGTGGCGTCTTCACTACTAACACATTTTTTAAATACGAAGCCGGTAAAGAGGCAGATGGACCAGCTAATAGAAAGTGGTTACCATCATCTATAGATGTTTGTAACACCAGAAGCAAAGTCAACGCGCCAGACTTTAGGAAGGGATAGGATGGAGACATAAAGAGTATAGGATATGAGTGTCAAAATAGAGTGGGATAGAAGAATCAGACATTAAGATGTGGTTAGAAGAGATTGGATAGGTGATCTGTCCGGTCTGGAGGTGAATGCGCAAGCGGACCCACAGCTCGGACAAAGGACGTTCGAATTCTGACAGGGGTTTTAGTGAGTATCCCTAACTGCGGCGTGGCAATAGCACTTCACATGGGAGATGCTAGTGCTACCCCGACCTGGCGAATTCCACACACGGGCCGTGATCCGTCCCCCTCGCGTAGCCTATGGTCCTCAAACGGATTTCCCCTGTATGAAAAAAAAAAGATTGGATAGGTGAGGGTAGATGAGCCATTGAAACTAATAATACGTGATACCTATACACCTATATAGTACAGATAATAAAATTGAAGTGTCTGTTTGTAATGTCAAAATAAAAAATATTCAGGAGGGCCAATTCGGACCAGGAGATTCCGAAACTGCAATATTTAGAATTTTTGTCTGTCTGTCTGGATGTTTCGGCTAATCTTTGAAATGGCTGAACTGA
Source organism: Dendrolimus houi (assembly GCA_039645545.1). NCBI lineage: Eukaryota > Metazoa > Arthropoda > Insecta > Lepidoptera > Lasiocampidae > Dendrolimus > Dendrolimus houi. The sequence continues at coordinate 16,911,671 of CM077122.1, forward strand.
TTTTGACGGGAGTTTTATTGGCAGATAGCCGATGTCATAAGGAGAAATTTAGGCATTTTTTTTTTTAATTCCACGCGGTCGATGCCTTAGGCACAGTTAGTTCTCTATAAGAGCGGACGGAAACGCTAGATCTCCACTTGCTACAAGTCTTAGCCTACATATTTCGTCACATCTACCTTCATTAGACTCTTTATATATGCACATTTATTTGAAATGCTTTTAACCTAATTTACAACTTATCAGGTGTGTTGTATTTTGCACGATTTAAAATTCGCGATATAAAATGGACTCATTTATTTATTGCTCATCAAAGTAATTAATTACAATTTTGCATACTTACAATATTTTCTTGGCAAAACAATTTGTGGCCTTATTCCTTAAAATGATCTCTTCCGTGCAACCAACAAGGCTAAGAGGTACTTCACACTGACATATAGGCTTTTATTATATAAAGCTCAAGTCCGTCCTCATGTGAAGTACTGATCCTATCTTTGGATCAAGGTACCTCAGTACCACCTATTCCTACTTGACTCCTTACAGCGTCAATCAGTCCAGATTTCAGACGGTATAGAATCTCTAAGCCTCAATATAGAAGTTGGCGCTCTAAGCATGTTGTACCGTCTGTACAACGGGAAGTGTTCTGATGAGTTATTTGGTTTGGTGCCTAAGTCGCCATTTTACCATTGCACCGCTCGCCGACGTGTAGGAGTTCATCCACAGTTCCTCGTCACCTGGAAGTCATCCATTGTACGTGGTGCAAGTTCCTTTATGCCATACGTGAGCAAGCTCTGGAATGAACTCCCTCCTGCGTTCTTCCCAAAGCTACTATATGGGGCTCTTCAAAAAGGGCGTAAAGAGATGTTTAAAGTCTCAATGTGATAGGCAATGCATCAGCTCCCTTGATGTTGCACACGTCTATGGGCTATGGCGATCACTTGCTATCAAGTGGATCTGTCAGTTTGCCAACAAACAAACATAAAAAACAACAAAATTGAATCCAACCCTTCTTTTTGCTCTCTTTGTTCAGAAAGGGCTATTCGAGGCAATTCTTACGAATTCTACAAGAATAATCATTATTGACGAAGCTCACCGAATGCTGAGTAACCTAACTGGAAACTCCTATAGCAGGCACAGCTTCAAGGGGGAAGTCATCTCCCTCTTACCTGTACCTGCCTACCTTCAATAATTTGGTAAAGTTAAATTGTAAATATGAAGTCTAAATAATGTGATTGCATCGCAGCTGCATTGATACCTTATCGGTGCTGGTAATAAGTTCAATACCGTATATAATCTTAATGTTACTTGTTGTGCATTTTATCTGAGTTTCTACTATTAGTATAGGTCAGCTGTTTCATAAACTGATAAGAAATTATTAATAGTATTAAAATGACCTGGAACTTGTTTAGCCTCTATTCCAAATAGCAGACAATAAAATTCACGGCTAGAGAAAAATGCACTGCTATTTTGTGACAAATGCATCATGTTAGGTACCTACGTAAATGTTAGCTAACTCAATTGGACTTAAATAAAGATCTATTATATATTATTACGTGAAGCAAAAACTTTGTACCCCTTTTTACGAAAATTGCGCGGACGGAGGAGTATGAAATTGCGCACATTTATATTTTATATAGAGAAGCGACAAATGCTGTTTTTTTTTAAATTATGCATAAAAAATACATTAAATCAATAAAAAAACATTACACACACACGCATATATACTCTTTTGTTTATTGTTCAAGTCAAATTAACAGTGTAGCCTTGGCGAAATCTGTGATTATAGAAGTATAGTCTTTGACATTAATTATTATGGTCGAAATTCGACCACGGGCGACCACTAGTTACAATTAATATATTATTATTTTGTAAGGTATTTGTTGGTAGATATATCGTAAAAATACAATTTTAAATTTAATACTTGTCTGTTTGTCTTACATACCTATGTGTATCAAGATTCCCTAAATATTTCACTGACTATTGTCCGCGGCTTCACTCGGGTTAATGCGTTATCCCACGGGAACTGTATATTTTCTGGGATAAAAATAGACTATGTACTACTTACTTTAGACTATAATTTATCTCCGTACCAAATTTCATCCTGATCCGTTTAGTCAGTCTGGCTTGACTGAGTCACAAACATCCATCCATACTTTCGAATGCAGAAGCAATGTATCTCCACTTGGTAAAATCTTACTCCACACGTTTCGTTTCTCTATTCAATTTATTCTTCATACATTCCATTTATGTTTATTTAGGTGCCACTTTTACTTGAGGTTTCGAGGTTATCCTATAAAATGTACCTTTGTGTGTACAACTCTGTTTATTCTTACTATTAACTTACTAGCTATATTTCCTTTGCTTTCTGTTTGATGTATAACACCAACGAGTATGAATTGTTAGTCTTCGTATAAAAAAATCTGGAAAGTATGTGGTAGTGAGGTAGTCCACGAACTATGAAGGCTCTGCAATGGTGAGAAACTTCCATTGTTTTCATAATTTGACTAAATATGCTCTTTACTTAACAAATCTACTAAACAGATATTGTTTAAACTAATTTACATTACAATTATTTTTGATGTTCTACAATCGCTATTTCCACTTAACAGTTGAAAAGTTAGTGCGGAGGAGGCAGCAAATTTTACGACTTCAATTACGAATAAATATCACCCCACCAATAGAGTTAAAGAAAAAACTTAAGAAAAATATCAGCATGATCTTTGAAAATCAGATTCCCACAGGACTATTTAGGAATCTGGATAGTCTCACGTGTTTCTAAGGAAATTCAAAGAAAGTGCATTGAAGTGTATTACTAACACAATAAACTAAGGATGAGGTGCTTACATTGTTGCTTTAGTCGTAAGACTGTTATGACATTTTAATTGAATGAAATAAATAAAAAATCTATCCTCAGTTAGGTACATATAATCGATCTCACTTTGTCTTTCCACTTATGTCTTCATGAACCCTGTCAGATATGAAATTGAATCATACACTAATATTTAAGTAGTACGATCATTTGGTAGTTTTATCTAGAAAGCTTTCCGGGAGTTTTGAAAATTGATAATTTTATAGATTTCGATGTGCTCTTTCCGAATGTCCATTTTGCCACCTCGTATCGTTGCCGTTGCGCCGCCATAGTGAAAAAAAGGCAGCGAATAGCAGTTTTTTGGCAATATCTCCTTTCCGACTCATTTAACAATAAAACATCAAGTACAGAATTAAATTAGAGAAACCTTTCCATAATTTATGTTACAACACCTTTTTTGTAAACTCAATAAATAAGATTTGGCGAACGAGCGCCGCAAACTATTATTCATGTACATCAAGAAGTGTTTTTCGTATATATACTCCGGTCAAATAAGACGAAAATAGAAATAAATCTCGACGTGAAAGCCAACAAGAGATAACCTTCTGAAAAATTTTCGTCTGGTATTCTAAAATTGTCTCATATTTTCTTTATAAAAGGTAATAATGGCAAAGGCAAAAAAAAATGTTATAATAAATGCAAAATTTTTGGTAATAACCGTTATAAAACCACAACTGTTGAAAAAATACATTGCACGCCGTCCTAGTCCAAATCGAGTCCAGTTCAGCATGTCTTTGATCATAATTGGGTACCTACTGGTTTTAGGATTGTCACAAACCTAACAATATATTAATTACTTATACACAATTATTACTTGATGATTTTGAGGAATTCTCAGCTATATCTCCGGACTCTAAGGTCTAACCCAAATGAAATTTATATGGCAACACCTTCAAGTTATGTCAAACCCTTTTTTCGCCTCATATGACAAAACTGAAGGTATATATCCTGGTTTTATCCGTAAGTTTTTTTTATTTAAATCTATTTAGACGTTTCCGAGTTTATCTGAAATAAACTTTAGACCGAGAGACGACAATTCTATAAACGATCATTTATGATTAGGCATCATATAATAAGCAGCCTTCAATGAAATTTTGACATTTATTTTAATATCACAGACTGACATTTAAATTTTGTTTACTAACTAGAGTATGGCCCACGACTACACCGCGTGTCAAACCCTAGGCAGTAGCTTTATTTTACTTACACAAAAACTTAATTCTGTTGTTTACATATAATAATAACAAAGAAACTAAGTCCATATAGACTAGACAACTGCCCAACAAAATATAAAGATCAGTTGAAGCCAACCTGATTTGAAGTAATACAACGAAAGACATGTTATTTAAAACAACGTAGGTATTTGTTAGTAAATTTAAAAAAACGCGATTGCAGCGCCATCTATTTAGCTGATTCGTCTGTTCTATAGAAACAACATCATTTGTCGGGACAAAAAGTATCGAAGTATTGATTCGAGATATAAGCCATCTCTATGACAAGTTTCGTTCGTATACGTTCTGTAGTTTTCAAAAAGGATACGATCACAGCGCCATCTATTTCGATATTTTCGTCTATGTTGCGAAAACTATGTCATTTATCGTGATAAAAAGTATCCCAAGTTACGCCTCAGGATATGAGCTTGCTCTGTGTCGAGTTTCATTTAAATCTATTCAGTAGTTTTCAAATGATGCTCTAACAGACAGATAGGCAAAAATTCAAAAAATTGTATTAACGGAATCTCCTGATCTTTTTTACATTTTTAAACGCATTGTACAAACTCGAAGCATTTACAGACTTATTATAGTAATAGATGTTAGCTATAATAACAGTGACTTACACTCTGTGTTCTACATTTTATAGCCTAAAGGGTATTATTATAGGTACAATACAATATAGGTAAGTAACTAATATTAATAAATTAGTTTTACTTCAGGTTATATTTATTGCATTGGTTTATAAAAACAAAACTGATTTTACAATAGCTGTTTACAATAGCATATTATTTACGCTTCATGTATACTTAACATGGAATATGCTATAATGTTATATTATCTATATATTATACCGCAAGCTTCAAGGCTCATTAACATCAAGTCATTGACCACATGCTGTAGACTATTCACATTAGAAATAATATTCCATAATTGTCTACGCTATGAAATTCGTGCCAAATCGACCGAAACATCACCTGAGTAAAATTGAATATTAAACATTCGGTATGCGGTGTCACAACTCGGTCATACGTCTTGCGTTGTGTATGTATACCTATATATAGTACGTGTCATAGTTATGGTCTTATTCATAGAGAGAGAGAGTAAGTTTGAATACTCTAACTTTATGAATAAAACCGCTAGTGTTGAATATTTGTTAAGGTTTAATGTTACAGTCTTAAAAAAGGAGGAGGTTCTCAATGTTATGTTATGTTATGAATTGATTTTGATTACTTTTTTGCGCTGAATTCAGCAGTTTCCAAATGGTCCCATATAAATTTTATTGCTGTTGAACTTTAGGTTCCGCAAGATATGGCAGAGAATGTAATTTTTTTACGGTTTTTTCAGCCACTACTTTTTTGTTTGTAAACCGATTTTGATTATTTTCACTGGTAACTTCAGTATTACTTTTATATTAATCATTACTGCTATTAATTTAAATAATTATTTATTGTATTTAGCAATAATTAATTAATACTGTTACGAGTTGCAGGACTCGAATTAAAATGCCGTTGGAATTATTATAGAGTTTATTAGAACCATACAAACACATATAACACAGGTACAAATATAACCAAATGCAATAAGTGCAAACGTAATGTAGGAGATCGTAATCCAAATACACGCGCAAAGTCCATCACTAAATAGATTACCGAATGTACACAAGTCTCGCTTCGCTTGTGGTTATCGCTCGACTGCCGATATCTCCATTGAGGCATTGCTTTATATTGCACAGACGCAATATGTCTGCCTGACCGCGTGGACCGAATTTCTTAGTAACACACCTGGCTAATGACTACCATAAAAGATTACAATGCACAATGGGCTGTTTTTCTAATCACAAATTTTAAACACAAAGTAAACAAAAGAAGTCCAAATGCCGAAAAGGTAATAAAATGTCTACAGGTATGCAGGTGTGAATTTGTCTTTTGTCGGCGTTCAAGTCGTAACAATACATTAGTATAATGATTTGTTTTATCATATACATAGGTTCTGGCGTCTGCTTTTATATGAGCTGTATTACCCATAATCGGGTAATAGCGCCCAAGAACGCCTTTCTTAAATTTTACTTAATTACCGATTTTACTAAGAAAAGTTTCATACATTTGTCGTCAAAGTAGTGATTACTCAATAAAGGAACAATTGCATTATTTTCTCCAATTTTTAATAAAAAACTTTGTATAGAATAAATACAAAAGGTTTTCCTTAAGTGAATGGCATTCCCCTGCTACACCTAGCCTTGAGAATCGATTCTCAAAGAGATGTATAGGGCATATGCTTATGGGCAAGTATTCAAAGTGGAACCAGCTAGTGACCGACTGGTAGCCAAGGGTCAGTACAAAGAGTTGGGGAAGGCAGAGCAAACGCTGAGAGGACGAGCTCTGGGTTACTGCTGGATCCTACTGACGACATGCTGGCCTAGACAGGCAGCACCGGTTGAGCTGGAGGACACCTTAACCAGGAGGCACTCTGAGAGAAGAGTCTTGATTTAGAGGGGCATATTGTACAAATACCCCGTAAGATATAAGTAGGCTATATATAGATTAAGGTTATATATTTAAGGCTATATATCATTATAATTAAAATTCAAAACATCATTGAAATATGTTTTGCTAAAATAACAGACTGATGATACTGACGCCACTTAATTTTTTTTACTTTCGCATAGAAATGCAATAGATACAAGGTGACTCGGAATTACCCAACTTGTTTACCAACCACGCAGAGGTGCTATATGATTATATTCCAAAGACAAACAAGCAGACAGAGAGCAACTCAGTAATACCTTGTTATCTGTTAGTTTGCACGTCAAACATGTGGGTACGAGATGTCCTATTACGTGTTTTAAACAAGATCGTGTTTACTTTAAGGTGACCTTGCACAGTACGAGTAGTTCTTATTAGGACACGCTTTTGGAGATCTGGAGGTATTTTGAAAAAAGTATAACCTTTAAAACAATTGTCACAGCCGGTTTCTGTCTGTCCCATGACCATTTTTCTTACAAACTTCAGGTTCAATGACGATTTGAACATCAATAAGTGGCCTTACTTCCATTTCCCGATATAAAATTATTCTATGAACGAAATGCATCCATACCCATACACGAAATTACGTATTTACAAAGTTTCATGTACACATTGCTTTGCTTTAGAAAATCATTTTGCAGTTACACTACTTAATAATGTTGTTAATTAAGGAATATTTATCTAAAGATATATATATATACTAAGATTTGCCCACGACTTCATCCACGCTAGATTTGAAATTCCTGGGATAAAAAGATCACACATTTTATTAAATTAAATTTGCTATAGAGCAGTAAAAATCACATTGGAATTGGTTTTTTTTAAATCTGGTCATTTTAAATCATTCCCAGAAAAAAACCCGCGGGATTCTCAGGATAAATAGTAGCGCAGAGTTTAGTTCTAAAAATTAGCTGTCAATCAGCGAAAATCGCATCAAAATTGGCCCCGCACTTTTTATGTGAATCCTGAACAAACAGACAAAAGACAGACAGACAAGAAATCTAAAAAAAAATCATCGTGTTCTCCATCGTTTATATAGTCTATTCCCTTTTTTTAAATAGCTTCAATGTACAGACACGGCATGTTTAGAATTTTATAATATTATATATATATATATATATATATATACATATTTTAAGTATAATTTTATTAAATTTAAAAAAGGTATAATCAATGCATTCCCAGCCAAGTTAATATGTGGAAATTTTTATTATTAGGTTGGGGAAAAAGTTTCTTCGCATTTTATATAAAAATTCAAAAGGTTTTTTTATAAAGTTTATTTACATTTGAGTAAAGTATGTTGGTGCCATTTTGTTGGATAACTTTTTAGCATCTTGTAGGTAGGGACGTGATCCCATTGCTATAAAAATTTTGGGCCTAACTGCGACAAGTGGTTTTGGCTGTCCTCTAGTGATGTTAACCTGACCCTGTCTAAGAAATTCTGCAGAGACCGAAACAGGTGAAAATCTGAAGGTGCAAGGTCAGGACTATACGGCGAATGCATTAACACCTCCCAGCCAAACTCTCGTAATTTTTGCTGAGTGGCTAAAGATGTGTGAGGTTTAGCGTTATCAGGGTGAAAAACCACACCCCTACTGTTGCTTAATTCCGGCCGCTTTCTCTCAACTTTCTGCTTTAATCTCATCAGTTGTTCGCAGTACAGTTCAGAATCGATGGTCCTGCCTGGCGGTAACAGCTCATAATGAATAATGCTCTTCTAATCCCACCATACACACAGCATCACCTTGTTGCGAGTTAACCCGGGTTTCGCCATAGTCTGTGAAGCCTGACCGGCCTTTGACCACGATCTTTTTCGCATGTTCTTGTCGTACGTGATCCACTTTTCATCACCAGTTATCAGCTTCTTCAAAAATGGTTCGAGTTCATTACGTCGTAATAAAGAATCACAAATGAGTACACGGTTCATTAGGTTTCTTTCAGTGAGCTCATGAGGCACCCAAATATCGAGCTTTTTTGTGTACCCAGCATTTTTCAAATGCGCCAAACCCGTTTTGTGGCCAATTCCCAGTTCTCCAGCTACATCGTAACTTCTAATATACCGATCATGCTCCACTTTTTCAAAAATGGCATTAATTTTGTCCGTAACAGGGCGACCAGAGCGACGTACATCTTTGATATCAAAATTTCCGGATTGAAAACGCTTAAACCAAATTTGCGCTACTCTCACAGATACTGCATTAGGTCCATAAACATCACAATTTTTTTGGCGGCTTGTGTTGCATTTTTACCTTTTTTGTAGTAAAATTTTTAAATATATCGAATTTCTTCATTAGATTCAGTCATTTTAACAATAAGAAAAACAAATGAAAATCACACTTTTTCCCAATTTGAATTTACAATTGTCTTCTTTAAAATTAAAACTTTTTATTTATACCAAAACCAGCCAGATACAAATGATATAGCCAAAGAGATCTTATTACAAGTTCATACATACTATATGCGAAAAGACTTTTTCCCCAACCTATTATTTACAAAGGCATGGCTCATTTAAAGCGAAAAAAAACCAATAATAAAAAACCTAATCGAAAAACAAATAGAAATATTTAATCCGTCGTAAAATCTATATGAGGCATCAACGCCTGGGAGAATAATTCTAGCACCGATCTACTGAGCGTAATAAAAAGAATATCATCCGTCCGTATTGCCCGTGCAGGAACGAAGAAATAATAAAATTCCCTGCGGCCGGGCGGCCTGCCGTAAGAGGCGACAAAACAATCCACAGCCAGGTAGTAGGGCATTTGCCCGTCTGGATAGCTGCCACCCCTGGTCTAAAGTATGCCGTCATTATTACCTTGTGTTGTGTTTCGGCGTTAGTGGCCAGGTTCCAGTCTCCCTTAAGACATTAGCAATGCATTCATAGCACCTTTGGTGTTGCAAATGTCCATATGATGGTAACTGCTTTCCATTAAATGGGCCGTCTGCCTCTCTGCTGAACTCGAGCAATAAAATAAAAAATTAGGGATTACTTTGAGTTGCAATTTTTAAAAGCAACATCAATCTAATTATAAGTTGATCTCAAACGACGGAGTTCTTGTGGCAGCTTGAAAACTCACATTAACATAAAGTTTTTTGTTTGATAATAATCAGCTATACTCGTAAGTGGTGATAATTTTTGACATTATTAGATATGTTTTGGACATAGAATTACCCACAAATATTTTAACACTCTTTAAGTTGCCGCTAAAAATTACAACATTTATAAACTTGCGTTAAGATTGCGTAAGATATTGAAAAATAATGAAACATATTTGGTGTTTTTATCGATTTGTCTAACATCGATGAATGGATTCTTTATTTTTTTTAACAAACCTATATACGATATCATAGGGCCTAAAGCGGTCGACTTTGGAGAATCGCTTAGTGAAATTGAGACGTGTCTATGTATACTGGTAATTGTAAAACTTAGCATAAAGTTTCAATTTATGTTGATACTTGTCATGCTCATCATATGAATCTGCGATAACGACTTCTTTAGGCCCTCTGGTGAATGAAGGACTGTAAGGAAATAATATCCAAGTAGTCATACGTCAGAACGAGATAAAACACGAGTCTTACCATGAGTGAGAAAGACAAAAGAAATAATTATTCAGTTTCCAAAAGTACGGTGTAAACAATAAAAGTTTTGAAGAAGTTCTTGTTTATTCCGCACACGAAGGGGTGGCTCAGAGATAAAAAGAATAATAAATAAATTATTCACTAGGAAACTTTGTCAAATTATATACATAGATAACAAGACCTGTAAGTAAGTAAAAAATTAATAACAAACTTTCAAACAGACTGACAGACAAACATTATAAAAACTGTCATTTGTGATTAGGCGTCGTATAAATAGCAGTTTTCATTTGAATTTTAGCTTGTATTTTGAATATAATATTTTCTTAAGGTTTCACGACTAGTATACATAATAAAACTACGTTGTAAAGGTTTTAGGCGCGGTAATTTGTTTGTCTTGTATTATTTCGGCGTTTCGACCACTTTTCAGTAGCCGTGATCACAGAAGACAAAGATATCAAATGTCAATGAGTATTTTAAAAGTTTTATTTACCCTACCCCCAACTTGTTCATTTTAATTTTGTTTATGGTTATCATTTACTCTATGGGAACCTAATCTAAATTACAAAATGTAGCTTGAAAAGAAGAAATAAATCGAACACATTAAAAATCTATCGGTTCTGTGGTCTGGAAAATAAAATGCAGTGAATATCGTGTCTACATACAATTGAGAGATTTTAAATAATTTTTCTTCACGATTATCACATGAAATTAGAGGTAAATATTGTTATATTTAATTATGTTAAATTATAGAAAACTACTCTATACAAAATAGACGCTAATCATTGAATAAATAAAAATATTACACAATTATTATTCAATTAAGGAAATGGCCGATTGTATCTTATATCGTTTAAAAATAAGAGAACACGTAACAAAATTAATTATTAACCTTAAAAAAAACATTATTAGGCAAGTAATAAAACTAAATGTAACATACATACATATTATCACGCCTATTTCCCATAGGTAATAGGGTAGGCAGGATGATGGTTTTTTTTTTTTATAACTACTTTACGGACTCGAGTTCCGTACCCTTTTTTACAACTTAATTACTATTAAAGTTTTTAGGTTTATACACGCTTATTGTTTATTTTGTTATTGTGTGTGACATTAATTTAGTGATTTTTATGTTGTAGTGTACCTTAAGAATAACTTATAATATTTTTTTTTTTATTTTTAATACTGAACTTATACTAATGTACAGTGTATCTGTTACATACTGGTGTTGTGAGGAAGTGCATGTGCAATGTGTGCCTTATGTCAATCACTTTTCGCTTCATCAACTTTCATTATTAATACATACACACTTATTTAAAGTGCTTTTCACGTGACCTGTCTTCAAAATATCTTAAATTTGATCATTGTGAGTATGTCGCGGTTTACCGGCACCGACTCTAGCACTCACATTACTGCCATATACTTGTTTTGCGATTCTGCTTTCATTTATTCTCTCTACATGCCTAAACAACCTTAACGTTCCTTTTTCAACTCGTTTCACTACATTACATACATATAGTCATACTAAATGTAACATTATGGCTATTTTTATATCGAGAGAAGTTATAAATATAGATAAGGATATTTTTAGTATAATAGGACTGAACCTTAGCATTATTTATTATAAGTAGGATAGCGAACGATAAGGAAGTGAGGATAGCAAATCACTGAAGTAGCAACCCTCTCTATGCCTTAGGGCTCTTCATTATTGTAACCCGGAGGTTATCGACGGCGACCCTTTAAATCAAGTGTCAATTGTCTCATTGGTCTCGAGCCTCGTTGGGTACTTCGCACTTTGACCTTCGGAAAGGGGTTTAGTTTGGTTCAAGTAACACTTGGGAGAAATTTCAGCAAGTAATTGAGGGTCATTGCTAATCAATACTCAGCAAACTAATTCACTTTCAAATCTGTATGAATAAAATGTAAACATCTGAATCTCAAAATAGATGTTTTTTAACCGAGAGAGGTTCTCAATTCGTCGTGTAATTTTTTGATGTATCTATAACTTTCTTGTTTCTGAACTGATTTTGATGATTCTTTATGAGTTGGATTCAGTAAAGCTTCAAAGTAGTCCCATATAAACATTGTTGCCATTGGATTTTGGGTTCCGAAGATGTAGTAGAAAATCCATTAAAAAGGGATAATAGATAATTGTGAAATTTCGCGGTTTTTCAGCTATTCCTTTTGTTTCTAAACCGAGTCATATAAATTTCATAGATAGTTCACGTAAATTGATTTGTAATTGGATACCATATGTAAAACCATAAAACCATACCATACCAACTTAAAAGTAAAAATAAAACATTCTAGAGAAAAAAACCTACTTCAAGAGTAACTAAAAAGCACAACATAAATATTTTCAACGGTTTAAGCGCGGTAATTTATTTTATTTTTGTTTTTCCGACGATTTATTATGTATACAAGTCGCGAAAACTAAAGAAAATATTATAAATATTTTCTACAACATCTTGAAGTCGATGCGACGTAAAACGTAAAAATTACTATATTTTGCATATTAGTTATTTTTATGATTTACTTCGAACCGACATCAAGAGGTTGTAGAAAATATTTATATTGTGATTTTTATTTATTTTTGAAGTTGGTTTCTTTTCTACTAGAACATTACAAGAATATTTGTTTGTCAGTCTATGTGAAACTTTGTCTCGAATAAGCTTGGATACGGCTTAATGGATTTCAATAACAATGTTAGGGATCAAAACAATAAAAAAAATTAACTATTGTGTATGTTTTATGTCGATATCTTGCAGATTTTTTTATAGCTAGAGTACACCAGACAAATAGACAGACCGCCCACCCGATGGAAAGCAACTACCGTCACCTGTAGACGTTTACAACACCAGAGATGTCACTAACGCGCTGCCGACCTCGAAGAAGTTTTATGACACCCTCTTCAAAAAACTCAATATCGTAGGGCTGTGGGAAAACTACGACAGGGAGCTATTCCAAATCCCCGCGGTACGCAAAGAGAAAAACGGTTCTAGAGAACCGTTGCGTACAATAGCGAAACGGTTCAAAGAAGTGGGGATGAACGCCCAGTCGATGGCCAGCGGTGCGGTGGTAGAAAGTGGACGAAGGCACCATTCTGAACAATTCTCGGAACATTCTCCATTGTACAGTGGGTAAAGTACGCAGAGAGACGCGAAGTCACTTAAAAGGCCAACCGCATCTAGACCGTCTGAGTATGGAATCATCGACAACGCGAACGGTCCGACGTTGAATACTGTCCAGGGGATTAAGCTTGTAGGCAGGTGCTCCGGCCCACAGGTGTGAGCAATACACCATATGCTGCCTCACCTGGGCTTTGTAAAGCACAAGGCGTTGCCGCGGAGTGAAGTACTGCTGCAGATTCCGAAAATACGATTAGAATATAATAGAATAGAATATACTTTATTGCATAACATTAAGATACAATTCAAGAAGTTTAAGTACAGAAGACAATAGGCGGTCTTATCACTAAAAGCAATTACTTCCAGACAACCTTAGGATGGATTAGAGAAAAATTGTGTAACATGTGGGTTTTGCAATATAACTAGAATAAAAAGTATGTACATAAAATTTTGAAGTGGCAAGTATAAGACAAAGATATACATATATTAATATAAATAAATAATCATAGTAATAATGTATAGAATTAGGTACGTAAATATGGGAGAGATGAAGATGTTATGATTGACTTTAGAGCCCAAGTAATAATCCTTCACGAGTCCGTTGAACGCCTGAAGAGACTGGGCACGCCTGATTTTCATAGGTAGCGCATTCCACACTGCATGAACTGTGAAAGATTTGTTGTAAAATCGCGAGTGATTTACAGGTATTTCCAAAGGTATGTATTCCGATGATCTGCGGTGACGAGTATGGCTAAGGTGTAGATATTTAAAACGCTCCTTGAGATAAGGATAAGAGATTGAGATAAGGAAGAGCTTTTGGATTAAATAGTACATTATATAGAAGAGACAGAATATGAGCATTCCGACAAAGACGGACAGGAAGCCACTTGAGTTTAACACGAAATTCTGAGACATGATCATATTTACGCAAACCAAATATGAATCGGATACAAAAGTTATGGAGTCGCTCAAGCTTATTAAGTTGGCTTTCGGTGAGGTCAAGATAGCTGACATCGGCGTAATCTAAGATGGGGAGTAGGAGGACTTGTACAAGTTCAATTTTAGTGGTGTGAGGTAAAAAGTTTTGCAACCTCCTTAGTGAGGCCACTGACGCAAACAACTTTCGACTCAACTCTTTTAGTTGGGGACCCCAGGATATAAAGTTGTCAATGTAAATTCCCAGGTCCTTCACTTTTTCGCAGAAAGGAATCGTAACACCGTCAAAAAGAACCTGGGGTAAAGTAGGAAGCTCAACTTTAGAAATCATCCTGGAGCTACCCACAACAATGGTCTGAGTCTTAGATGGATTTACAGATAGTCCAAAAGCCTTACTCCAATCTAACATATGCCGTAAGTGTTCGTTTGTAAGGTCAACAGCTTCACCTACGTTGTCAATCGAAGCATGAGTATAAATTTGAAGGTCATCTGCATAAAGGTGGTAGGAGCTTTGAAGATTATGAGAGGTAGAATTGATAAAAATGGCGAAGAGCAATGGAGATAAGACGCCACCCTGTGGTACACCAGCAGAAGTATTGCACCAAGTGGAGAATGCATCATCTGCGCGTATACGTTACTGGCGACCAAACGGGTAATTGCGAAACCACTCAACTGCCATTGGAGATATGTTAAGAGTGCTTAATAATGCAAGTAGTATATCAAAGTCTACGGTGTTGAATGCATTACTGAAATCTAGTAAAGTCAGTACTATAACTTCGCCTAGCTCCATAGCTTGTCTGATATCATCGGTAACTTTAACTAAAGCAGTAGTAGTACTATGCCCCGGTCGAAAAGAATTAGGGAAGCAGCCCCAGGACAAGGAATGATTAAAAATGTGTGTTAGAATAGGAAGGATTATATCAAGGTTGGGAAGGATCATATTACGGCTTATGCTGTCACTACCAACTGCTTTAGATGTTATGGCTAAAACACTCTTATTAACATCACAATCGACAAGTTGAGTAAAAACAAATTGGGGTTAGTCAGGGGCTGGGAGAGTTGAAAGGTAATCTAATGTACTTGATTTTGTGGCTATATCAGAGCTAGCTGACGAGGAGAAATGTTGATTAAGATAATGTAAATTGAATTATGTATCAAGAGAACAATTTTTTGTTTTCTCGACCCCTATATACTTAAGACACTTCCACACTTTGTGTGGGTCATGGGATTATCTTGAAATCTTATCTTATTATGTATACATATGTATATACGTGTCGGTCCATACACAGTAAAGAATTCCGCAGTGATCACAAACTGCTCTTATTGCCATTTATCTAGGGGACTCTAGAAAATATTGTATGTATTAAATTATTACTGCAGTTTTTACAGTTTACACAACTAATAATTCCTCCTGATGTAACTGTATCGCGCGACAATGTACGAATCGTGTAAACAGAGCTAAAAACGCATAGCAAGCAACACTCTACCATTTCCGCTTTCGAATAAAGTTCAATATAGATTATTTACAGGTCGAAAACCGGTCCACAGTTTTGTACGCAAACAAAAATTGCCGATCGGTATTATAAATTTTGTAAAACTGTAAATGTATTTAATTTTTTTTAAGAAAAACTTTTTTTGTATTCTTCCATTTTCATAACAGAAGTAGTTATAAATGCGTTTCACTAAACGTATCCTAAATGGCAACCCATCAAAATACTAAACCTTGTCCGAAATTACTTCTTTTTATAATTTATTTAACAAAGTAAACTTTAAAGCAACTTTTCTGAAAATGACTTCATACTAACATTTAAATGAAAACAATGGAGTAGCGAATAAAACCCATAACAGTATATGCCATAATTGAATATTGTATGCAATTTGTTAATGACCAAAGCGACGCTTAGGTTATAGGTACACTGAGAGCTTGTTTTCAATTTAATTTGTCTTTATTTGATAATAATTGTTCCCGCGACATTATTCGTACAACACTTGGACTTCATAGTTATATTTTCTAAAGCCTGCAAAATATCGAAATAAGACATCAAAAGGAATTTAAAACACAGGGGGGTACTTGACAGCCTAATCAAGTAAGATGCTTTTTATTATGGCACAAAATGTAAGACCCGCCTTGATTTTGTATGGATATAGAGCATTCTAACGTCACAATTCGAATGAGTCAAATACCTTATTGAACATTGTTTTAATAATAATTAAAAATATTCATATCATGAAATTCGAAAGTGATTTGATCGCAAGATATTAAGACGAACGCTTTCTTTTACATACATTGTTATTGAATTTATTGTATAATGTGTCAATAACCAATTCTCGTTTGAAGCTCGACAATTATCATTGCAATCTTTTAAGCCGTGAAGCAACCTATTTGAAATTATCTTTCAAAGTGTTAGCCCGCCTAGTTCACTGGTATATAGTGGTTCCGGGTTCGATTCCTCGCGGGATAAATATTGTAAACGAACTTTCCGTTATTTACTCTGGTCTAAGGGTCTAGGTATGGTCCTAGATTTGGTCCGTTGTATATATAAATATACAACGGACCAATTCTATTTACTAGTTGCACTCAAAACTTCGTTCGTGCAGAGTCAATCCTGAATAAATTTATCCTATATTTTGGCAATTTAAACAATATTGTTACGAGTGCGAGACTCGAATTAAAATGCCGTTAGAATTACTATAGAATTTATTATAACTATACAAACACGTATAACACAGGTAAAAATATAACTGAACACAATCAGTCCAAACGTAATGCACGATTCAATAACACGCGCAAAGTCCGTCACTAAATAGATTATCGAATGTACACAAGTCTTGCCTAGCGGCTAGTTATCGCTCGACTGCCAATCTCTCCATTGGGGCATTGCTTTATAATGCACGATGCAATATGTCTACCTGGCAAGCGTTGACACAATTTCCCAGAAATTATAATCCGTACACCTGCCTAATTATGCCAAAGAACGGCCATAAACGAGTTCAATAGGCTGCTTTCCACAACAACCAATAAATAAGTAAACAAAAGAAGACGGTCATAAAAGTGCTTCAATGTTATTAGCTCAAACACCGACGACGGGTAATAAATGTGCTTTGTTTACAAATATGCAGGTGGCCCAATTGTAACAATATCTTTATAAATTATTGTGGAATTTCGATGTAAAAGTTACCTAAAGCTTTAGCAAAAGTCGTTCAGTAAGTAGTTTTTACCTGAAAAAGTAACAAATGCATATACTACAACACAAACTTTCTTATTTATAATATTAATAGAGTAATACAAGAGTACGAACAGTATTACACAAATAATTCCTCCCGATGTACCTGCGCAGTAAATCAATTTTAATACATGCGATAGTGTATGAGTCGTGTAAACGAGATAAAGCTAAGAATGCATAGCAAAAAACACTTTGCCTTTTGCCCTTGCGAATTGTAATATGTGTGTCACTTTTTATACCATATAATATAAGGTAGTTACGAATATTCTTAGTCCGGCTATAAATACGTATGCGAACAGTCTGCTTTATTTATTTATCAGTGAATCTTTATTTATATCAGTATATAGCAAGCTAGTGCCTGGATATTTATCAACTGGCGAAGAGGATGGGATGGACTACACGCATTGCGCGTTATTGTGAAGTTCGAGTGAGATAAAACACTATAATGTTAGTAGGAAAACTCGAACCGTTTGATCTCGAGAAGGATAGTTGGAACCTATATATTGACAGGTTAGAACAATATTTTATTGTTAATGAGGTGAAATCTACATCACAAACGGCTACTTTAATCACTGTAATTGGGAGTAAAGCATATGAATTGATGGTTAACTTATGTACACCTGACAAACCCGCCTCAAAAAGCTTTAATGAACTTGTAGAAATTATGAGAAAACATTTACAGCCTAAACCAAGTTACTTAGCAGAAAGGTTTAAATTTAGACAACGTAAACAAAAACAAGGGGAAAGTATAGCCGAGTATGTGGAAGACTTGAAACGATTAACAAAACACTGTGGGTTCTGTTCAAAAAGTTTGAAGGAAAATTTAAGAGACCAGTTCGTATGTGGATTACTGAATGATAACATTAGGCAAAGGATATTTGCAGAAGAGGAATTATCATTTGATTACTATGATACTATACTATTGATTTGATTCCTAAGGCCAGGTCAGCGAGGACAGAAACCTCGCGTGGAGCAAAAGGGCAAAAGCTGGCTTGATCCAGATGTTCAGCACGCATAGGGACTGCGCAAGCACGGCCTATCGATCCTTTAGTATAAAAAGTGACACATACATTGCACGAATAACCGATCCATTTTATCTCGCAAGCAAAACTTGTCGATAGGAATTGTAATTTGTGTAATACTGTAATTTACTTAACTTGAAAATATACGAAGTGTTTGCCCATATATAATAAATAATGGATTTGAACAGACCTCAGTGTGTCCCGGGATTGCGAAACAATTTAGATGTACAGTAATCTCACTGAACAACAATCTACTGTGACCGGAAACGAAATAAAGTGTTTTAGATAAAACGCTTTATAATGGCTTCTCTGTGTTAATTTTCAAAATAGTGGTTCTTTCAAAATGTTTCTATGAATTGATATCAACCTACATAGATCTGCAGGGGTACACAAAGATGAATTGTTAAGCAAAATAATTAATATATTGATCGGAATATTATTTTAAGAGTCTATTTATTTTATTTGTTTATTTTACATGTTTTGAATGACTATAAGCTATTCGCATTATTATAATAATACATTAGGAGCCATCCACAAATTACGTCACACGAATTTCATGATTTTTTAACCCCCGTCCTTGTCACAGCTGGTCACATTCGTGAGACTCTTCCCTACCTAATATGAAATGAGATATGTTGTAATTTTACATCAAGAAATTATTAAATTAAAACAGCCGTTCCGTAATTTATGGATCACACCTTAGTAATAGTGAGCTATTAACAAGTGACCACAGATATAACTAAATTAAGATGTCTAATCAGAGATCAGAGAACTAAAAAATGTTTTATTAAATTGTTATGTAGTTGTAAAGAGACGGACACGCACTTTACTGATTTTAAAATATTTTCAAGCATTATTATATAATAATAATAATAATAACCTGCAGCCCACCTCTCGACACCCCTTACCCACTCACACCCATGTTGCCTCTGTCTTCTATGGTATTTTTTGGGGCCCATGCGGGAAGTGGGGAGTCACCGTTTTCATCGCCCAATTTTCCATGTTCCCTGAACATTACGACGGGCAGACGCCATAGTCCCCATATTCCCAGACCCCTGGCTATTGACCCCAATAGCCCGGTATTTTTGTTCTTATTTACCACAATAGCCCTGCATTAGCTTGGGCTTGTCCTTGGGTGCATTATTATATGGCGTAGACAGGGATAATCGCCGGTCAGCGTCATGCCACATTTACATTAAATTTCTCAAGGGACCTCTACGTGTTGGCCTTCCCATGGCCCCACGCAAGCCCTCCAAAAGTCCGGGCCATTTTTATGGCCATGGCCCATGGTCTTCAAAGACATACATTATAACAATATAACGGACCATAAATGTCCCACTGCTGGGCTCAGGCCTCCCACTATAGGGAAACGGACAATATACCCGCCACGCTTGTCTAAGGCAGCTTATCAGGTTGGACACATCGGTTATAACGATGTTTTCCTTCACCGTTGTATTGGTAATTGTAACAATATGCACATTAGGTCAAAAAACTGCCTAAGTGGTGCATGCGTTCCGGCTAGAATCGAAACTGCGTCCTTTGAGTTTGGGACGCGTGCGCTAGCTATTATGCTACCAGAACTTCCCCATTGTTACAGTGAAAGTAAATCTATTTGGATTTTCTAAGTCTCTCTTTTTTGATATGGACAAAATATATGTACTAAAGTTTTACAATCAATTTGAATAGATAATGTGCTACTAAATATCCAAGTATGTGTAAAACTTTTGAAACTATACAGACTAGAAATGCAGTAATCTAGAAATCTTAGAAGCATATTTAATCGCTGAGTAAAAAAAGTTTATAAATCGTACATAACTAGATGGCACCTTGCGTAGTTCTTCTTTTGCCTTTTGATGTTTTATTACTTAAAACAAAATTGTTTACTCCAAATCAGTCATATTGAAAAAAATTGTGTGTGTGTTTGTGCAGTTCACACGCAGTAGAAGTGAAACTTCAGAGAATATACTGACAAATAATTCTTATTTAACTTTTGTAAATATAAATATAATTCCTTTAGCTCACATCCGTCAACATTTTATAATTCAAAATAAACTTCTTAAGTATCAATTTTTCACTGTTTTAGTCTAAAAAATATTATGTTTAATCACCGGTTTTATTGACTCTCTAATCTGTGCTGCACAATGTAAAAATCCAATCTCATTCTCTCGCAGGCTTAGTCCTATAGATTTATGTATTTATTCCTTTTTAGTGTCGCTTTTTCGTTTCATCGAGTTTGAAATAATAACGATTCTAAAGAAGTTTTACTTCTAAAAGAACTTATTAAGATTTACAATTTTTAGCTGATACGGCTACGCTCGTGTAAGTGACGGCTCTCAGGAATTTTTGTCTTACCAAGTCGGAATCATTTATTTACCTTACTATCGGTTAAAATTTCACATAGCTCCATACAAGTGATGTCAAGATTCTATAAATGGTTTAACAATATAATGTATTATTTATATTAAAACACTTGATAAAAACAATTTTGACAATACTTGTATGAAAAAAGTAACTTATAATACCTTCTGCAAACACAGTTGGCACCACCAGTGCGTTCTTGTTTTTATAAAAAAATCTCAATTAAAACTTTCCATCGTCGACTTTTCAAAAATCTATAGAAATAAATAAACTTGAAGTGTCTGTTTGTCCCGGCTTATGTCTGAAACGGATGGATCGATATTGATGGGACTTTCACTAGCAGATATCTGATGTTATAAAGAGTTGTTAAGGTACTTTAATGTTAGAAAAAAAAAAGAAATGTACACGCGAACGCAGCCGCCGTCGTCGAACCGGAAGGAAAATTATATTAAATTCCACGCGGACGAAGTCGCGGACGAATGTCATAATTTTAAATTTATGAAATTGAATGAATGAATTGGTTCACGCCAACACCACAAGTGGTGGCAACAAAAATTCTCGTTACAGCCGATTTCTCCATTTAGAACAATAGAAGAGCGGAGTAGTATGGACCGCCATGCCAAAACGGCGTGGCCACTTCATTCTTCATTCATCATTCATCCCTCAAGGACTAGACTACACACACACGACATGCTAAGTCGCGCTTCAACCTATATGTACTATTGAGTCTTTTCCAAACCATTACTTGCGTATTATATTATATAAGTAACAATTAAAAACGCACTACGTACGTACATACGTAATAATAATTAAATGTGCGTACAACAACCTTGTTTATATGTACTACCCATACAGAATTTATGTTCGATATTGATTGACTAGCTTATAGATAATACATCCAGCTGACCCGTGCCCACTTCGCTGGGCGTCAAACCAACATAAGCCAACATATAATTGCCCATGGGAAAAATTTCTCCAGTCAATGCTCAGAGAGAATGTTAGACCATGGGACTTATTTATTGTTTAGTCACCGCACACCGAAAAATCAACGCATCAACTCGTTATTGTCGAAATTAATATTACACATTAAAAACTTAAAAAATGTTATTATTTACAATCAAATATAGCCTACTTCACTCAAGAATAATGTAACCTTCTACTGGTGAAAAATTTTTGAAAATCGGTTCAGTAGTTTCAGTGATTACTTCCTACAAACACTCAAACTTTTCCCCTTTATAATACTAGTATCGATTTAAATGCTGACCAAGATGATTTCACAAGAATTCCGTTTTTGCCAAAACAAACTCTAAAAATATTAAAATGAAATTGTACTCGATTTCTCTGAACTTTAAATATTATCATCGAGGCGTTATAAAATATAAAAAGTATAAACAATAGAAAGATAATAATATTTTACATTCTCTCTGAAGTCATTTGTTTCGTAATAATTTAATTAAACAATGAGATACTAATTAGTACACACATGTTCATCCCACGAGGTTGCACGTGTATGTCTTGTAAAATATCTTTTTCTGTACATAATATATACCAAAACTTCCATATTTATCTACTAAAAAATAACGGTTGTACAGAAATATGTTGGGTTTCTTCTTCACAGTCTTGAAAATTGATCTATTGTTAGAAATTTTTATTTATACATATATTTTATTTAAAAAAAATATCAATCACAACGAAGCTTTTTGCTTCATATTTTATGGATCGCACTGCCAAAGAGTGGAATAATTTGAAGTCTTCAAGTCACGAGTGAATATGTGTGTTCTAGGTAAGATTGCTCGTTTCCGTCTAGGCTGGAGGTGAATGCGCCAACGAACCTACAGCCCGGACAGGGGGGGACGTTCGAGGATAGGCCAGGGGTTTTAGTGGGTATCCCAAAGTGTGGTGTGGCAATAGCGTTTCTGTGGGAATACTAGTGCAACCCCGACGAAGCGAATTAATCTAAGTCTTTGAAAATCTTCGATATATTGCTGATCATAAACTACTCATACAGACGTATCGGGCGCTTTGTGGTTGCTTAATTAGATATTCCATATGTGCATGGGGTAATGCGGCTAAATCGCTTATGATTGTACCCGAACGAGCTCAAAGAGCTTTGCTAAAAGTGGTGATGTACTTACTATACCAACATCCAACAGTTGATGTATATAAGAAGGCGAAAGTTCTCTCTATCAGGGAAACTTTTATATATGAAACGCTTGGATTATATCCCAGGAAATCTGTACCTCAGTTAGAAATTACGCATAAACGTGTTGATTAATGCCCAATACCAGAAGTAAGAACTAGTTTTGCCCAAGGACATATTAACTTTACAGCTCCTTTCGTGTACAATAAATTACCCGAAATAAAAATATTAAAGAAGAAAACAAATCGTGATTTCAAAAGTTTTATATTGAAATGGCTTATAGAATTAAATTATGATGATGTAGAAAACATTCTAAAAATAGGCATAGTATAATATAATATTATACAATATAACTTCACACGCATAGGCAAACACACATTCACACACACACCCACACACCCACACCCACATAAACACACTCTTTTAGATATTTCGTTTAAAGTTGCTTTAAATGTATTTTATGTTATTGTGCTTACATTAAGGGAGAGGACACTAGCCCCTATAATACAGTGCAAACTAGTTTAGGGGCTAGCAGAATCAAAAAATACTATCTATTTTTTTATTTTTTATTGCAGGAGTTCAACGGACAAGCAGACGGCCCACTTGATGGAAAGCGGTTACCATCGCCTATTGACATTTGCAACATCAAAAATGTTACAAATGCGCTGCTGCTCTCTTAAGGGAGACTGGAACCTGGTCACTAATGCCGAAACACAACTCAAGGTTGTTATGGCGGCATACTCTAAACCAGGGGTGGTAGCCATCCAGTCGGGCAAATGCCCTACCACCTGGCAAAATTTGATCAATGTATAAGTTTCAAATAAATAAATTTGAATCCCACACACCAGCCGTGACTTTTCTCCAAAAAAAGTAAGCGTGCTCCATCCTAGACTGCGTCATCACTCAACGTCAGATGAGACAGTAGTCAAATGCAAACCTAACTATTCATTAAAAAAAACTATTTGATATGAATTTCAAATGTAGGCAAGCTAAGACGCAGAATAGTCTAGTTATA
The DNA here is from genome assembly GCA_039645545.1 of Dendrolimus houi. Lineage (NCBI taxonomy): Eukaryota > Metazoa > Arthropoda > Insecta > Lepidoptera > Lasiocampidae > Dendrolimus > Dendrolimus houi. The sequence goes on from CM077122.1 coordinate 16,935,669, forward strand.
CAGGGTCATAAGCTTGCCCTGTACTAAGCCGAAAATATATATAAGTACATATCATTCTGAGCAACTTTTATTCTTACAGTTTTCTAAAAAACCCAATAGTCTTTGAGATATGGTGGTACCAAGACTTCATTAAAAAATTAGTCGCGCAACCCTAGCAAAAAGTTGTGAGGTTATTTGGAGTACGAAAACAGTAGGCGCGTTAAGGTAAGTCAAACTAAGTCTTTCTATCGAGTCATGTCGATCAGATTTGATCCGCACCAATTGGGAAGACTGATTGAGTGTAAATTTTAATCGATATCGATCGACATTCCGTTAGCAACAACCAAAATTGGCGATATCGACTTTCGATTGATATTGATAACCTGCTCACCATAGTGTTACAACTTAGTAGTATAGTCTGTAAAAGCACATTTCATTACCTGTCGGCATTTGAACTGATTGTAATCCTTTTATGATCGTCTTCTTTTTGCTTACTTATTTATTGGCATACGTTTCTAATGATATGTCGGAGAGTTTTTCTGTCTTCTAGATCCCTGAGAAGGCTGAGAAATTTTCTGCCTACTGCCACCAAAATTATGCTTGCATAGTCTCTTTTGCAACCCATTTTAGATTACGCTGACGCCTGCTATCTTGACTTAACCGTAGAACAGCTAAGTAAACTTGAGCGACATCAGAATTTTTGCATTGAGTTCATATTTGGCTTGCGAAAATATGACCATGTCTCTGAATTTCGTGAAAATCTCAAGTCGCTCCCTATTCGCTTTCGCCGGAATACTCACATTTTCACACTACTTTATATCATATTATTTATTCCTAGTAGTCCTCTTTACCTTAAGGAACGTTTTGAATTCCTTCGCCTTTCTACTTCCCACAATTTCGCATTCATACGTATCGTAAACTCACTACACCTGCACTTCATCCTTTTATGATAACTCTTTTAAAGTGCAGGCTGTCAAACTTTGGAATGCGCTGCTTCTTACTGTCAGAGAGGCCAAAACATCGCCTACATTTAAGAAAGCACTCAGAAAACACTACTTTTCCTTAAATAATTATGCCTAATTCTTATACTGTGATTTATTGTATGTATTTAATTTATAAAGTAATTTAAGTATGTGTATTTGATTTATATAATATGTAGTTTAAGTTTGTTTAATTGTGATATACCGCATAATCTGCACCACCCACATCGCCAAATTAGGTTATATATACTATTCCTTAAGTTAGGTTGCCTGGAAGAGATTGCTTTAAGCGATAAGGCCGCCTATTGTTTCTACCAAGACAATATTGTAATTGTGTATTTTTGAAATTGTATATTTGGTAAGCAATAAAGAGTTATCTATCTATCTAATATTGTGGAGAACAGCCTATTGTTCTATTGTACTCGTTTACGGCCGCTTACAGTCATCATTAGCCAGGTGTTACGGATTAAGTACAAGCTGATTCTAGGGAATTATTTCGATGATACGATACGGACACATTTGCACTTTTGCAGTATAAAACGATGGCCTGATTGAGAGAGGAGTTCAGTTGAGTTACAACTACGATACGGGCGTGACGTGTGTACATTCGGGAATCTAATAGTGAAGGATTTTGCGCGTTTTATTGAATTACGACCTTCTGCATTACGTTTGGATTTGTTGTGCTCGGTTATATTTGTACCTGTGTTATTATACGTCTTTGTATAGTTCTAATAAACTCTATAATAATTCTAACGGCATTTTAATTCGAGTCCTGCTAACTCGTAACAATAGCAATCACACATGTTGAGCTCTTTGGTAGCTACTACTAATCTAAATTCCCAAAGGTAAAAGGTCGTGATAGGCCAGAGCGAGGAGGTGTACCGCCACCCTAGTTGATTATGCGCTCACACACTATTAGGCACTGGCATATGCGTAAAACGTACGGATACATATGCGCGCATGTTGTGATAAAGGTGTACCTACGTTCCAAAAATGGATAATCGGTTTGTGATTTTTGTATGAACACCAAAATATTTTATTTTATGAAGATTTCAGTGTAGTATGTTTATTACTCAGACTACTCGGGCTTAGTACAGGACAAGGTTACAATAAACCCTGTACATTTTACATAAGTAAAAACAAAGTAATTATAGCAATTGGTCTAAACAAATATAAAACAATAACTTCATTAAACGCTTGTTTTCCTCGTAGTTTTGTGTTTGTTCAGAGTTGGTAAAGTAAACAAAGATTCTATTGAAAAGTAACTTATGCTTAATTGCAAAATATAGTAAACAGTATTTAACAAGGCTGTATACTTGACTTAAGTTTTGCGTTTCAAAGACTTCATCTTTGTTAGGGTACCTATACATAAAGGTAGAAATATTTTTTTAACAAAAATAAAACCAACTTCAAACCAAAAAGCAAAAAATAAATATTTAACCGCCTTCTTTCTACACCTTGAAATCGGTGCTAAGCAAAACTTAAAAAAAAACAACAAGAAATATAGTAATTTTTACGCTTTACTTCGCACCGACTTCAAGATGTCGTAGAAAAAAAATCGGTTGAATATTTATTTTTTACTTTTTAGTGTGAAGTCGGTTTTATAATTGTCAAAACAAAATATAAGTTTTGGACTTTTTAGTTGTGCAAATACTTGAATAGCTTTAGAAACAGTTTATTAAGCGGCTGTAGATATTGTGCTACTGACACGGGTATACAAGGTTGCTATCACACTCTTTGGTGTAGACGCTCGTCAAAACGGGTTACTCTCGATTTTCCTGGGATCCATTCATCAGATCTTGACTTGGTGACAAAGAGACCACCTCCGAAGTATATGCTTACGAATAAAGAAAAACTGAAAACCGCCCGACAATTGACGGGGATATCTAATAACAAAGAAGTCGGTTAACAATTTTCTAAATTTTATAATACTACACGATGTCTTTATTTTCTCAAAATCAGTCGATTCAATACCTGACAAGGGTAATTGATTTTTCAAAAATCTAATGATACCACTCTCGTTTTCGTCAAAATCGACCCTGAGGCTGTTTTTTTTCACTATTTCGTATACCTAGGAGGATTTGGCACTGAAGGCCCACTGGAAAAAATCACTCAGTAACAATACAAGGGATAACTTTAGCGCTGTTCTTAGTAACGCCCAGTCCAAATAAAGCAGAATACTTTTATCAAACATTCACCCGCCGAGAGTCGAACTACGACAACGAAAAAACTACTGTATCGAAAAATTTATAAAATAATTTCGCATTATCACCTGGCAACCCGGATTAAAGCGTAAGAACATCAAAACGTCACAAATCGCGCTATGGTAACTGCATTCTAAATTTGAATATTAAAAACAGAATCTTCTTGTTACGAGTTGCAGGACTCGAACTAAAATGCCGTTACAATTATTTATAGAATTTATTAGAACTATACAAACACGTATAACACAAGTACAAATATAACTGAACACAACTAGTCTAAACATAAAGCACGATTCAATAACACGCGCAAAGTCCGTCACTAAATAGATCACAGAATGTACAGAAGTCTTGCTCCGCTTGTGGTTATCGCTCGACTGACGATCTCTCCATTGGGGCATTGCTTTTTTTTGCTGCACAAATGCAATATGTCTAACTGACCGCACGGACTGAATTTCTTAAAATCACACCTGGCTAATGACTACCATAAAAGATTACAATACACAATGGGCTGTTTTCTAATCACAAATTTTAAACACAGAGTAAACAAAAGAAGTTCAAATGAAAGAAAGAAAGAAAGAAAGAAAAACTTTATTCGAAGAAATAGCGACGTAATTACACTCGTTATACATTATTATACACAGCATATTTTGAGAATTTCTACGCCGCATTTTCAAATGCCGAAAAGTAATAAAATGCGCAAAACAGGTATGCAGGTGTGAATTTGTCTTTGTCGGTCGTAACAGTATCAGGGCCTTATAGACTAGGGTCGATAATTTTTGAAACCAAAAAAAATAATAGTAGGATGAAACCCATTGGAAAAGGAAGAGAATATAACAAAAATCAAACAAAAAATAATTTACGGGCGATCTGAGGTCGGGATGTGGAAGGGGGTGAGTTTTTAAGGGTAAAAAACGGTTTATCTCGATTTCCGGCAAAACTACAAGTCCTATGGAAAAAAGTTGAATGGCAAAGTTGTAGATAATAAAAATACTTACAACTTTTGTGTTTACACTTTTTTTACATAATCTCAAAATTTATGTGAAAAATTCAAATAATCAAGTTTTTGGTTTTTTTTTTTTCCTTTTACAAAAAAAATCACGAAATTTGGTGGAAATTCACCATTTTATGTCTCAAACATACTGTAATTTTTTTCATTTAAAATATTTATTTTTCTACGGAAAATTTTAGCCCATCAAAAGGTATATATTTCATAGAGAAATGGGGAAGGGGTTAGGAGGGCTGAGTCTTACTACCTATTATTTTTTTGCATTTTCTGAGAACATTTACCATAGTAATGTATTTTTTTTACACCATCAGAAAGTAGAGATTTCAACGAATAAAAACACATCGACTTTTTCAAAAAGCTGATATTTTGACGCGAGAATTTTCGATTTAAAATTAGGGTGGTTTTTCGAAATTAAGTCAAAATAAGGTGAAAAATCAATATTTTAAATCAAAAAATTACAATGTATTTGGATCATAAAAAGGTGAGTTTTCACCAAATTATGTGAAAAATTTATTTTTTTGTAAAGGATTAAAATAAAAACCAAAATCTTGGTTATTTGAATTTTTCACATAAATTTTGAGGTTGTGTCAAAAAAGTGAAAATACAAAAGTTGTAGATCTTTTTATTGCCTACAACTTTGCCATTTGACTTTTTCCATAAGACTTGTAGTTTTGCCGGAAATCGAGATAAACCGTTTTTACCCTTAAAAACTCACCCTCTTCCACTTCTCGACAGATCACCCGTAAATTATTTTTCCTTTCATTTTTGTTATATTCTCTTCCTTTTCCAATGGGTTTCATCCTACGATTATTTTTTTTTACTTTTTACCATTTTCAAAAGCTTTGCCCTGGTCTATTAAGACTTATTGGGTTCAATAGTCATGTTAAGTTGGCGTTATACAAAAGCGTACAAAAGCGACATGAAGCGATGTTATGCACGATTATAATGTCACCTAGCAACATAGACGCGATTTATTATTGCTCATAAAAGTCAGAAGTTGCTGTCGTAGATTTAACTGCAAACTTTGCATGACAGGATTTCATGTAGTCTGTACGTTAGTCGTTTTAAATCCTGCACTTTTTTACAGAACAGACATTATATGTTTTAATTATAATATATTTATATATTATAATTAAAATATATAATTACTTACTAAAACTAAAAAGTAGTGCAGATTTTAAATTCTAAAATTTGCTGTCGAACAGCGAAAATCGCATCGAAATCGTCTCAGTAGTTTTTACGTGAATCCTGAACAAACAGACAAAAAAACAAGAAATCTAAAAAAAATGCATCGTGTTTTCCATCGAGTTATGTATGTAGTCTATTCCAGTTGGTTTTTTTTAATAGGTTCAATGTATAGAGACGGCATGTTTAGAATTTTATAATATTATAGATGTACAGTGGACACTCGATTATCCGGATTGACAGTCATTTCATGATTAAGTTTACAGTATTTTAGTAATTTAAGTAAATATAAATAAACACGTGTACGCGAACGAGGTAAGTTATCTTTCTACAGTTAATAATATGAATAAAGATAGCTTTTATTCATATATTCAATTATCCGGATTTTCAATTACAGTCCGGTTAATCCAGTTTCCACTGTACGTTGTACATCTCTGACCAATATATTGAGCCAATCTTTAGAGCCAATGTTAACAGGACCGGTTACATATTTTGCTCATTGTCGGTCAATACTGACCGCATAATAGTATGGTTAGTTATTTCATGAACACATCGAAGAATCTTGGAACATTCCATCAACAGCGTTCACACGTTGGCTTCTTATAAAAGTGCTGTTTTAATTTTATCCAACGACCAATGCACAATAAATAATAAATACGTCATTGTGTAAATCGCGACTTTAGTTGCTGAATACTTTGCTCCAACACCTTGGCCCAACATTTGCATGGAGCTTAAAACAATTCAACCATTATTTACATTACATTTAATAAACCCTTCACATAAATAAATATACGAATATTAATAAAGTGTTGAAGTATAAATACACTCTTGAAATATTAATTATAGCTTTCACTGATGCCAAAAATGATATAATATATGAAATATTTTTAAATGAATTATTTTACGTTTATTAACAACCGTCTGCTCTTATTTGACATTTTGATAGGTATGAATTTCATCGCAAGCACTTATTTCGCTCTCGTATTGAAAATAATAATGACACCGACCGCTGTTGAATTAATAAATGCTTAATAAAATTTTAATCATAGGACTTCATTCATATTTGTCACTATTGATTGTACTCTCCATGTCGCTCTTGAGGAAAATGGATCTTATTGTTATAATAGGTTAGGGGAAAAGTCTTTTCGCATATAGTATGTATGAACTTGTCATAAGATTTCTTTGGCTTACCCAGGAGAGACTTCGCGTCTCTCTACGTATTCTACCGACTGTACAAAGGGGAGTGTTCCGAGGAACTGTTCAAAATTGTGCCTTCGTCTTCCTTTTCCCACCGCACTGCACGCCATCGGCTGGGCGTTCATCCCCACTTCCTCGAACCGCTTCGCTCTTGTACGCAACGGTTCTCTAGAACGTTTCTCTTGCGCAGCGTGGGGATTTCGAATGGGCTCACAGCCGTGGTTATCACACAGCGCTACAATATGGGTTTTTTGTTAAAAAGGGTGTCATTAAATTTTCTCTGAGGCCGGCAGCGCGTTGGTGTTCTCTGGTGTTTCAAACGTCCATAGGTGACGGTAACCGCTTTCTATCTGGTGGGCCGTCTGTCTGCCTGCTGTACCCCCGCTATAAAAAAATCCCAAATTTTCACCATATACCTGGGGCTCTTATCCGTCTACAAAAGAGACCAACTTAATAAGACATAGTTATTATTATAGGCATACAAACACACCGATTACATATTCGACATCTTTTATATCAATATATAATACTTCTCAAACAGTAATCAATAGCAATGCACCGATAACCATGTTGGTGAAAACATTTCAAATTAAGGCAAAACAAAGTCAAGCACATAATTTGTTTTCCAACAATGCAACATTGTTCAACAACGTAGTCGGATATGGAAACACTGTTCATTCCTACATTCATTACAAGTTTAACCGTACTCTGTGTCGGCGGTGTGTGTAATGCTTCCGTAGATGACTGTATAAACAACTTGGGTTATAGTTGTCCAAAACTCTCGTCTACAGTTGTATTCATGAACATGTAAAGTGGATTATTAATAAATACTTTAGTTATTATGCAAATAACCTATAAAAGTTGTCAAACACGTTGCATCTTCAACTTGCAACTTTTCCAGGTAGATGCTTCAGCCGGTTTGGAGGTAGAACACAGACAATCATGTGTTGTTGGTATGTCAAAGTGTGAGGACCTATCGAAGGAAGTATCTGACCACATCGGGTAACTTTTGGGAGGTTATCCGCAACGAAAACTCTGGATGAGGTCCTAGTAGAGTTGGGCTGGCTGAAACAGTCAGTTATCCTACCTTGCACCCAAAAAAAAAACTCCTAGCCATCGAGTTGTGAAAACAATCCGTATAAAGAAGTAATTTGAATTTTGACATTAGGTGTATGGAGCTTATGTCAAAAACTCGTCTACTCTATAGATATCGGAAAGACAAAATCTTTTAAATTACTTATTATGATGTACGTAATATACCTTTAAATATGAAATTATTTTACGATAAATTCTAAAAATATTTATATTATAAAAGAGCGGGCTTTAAAACATCTTAATGTAGTAATTACTTTTTAAACAATAATAAATAAGTTTTTAGATTAGTTACAATTATAACGCTGACTTCATAATTCGCTACACTTCAAAGACAAAAGTTTCTATATCTTTCACAAGAAAAACTTAACCAATTTTGTATAATTATGATTTTAGTGGAACACCTATAAAAAGATACGTACGCGATTTAGGCCTTTATTTTGATGAGAAAATGACTGTCTAATCATATAGATATCATTGTAAATAAAGCTTTCAAAAATTTAGTTTTCGTATTACGCATTTGTAAGTGCTTCTCAGATATTTCGGTATTAAATCTGTTTACTATTCTTTTTTTAAAGGAGTATTCGGGAATACGCAACTGTCATGTGAAGGGTACAGGCAAAGAACAGGGAATGTCTTAGTAAATAGATTTTGAAGAAAACGCAATTAAAAGTTCAGAAGTATATATTTTTTATTGAGATCGGCGTATGCAGTAACTTTTACTTAAAATTAATTAAATGTTTATTTAATTAATATAACTGTGTAGTTATGATGGACTTTCTAGTTATTAAAATTTAACAAAAATTAAATAAAACAATCTTGGAAGAACAGAAAACAGGGAATGTCCAATTCAGTCATCAGCATCTTTAGTTTTGGACTCATATTCTAATGATTCGTAAAATACCTGTGCTTCTCTGGTACAAAATGGCATCAGACACATAATACAAATAATTTTATATAAAAGTTAGTGATTGGGAAATAAACTAACATAGACAAAGATTTGCTTTCAATAGAATATAGAACAAATAAATTTTGTGAAAATTCCTGTTCTTTGCCTGTACCCTTCATGTGGTCTGCACAATATGTCATTTACCTACAAAGAACGCTTAGAGAGAATACAAAGATTTTTTTCAATCATATTAATTATTTTAGTCGCCAAAGTCCCAGTTCCTATAAGGACAGCTGTATTTCACATAGCTCCTATCCTTAGATTAAAGACGTACATATAGGTTTAGATATTTTATGTACAGTGCTTTTTGATATAGTTCACAGCCGTGTCAAGTTTCCTGAGCTCGTTACAAAATTGGCATATAATTTTCCTAGATACCTTACTCGTCATACATCTTTACCGAATGTTCCTTGTCATTATACCAACTACTTTTAAAATTCTTTGTTTTCTTGTTTATTTTACTTATAATACTAATTTTTGTAAAATTTATCTGTTCACGTCCTCCAAATAGAAATTTTAAAAATTTTACATTTCTCATGTTCTGAAAGTACGCTTGGAGTTGCATGATCACAGGGATAAAAACAGTAGTTTTCGTCCCTGGGAAACGATTTTCTCTACTGTCAAAAAATTAAAAACTTTGAACATAGATAATACAGGCGACTCATGTCCCAACTATTTTTAGAGCCACTGTTAAATCGCGCCATAAATTGTAATAAAAAAATATCATCAATTTTGTAACATCTATTTATACTTATAAATTACTTTTCACAAGAATATTATTTAATTTACATTTTGAGCTAAATATTTACTATCATAAATGTCAAAAAAATACTGGCCGGTAGAATGCCACAGAAAAAGAACTTTACTTGACGTTTCATATATAAGGTATTAAATGAGTGCATCAGATTTAGATTGGATTTAGGGCCTGATAACATTAGAGAAGTAGTTGTTTGTTTAACTAATCAGGTTTTATTTACCTTCCTCATATTCGAAATGAAAAGCAAAATATTAACCTCGGGTGAAAGGTCTATTTAGGCACTCGAATTGTTAGCGTCCTCACTACGCTCGCACGCCTTACCATCTCATGCCTAAAAAGGCCACTTTCACCTCTTCTGTAACAATCTACTATCAATGAACGATCGAATACTAAAGGTATATGATACAAAACATTTCAGAGTGAGCCTCCTTCTATACCATGGTTCAGTGAGAGTAAGCTGAGTCGCTCCTTAGTTATTATCGCTCATCGTGTTCGTGCTGGACACATGCCGCTCAAGACATTTGCTTTCCTCGTGAAAAAGACAAGCAGCCCCAATTGTGAGACGTGTAATAAAAGAGAGGACATAATATATCATATTCTTGTAGAATGCACAAAAAATAACAATGAGAGACAGCGACTAAGGAAAGACTTATGCTTAGACTTACTGGACTTTGGAGTTTTGCATTATTTTTTAGTAGTCTATAGAGGCAAAGTTAATTTGAGACTTTATTGTTAAAATCATAAAATAAGTAATTTTGAATGTTATGTAAGATTTTGTCTTAGGGGACTGATACGGGCGTTCGTCCAAAAGTCCTTAAAATAAATTAAACAAATTATCAAATTAGCTTTTGGTTTGTAAAATTGTTGCTAGAGTGGTATGGCTTTTTATTGTTAACGATTTTATATTATATTTGTGTCATTGCTGTTGATTTTCTCAATAATAAAATAAATATTTCGTAGACATAATTAATTGAACATCCTTTTATATTATACTCTTTGATGCAGTTTATGTGTATGAAAGTGTATTTAAAAAAAACAAATATATTTCATGACTAACAAACTTTTGATGTAGATAATTTCGGAAAAACTCAATTTGGTCAGTTTTGGATGTTTATATTTTCTGAAAGGGTCAGCACAATCCCAGACATACAATAATAGACGAATGACCAATGCGGTCATTATAGTAAAATAACTCTTCCACACAAACTTCACCACATTTATTAATGGAAAATGCTTGTACATTTTCAGGGAGTTTGTAACGGAAAATAATTATACTAAATGCATTTATGTTGCGGTGTTTAAATTTATAAACTTTTATGGCTAGTTTACACCTATTAAGTACGCAAGTAGATTAGAAAATATATAGTGCAACTTATTGCTAAAAGTATTGTTTAAATTAATTACAATTTACCTATAATAAAACATGAATTAGTCACAGCTACCATAATATCATGAATATTATACCAGCAATAAGAATCTCAGTACCTACTTTAATTTATAACCTTGACAGTTAGTTCTAGTGCGTTCGATAGATGTCACTAGTGTCGATTCATCGTAATATTATGTACGTAACACCTGTCCAAACATATTTAGGTAAGTATTTGATTCTAAAGTGCTGTTTAAAAATTAAATATAAAAATACCTTCAAAATAAATTGATTGATTAACACTCATTTTGTCCAATTTAGTTTAAAAAAAAGCCTCGAAAAGAAGAATTCTAGCGCCATCTAGTCATGTTAAAGTTAGAAGCTTTCTGTTACATAATTACTGTGCGGCTATTATTTCTCATATTCTTCTCTCGTAGTAATGCTTACAGTTTTGTTTCTGCTTAGCAAATATTAGTCTCCGAAACTATTCTTCTCTATTTTCTCTTATACATTCTCAATTTTAATTATATCTAGGGATCGAATAAAAAAGCAGAAATATCTTTATAAACGATCAAACATTAATTAAAGTAGATACTCTTTAACAAGAGCGAATATTTTATATTCGTTAGATGTCTGTTATCAGTGTTTTCTTATCTAAAAGGTCGTTAAGGTAAATATTTTACGAGCCCTTTAAATAAGGACAAGGGACTGGGTTTTTTCATTCGTAGTGTTTGGAGTCGTAAAACTGTAAGTTACGACTGTTATCACAACATGAATAGGAGTAAATTCTGTACGTAATAAATAAAAAATTAAGCGCCTGACAGAAAGTTGTATGCAATCTCACAGATTTGTTACATACTCAACTATATTTTCAGGCATGACTAGTGAAACTGAATTAACAAAGAAAGAATAAAAACTGTAATAATAGTATAATTTCTCCATTTTCTAGTAAATTTTGATGGAAACTCGGGTTGTTTTTTATTTTTGTCCATATCCTACTCCTACCATTAAAGAAGCTAAGCACTCTTATCAAAAACCATGAAAAAATAATAAACAGACAAATAATCCTTTGCATTTTCATTACTGAGTAATTTGTTTGTGTAACTTTGCTTTGAACAAAGTAGGAATATTATTAAACAATGTTTTAATTTTAAGGGTTATTAGGAAAGTTTTAATGAAAAGATTGATTGCCAAAAATTACCACATATAAATTACTTAATCCCTAATAACATTTATAGCTTAACACTGGCATCGCAGTTAATTACATTAACGATTGTAAATCTTTTCTGAACTTCTACATAGTTCCGCAGCGCTACGGTCGTGCAACGGAATGTTAGAAATATAAAATAATTTTTGAAAGATTCCCATTTATGGCCGGTTTACAGTATAGTATATCTTACCGAACGTTCATTTGCGTTATCATCTGTTCAAATTTGACATTCGCTCCATACGAATAATGTCAAAATTCTGCCAATAGTAAGGCAAATGAATGAATAGTAATAAATAGGGACCGGCTATTAATAGTATTAGTAAATATAATAATAATATAATGTATTATTTAAATTAGACCACTTGATAAAAACAACATAACAACGTGGCTGGGCTGTCTGGATGATTAGCTCCACTCTTTGCCTCGGAACTTTTTTTGTGAAACGCTGTTTAGGCAGGACGTCAGTTAAATTTCCTTAACTACCAACCATTACTAATCATGTGATAAACTTAATCACAGCTATCCATCTCAATGACACAATCAAACGCCTCAACAACATTCACTTTTAAATTGCCTACAATTTTCCACAATCTTGCAAAACACAAATCTGGTAAACAAAGTAATCAGATTACACAAAAACGAGCCGACACTTACAAAGGTTCTGTAGATAAAATGTCTATCACGTAGAGAAACCAAAAAAATTCTACAACATCTTGAACTCGCCAACTTGAACTTTCTTAATAAAAAAAAAAATAATAATAATAATAATATTATAAGTTATTCTTAAGGTACACTACAACATAAAAATCACTAAATTAATGTCACACACAATAGCAAAATAAACAATAAGCGTGTATAAACCTAAAAACTTTCATAGAAATTAAGTTGTAAAAAAGGGTACGGAACTCGAGTCCGTAGAGTAGTTAATAAAAAAATAAAAACTTGAACTTGCCAAGTAAAAACACAAAAATGTCTATATTTTGCAATATTCTGTTGTTGTGACAATGTATATTATAGTTGTTCTTGTAGTTATATTTTGTTTGTGTTGCATTTGGCAAATAAACTTTCTTTCTCTCTACTCTCTTATTAACATTTAATCGCTTTGTCTCTAAGATGATATTAATATGATACATTTTTTTTTATTTGCCGCCCTTCACTTGTGCCACGACTAGTTAGGTGTACTCTATTTCTCTCTTAACCCTTATGAATTAGCAACTGGGTACGAGGAGTATTTGATAATGAATTAAGAAGGAAAGAATTTATTTGAATGTAATCATACAAATGCAAACAAATAAGTTTCATACAATTCAATTTAATCATATTGTATGCCGCATTTCCAAATAATTTAAATTGGGACTCAGCATAACACTATGCTGGAGTTTCGTTTAGCATAGTGCTGATTTTCAGCAGCAACTTCTTTTTTTATGAAGGGAAATGCGTTTCAAGTATATCCACCGCGGAGGAAACGCGGTGAGGAGTGGAATTCGCCATGTTGGAGTGGCATTGTTTTTATTGCATTTTACTGCATCCAGCAGACAAGCAGACGGCCCACCTGATGGAAAGTGGTTACCATCAGCTATGGACATTTGTAACAACAAATGTGCTACCAATGTGCTGCCGCACTTTAAAGAGCGAACCTGGCCACTGCCGGAACACAACCCAAGGTTGTTATGGTGGCATACTCTAGACCAGAGGTGGTCGCCATCCAAACGGGCAAATACCTGGCTGTGGGTTGCTTTATCACCTCTTACGACAAGTCGCCCGGCAGCAGGAAATTGTATTATTTATCTTTTCCTGCACGGATAAAAACAACAACACTACTAATAACAACACTGCTGGCACTAGCACCGCAAGCAAGAAGTACTATTGTCACCTGAGTTAGGGATAATCACTAAAACCCCCTCGGTGAACCTTCCTTCCCTTTATACTAGGGCTACGGGAAAGCGGAATATCGACCAACTACGCGTGCCCTGGCAGGTTTAACACCAACTCCACTTAAACTATTAAACATCATTAAACTATTTAATAAAACTACGTTTTAACGGTTTTAAGCGCGGTAATTTATTTGATTTTTGTTATTCCGACGTTTCGGCTTACCTTGTATAATTAGTACTTCAAGTAGATACGTCAGCGTCAATGAGTCCATGTAAACAAAGTATAGCGACATACATTCATATCGGACTCGGAACAGAGATAGGATTAATAAAAGATGAAGTGGAACAGATAGGTACTTAAAATTAAAAACAAAACAAAACTTAAAACGTCTTCCGTGATCATGGCTACTGAAAAGTGGCCGAAACGTCGGAATAACAAAAATCAAATAAATTATCGCGTTTAAAACCGTTAAAACGTAGTTTTATTATGTATACAAGTCGCGAAAACTTAAGAAAATATTATTATAACCTATTGTTTAGTATTTAGATTAATAAACTATGTATATATAATCAAAGGTGCTATTGTCGATTTTGCAATTTGACTGCGGTGCCCCAATAACGCCGTGTTAGCTGGCTTAATAAATGAGACAACGACCATTCCCTTAATATAATGGAATCTTTTTAGACACTTTAAGACAGCACTTTAGCTTAATGAAGTGCCATAATTCATTTTGACGCTCCTACTAACTAGCAATGGCGTGCTCAGCTCTGATAGGCCCAGGTAATTATATACACGTGAAGACAATGGAATATGATACAAGAGTGAAAAAATGTCTAACAAAAGCCAAACTTACAGAATAACATTAAGTACCTATCTGTTCCACTTCATCTTTTATTAATCCCTATCTCTGTTCCGAGTCCGATATGAATGTATGTCGCTATACTTTGCATACATGGACTCATTGACCCTGACGTATCTACTTGAAGTACTAATTATACAAGGTAAGGTGAGAATTCGAAACGTTTTGAAATGGGCTCTGATCGATTCCCGGTTAGGTAAACCCAGTATAGCACGTACGGCCCTTTTCTGCGGAAGGCGCGCTCCCAGTCGGCAGTGCGCGCCCACAGCTCAGTACCGTATTATAGAAATTAATGCACCGTAGCAAAGTAGCATGACCGAACTGCGTCAGTAGTTAACACGGGCGATAATCTGCGTAGTGCGTAGCATGCACTCCCTGCCTATTTTGGAGCATAATTTATGTATGTGGTTTTCCCACTGGAGCCTCTATCCAGCTGGAAACCAAGAAATGCTGTATTTTCGACTTTGTCTATTTTTTGCCATTCACATCTACTGACAATTCATGCTGTGTACTGCCAGAGAGTTGGAACCAACCATACAATTGCGCTGCTACTGTATTGAGTCTCTGTTCCAAACGGTCAATTTCAGGTGCGGTTACGATAGCTGCCACATCGCCAGCGTACAAGAATATTTCTGCCGATGACACGGCCTCAGGCAAATCATTCAATAACAATTGGAATAAAATATTAGACACTGAAGACCCTTGTGCGTTAAAACCCGCATATGCAGAATAATTTTAAGTACCTGCCAATTGTACATCGTCTTTTAATAACCATAATACATAGCATAGCATAGCATAACATCTTGTAAAATTCTCTCTCTCTTAATATTTCAACCCAAAATACAATTACTTTGACTTTGGTAATATGAACAAGTACATTTCACCTATCCCACAAGTTTCACAAAATGAAGAGTTTTCGGGAAATAAATGGAGGCGAGCTTTGCAAAAGGGAAGAAAGCCCTTAATTTATCGTGATTTAGCTATATGAAGCTTTCCATTATGAAGTTCTTCGTCGGTGAGGTGAAATTAAATTTTCTACTTTAACGTTGGCTTATACGTACTTAATTAAAAGATACGTTACGAACGAAAGTGCCTTTTGTATTTGAAAGCTGGTTAAATTCTATTAGCTTTTATTAGTGACTTGAGTCGTATGAAATTATTAAGTGACTTAGTATTAAAATTGCCTTGAAAAGACTTAAATCTACACTTGACATTTTCATTGTTTAATAAGAAACATTATTTCATCAACATTCTAGGGTTCGATCTGGTTGCGCTAGAAGCTTCCAATTTTCTACTTTTATTCTTTAGATCACACTCGTTTATATAGACATAGACAACACTTTATTGTTCCCTAAAATAAAAATTACAAAAATGCACAACAAGACACTAGTTATTTGGTAAAACAAAAGGCGGCCTTATCGTTAAAAGCTATCTCTTTCAGGCAAGCTGACTCAAAGGAAATTCTTATCTATAATTATTATGCAACAAAAAATGGGGAAAAAATAAAATAAAAATGACATACATGAAGAGCAGATTACAGTCTAATGTATTGTAAACTATCACATTCATTATTGCGTAAGACTAACATAATGATTCCTAAGTGAATTTTTAAATATGACAAGATTTAGCTTCATAGTATATATAATATACTATGAAACATTTTTTTGGCATGTACCATTATATTTTGTACTAGCTGATGCCCGCGACTTTGTCCGCGTGGTGCGGTTTTTTAACTATCCCACGGGAACTCTTTAATTTTTCGGGATCAAAAGTATCCTATATGTTGACCAGGGATATAAGCTACCACCACACATAATTTTACTTCAATCGGTTCAGTCGTTTCGGAGATTAGCCGGTACAAAAAGACAGACAAACAGAGAAACAAAAAATTTGAAAAATTCTAAATTAGTTCTATTTCACTTCTTACATCACCCGACTCGGTTTTTAGCATTTTTTTCATTGTACAGAAATTTGATCTCTACAATTTTATTATATGTATTATATGTATAGATTTCCTTACCGCAAAACATTAGAGGAAAGAAACTTAACCATAGTTGGGAAAGCCGGGAGCCCAGACTAGGAAAATTCCTATTATTATATTTTTATTCCTATATACCAGGTTGTAGGGTATTTAACCGTCTACCACCTCTAATTATAAATATGTCGCCATAACAACCTTGAGTTATGTTTCGGCATTAGTGGCCAGGTTCCAGTCTACCTTTAAAGAGCGGCGACATAATAGTGGCACCTTTGGTGTTACAATTTGTCCATAGGCGATGGTAATCGCTAAGTGGGCCATCGGCCTGTCTGCTGAACTCATACAATAAAAAAAATATTATGCCACTCCTTACCACTTATCTGTTATGAACATCAATCTTTTTTATGTTATTTATTAATTTAAATGTTTCTTTTTCTTTTGTTCATTCTTCTTGACAATATGGTTTTTCAATAGTAATGACAATGACAAATGACAAAAAACAACATGCAATATTTTCTTTTATTCTAATTAATTTTTATAAGCTAAAGATCAGTTTCTATACAGACATCCCGTATATATATATATATATATATATATACAATCTGCCGATGCACCTCACCGATGACCCCCTCTCAATCTGGCAATGAAGCTAGTAACACAGTTTATAAGGTTATCATAAGTTACGTTAGTGTACCGGTATATTCACAAACAAGTAATTTAAAGTGTTTCTTGCCTGACCTTTTTTAAAATGCCTTCAATATTGTGATGAACACAAGAGTACATCACGGTCTACAGGCATCGACAACACGAATATTTAAAAAATGTATGTATGTGCAGTTCACACGCAGTAGAAATGAAACTTCCGATAATATATAGGCGAACATAATTATATTTAAAACGCTTAGTGGACAAGAGTGGGGTGGTACGAAAACCTACGTTACTATAAAAATTACCAAAATAGCAAATCACAAAAAATACTTAGGAATTAATGTCGCTTTTTCATTTTGCTTTTTCGTTTCATCGAGTTTCAAATCACAACGATTCAAAAGAAGTTTTACTTCAAAAATTATTAAGTCTATTACTCTCTGAAAGAAAAAATATATGCCAAAACTTATAGAACTAAGTTCTGGTTAATTCCACCAGAGATGTTCCACAGCAAACGAAAGTAAAGTTTATGTCAACGAACGAAATGGACTAAGTTTTAAGTGGTTTAATGAAATCATAGCGTCGAGTCAACGCCTAGAAATTAAGTTGCTGGTAGTAAACAATCTAGATGAGTCTTAAGTACTTTTTAATTACTTTAAATTACAACCAGTCAGCTTCCTACAACTGATATCTAAGTATATAATGTAACTCTGTATTTCTTTTTTACTGAAAGTACGTTTGGGGTTGCCTAATCATAAGTATTAAAACAGCATTTTCCGTCCCTGGGAAGTGATGCTCCCTGCTGTCAAAACATTTAGAAAACTATGTGAACCATAGATAATACATGCGAATCATGTCCCGGATTTTTACAGCCACTGTTAAATCGCGGCATAAATTGTTTGTTATAAAAAAATCAACAATTTTGTAACATCATTTCATACTTATAAATTACTTTTCACTAAATTATTATTTAATTTACATGGATGGATTTGAGCTGAATATTTACTATCATCAGTGTTAAAAAATTGACGGTTAATATGTGACGTAAGTGATGATGTTTTATCAGATTTAGATATGGATTTAAAGCCTGATTTTATTAGAGAAGTAGTTGTTTGTTCAACAAATCAGTTTTTATTTACTTTCCTCATATTTGAAATAAAAGCAGAGTGTTAACCCCGGGTGAAAGGCCTATTTCGGCACTCGAATTATTAACACTCTCTCTATGCTCATGTGACAAACCGTCGCGTGCCTAAATATGTCAGTTTCACCTCTCGTCTAACAATCTACTATTATATATTAGCTATTCTTGTCCTTCGATACATGAAAACAGCTTGTCCGTGGTTTGGTACTTAGATATAAGATAGTATTGTAAAGAGTAACTTTGAGTCTCTTATGCTACAATAGTTTTAGCACAAATGTATGGTTATTAATTTAAATGCATATTTATTAAACTTCAACATAACTTCTTAAATGTTTTCAATTGTGGAGTCCAGTTAATTGCGTTAAAAAATCCTAAATCCTCAGTTACAGCCTTCATGGCCGTGACATCGTAACTAATATTATACATCCGAATTTGTGTTTGTTTGTGTACGCTGTCACGCCTTAACTAATCATTCGATCATCACGAAATTTTATATTCATGTTATCTCCTCCTTCTACTTCCACACATTATCCCGTTATTTGTATTTCCATCTTCTCACTTTCCTGTGCCAAATCATACGGTCTTGGGTTCGATGTTAAGGCAAATGGACTTTCTTTAGATCTCTGAGGTTCAACCACCTGGGGCTCCATTCTCCTATTACTATTTCGTCAAAATCGCCAGACACTATGGTATCAATCGTAGGTTTGTCTGATTTCGGTATTCTGTTAATTACAATGGCGTGCCTGCGGCAATCCTCTCTATCTTTATAAATATTTATAGACGAAAATTCACAAAAATAATGTTCAAAATTTTGGTAGCTTTTCAATATTCATTTTGGTTAACGTCTTTCTATAATGGCAATATTATTTTTTTAGTGAAAACTTCTTTAGCCGCGTTGGGCACTCTTTGGTAGGGGAAAATCTTATGGGTTCGCGTCACCGACATGCTCATGATAGGCGCATGCGCAGCGGCCGTGCGTTGTGCGTGTTAGACGCTTTTGGATGGGTGAAATCTCGTGCGCTCTCGTCACCGACATGCTTAAAGCAGTATATCTGTAGCTATACAGCTGACGTATTGTGCAACATTAGTGATGTGAATATCTTATAAGTGAAATTAAACGGATTTAGTGTAAAGTTCAATGTGTATATACTGTGCATTGTTGAAATAGTGTTTTTATGAAATTTCAAATTTTAATACTAAAAGTTCTAGGTTTTCACTTCTATGGGCAGTCTGTATAACTGCCATTTTTTTCCTACTATTATTCCGCCGCGACAATATCGAGAAGATATTGTGGATTTAGTAGCGAAACGAATGTTTAACATTATCGCAATGGAATCATACTTTGTATAGATATTGAAATAGCAGAATTAGACCCCATGTCGGTGGCGGACGGACTCTACAATCTTTAATTTTCTGGCATATCCAAAGCAATTTGGATCACAGAATTTTTACTTGTTTTTCAAATCACCATAACAATGAGGTATTTTGATGATTATGTGTTATATCTTTGTCACATGTAAATATTTTTAATTGTATATGGAAATAACATGTGTTTCTGAAATAGAGTTATTATTATCATATGTAAATAACTATTTTCACAGATCAAGTGATGGATATTTGACAAAAACCATTCGTGTACACACATATAAACATAAACACTTAATGCAGTTTCACAGACATGTACATATTTTATACACATTAGTGTCGGTATATTATAGTATATTTTAAGTTGAAGACCTGTGTTAGGACTCCTTGATTTTAATGATTACTTGTTTGTGAATATACCGGTACACTAACGTAACTTATGATAAACTTATAAACTGTGTTACTAGCTTCATTGCCAGATTGAGAGGGGGTCATCGGTGAGGTGCATCGGCAGATTGTATATATATATATATATATATATATATATATATATATATATATACAATCTAAATATATATATATATATATATATATATATATATATATTGAAACAAGTAAAAATTCTGTGATCCAAATTGCTTTGGATATGCCAGAAAATTAAAGATTGTAGAGTCCGTCCGCCACCGACATGGGGTCTAATTCTGCTATTTCAATATCTATACAAAGTATGATTCCATTGCGATAATGTTAAACATTCGTTTCGCTACTAAATCCACAATATCTTCTCGATATTGTCGCGGCGGAATAATAGTAGGAAAAAAATGGCAGTTATACAGACTGCCCATAGAAGTGAAAACCTAGAACTTTTAGTATTAAAATTTGAAATTTCATAAAAACACTATTTCAACAATGCACAGTATATACACATTGAACTTTACACTAAATCCGTTTAATTTCACTTATAAGATATTCACATCACTAATGTTGCACAATACGTCAGCTGTATAGCTACAGATATACTGCTTTAAGCATGTCGGTGACGAGAGCGCACGAGATTTCACCCATCCAAAAAGCGTCTAACACGCACAACGCACGGCCGCTGCGCATGCGCCTATCATGAGCATGTCGGTGACGCGAACCCATAAGATTTTCCCCTACCAAAGAGTGCCCAACGCGGCTAAAGAAGTTTTCACTAAAAAAATAATATTGCCATTATAGAAAGACGTTAACCAAAATGAATATTGAAAAGCTACCAAAATTTTGAACATTATTTTTGTGAATTTTCGTCTATAAATATTTATAAAGATAGAGAGGATTGCCGCAGGCACGCCATTGTAATTAACAGAATACCGAAATCAGACAAACCTACGATTGATACCATAGTGTCTGGCGATTTTGACGAAATAGTAATAGGAGAATGGAGCCCCAGGTGGTTGAACCTCAGAGATCTAAAGAAAGTCCATTTGCCTTAACATCGAACCCAAGACCGTATGATTTGGCACAGGAAAGTGAGAAGATGGAAATACAAATAACGGGATAATGTGTGGAAAGTAGAAGGAGGAGATAACATGAATATAAAATTTCGTGATGATCGAATGATTAGTTAAGGCGTGACAGCGTACACAAACAAACACAAATTCGGATGTATAATATTAGTTACGATGTCACGGCCATGAAGGCTGTAACTGAGGATTTAGGATTTTTTAACGCAATTAACTGGACTCCACAATTGAAAACATTTAAGAAGTTATGTTGAAGTTTAATAAATATGCATTTAAATTAATAGCCATACATTTGTGCTAAAACTATTGTAGCATAAGAGACTCAAAGTTACTCTTTACAATACTATCTTATATCTAAGTACCAAAACACGGATAAGCTGTTTTCATGTATCGAAGGACAAGAATAGCTAATATATAATAGTAGATTGTTAGACGAGAGGTGAAACTGACATATTTAGGTACGCGACGGTTTGGCACATGAGCATAGAGAGAGTGCTAATAATTCGAGTGCCGAAATAGGCCTTTCACCCGGGGTTAACACTCTGCTTTTATTTCAAATATGAGGAAAGTAAATAAAAACTGATTTGTTGAACAAACAACTACTTCTCTAATAAAATCAGGCTTTAAATCCATATCTAAATCTGATAAAACATCATCACTTACGTCACATATTAACCGTCAATTTTTTAACACTGATGATAGTAAATATTCAGCTCAAATCCATCCATGTAAATTAAATAATAATTTAGTGAAAAGTAATTTATAAGTATGAAATGATGTTACAAAATTGTTGATTTTTTTATAACAAACAATTTATGCCGCGATTTAACAGTGGCTGTAAAAATCCGGGACATGATTCGCATGTATTATCTATGGTTCACATAGTTTTCTAAATGTTTTGACAGCAGGGAGCATCACTTCCCAGGGACGGAAAATGCTGTTTTAATACTTATGATTAGGCAACCCCAAACGTACTTTCAGTAAAAAAGAAATACAGAGTTACATTATATACTTAGATATCAGTTGTAGGAAGCTGACTGGTTGTAATTTAAAGTAATTAAAAAGTACTTAAGACTCATCTAGATTGTTTACTACCAGCAACTTAATTTCTAGGCGTTGACTCGACGCTATGATTTCATTAAACCACTTAAAACTTAGTCCATTTCTTTCGTTGACATAAACTTTACTTTCGTTTGCTGTGGAACATCTCTGGTGGAATTAACCAGAACTTAGTTCTATAAGTTTTGGCATATATTTTTTCTTTCAGAGAGTAATAGACTTAATAATTTTTGAAGTAAAACTTCTTTTGAATCGTTGTGATTTGAAACTCGATGAAACGAAAAAGCAAAATGAAAAAGCGACATTAATTCCTAAGTATTTTTTGTGATTTGCTATTTTGGTAATTTTTATAGTAACGTAGGTTTTCGTACCACCTCACTCTTGTCCACTAAGCGTTTTAAATATAATTATGTTCGCCTATATATTATCTGAAGTTTCATTTCTACTGCGTGTGAACTGCACATACATACATTTTTTAAATATTCGTGTTGTCGATGCCTGTAGACCGTGATGTACTCTTGTGTTCATCATAATATTGAAGGCATTTTAAAAATGTCAGGCAAGAAACATTTTAAATAAAACTGTATGTGTGAAGAGATTAATGAAAGTTGATAGATAGATAATGCTTTATTGTACACCAAAGCATAAAAAAGCAAAAGTAGAAAATTAGATCGGATTAATGAAAGATGATGAAACGAAAAGCTTTAAAATCGTAGCAGGTCCATCAGCGGTAAAAAGATCCATCGACTATGCCTACCCAAATGGAAAACAGGCGTCACAACATGTACGTATGCATAATTTAAGCAGAATTGTAAAATGGTTACTGGTTTTTTTTAACAAAACCAAAACCGACTTCTCACTAAAAAACAAAAAATAAATCTTTAACCGACTTCTTTTTACAAAATCTTGAAGTGGGTGCCAAGTAAAACATAAAAATTACTATATTTTGTAAATTTGTTGTTGTTCTTTTATGTTTTACTTGGCACCGACTTCGAGATGTTGTAGAAAG
Source organism: Dendrolimus houi (assembly GCA_039645545.1). Taxonomy (NCBI): domain Eukaryota; kingdom Metazoa; phylum Arthropoda; class Insecta; order Lepidoptera; family Lasiocampidae; genus Dendrolimus; species Dendrolimus houi. The sequence continues at coordinate 16,959,027 of CM077122.1, forward strand.
AAGTTGGTTAAATATTTATTTTTTGATTTTTACTTTTGTTTTTGTTAAAATTAGAGTAGTAAAAATACAGTTACGTATGCCAGCCAGCCTGAGGAAACTTTGATGGGCATGTAGGGATACCTTGGCAGGACTTTAACTATATTGGGCGCCGGGGTGCAAAAACCACCTTTTCTAGGAACAAAAAAGAAAATTAATAAAACAATGTACTTAATAAATTTCAATATGTTTTGTGATTCAACATATTTTTGGTGTTCGAGTTGAGATGATGTTAAAAATTTCAAAACTAGCTGATTGCGCAAGGTAAGTATGTGTTGGTACAAGATCATAGACTTGCGCTCCCTAGGTCTCTGCGCTCGCGTGCCACGCACTCCTTGCACCCCCGGGTAAAGACGGCTACTAGAAACCGAGCATTTTCCTCAGCGTTTTAAAGAGATGGTATAGTTATAATACAGTACAGTATTTCGTAGTGAGCCTAACGGTAAGTCTCCGTTTTCCTTTGTTTTTGATAACTCAGGGGGAATGTCTCTGGGCATATCCTCTAATCTCGGGGGAAGACCGAGGAATATGTGGTACTCTCAGCAGTCTGTTCTTCACGCAAACTAGGCCGAGGCAGAATTAGTCGCGAGAAACCGGCCGATAAACTACCCACTAAACCAAAACATGAGCCCCTATTCCCACGCTTTTACGGGATGCCAGGAACTGGTGACAGGAAGGCCTACTTCGTCAAACAGGGTTAGTCCACTGTTATCCCCGTATGCAGCCGCCCCCTACGACGGAACTATGGGTGGAGGAAATTCGCGTACAAGTCCTCCTCCCTCAATCTTTCTGGGGCATGACGGACTCGCAGACAAAGGAAACCGCCAACCAGGACCTGCGAACGCCTACTAACACTAAAACTAACTAATTTTTAAAAACAAACAAATAAGTAGGTACTTTAGTTTTACTATAATGATTTTGAAATATAGAGGCTATATAGGTTACCCTAACAAAACTTCCATTTAATTAATAATTTGCACGTATATTGTTAGAAGGGCAGACACAAACCGTTCACCACTGGAATATCTCTATTTAGCTACCCAAAATTTCACCGCTGTCGGCCCGTTTTGTTTACGGAAAAGCTTCTTGTTGAACCTTTGCCCAATAAATAATATTTCCCGACGCCTCCTTCCAAATACTCTTCACAACCAAAAAGGGCATAAGCACCGTACATTAACAAAACACATAGGTCCATATTGCACCGACGCCGTACGTTTTTGCATGCGGCACGGACGAATTTGCTCGGGCTCACGTTACGTCCGTCATTAATTACGTTATTATGAATTCTATGGGCGAAAATGTGCCGTAAAATCCTATGTTCGGGATGGTTCGTGCCTAAACTTTACGCGGTGAAAAAGTTACATAAAAACCATCCTTCTAGTTCGCTCGAAGCCGCCGGTGTTAGTGTAATGGATTTCAAATTATTGTTATGTTCCCCCGCTGCTTTCCGACGCATATCTCAGTGGGGTTTTCTCGCGTAAAGGCCCTCCGTAACGCTTCGAGGCTTTCCTGTTTTTGCACTGAAACTCACATTTTCGTGATCACACGGTTTTATATTACCTATGAGATCTTTAGATGTATATCCATATGAAATGAAATAGGCAAAAAGACTGATGGCCCACTTGATCAAAAGAAGTCACTGTTGAATGGATTTTTCCAAGACCAGGGATATCAACGCTATGCCAGTGAAGAAGGAAATATTATGATGCCCTTTTTAAATTACTCCATGTCAAATTAAAAACAAGCCGTCATGAAAGTTCCTTAAAATTTATAATATTTGAGAAATTTCTAAAACCCTTATACATTATACTAACAATCAACAAGATTGACGAGTAATCTGATAGAATAATACTGGTGCAAAAATTTTATTCCACGGAGAATAATTAGATCACGTAAAACATGGAAAAAGATCGAAGTTGAATAAGGCATATCGACGACGAACTAGACGACTAGACGAACAGTCGATCGACGACCGTTAGCCGTCCTAAGTATTGATGAAGGATAAACCTTTAATGTGCAAGGAGCCGCGTAGGCCAAAAAAAAGTGACCCGCTTATTCTCGTTTCCTAAGTCAAAAAGTGCTTAGATCTCTGACCCAAACGAATAAGTTAAATATTAATAACTAACATTTTCAATTTTCAATAAAATCCTAATTAATAAGTATATTAATAGTTATCGCATTTGTCAGCCGTCAGTCAAATTTTACATCAGTGAACAACTTTTGAACATTTTAGGTTTTAGTTGATCATTTATAAGGTTGGGGATAAAGTTTCTTCGCATTTTATACAAAAATTCAAAAGGTTTTTTTATAAAGTTTATTTACATTTGACTAAAGTATGTAGGTGCCATTTTTTTGGATAACTTTTTGCCATCTTGTAGGTAGGGACGTGATCCCATTGCTATAAAAATTTTGGGGCTTCTGTTTAAAAAACTGCGACAGTCCTCTCGTGATGTTAACCTGACACTGCCTAAGGAATTCTGTAGAGACCGAAACAGGTGAAAATCTGAAGGTACAAGGTCAGGACTATACGGCGGATGCATTAACAACTCCCAGCCAAACTCTCATAATTTTTGTTGAGTGGCTAAACATGTGTGAGGTCTAGCGTTATCATGGTGAGAAATCATACCCCTTCTGTTGATTAATTCCGGCCGCTTTCTCTCAATTTTTTGCTTTAATCTCATCAGTTGTTCGCAGTACAGTTCAGAATCGATGGTCCTGCCTGGCAGTAACAGCTCATAATGACTAATGCCCTTCCAATCCCACCATACACACAGCATCGCCTTGTTGCGAGTTAGCCCGGGTTTCACCACAGTCTGTGAAGCCTGACCGGCCTTTGACCACGATCTTTTTCGCACCTTCTTGCCGTACAAGATCCACTTTTCATCACCAGTTATCAGCTTCTTCAAAAATGGTTCGGTTTCATTACGTCGTAATAAAGAATCACAAATGAGTACACGGTTCATTAGGTTTCGTTCAGTGAGCTCACGAGGCACCCAAATATCGAGCTTTTTTGTGTACCCAGCTTTTTTCAAATGCGCCAAAGCTGTTTTTTGGTCAATTCCCAGTTCTCCAGCTACATCGTAACTACTAATATGCTGATCTAGCTCCACTTTTTCAAAAATGGCATCTATTTTGTCCGTAACAGGGCGACCAGAGCGACGTGCATCTTTCATATCAAAATTTCCGGATTGAAAACGCTTAAACCAAATTTGCGCTACTCTCACAGATACTGCATTAGGTCCATAAGCATCACAAATTTGTTTCGAGGCTTGTGTTCCATTTTTACCATTTTTGTAGTAAAATTTTAAAATGTATCGAATTTCTTCATTAGATTCACTCATTTTAACAATAAGAAAAACAAATGAAAATCACACATTTTCCTAATTTGAATTTGGAATTGTTTTCTTTAAAATTAAAACTTTTTAATGATACCAAAATCAGCCAGATACACATAGTATATAGCCAAAGAGATCCTATTACAAGTTCATACATACTATATGCGAAAAGACTTTTTCCCCAACCTATTATAATAATTGAGCTACATTTTCAATGTCTTCAAATCCATATTCCACAGAAACTATTACATTGTCCATCATAAAAAGCAATTTGACGAGTCCATTGCCAAGACCGGGAATCAGTTTTTATTTACGACACAAAAGTAGTTAGATAATACTTTATTGCACACCAAATAAACAATTATATAAAATGTACGATTACAATATTCTCATGGTAAAAACAGAATACAGCCTTAACGCTCAAAGCAATCTCTTACAAGTAACCTAATTAAAAGAATATTTTAAACAATTTAGCGATGTAGATGGTATAGAGCATTAGATAGGACATAAATACATATACGAGGACCTACTTAAAAAATTGATTCCTTAGCTATAAATAATATCTAATAACTCGAGAAAGTGTCCCAAAAACCGTCAATATGGACCATCCAATTGTTTCTAGAATACACCAGCCAAGGTGTGTTATGCGTACCCTTTATATTTGAATAGGGTAAGCGACATTATTTACGGCATATATGGAAATGTGTCGTACGAAATGGGATCGTAATATTTGATTGTTTTCACAATAAAACTGGAGCGAAGGCCTGTTTGTTGATGATTTCCATTGCGGAGTGGTGACTAGTCAAATGAGGACTAAACGACCGACATTTAGTAATAGCAAGGGATCGATTAAGTTATCTTAATTGATTTTTCTAGTTAGATGTATAAATAAATGAATTGATTAACGAAAACACTTGTTAATTACGCCTTACAGGCTATATATACCTAATGCGGTAACCTACTTCAGAATTATTTCTGTAACAATTTTTGGACAATAAATTGATTTTGATTTGATTTGAAAAACATATTATCATAATACATACAGAATATACAGTACTGTTAGCACCTGAGAAGACTAAAAATAGTTATTAACCATGACTTCAAAAGACGTTACTGATTTAGCTTGTCTGATGTTGAGTGGCAGTGAGTTCTATAAAAGGACAGCCTGTACCGAGAAGGACATAATTCATATTGTTCAAACACGATTAGTTGTTTCCGAGAATTGTGCACCAATGCAGTTAAGAAGCATAAGTTAACGATATTAATAATTGTTTCTGTTCTTACGTGTAGATGCGCATATAGGCGATGGTGACTATTTTCTATAAGGTAGATGGGTACTTAGCCTGTTTGTTTGAGCAATAGGGGTATGGACACATGGTACAATAAATACTAAGATTTTACCCATTAAAAGAAAAGGCGTTAAAATAATAATAAATAATTAATGCTTTATTTGACTCCTTTTACCTGTACCTTAGATATTATAAAGGTCTAGATAATGCATGAATTGCACACGCCACGCATGTTAGTGTCCTTTCGACTACTTTACTGGTTAGAGCTCTCACAATCCTGCGCTATTAAAATGTGTCGAAACTATTTTCAAAGAGGAAAGGATAAGGATAAGATCATTTCAACTTCAACACGGCTCTTGATTTCTTTATGAAAACATGAAATTTAATTTAGATTAATCAAAGGTTATCGAATTGATTGAGGTTGTCAGGTGACAAGTTGGAGCTATTTTCCAAAATTTAACGAAAGTTTGTATGATTTTTTTATAATTGGATTACATATAACGCCCACTAACCAGTATGAACCCATCGAATCGTTCCAAGTCCATTATACAACTGATTTCAGTGACTTTTAGCTCGGGATAATCTTTGGAGCATAATTAGTCATCTAATAACGTTCGTCAACATGTTGTGTAATACAAATGTTCTTTGGGAAGCTAGCACAGATGTAGATAGAATTTTCAAGCTTCAGCAGAAGTGTCTACGTGCTCATGTAAACCTCTTTTCAAAGAACTCAAAACTCTCAGTGTACCCTCTGTCTACATTAAACAATTACCAGTTTACGTGAAACAGAATACAAATTTCTTCCCTACGTACGGAGAATCAAGTCAGAGACTACTGAAGCCCTCCATAAAGAATCGACTTTTGTATTCGTTGTGCAACATGTCCTTACAAAAAGTTCTAATTTTATGGGGGTTAAAATATTTAATAATTTGCCTACTGACATAAAAAGAGCTCGTTTAAATTTATTTCAAATCAGCCTGAACATTTGTTTATCAAATAAATGTTTTTACTCGGTGCCTGGTTAGTATAATTGGAACAAGATATAAATGAGGCTGTATGACATTTATACTCGTATTGTTACGACCTAGGTGCCGCCAAAGACAAATTCACACCTGCAGCCCTGAAGAAACACATTTTATTAGCTTTTCGGCATTTGGACTTCTTTTGTTTACTTTGTGTTTAACATTTGTGATTTAAAAAAACAGCCCATTATGTATTGTTATCTTTTACGGCCTATTGTTGTATTGTGATCACTGCCAGGTGTCTCGGACTTAAAAGTATAAACTGATGCTAAGAAATTCGGTCCACGCGGTCGGTCAGACATATTGCATCTGTGCAGTATAAAGCAATGCCCCAATGGAGAGATCAGCAGTCGAGCGATAACCACGAGCAAAGCAAGACTTGTGTACATTCGGTAATCTATTTAGTGACGGACTTTGTGCGTGTATTTGAATTACGATCTTCTGCATTACGTTTTGTAGCGGATCCACCATGCTTATGAATTTTATTTTGAACTATAATTTACTAAACATGTACTTATGTAATAAAAACTTTTGTTCTTTAAAGAAAACAAGTAAGAAATATTAAAGTTTAAAACCATAACTAATAATGAGTATGATTCGATTGAACTTTAATTTACAATTGTACATACTTTAAAGCATAGTCAGGGCGTAAAGAAATGACGATAGGAATCTACTGGTTCTAAGCAATTGATCATTATTGAGTGTTAGTTGATCTGAATCTTATAGTAACACAGTTAAGACACATATTTGCATATGCAGTATAGATCGATTGATCGATAATTTCTCAATCATATTTAATTAAATAACTAACACTCTGAAACTAAGGCCAAATAGGTCTAATTTACAAATAACGCTTAAACAATCAGGATCGCTGAAGGGGGCGGTCCAAATAATGAAAGAACACCCCTTTATTGGAAGTGGTGGTGGCAGGATTTTTGAGAATAAAAGTCTGCGACAGAGTCGAAAAAGGGGGATTATTCGAATCGGAGGAAATCGCGAAGTAGATCGAAAAGGGGGACTTTCAACGAGGATTCACGAAGGTTCCTGTATAGACTTTTACACAGACTTTTGGGGTAACTCTGACAGATTTTCAGACAGACTTACACAGGGACTCTCGTGAGGAATTCTAGACAGTCTTTCGAAGCGTGAGTTCGCGAGTTTTACTTGAAGATTTGACAGTTGTGTAGTCCGTCGTTCAGAGGTCGAAGCCTCGCTGTCAAGTCTGAGATCCATCGGGTTATTATTATTGGATCGCGCGGTCGAAATATAGCTCCGGGTACGCCGTTGAGCTACGCGAACGAAGTTGTAGTGTTGTTATTTATTATTTAAATAGTAATAGTTAAATATAGATTCTGTTAATAATTAATATCCTTTAGTTTTAGTTTGATTTTTGAATTTCTAATTCAAGCGTAGACAAAAAGGGGGCGGAATTAAATGAGAACAGACGTCTTTAATTGGTAAAATATACTAGCGGGGTTTTAGAACAAAAGTAGTAGTAATGTACTGTTAGAGTTTCATTGTTACATTTGTCGGTTGATTTTAACTTTCACATAAAATCATATGATTACGAGATTTAAAGATTTTGGGGTTCATTTAATTCATTATTTAATTCTTAACTAGCACTAGATTAGTAGCAGTTTTGATTCAATTCGACAAATTAATTAATAATCTCGTGATAAATCATTCTCTATAATAAAATTATATAGGCGTCAAAGTTTTAGAAATGAGTAGTCCGTATTGTTAGTCCGATCTGTGCGGAGATCGATAGATTAAAAGTGGTTCCAGTTAGGCGCATTCCAGTTATCAAAATCCTGAAATAATAGTAGCGGTTACGTGAGTAATAGAGTCCCCGTTTAATGACGAGGACTAGCATGTCAGTCATATTGCTAATAGTTGTTTGCTTTTATATAGGTGGTTGAATAGAGTTCGTCTGGGATCTACGGAGTTATGTATAAGCAGGATTTTTCAATTGAATTTCAGGTGGAGTAATGTACGTAATTTTATACTAATTCAAAATAGCCGAGGATCTCTTTATTAGATGTATTAAAATATATTCTATAATGATTTATTTAAGCTGAGCAATCCTACGTTTAAGCTATATGAATGAATATATTATTCAAAATTATTACTAATTCATTATATGATAGTTGTACATCGTAATGTTATAAATAACGTTGACTATTTATTCAAAACACTATGATCTGATATACGTATTTCTAACATCTTTGACCGAACTATATCTTTAAGGTTGAATTCAAACTCTACGTTTATAATATTGGTTCTCTTACTTTAAATAAGTCTAAGGGGCGTCATTAATAAAACGATAAATACGGAGTTACTGGTCTTTGTTTCCTGTCGAAATCATTTGATATCATAAAAATTATAGTAGCGTTTATATAATACTTATTCTGATAGCGAGTCCCCTGGCTTTAAGACAAAGATTGCTAATACAACTGGGATTAACGCTTAATTGAAGTCGTTTAATACATCATTTTATAACACTAAACATTATATAAATTTTTAATATTTATTATATCAACGATTATATAAATGAAGTTCACGTTATAATCCTTGTACTTTACACTGATATCTTTTGCTCTATACGAGATATTATATACATGTATATGTCAAGGTAAAGTAGCTGTAACTTATCATTTATAATAAGTTTCAGCGAGGTAATGTGTTTTCGTTTGTGGTAAATCCATGCCAGTTTAAATTGGATCAGGGTTAAAAGCCCTATACATATTTATTCTATTCTTGACTTACAAGTTCTTGTTTAGTCATTTCTACCTTATAAATACAGTGCTTGGTAAAATGGACAGATAGCTCGATTAGTTCTTGAGAATTGTACATCGTAGCTATAGTACATGATTCTTGACTACTGGGGTACGATATTTATTATCGTGACATTCTCATTCGACAGTTTGTGGTTTACACATAGGTCGTTCGCAAACGTCGATTAGACAAATGCGGCGGAATGGTTTGTTACCCGGAAGTGCCTTGAATCAGTGCTCTAACTGTCTTGTCTGCTTAAGTAAACGGCTCTTGTTGTCTGGTCTAGTTTGACTTGGACTGTCTTGAGGTAAAAATGACTCACCAATGAACTGTTAAATTCAGTTCGGCATTTAATGCCTGCCTTCTTGTGTTGATTACCGGTGGGATTAACTCTGATTCAAATGACTGTTTCAATTGATAGTTATTTTTCCTAAAGTAAAACACTTAAAAGGTAAGGTTATGCCAAAGGTATCATATTATACCCTTCCTATCCTCATACTGGGGAATGAGCCAATATTTTATATTGTAACTAAATTATATAATACTTGTGTTCGTCAGCGGTGTATCTGCTTGAGCGCTGATACAGCTTACTTGTCTAACTATGGTCGATGATTCTTTAATAGATAGTTGGCCTAGGCATAGTAACTCGCAGTGCACGTTCGTAATATTCGAACCGTCTGACATGTTCACAATGTATTTTTGAAAGTTGCGTCTTGGCACTTTCAATAAATTATTGTTAGTCATTTAAATGCTGATATGAAATGTTTGGTAAAACGCTCGTCTTCGTGGCCTATATCTCAAATCAATATATGCGTGACTAGTAAGTGCTTCCCACCTGAGTGCTATATTACTAATTACACGGCGTCTAAATTCTATTTACAGAAAGACAGCCTATTTATTCTAGATGGCTTCATAGGGCAGTATTACGATACTAAGCACCGAAAGGACGCTATGTATTTTTGTGAGTTGCTTCGGCACTCTCAAAACCCAATTCTGGCCTTACACACACACATTAACCGAACTGGATTATCGGTCTAAATGACTCACATAATATTTAAAGGATATATTTTTGGGATTGGTTCATCGACTAGTTCCTTTCTTATCCAGAAGGTATAATAAAAAGTGATTGTGAGGGATCACTTCTTGACCCGGGTGGAAGGAATTTTGGGTTTATTATACCTTTTTATTAAATCTTCATTAATTAAATCCTTCCCAATCTCCATAATTTTATATTCTATTTATATACTCACTAAACTCTTAGTTCATAACCACTAAAATCATACAAACGTCTATATAATACCTATATCAAATTTGTATAAATCATACTTTTACTTCGTTTCTTAATATCATAAGTAAAATTACCCACCATATTATACATGCATATTACATAACTACATATATACATACTTACATATATACTTTACATACAATACACTTTATGTATTACAAAATACATAGATACGCATCTCTACATACAGATTATATACGCATATTATTCTAATATTAAAATCTACTCAATCAAATTCTTATTAATAACGTATTATATTTATAGGTTTAGGAAGGTATTCGGAAGTAGATTATTCCGTTCACCCTAGTTTCGTTATAGGTAACTAAAATAGGCAAGTAGTTCGGTAAATCTAATAGTTAATCACAACCCGTCATTAATACTGGGTATGATATTTCAACTTCTGAACTTTTAAATGATTTCCTTGTTTGGACAAATTTCCATAGAACTGAGTTATTACAATATTTATATACACAACGTAGGATACCTATCACTAGACATATTATCACAGCCCATCAAACCAAAAGGAAATTCTATAATAGATTTCTTTATAATTACAATTCTAAGGGCGGAAAAATTTTAGAGTATCCATATACTCTTTGCTCTTATATGTATATTGTTTATATATATATATAGAGGGATAGATAGATAGAGAGATCAGCCAATCTCTGTTTTACTAATACTAGGGGGGGTTGTTACAGTTTGGACTTATTACGTTCGGTTATATTTGTACCTGTGTTATACGTGTTTGTATAGTTCTAATAAACTCTATAACAATATTGAATTTAATTATTTGACTCTATTATCTTTTGACATAAAACAATAGTCTAATTTAATTTAGTTTTCTGTGGTAACGTCAATAATATTTTAATTATATCTTATATAATTTGTAATATTTGCACACCCTATGGGTAATGGCGTGTGGATTATCTTGATATATAAAAATGAATGTTTGTCTGTATGTCCTTTATAGAATCGTAAACTTTACATTTGATCATGTGATGATCTTTAGCATAGTTGTTGTGCATGAGCCAAAGAAGGTTTCTGAGTTGGTTCACAATTGGACCCGATATGTGGCACTGCTGTCGCTATATCGATTGAAGCTTTTCCGGGCAGAACGACGTCTATCGGGACAGCTAGTATATGTATAAATTAAGGCCTGTATAAATTTTATATACCATGTCTATGCAAATAAATTTTCATTTAATTTCGAAAATATTTTTCCATTACGAATAGTTTTTTTGCATCGTTACATTAGTATTGGTAATTAACAGACTTTAAATACTAAAATTTGTACAGACATTTTATTATAAATTAAAATGACCATGTGTTATGAACTCATTTGTGCATGTAGTTTATTTTCTATGGTATATTCCAAGACACACAACTTTTGTTCGTAATAATTTAAACTATTTTAAAAAACTTTAAAACAGATATTTTTAAAAGTCTGAAAGAGCTTAGAAGAGTAATATTGAAATTAAAAAAGATACAGCGATTGGATCATAATAATCATTTAAAGTTTTCACTTACATAAAAAATTGAGTAATGTTTTTTATCTGATATCCCCAAAACACGTACACATTGATAATTTTTAGAGAGTGAACATAGCAACGCATCGCGTTTTTAATGTCGTTTTTCGCAGTGTTGTTGGTTAGCAATGCTCTCTGTAGACATATTATACCTTTATAATCTGTACTTACTTATGGCGTCATAAGTGGGTATGTTCCAACGAAATCTATGAGGCCGCGATATTATGTTAGTTTATAAAAAGTATCTCAATTGATTTTACAGTCCGCTCCTCTATTATAAAGATATTTTACTGTTTATGTTAAAGCGCCATCTAGATCTTAGCTAATGTTAGTCTCCGATAAACTGACATACGACGCCATTACATTCTTCTCTCACATCCATAACGCATTCACCAGGCCACATAATAGCAAAAGTAATATTTTATAGTAATAACCTTTTGGTATTAAATTTAAACAAACTTATCAAATATAAATTATTAAGCTATCAGAAAATATTATTATTATTCGTCATATAATATACCACGGTACGTTGTCCCGCACCGCCACACCGCCGGGCGACCACGCGGATTCAGTTTAGTGTGACAATCAGAGCTATAAAAGTTTTAAAAAAGTATAAAAAATCCGATATCTGTATAACTGCCTATGTATCATAAGTTGATTATCTATCTACAAGTATATTATTTACAATAGTCAAAGTAACATCAGAAGGATGTTTTTGTAGATTTAGACAAGCAGCACGCGCGAGAACCAAATTTAAGCGCGACCACTAATAATTGCATGTATACGCGTTGGAAGCGAGCAATGAACTTCTTTTTGTGCAGCATCCAACCGAAATGTCGCAGATGGCTGTTTCAGCGATACCGGGCTTAGTGAGCTTTCCGCGGGAGCGGAGGCGTTCAGCCCGGAAGCAGCGCGCTTGAGAAGGCACCTCCTGTGACGTTCGACCTCGATTCGTCCGCTGCGGGGGGAAAGACTCTATCGGATTAAGCCGCAAACGGTTGAATGGTCTAAGCCAACAGGCTGAATTGATATAAATGAGGACTCGTTATCGACTCCGCCAGCGGGGCCGATCCTAGTCTATCTTTACTACCGCTTCGCAACACGCCTAAGCTAATCTCGTGTGGCTACTTGTGTCTGTGATGAGTGGGTGAGATTGGTGGGTCTTAACGTTAAGTGAGTGGGCCAGAGCTGGGGGCTCTGCGGCGTCTGTTCAGTCTGAAGCAATGAACTGATCTGAACTGTCGCTGTCGTTCGGTTTGTGACCGCTGCTTTTCACGGTTGTGTTTTACGCGCCAATAGAACACGGCTGAGCATAGCGCGTGCAATATTGTATAACCTGCGCGCTTTTTTGTAATCACAGAGTAATTAATACAGGCTTCGCGCTTGCAAGCTTGCTTATGACGCTGGCGCTAATGTCGCCACACCATTAGTGGCATCCCCCAGTCGAAGGATTGATTTCATTTGATTTAAAGAAAAACGCATAACTTCGGCACGTGCTTACTGCTGCGGAGCGTATGAGTCTGTGTTTACCTTTAGCCTCATTCCTATTCAGACCCTATCTAATGAAATCCACAACTTTTCAAATCAATTAGTGAATACGGTTTAATCCATTATCGAATGGGGGTTACGTGAATAATTTAAAGCTGCCTCTATACTGCAGAGTGGTCTGGCGTAATGTCACGTGTCCGTCGTACAGATGAATAAATAATGCCTAGAACCAAATTGGTTCTATTCACAATAAAATAACAAGCGGCGTTTAAACCTTACCTAGAATAATTTCTCTATAGATTATTTAGAATAATAGAACTAGTTGTGCCAGTCACTTCGTTCGCGTGAGACTTGAACTTTATATTCATACGAGCGAGACTGGCAGACATTGTCCTGCTCTGAAAAATAAAATTCTAGGTCCCGATTGCAGCGCCACATACTGGGTCCAGTTGTGGATATAACCATCGAGGGTCCCACTCAAATAAACACAATAAATTTTCGTCAAAATCCTGGAACCTATTCCAACGCCACCTACCGGATCCAATTTGAATATAAACCGTTCTCGAATCCACCTGAACACACACAAAAAGTTTCATTGAAATCGGTCCAGCCGTTTAGGACGAGTTCAGTCAGTCACACACACACACACACACACACACACACCCAGAAAAATTATATATACATATTAAAAAATTTCTGAATCTTGTAAGATATGTAATGAAACATTAAGCTAAGATTGAAACCTTTTGAATTATTTAGGAGCCCATTTGAGACAACAGCAGCGGGTTGGTGACATTTTTGGTGTTACGTTAGGCGACGGTGACAACTTTCCATCAGATGGGCCGTCAGTCTATACTCCAGTTATACAAAAGAAAAACAAATGTTCGATCAGACAAACAAAATTTCTAATAATGGGTCTTTAGCGCTCGTCTAGACGACACCGCCGTTGCGTTGCCGCTGCACCGTCTAACTGTGTACACATCACCGCGGACGCATTACATGTACGCTGCGGCTTCGCCGCTACCGTACTACCAGGCGGCGGTGTGGGCTGATAACAACATTTCCGATACCTATATAAAGATAGCAATCCGGCAGCTGCGTATCAGTTCTGCCGTCTACACAAGGACTTACGGTTAGACATCATATAAATTGCAGTTGTCACTTGAATTTTGGCAGTTACTTATTTTGTAACGCACTTGGAATATCAATTTCATTTATCCCCGCAGGAACGGAGAAAGAATACAATTTCCTGCGGCCGGGCGGCCTGTCGTAAGTGTCGCCAAAACAACCCACAGCCAGGTGGTAGGGCATTTGCCCGACTGGATGGCTACCATCCCTGGTCTAGAGTATGCCACCATAACAACCTTGAGCTGTGTTCCGGCATTAGTGACCAGTTTCCAGTTCCCTTAAGAGTGAAGCAGCAGCGCATTTGTAGCACCTTTGGTGTTGCAAATGTCCATAGGCGATAGTAACCGCTTTTCATCAAGTGGGCCGTCTGCCTGTCTGCTGAACTCATGCAATAAAAAAAAATAATGGTATACTCGTCACTGATTTTAAAAAACAGTCCCCTAATCGGTCTCATCTACTGCGCTAATTTTGTCAACAGCCCCAGGGAATCGTCAACTTCGTCCTAAATTGCATCCGCAAATATCCAGTATAATTTTAACCAAAACGTGCAAAACTTTATCATAGCCTTTCATTTGCACATCAACTATGCAAATGGAAAACAAATTGTCGAATGATCGTCAGTTTTCCTACCGGAATGCCAGCATGGCTTAATTTAAACAAAATCCTTTTTTATGTTTGTTTATGATGCTAAGTGGTTACCCTTGTCTATTGACATGTGCAACACTATGGTCGTAGTCTGTCATAGACGTTGAAAGCGGCGTGTAGCATCGATCGACGTTGTACGTAGCTTTCAGCGTCCAATTGACGTTATACTGATGGGACATTCTGAATACAAAATCGTGACGTCTTTACGCTGGAAAGCTCAAAAATTAGGTATAGCCTACGCGGCATATGATGTATGGGTACCGCGTTAGGCGTCTGAGAAAGACTACTATACTGCATTTTGATAATAAGCATTCGTCGGTTGCGTACTGCGTCACGTCTTAAGCAGCTTAGAGCGTTGGTAAAAACCACCACCTAAAGGAGCTAACGCGTTACCGATTTCGTGGAGATTTGTTTGTAGTTTTGTGACGTGGCCGGGTATTTTTTTATTGGCCACGGGGAAACCGATTGAGGATCATAGACCGCGAGAAGCGCAATCGCAAGTGGGGATAGTTCGCGGCCCGTGTGTAGGATTCGCCATATCGGGGGTGGCACAAGCACGTCTAGGCAGAACTGAAGATGCCATTGCCACTCCTCAGTTAGGGATACCTACTAAAACCCCTTGGTGTTCTTTCTAGTTTTTTTTTTTTCAGGCGGGGGAAATGCATTTCGCACATACCGGGTCCTTTGCTAGGGATTAGACCGTTGTTGATCATGGAGGCTTTCCACTGAGGCAATCCAAACAATAATCAACCGGCTTGTGTGGAGACTCGACTAATCAATACCCCACTAAAACCACCCTCCTCCCATGTGCCCCGCGCTTATGGTAGGAAAGGCGTGAGATACAGAACGTAGTTACGCCCACACCGATCCTAGCGCACAAGTGCTTGAAAATGCCCCGGGAGAGGCAAACTCACTTTGTCAACAGGGGTGAAGACTCCTCTGCTCCCTAGATGCTAGAGGGCCCCTGCAGCGGTATTTCAGGGAGGGAGGTCATGCGCATACCTGCGCCTCCGGGCTTCCGACTGACGTCGGCGCCCGCGAGACGCATGCGCACTACCATCTCTCTCCCTATCTCGTTCCGCGGCCTCCTTATGAGACACTACCGTCTCGCAGAAATTGGCCGCACCCACCCACCAATCGTCGCTGTGCAGCATGGCTTGCACCAGATCGCCCAGCGATTCGATCGTTCCTACTAGTGCCTCGAGTTCAAACCTCTAAGGTGCCCATGCTGCGCACTCGACTAGCGTGTGTAACGCCGTGTCTAGCGCGCCACATTGGCGGCATTGGGGTGAAGGGAAGCAGCCCGCAATCTGACACAGATACTTATCAAAGCAACCGTGCCCGGTAAGTATCTGTGTCATTCTAAAGGTCAGGGTCCCGCGTTTCCGCGAGAGCCATCGCAACAGCTGCGGTCGAACCGCTTCCACCGTGTCAATGCCAGCAACAGGGTTTTCCAACTCTACTGACCAAGATTGGATCATGGCCGCGGTTTCCCGCATCCTGATCACCTGGAGTTCGGCCTGGCCATAGACCAGGCCACGAGCGAGGGCATCCTGTTGGGAACGCCGAACTTTGGCTATCACGTCCGCCTGGAGAGGCCAGGGCGGATCGCCTGCCAAGAGTGTCGACGCCGTCCACGACACTGTACGGTATCCTCGGATGGTCCTCACCGCCAGGACCCGTTGTGTGCGGCACAACAAAGTCCTATTGTGGCGGTGAAGTGCAGTGGACCATACGAGTGCACCGTACAGGGCCATACTCCTAAGGATGCCCATATAGAGTTTCCTAGTCGTCGTCCCCGGTCCCCCCACGTTGGGAAGAAGAGGAGAGAGGGTGCCTGCGGATCTCACGAGCTTGGGAACTAGCTGCTCAAAGTGCGTTTTGAATGACCATTTTCCATCGAGAATTAACCCCAGATATTTCATCTGGGGGCCTACACGAATGTCCACCCCTTGGACTGTAACGGACAAGTCCGCGGGGGGATTACGAAACCGCTTATGGAACATGCTGGCCTCCGTTTTCGCGGGGGAGATCTTCAAGCCCAGCCTATTCTTAGGACCACGATCGCCAATCCGGCGTTGGCGAGGTCCACGGATTCCGCGAATGACGCAGCGCGTGCTGTGAGTAGGGTGTCATCCGCAAAGCAGATTAGCCCTATTCCGGGCAGGACCGGAACCTGAAGGATCCAGTCATAACCGACGTTCCAAAGAACCGGCCCGAGGAGCGATCCCTGTGGGACGCCACACGCGACCCGTCGCCGACCTATCGCGCGATTCTCGGACTCGCCGCCCTCCCAAAGGATGTACCTGTCCTGGAGGTACGCGCCGAACAGCCTCGTGAGGTACGGGGGAACTCCGTGTGCACGGAGCCCCTCCCTGATCGTCTCCTGAGGGAGGCTGTTAAAGGGGTTCGCTATGTCTAGCGATAGAGCCAGGACAGTATCCTTCGCTTGGACGGCGTCGTCCGTTACAGATCGCAGTGTCTCAAAGGCGTCCAACGTGGAGCGCCTCCGCCGAAACCCGAACGGCGTCTGTGCAAGCCCCGGCTCCACAGTATCGAGATGCTTAACGAGGCGTTCCGCTAAGATCTTCTCGAAGACCTTGATGACCTCGTTAAGCAACACTATGGGCCTGTAGGCGGACGGATCGTTGGGAGGACGGCCTCCCTTGGGAATCAGGCATAATCGGCCCTCCTTCCATTGCGACGGGAACTGACCTGCGCGAATAGAGGCATCGAACAGTTCCCGCAGCTGGCCGCGTAGGTGTTTGGCGGCCAGGAAGAGGAGCCGACCCGGAACCCCGTCGGGTCCCGGAGCCGTCTTCCTGCCCCGGAGCCGGTCCAGGGTGACGTCTAACTCTTCCTCGGTGATGGAGTGAGGCTCCACCTCCGAGGTGTCGGGAATGATTGGACCCATATCGGGGGGAGTGAAGATCCCCGGATCTGGGAAGAGCCCATCGATAACCGATCGGAGGACCTCGGGTTCGAGCGTTTCTGTAACCGTGGAGGTGCAAGGCCGCAACGTGTTGCGGACCGCACGGTACGGACGCCCCCAAGGGTCCCGGTCTAGTGTCTCAAGGAGCTCCTCCACGAGTCCATTCTCCTCAACATAGTCTGGAGGACGACGCGCTCTGCTGCGTTAGAGCCTGTGGCTGATTCTGCGGACTGTCCTCCGCAGTTCAGCTCCTCAGTCCACCAGTGGACCGATGTACGCGGCGGCGGTCGTTTGGCTCGAGGCATAGCAGCGTCGCAAATCCTTTTGAGGGATTTGCGCATGTGCTCAGCCTGCGCCTCCAGATTCCCCAGGTCGGCTGGATAGGTCCAGCATTCGATAACAGCCCTCTCCTCGGCCTGCTCCGCGTCGAGCTTGGTAAGAGCCAGTTCAGACAGAGTCTCCACCTCCTCCAGCACTCTCCATCCTACCACTCTGCGGGCAGCCGCATGTGTGGCGAATGACAGGTATATGATCGATCCACCCCGTGCACGTTCGCAGGTCTGGACCGACCCCTGGTTCAGAATGGACAGGTTGGATTGAAGCGCCCAGTCTTCAACCGCCCGTCCCCTAACATTGGTAATCGCGTTCCCCCAGGATTGGTGCTTGGCATTGAAGTCGCCTAGGACGAATATCGTCTTCGGCGCTAGTCTGCCGACGGCTGCCTTAATGGAGTCCAAGGCGAGCTCGTACTCCGCCAGGGGGCGGCTCCGCGAGAGGTACACGCCTATGATGACGTAACATCCGCTTTCCGCCACCGCGTAGCCCTTTGCTCTTTCGAGACTGGTGAGCGGTGTGCCAGATCCGGCTCTGGTGACCACGGCTACCATATCGTCGAGATCCCCCACCCAGTTCCTGGCTGAGGGTACGTAATAAGGTTCGCTTATTACGGCCAAGTATGCTTGCCACTCCGCCATCGCCTGCAGGCAGAAGTCCTGGGTATCGGGGGAGTAGTTAACATTAGCTTGGAAGAGTGTTAAGGGTGTACTGGGCATTTAGGTGTTCATAGGTACCCCCCTTCCACTCGCCGGTCGTTTATTCGCCCTCGGGTGGACGAATTTACCCTTGTCGTATGGAGGCTGGCAGTGCCTCGCCAACATCGAGTGGGCAGCGCGTTTGTCCCCCGCCGCGCAGACGGCGCAGTGGGGGTCGCGGGCTGTGCAGTCCGGCTGCTTGTGTCCGCTCTTACCGCAGCGGAGGCACAAGCCGGTCCGGTCCAAGCACGAGTCCGGGCAAGTCTGGGTGCCGTGGCCGACGTTGAAACATCTGTAACAACGTATGGGCCGGGCTTCCAGAGCCTCCACCTTCGTCGAGGTGAAGCCCACCAGAAGGTGGCCCCGCTCGGCGATGGCTTTGGCTGCAGAGACGGGACACATCACGTATGATGCGCCCATCCCCCCAGGTCCTATGCCAATGTGCCTCGCCTTGACATCGTCGCGCAGGCAGTTGCCCACGCTGGCGATGGCACTGCGAAGCCCATCTATGGTGGCCGATTCATCCAGCCCTGAGACGTAAAGCTCCCCACGCTTTACGGGGCGGATGACTTCGTCCATCCCTTGGAATGCCCCACGAAGGGCCTCGGCGACGCGGTTCGCCCTAGTCGCGCTCTCGGGTCCTGGGGGGAAGTCCAGGAGTCGAGCGTCCCGGGTGGTCCGCGTCACTTTCAGCTCCTCCCTGAGGCCTAATTCGGTGATATTGACCACCGAGGCGCCCTTCGCAAAGACCTCGCGGTAGCCAATACCGTTCTTAGCCGATTCCGGCAGCAACTTGATGATAATTGCTGCCGATCTCGGCTCCTGAAATACCACGGGCTTCGTAGCCCGTGGCTTGCTCGCCAGTTTCCGCCCCGATGGCGGAGCCGGTGCTTGCGCCGAGGGAGGGGGGCGGGGCGTTTCCGCTCCCGCTCCCCTGCCCTTCTTCTTTCGGACGACCGTGGACCACGCCCCCCTCTACGGAACGGGAGCGGGGGCAGGGGCCACCGCAGCCGATGGTGGCGCGACGGCAGGTGCCGCGACGGCGGGTGCCGCGACGGCCGGTGTCGTGGCCGCGGGTCTCGCCTTGAGCCTGGGGGCCGGCTTGGGGGCTGGTGGCCCGGGCTTAGGCGCCGGAGCAGAGGCGGCGGCGAGAGCTGCGGCTCGGCGCAGCTTCTTCGCCCTCTGCTTCACCCCCTCACCTTCTTCTTGGGGGGAGGGGGTGGCGGTGGGGTAGTTCACCACCCCGACCTCGGGGGCTACCACCACCTCCATCCGTACCGGGGGAATTACTTCCCTTGGGGCCCGGTGGGTGGCGGCGGCAGCTCCCGCCGTTTTAGGCAGCGGTTGTGCCTCCGCAGCCTTTTTCCTGTCCGCCGCGAGCGGCGGACGAAGAATTGGCGCGGGCGGCAGCCGCTCCTCAATCCCGGCAAGCCGGGCGTCCAACATAGGCGTACGATATGCGTGAGCATATCGTAGTCCACACCGCCGTGCGCATTGGTTGGTGTAATAGGAACCGGCTCCGCCGCGACGGTGGGGACCGGGACCATTTTTGGGACCGCGGCGGATATATGAACCGGCTCCGGGGCCGGGACTTTTTCCGTCGCGGCGGCCTTGGCCTTCCGCTTAGCGGGTACGGGACCCGGTTCCGCCGTTACAGCGGGAGCCGAGGCCGCATCCGCAGCCGAGGCCTTCATGGCCTTCCGTATCTCCTCGAACTCCTTGCGGTAGGAGAGGTTCTCCTCCTCTCCTCCCTCCTAGGAGCAAAGAGTTGAGCTCAGCGCGCAGCCTGGAGTTCTCGTTGCCGAACCTCCAGGCCTCCGACTCCGGATTCCGCGTCATCAGCGTGTCGACTATGTCGGACAGCCGGGACGCAGCCTCCTTCAGTCGGCGCACGTATGCGCCCTTCAGGTTACCCGACGTCTGGGCGACCTGGAGGATGTCGGCGACGTGGGTGCTCGCCGCTAGGCGGAGCTCCCTAGGGCCGAGCACACGCACGTCCCCTATAAGCGCGGCGCACTGGCTAGCCGCGGCCAGTTTGGCAGCAGTGGCCTTCCTGGCCCTACGGCCCTTTTCCCCCCCTTCGGTGCGGAGGTAGGCCTCCGCACCCGCGAGCACGCTCGCCGTCGCGTCGCCCGCGCGACGCAGCGGCGATCGCGCCCGCGCCGGCGTGGAAGCACCCGATGTACTTTCCGAGTCGGCGCTGCGGTCCCAGAACCGCAGCCTCGGCTCGGTAATAGGGCTAGACGAAGCGGTGGCGGCGACGGTCCCAGTAGGGAAAGAAGACGAAATGGTCGCCGCTACCGCACCTACAACACCGTCCCTAACAACGACCCCGGTCGTTGGCGCGGGCTTCACCCGCGCGGCAACCGGTGTCGCGGGGCGGTCGTCCCCCACGCTGCGCACGGGTGAGGCCGGTGCGCAAGCCGATGCCGAGGGCACGGGTGAAGCCCGCGCGCTAACCGACACCGTCGTGGGGCCATCGCCCCCCACTGTCGCCGAGCCGGCCGCTGTGTACACTGACCTAACCGGTGCCGGTGCACATGCAGCCGCCTCGGTGTGCGGGCCGCAGAAGACGCGAATCGCGTCGTCAAGCGCGTACTCCAGCGAGTCTGGAACGCTACCCGACGGCGTGATGTCGACGTGGTCTACGAAGGCGCTTGGCCCTTGCACAGGTGAAGCCCACGCAGGTGGCGTTTGCGCCCTGTAGACGTTTTTTACGATGGCGCTCGCCGCGCTCACAGCCATGAGAGAACGGCCGAATTCGCGGCGAGCACTACCTCGCTATCTACGGCCGTGTGTGCCGCGCTCTTGCGCGCGGCACGCATGGTGGGAGCCCTAGGCGCGACGGGAGCCGAAGGCGGCCCCATCGGCGCGCTTCCCTGAACACGGGGCTCGGCAGCAGTGAGGTCGACCACTGCCGACGCACCCCCTAGCGAAGCGGGATACCCGGCAGCGGTTAAAACGGCTCCATCCGGGCGCCCGAGACGCGGTTCCGCAGCGCTATAGCTGCGACGAACCAGAGAAGCTTTCTTCTCACGCGTCTCCCCAATCTCGTTCATTGCCCAGCCCTGGAGGAGGCCCTTACCCAAAAGGAGACCAGAAGGGCGCGCGAAAACACTACACACACAAAAAACCGTTACAAAAGCGCGCGCAACCGATTTTGGGCATGACACTAGCAAGCGGAAAGAGAAATGGGACTCACCGGCCAAAACTGCTTTCCGCACTGAAATCCGATCGAATAAACACTAGTACACTATCACCTGTACACCGAACTAACAATTTATCGCTTTTTCCGGTAAAAAAGCGCAGAAAATTGTATGAAAAGAGTGTGAGCAAAGCATTCGTGACCGCTACGCGAGGAAGCTGATCAGGAACTGGTGTTCTTTCTAGTGCCTTATGCAAGGGCAACGGGAAAATGGCGGGGGTCTCAAAGGCCACCACATCCACTACCGGTGGACTACTTTTATCTTCCGGCATCTTCCATGTCTTTACTCTGGCGTAGGGTGGTTTGTAACTCGCCCCACGGGAGGAGAGTGAGCGTGCGTGGAACACGACACGCCCCTATCTCGACGGCATGCAAATGGCCGGGCAAGACACAAGGTTTGCAACGTTTAATAGATATGAACAAGAAAAAATTTTATGAAAGAAGT
The DNA here is from genome assembly GCA_039645545.1 of Dendrolimus houi. Taxonomy (NCBI): domain Eukaryota; kingdom Metazoa; phylum Arthropoda; class Insecta; order Lepidoptera; family Lasiocampidae; genus Dendrolimus; species Dendrolimus houi. Next base: position 16,981,172 of record CM077122.1, read on the forward strand.
TCTTGCTACCCTATAAGATCCATGCTAAACAAGATCGCTTATTACTTTTAGAATCGGTTGTTGTTTCAAAGTTATATTTGAATGAAAAAAATCGATATCAAATTCAATTAACATTTCTAAAATAATTGAACTGATAGAAACGATATGATTAAAACTTTTTCATTAGGCGTCAATCATAATAATTCTAAGAGTGACAATGTTTTTGCATACTCTTAATACCAACTAGATACGGAATTCAGCTTGTAAAATTACAATTTTGTAAATATTTACATTTTTAGAACCTCATTCGTAGTGGAAAAATAATTTCTATAAGTATATAACATTACACTTAACAAAGCGTCTATCTAGCGAAATACACAGAGATGGATCTCGTTTAGACAATTTTTTATTCAATCAGATTGCTTTTACAATCAGACAGGTACTGCAAAACTTTACTGAACTCAAAATGTTAAATAGGTAGATACATGAAAATGAATGTATTTATTCCAAAATGGAATCTTACAAATTACTTATTGAAAGTCATAAGGCTACCACAGCTTCCAAAGCAATTTTACTTACAGTTAAAGTACAAGAAGTGGCGCAACACACTCCCAAGCAACATAACTTAATAAGCTATCGAGAAATACTTAGTCACCCTTGTCTAGTTCAATAATCCGAAACAGGCATCGCGTGTTGCCAATTTTTTGCCTTCAAACAAAACTCCACACGAATCCAATCTTGTTACGCCAATAGCCTAAACCTAAGTTGAATCGATAGCCAACTATCAGTCTGTTAGAAACCAATGGCATTTTTAGGCTCGTATTTTAAGATCCGCATACGGCCGCTGAAATTTTTTGTCAAAAATTATATTAAGTATAGTTAAATAAGTATTGTAGCGAGTCATGGTGGAACGATATAGTAGGTTTAAGAAGTTTCAGAAACGTGTAGAAGATTCTGGAAGAAATAGACAAGGACAGATACATTTTAGAAAGGGATAGATGATGAACAAAAATTCTAGGATAGAAGGTTCAAGAAGGAAAAGACAGATATAGATAGATGTTTAGAAAGGGATAGATAGTAAATATAAGAATAACGAAAAAAACATCGAAATTATGGGTTCCAGAAGATTCTTCCGGGTATATAAGCAGTGTAAGGCTCGCCTGCCGGAGAGTTCAGATGAAGACAGCGAAGCGACAAGAGCGATACGAGAGAATTGGAAGAAGAATTAAATAGAAGACAGTGGCGAGTTTAGTGGGAAGTTTAGTAGAGAGTTAGAGGTGAGTTTAGTGGGCAGTTTCGTGAAGGAAGAGTTTAGTGTAGTTTAAGAGGAAATCCAGAAGCGAGCTACACGCATTATTTTCGGAGCTGAGCACTGCAGCAGCAGGAGGTGGTTTACACAATATTGTTGACGGTATTGTGAGTGAGACATCTCATTGTTGGGGCAGAGGGTTGTTAGTTGTGCGTGAAGGGGCAACCCTGCAGAGAAGTATCTCGTACGGCTGTATAAGTCAATAAAAGCATTTAGTTGGACAAAACTGGTGTTTCCTTCCAATCCCAAGTGCGTACCCCCGCTTGCACGTTGCAGTATTTTTCTGTCATACCTTTAGCAACATTTTCGTATTTCTAATAACTGTGGAATACCAAAAAACAAACAAAATAGTTACTTGTGACGCCGACTAGTAAACAGTATAAACATAAGCTGATTTAGGGCTTTCCTGGACGACTTCAAAAAATAAAGGAAGTTCTCAATTCGTCGTATTTTCAGCTATAACTTTTTGTTTCTGAACTGATTTTGATGATTCTCTTTGCGTTGGATTCAGTGGAGTTTTGAAATGGTCCTACATAAATTTTATTGCTATTGGCTTTTTGGGTACCGAAGATATAGCAGAAAAATCTGTCAGACAGACATTGTAGAAAATATTATTTTTTTACGTTTTAGTCACTCTTGAAGTTTGTTTCCTTTTTTGTTAAAATTTTTTAACTCAAGGTTACGTATTTTGCTGGGCAATTATTTTTCCTAATATTTTCCTTCTTTGTTATTTATCTTATTAACATATATCTTTGTATGATGCTAAATACAAATACTAATAATAAAACTTAAAAGGAATTGCTGCATTAAATGCACTTGACTAATACAATATGGAATCAATGACCATAAATAATCCTTGCCAGTGTATATATATATATATATATATATATATACTTGTGTGTGTGTGTGTGTGTGTGTGTGTGTGTGAAACCGTTTGGTTGTTTGTTTGAATTCAAGATGAATATTTCACCGGATAGAGAGATTTTTTCCATAGAATACTAATACGAATATTACGCGAATGCAACGTCGTCGATACTCGTAATGTATAACTGTGAAAGTGGGAAGGGGAGTTTGTTTTACTGTTTGTTTGTTTCTTCTTCACGGCGTCGGCGTCGTCGAAATTTTTTTTGGGTAAAATTTGACAAATATTCTTGCAAGAAAGGTGATAAAATATTATATGTACTATTCATAATAGACAATGCAACTGTTCCTTTGTATAAAGGTCAGAAGTTAAGACGGACGAAGCCACGGGAAAAGAATTAGTTTTCTAAAATCAAGCCACTAAAGAAGCGAGTTAAGTTCAAAAAGTATTCAAGAGCAAATAATGTTTAATTTTGTACTTAATCTACGTATATAATGTGTAGTACCTTATCGTACTATCCCAATAACATCATAAAAGAGACAGTTTCTAGAATAGGCATTTATTACTCTTTCACGTAAAATGACTAAGCGGATTTTGATAAAACTTTATAGTAGTATAGTAGTCATATATCAAAATAACAAATAGGCTATATAAGGCATAAGTTGTAAGGATATTGTTTGATTTTCCCAAAATATAACGATAAGTGTAAATCGCACGCGAATGACCTCGTTTGTATTAAGGTCTGTGTTTTAAAACGATAGTAAAAGTTAAATAAAAACTTAAACATAGAATCGATTCAATTAAATCTTATTTATTTATTTTGTTTTATTATAAATAATTAATTCTAATACAACATAGTTTATTTTTAGTTTTTAATTATATTTTTAAGTTAGTAAATAAAGCATATTGATTAATATAAAAAATATAAAAAAACAAAATGCATTCATTATTAAATCTTCATAGACCTCGTGACGCTTTGTGCCGTCGAAAATAGTTTTTAAACTGGACGAATTAGCAAATCAACCGTTTGTTTGCATCAGAATATTGTTCCTTGTATAGCATTGTGTTTACAAATTCTTCATTCGACCTTAGATGTTATGACAGTCAAATGCGGATTTATACATGAATTAAAAATCATCACAACTTCAATCTATAGTAAAGATCATTTTTATTGAACGACTATTTATTCAATCAATGAACTGAACCGGAATTAAACTACGGGATGATAATTTCGAGATGTTTATAAAAAGCAGTGACGAACGGCCAAAAAATTTGTTTTATAAAAATAATAGTGATTATTATATTGAATTAAGCTGGATCTTTTTGGGATATATAAAGCGATTTTAACCATTCTGTGTAATAAATCAATTTTGCTAAAGGTGGGTGTTGATTTTTTGTTTTCAAAACTACTTAAAACCAAAATTCAATTCTATCCGTGCAGGAACGGAGAAAGAATACAATTTCCTGTGTTCAGGCGGCATGTCGTAAGAGGTGACAAAACAACCGACAGCCAGGTGGTAGGGCATTTTTCCGTCTGGATGGCTGTTACCCCTGATTCAGAATTTGAAGCCATAACAACCTTGAGTTGCGTTCCGGCATTACTGGCCAGGGTTCCAGTCTCGCTTTAGAAAGCGGCAGCACATTGGTAGCACCTTTAGTCTCACAAATGTCCATAGGCGATGGTAACCGCTTTCCATCAGGTGGGCCGTCTGCCTGTCTGCTGAAATCATGCAATTAAAAAAAAGTCCAAACTGACTTTTTTTAATTCAAATACACCCAAAGTGAGTAATATTTAACAAGTAGCTACATCTAAAAAAACTGAAAGATATTGAGATTATATTTTACTTTGTACTACTGTTAAACTTCTATTTTACCTTAAGTTTCGTGGCCACAAGCAAACAATTTTCTTAGCAGCGCGAATATTCTTACTCATTATCAGTAACACTCAACACAAGCACCCCAAACATAACACATCACACAAAATTTAAATAAACAACCACTTTATAGCACTATCAATAACATTTCAATTTAGTATATTCCTTTATTTACATGTTTAAAACGTAAACACTAAAATAACCTACATTTTTGTTACAATGTTACAAAATCATCATATTTGTTTTTAATATATCACACAAAATTATTAATAAATACTGTCATAATTATTAAACGTTACAGTGTAATGGAGATATTTTATTTTCAATGTGTTAATCGCGGAATCTTTCCTTTCGAGGTTGTTGTCAAAACTGTCATTTGTTTGACGCCATTGTATTGACGCATGCGTACATTTAGAACCTCTAGAACGCATGGCCACTGAGATTGCCGTTTTGTACTTTGCATTTGCTAATCCCTCTTTTAAATTATTTCCACTTCTACGGCAACAAACATGAACATAATATCCCTGGTATGGTGCGATATGGCGATGGATTTAATACGTTATTTGAGATGCGACATTGTTCATGCGTTAAATATTGACAAAGAACGTATGTATGTAAATTATGTTGCTACGCGCTAACGGCATTATTTTTAACGCTTTAAATAAGACGGATTCGTACACAGTCTAAATATTTAACTTTATCGAAAGTGCGGCCGCATCATTTTGGAAAAACATCTTAAGCGACAGAATTTAGATATATTACTTTTTTATTTCCTAATACAAATGACGAAATTATGAACATACTTACTAAAATCGGGGATCCACGAGTACTTAGAGTACGGCCAAATAAAGATGAAAATAATAGTGGCGCCACTTTTGCAAATTATTCTAAACTCCAGCAACTTCGGTATTATCATGAGTAATATTGATAGTTAAGCGTGTAATAGTAATTTTTAGTATTCTATTGAATACATCGTTATGCGCTTGCTTGTAGGCAAACGGGTACACTTGATGGTACGTAGCAACCATTGCCCATCGACATCTATAACATTAAGGTAGCCAATGCGTTGCCTATTTCGTTGAGACTTTAAATATCTACTTTCAAAATAAACTAAGATATGTTCTGAAAATGCAGACTGCAGTCTTATTTGTGGTTAACAGATCCTGATATGGCTACTAACACTCACATGCTCTATTTGTAACAGTACCCAAAACAATAACTAACGGGTTAATTCATATTAAGTTAGACTAAGTTTGTAAGCTACTTTAAAGTTTTAAAAGTAGCCTACAAACTTACTCTAACTCAATATGAATAAACTAAGAATGTATTAATAATAAGAAAAGTGTAAAACTAGTTTAGTAAAAATGTAATAATTGATAAGTATTTGAAAAGAAAAAAGAAAACAAGGAAAAAAAAAGATATAAAAATAAAGAACCCCTTTCCCGTCTTGAGCTATAGTTATAAAAAAATAAATAAGATAAAGAAAATAAAAAACCTATATCTTGACTCATGAAGGAGGAGAAGGCGAATAAAAAAAAATAGAAAAATATGAATAAGACTGTAAGAGTGCACATACATAGAGTTACACTCGTCTATATAAATATTTTTCATCGAAATATATCCCTTCTAAGCTTTTATAGCAATCTGCATTGCGGCAATCATGCAAGAAGAATGATAGCTCAAGTTGGATAATTCGAGCAAAACTCCTATGTCTTACTCGCTAACTTTAATTAAATTAGTTAAAAAACGACCTTCTTCTGATGTACTATCGTGATAGTATCACTTTCCTAAATGTATATACATCTAATTAAACTTTTTACATTTCTCATGGCACTAAGAGCTTTATCCCGTTTTATGTAAAGAAATTTACGAGGAACATGCCAAAAGAAATTATATTCTCAAAAATTACAAGATTTGCTTCTTATTACAGGCTTCTGGCTTTTCAAAGCATTCACTATGGACAGGTGTCCACTATTCCATTCACCTAAGCATTATCTTCATTGCAGCTCTTAGTGCCAACCAGGGTTTATAGATATAGACAAAAAGTACCTTATGTTCTTCTTTAATGTCTAATGTATCCGTGATTCGTTCGGCCATTTTGTCTTGAAAACGTAATAGAGTAATTTTTAACCGACTTCCGAAAGGAGGAGTTTCTCAATTCGATTGTATATTTCGCGATTTCTCCATCAATCGTGTACCGATTTTCAATTATTTTTATTCAAAAATCTCTCCCTATGTGGTTCTATAGTCACCAAGTCAAAATCTGATGAGTGGATTCCAGAGAAATCGAGTGCAACCCGTGAACATTATAGACGCGTAGGTACAACGCGTTTCATATATTTTTATTTTCTAAAGCTATTCAAGTATTTGCGTAACTGAATAGTATAAAAAATACAAATACAAAATTGACTTCAAGAGACTAAACAGCAAAAAATAAATATTTTCCGCAACATCTTGAAGTCGATGCCAACTAAGATACAAAAGCAACAAATTTGCAAAATTTAGTAATTTCTGTTTTACTTCACACCGACTAACTACAAGATGTTGTAGAAAATATTTATTTTTTGCTGTTTAGTTACTCTTGAAGTCAGTTTTCATTTATGTTATTATATTAATGTTAATACGGATAGTTCATAAACGTCTCACTACTGGGCCTCCTGCGAGAACAAATTGAATGAAATAACAAAAACAAAACATATTCATATCGATATGACTTTATTCATGGTAAAAATCATGACCTACATACGTAATACAATCTTAAACACACGCCTTGTAGAAAATTGAGGAAATGCGAACGGCGTGGATACGAATAAATTTTCATTTACATACATTTCCCTACTATCAACATTGTATGTGAAACAGAGTGGCTGAGCGACTTCCTATAATAAACCGTTTAGACATAGCGCATGCAAATATGTTTATTTGTGTCGTTTACATTTCAGAAGCTTCGTCTTAGAATTTCTAAGACCTTAAATCTCTGTTACAGTTTTCTGGAAACCCCATAAACATTTTGTTGACTGTCCTGAGCTCATGTCGAAATTGGTATATCATGTACCTAGGTACCATACTCGTCATACGTCTTTGTTGAATGTTCCTTACCTATTATTTTACTTACTACTCTCAAAATTCTTTGCTTTCTCGTATGGTACTTACATATAATATTAAATTTTATAAACTTAATATGTTTGCCCCCTCCAAATTCAAATTTAAAAGTAGTAAAATGTAAAATTACTTTTTTCATGTGTACACATATATCCATATTGTAACCCTTTCGTCGCGCAAAGTCGAAATATGTGTGGAAGTATAATATGTAGATACAATGTTGCAACGTTTAGTGTAAAAAAATTAGCATATGACGCGTCTGTTATTATATATAAATGTTGTTAATTACGGCCTCCTTGGAGCTCACACATTTGTAATATTTTAAAATTTAGACTTACTATCGGTTGCTAAGTTGCAATCATAAACAGTGTAAAAAATAGCCTCGAGTAAAGTGCATTTCGCAATCACAGAGTATTTTCTTTCTAATATTCATTTATATACCAATAGAACTACTGTCCGCTGAGCCTTTTCCAAATGCTAGCTTAGAACCATCATACTCGAAGCGAGGAATTAAACTATAACATAAGAAAATCTCTCACATTGTTGTTATAGCGTGTTCTCGACGTTTTCCGCCAGTTATTCATCGAAGAGTGAAATTAATTACATCACTCATTGCTAATGAAGCCTGTTGGTTGTGAGACAATATTTGTACGCCCCTCGCTTACACTCCTATCAGGGTTGCGATATTAAAGTACCAATACTAAACTATATCTCACACGAAGTAAGTTTTACAAAAATGATCTAACAAAATGACTCGTAACTCTTCGGGTGATCAAAGATCTGGTTCGTACCTCGGATAACGGATCAGTAAAACGATCCAGAAAAGTGTCATAGCCAGCTTTCTGGGTACCTTACCCATTGACTCAGTACACTATTTATAGTGTTAACAGGTTGTAGGTTGAATACAATATAAGTTAAACCTTCTACTTTGTACTAGTTTATAATTTAACTTGAGTTTTCCCCGCGTGGAAAACCCTAGCTTGTAGCTCTGTTACTTACATAAAAACTAAATTAGGTTTTTTATATATATATAACCCTTTTTCTATATATTCGACCTAAAACTTTACTCTTGTTCAATTCACTACAATAACAAAGAAAATAAATCTAACTAACCCAAACAGTTGCTCAGCAAAATACAGATGAGTCAAAACCAAACTGATTTGAAGTAATACAATGAATGACTTGTTCCCATATGACAACGTATTTGTTAGTGAATTGAAAAAGCGCGATTGCAGCGCTATTTATTTAGCTCACTCGTCTATTTTGTAGAAAAGACATCATCTGTCGAGATAAAATGTAAGTGTTAACTCGGGTTATAAGCCAGTACTATATATATCGAATTTCATTCACATACGCTGAGTAGTTTCTAAAAAAATGCGATCGCAACGCCATCTTTTTCGTTATTGTCGTCTATCCCACGGAAACTACGTAATTTATCGGAATATAAGTTGACTGTATGTCGAGTTTTATTTAAATCCGTTCAGTAGTTTTCACGTGATGTTCTAACAGACAGACAGACAAAAATCCTAAACATAAATTTTCGGAACTTCCTGTTCCGTATTTCCCCTGATTTTTTTCACATTATTAAACGAATTATATAGACTCGAACCGAGTTATTAATGAAAAAATTGCATTGGAATTCGATTTTTTTTTCAATCTGGCCATATTAAATTATTCCCAGAAAATTCCCGCGAGATTCCCAGGATAAAAAGTAGCGCAGATTTTAAGCCTAAGTATTTGCTGTCGATCAGTGGAAACCGCATCAAAATCGGCGTCGTAGTTGTTACGTGAATCCTGAATAAGCCGACAAACAGACAGGAAATTAAAAAAAAAATGTATCGTGTTCTCCGTCACTTATATATTCTATTCCAGTTGTTTCTTTAAGTAGCTTCAATGTACAGACACGGCATTTTAGAATTTTAATATTAGAGAAGTAATTATTGAACGATTTAGACTTCGAACATATAATTGACGGTACTTTTAAATATTAGTACTTACAACAAGTATTTGCAAATTACTGGACATTTTAGACTTCGAACGTATAATTGACGGTACTTTTAAATAATTTATAGCATTGAAGTGGTGAGTAAAATGAGGCAAACACAGTCGTTCTACCAACCGCCAAGTGCTACATTCTTCAATAAACTGAGTAAGTGATGAATTTATGTAACTCCTTATGTATTTGCTACTTGTTTATTGTTGTTTTTCCTTGTATATTTGAGATGATATAAATACCCTTTAAATAGTAATTTAATAACTGCGAGGCATGGGGTAACTATGAAGGGGCCTTGGAGGTCACCGGGTCGAGTAGGGCCCAATCTTTGTCATATTGGTCATAATATACGCAAATATGTTTATATAAATGTTTTGACTACAATTGACTCTCTTACTTCAGTTGATATAATATATGCATTTATTCATATATTTTGCGACGTCTCACGTCACTAACACAGTATTGCAGTAAAACTGTGTTTTAACTGCTTGTGTTTGATTTTGTTTTTGATTTATCCTGAAACAATAAAATTTCAGGATAGTTACCTACTCCTATTTCTGTCATAAATAATAATAAATAATCGGTAGACAAACACACACATTGTATATCCCCAAGCTAAGCAAGTTACGCTTGTGTTATGGGTAATATACAACGGACCACTCTGGGGCCGATCCCAGACACCCAGACCAAAGGAAATAACAGAATGTTCGTTTCCGAAATTTACCATGCCAGGAATCGAACCCGGAGCCTCTGCATTCCAGCTGACCACCACCACCAGAACCACAAAGGCCGTCAAAGCTCAACCCTCTACCCTCAACAGGTTTTTGATTCTAAGCTTTGTGTCTCACGATGTACAAATACTTAAGGGAATCTCTCTTTTCTTTCAGCTTCTCCCAGTCATTTGGGATCGGCACAATATGTCTTATTCTTCCACACTCCTCTATCCTGGCATACGTTCTCTGTCATACTACAAATTATCATGCCACACAATCCATCCGTCTCCTTTTTGGTTTATCTTCACACTTATATCCGTCAGTCTTCCAGTTTAACATTCTTTTTATCACATGACTTTCAGTTCACCACATTATCCGAGCAGGAACGGAGAAAGAATACAATTTTCTGCGGCTGAGCGGGTTGTCGTACGAAGCAACAAAACAACCCACAACCAGCCCGTCTGGATACCTTTCACCCCTAGTTTAGAGTATGCCTTCATAACAACCATGAGTTGTATTCCGGCATTAGTGGGCAGGTTCCACACTCCCTTAAGAGAGCAGCAGCGCATTTGTGGCACCTTTAGTGGTACAAATGTCCATAGGCGATGGTAACCGCCTTCCATCAGGCGGGCCGTCTTCCTGTCTGCTGAACTCATGCAATAAAATAAAGTTCGTAAGTGACCATACTGTTTGTTATATGAAGACTTTTGAAAGTACTCTTGAAGCCTAAATTTTAATAAAATATCTCTTGAAGTGGTAGCCCTTGTAAAACCTCTATATACAACAGGATCAGCCATTGTCCTGGTTTCAGCGGAGCCATTATGAATCGAGTGTTTGTTCGTTTATTATGTGTGTGTATCAATATAATGATCACGCTTGAGCCCGCCACTTATATAAAGGAACCTACACACACAAACACACACACACACACACACACACATATACATATATATATATATATTACTACTAATACTATAAATGCGAAAGTAACTCTGTCTGTCTGTTCCGTTTTCACGGAAACTACTAGACCGATTCGGCTGAAACTCAGTATATATAAGTATATTTTCGATGCCGAGAATGAACGTAGGATACTTTTTATCTCGGATTATAGGACAGATTTTGGAATAGATTTATGTAAAGGCTATCCCAGAAAATATGTTAGGTTTTTTATTTGTGGTTTTCCATTTGGTTATTTTAGTCCATTTAGTCATTTTGGTCATATGTATATGTATGTATGTATATATCCATATATATATATATATATATATATATATATATATATATATATATATATATGTATATATATATATATATATGTGTGTGTGTGTTCTACATTTTGTTTCTAGAACGATGAAATTGATATTAGACTATATGAGAATATCTGAAAGAAATTGCTTATAGTGTCTTATGTACTTAAACTTCATGAACCGTATCTAATATTATGCAATAAAGTATATTTATTCAATTCTATGTATAATGGTGAAAAAACCCATGGATTTATTAACCTCCTATTTATTACCTATTAAATTGTATGATTTGGGAAGCCCTTTCTCTATATGGTTCGACGAGAGATTTAAGTATTAATTTTATCTTTATTTATGATTAACCGTTTGACGCTGATATTCTATGAGAGCGTGAGTATCACACTAGTCGAACCGGCCCTAAGAATCTGGCATCTATTTTAGGTTTTGGCTTTACCCACAAATAATCTGCAAACACATCGAGATAACATTTATTTTCCCCTTTAAGTGCACTTTGCTCACTCTGAATTAACTTCCGAAGTTTATAAGCTCTTGGTATGTGAAAACGACTATAAAACAAATAAAATTAATTAAACCTAATAGCGTCAATTTGATCAATTTGTTGTTTTACTTAACACTGATGGATATATCGCGTGACAAGCCCATTCAAACCGAGTAAAATGCATGCACTGTTTGATTATGTTGACGTTAAGACAGATCGAAATCACAGCGGTAGCTTAGACCCGTGGCCCGTTACAGACGCCGAAGGTTGCGTACGGCATTACACTGTACGCGACCGACCAATACTTATAATGAACATGCACTATAGTGGTATCTCGGATGCCTAACATAACCTAACATTTTAGTACGTCATATCATTATTATAACTTTTATAATATTTTTCTTTCCTCTTATTGTGTCTTGGTCTTATTGAGTATGCACTGTTTGCTACAACTCCATTAATTCTTCAAAAAGTAATTCTGTAACATACTTCTGTATAAAACTTATTAAAAAAAAAACAACTTGAGATATAAATAGAATAAGAAACTTAAAGAAAAACATTATTTAGCTAGACGTGTTGCTGGGGAGTTTCTTGCCGCTTCTTCTCCTTAACAGCAATAACACGTTGTGAAGCGGTATACATAGAATAGGAAGAAAAATTAAATTTTAACTTATATATTTATATGACCTTCAAAAAGTGTTCTCCAGTTAGAACTTATTTTGAATAAAAAACTTTGAATTTGAATAACGTATGGATACCGCGCACAGAGTATGTGCGCCGCAATAATAAGCATTATACTGTAGGTGTAAGAGGAAGTTGGAATATTTTTTATAACGGAAATACACCGCATCACATTAGATGCAAGGGAGAAAAAGGCTACGAGGCTGGTCGACAATGGCCGTCTTTGTAATGCTCGACTTCAGAGTTTTGAGCATAGACGGAAAATGGCTAAGCTGTCTGTGTTTTAACGGATACATTTCGGGGATTGTTCCTTAGAACCGCATACACTGGTTCCTCTCTCCCCATTTTACCATCGGACAACCAGATGCACCTGTTTACACGTTGGAAACACCACGAGGCGAGACAAAGACCTTCGTTTCATTTTTTTTGTGCACACTGCCGAAGAGTCTGTAATAATAATTTGCCCGAGTCTGTTTTTCCTAACAAATATATTCTTGAAGTCTTCAAGTTACGAGTGAATAGGTATCTTCTAGATAAGCGTGCTCCATTCTAAAACGCGTCATTATTCAACATCAGATGAGACGGTGGTCAAACGTAAACCTATACAATCATAAAAAAGTGAGGTAAGTGCAAAGTTTTTGTGTTTAATTATTTATAGTAATTGTTAATGTGCTGGTTTATTATAGACTGAAAATTTTTGTTCATTTCCAAAACAGATTTAGTATGGAAAACATAATTTTGGCTATTCTCTGTCCCCCTAGTACACAGAGTTATCCCTAACACCCAACAGTAAACAAGTTGTTTGTTCTCATAAGCTATTTGTATTTATTAAAGTAATTTGTGTAAATTATATCAGAGAATAGAAGAATTCACAGACGTCGAAATTAAAGTAACGAAGAAGAGAGGAAAACTGAACAAAAAAATCATTGCTTGAAATATCGGACACAGACAAATATTTATTGCTTGTGTGCTTAGAGGAGTAACCACGAAGGTAGAATACACTGCTCTAGCTGCCAGCTCATGAAGTATGTAGAGACATTCCTGAATGTTTAGATGCTTATACATGCGATTGATAGAGGGTATTTTGAAAATGTATAGCGGTAAGTGTACGAAGTTAAGTCTGTCCGGTACTAAGTGAAATAATTATAATAATAGTAAATCCGCAGGGGCGCTTTGTAGCGAAGCCTTAGGTGAGTAGCGACACCTCGTACCCGATTCCGGGGGGTCAAGGCAATGCCCTAGTCTCCGTGCTTGCCTTAGCCAGCCGACACGAAACGGAGATCACTAGAGCTAAGACTCAGCTCCAGGGGTGGAAGTAATAAATGGCATAACGTTGGAAGTAACTTCGATGAATCTTCTCCCAGCCCATCTCTCCACATCTCTTTACCGCTCACACCGATGTTGCCCCTTGCCAATCTTGTACGGCATTTTTTTGGGACCCATGCTGGGAGTGGCGAGTCACCATACATTTTTCTCGAACATTGCGACAGGCCCACGCCATATTCCCAATAGTCCCAAACCTCTACCAATCTTCTACCAATCCATCCCAATAGTCCGGTACCATTTGTTCTCATTTACTACAATAGTCCTACACTGACCGGGGCTTTTCCCTGGGTGCATTTTATATGATGTAGACAGGGATAATAGCCAGTCAGTGTCACACCATACTTAGTCAAGGAGCCTCTACGTCTTAGCCTTCCCACGCAAGCCCTCCAAAAGTAGGGGGCCATTTTCATGGCCCGTGGTCTTGAGAGACATACATGTATAATAATTACAATAGTAATAATTACGTCGCTATTTCTTCGAATAAAGTATTTATCTTTCTATCTTTTTTCTTTCTTAATAAACTTTATTTCCATAAAAAAACAACTAGGTGACATAACAAACATTTTAGTTTTAGTACAGAGTAAATACATGAGTGACAAAAACCGAAACTAAGAAAGAAATCTTGTATCTTCGGCCCCAGCGCCTTCTCGTTAAATTTGACCACAATGAATAGCTGCTTAAATCGTTTTAAGCAAAGGTAGAGATAAGAATGTAATCAAAATAAAAAAGAAATAATAACAAACAAAAAGGAAAATCTAACAAACTAAGAAGTAAATCTTTGTGTATCACGTGGGTGTATGTGAGTGATGAGTATGAGAGGGTATGTTTGGAAGATCAAGGAAATTATAAATAAAGTGAATGATTTGTTCTAAATATTCATATTTCATACAGGGTGAAATTTCTGAAGCGGGGCTTCAGGCCCAAATCCAATTTGCCAAAATGCCACTTGCCTAGAATTATTTTTTCTTCACAAAAGTAAAGTTTAAATTTCTAAATAATTATGTATGCAAACGTTGCATGTTTGTTAATTTATTTTTATATTTAATTATGTTCACATAACATATTAATAAATATAGTTGCGTTATAACCTATTTCAAAAAGGAGGAGGGTCTCAATTCGACTGTATGTTTTTTTGTATATATAATATAATATATATATACGTGAGACACTCGGAAAGTTTTGTAAACATAAAAATAAATGTTCTATAGGTAAATATATTTTTTTTATTAAATCTTTTCAAAGTACTCTCCACCAGCTTCTATACAAAGTTAAATGCGTCTGAACCAGTTTTCAAAACACTCTTTCCAGTCCGCCATAGACACCTTGCTTACAACTTGCTCGAACACTGACAGTGCATCTTCCGGCAACGAAAATTGTATGTCTTTGAGCTGATGTTTTGTTTTCGGGAATAAAAAAGAAGTCACACGGGCTAGGCCAGAACTGTAAGGAGGGTGACCCAGTAGTTTGATCGACGTGCTGTCCAGGAAGTCCCTCGTTTTAAGCATGGTATGAGCGCGTTGTCGTGGTGGAGCAGTAGCCCGCGGAGCCTTGTGTTTGGTCGCTTGTTGCTCACAACAAAGAAAACTTCTGCCAAGCATTTGGTAGTATACAATTCAGCGTTGATACTTCTTTGGTTCCGTAAAGGAATTGACATCAAGCAGCCAGTCAAATTGAAAAACTCGCCATCAAAATCTTTCCCCCAGCTTTTAGATCGCTTCACTTTGGTAGGCGTTGATTCGTTTTGAAACGCCCAAACCGTCGACTGGCATTTCATTTCTGGATCGTATTGATAAATCCAGGACTCATCACCCGTAATGATGTCGTAAACACGCCGAGACCAGCCTGCTTCAAATTTGTTTATCATATTACGGCACCATTCCACTCGGGCCTGTTATCTCTAGCAGGCCCGGGTGTAATGGTGCTTCGGTGAGATTGTGCGGCACTCAGCGTGAAACTATCCTTCTCACGCGAAGATGCACGTGTAGAATCTCAGAAGTCTTTCTGAATCAATCTCTTGAACGTGCTAAATCTCTCGATATGTAACTGGCCTATTGTCTTGGATTAATTTTTTTACTGCTAGCACGTTTTCTTCAATAACAGCCGTCAAAGGCCGACCACTTCTTTCTTCATCCCGGAAAGTTAGTCGACCGCACTTGAATTCGTTGTACCAACGATACACGGTTACATTAGAAGGTTTTTCATTCATGAATGTCATTTTAAGTCTATCGTACGATTCGTCCAGTTTCTCCTGAAATCATAAAAAATCATAGCGCGAAAATGTTCCCGGCCCAGATAAATTTTTCAATGAGACACGATATTTTAAATTAGCTCGCAAACAATGTAGAGGGAAATTTTGAAATTGGAACGTAACTATTTTTAGTTATAAATAATCATATTTTCAAAATAGATTATAACTGGCCAGTCTCTCATACATAAAAACTTTTTTTCGCAATACTTTCTGAGTGGCTAGTATTATAATAGTGAACCGATTTTCAAGTTTTTATTTATTCGAAAGAGCATGTTCTGGGGTAGTTCCATTGTCACCAAGTCAAGCTCTGATGAGTGAATCCCAAAGAAATCGGGAGCAACCCTCGTTGAAGAGCGCCTACACTCACCGAAAGGTAAACTTTTATACACGTGCCAGTAGTACGATTTCTACAGGCCTTTAATATATTATATTTAAAGATATTCAAGCAATTGTGCAACCAAAAAAGCAGTAAAATGCAAAAATAAATATTTTCTAGATTATGAAGTCAGAGCCAAGTAAAGCATAAAAACAACCACAAAATGCACCGACTTCGAGATGTTGCAAACAATATTTACTTTTTGCTTTTTAGATTACGTCTGTTATGTTGTGCTGTTTGTTACTTTTTTTATATATATATATATACACATACATATATATAATTATATTTTTAAAAAACAAGGCATGTAACATAATGAAACAAAAGTTTGTACTGTACATTTACTTTGTTTTATTCACATATTTGCGACTAGATGTATATTTAGTAGGCAGTGAGGAAGCTTTGATGTTTCGATAGTATTGTCTTAAACTCTATATCATTTAAATCCTCCTGGAGGGTTCTGGTGCAGGGGGGTGAGTCCTGATGTACTCGAGAGACCTGAGAATGTATTCGGGGATGGCTTCAGGAGCTGGGGGAGTGGGTAAGTGAGCACCCTGGAAAAAATAATTTCATTTATTAATCTAGCATAATTAACCATCATGATATCTTATATCAGGTTTGCTATTAGCGATAACACCGCCTTATGCATTTCAGTCTTGAAAAAATGTTTATACTGTTATAACTTATGTGTGCAATAAATTCCAAATCACTGACGTGTTAAAGATGAAAATTAAAAATTGGATGTCACCTCCAACACACAACTAGAGTTTACTCCTTAAGTACGATTGTCATTGAATATTGAGTGTTATTTCACTCCTCATAAAATTTTCATACCCCGGGCCTTATATGAAAATCGATTCTCAAAGAGTAAACTCTAACAAAAAGCTATGCTAATATTTTCTACTTATATCCCTATGTACTGTTTCCACTTTATTCATAATAGTTAAACGATGCTAAGTCTTATTAATAATGCAATTATGGACATTACTTCGTTTTGACGAATCGATAAACCGCGTATAACTATTATAATATTTATTAGAATCAACATCATATTTTCAGTCGCATCTATTTACGGGTCATAATTGAATTTAGACTTACTTGTGGCTGGTATCCGTTTTCATCAGCGGTGTAGGCAATGGAGATTGGTGAACCGTCAGGAGCTGTGTAGGAATTGCTTCCTTGAACAGAGATGGCCTCGTCCTCCTAAAGGACGAATGTATTCGTTGAATTAGACGTTTTTATGTTTGCATGTAAGAAAACTGACAGACGGTCCACTTCTACTGTAAGTGATTACCACCTTCTTTTGATATCAGCAACACCAAGGGAGCCTATGTGCTGCCTGTCCCGTTGGGTCTTTAAGATTCTGGTTACGCTCTTTTTGAAGAGCGATTTTATAGTGCTCTGGGAAAATCGCGAAGGAGCTCATTCTAAAACTTGCGCTCGTATAGTACAAATAATAGTGGGCCTCATGTATGGTCAAAAAATTTTAAGTGTCCAAGAAGTGTGGATAAACTCCTAGTTGTCAGCAACAGGTGGGGTGCCAAAGGGTGAAGATAAACGGTTTATAAAAACTGAATGTTTCTGGAAATATTGTTGAATAATATTGCTCAACCGTATATCCCAGCAACATTGCCATAGTTTAAAGTTTCAGAAAAATGGATATGACAGATAGGAGTAATTGTTACCCGATATAGACAGCAACTTGACGGCTAGACAGTTTTAGAAAGAAACTGCCGGAAAACTTGCCCGTTTACCAGCACCTTTAGACTCTAAGACAAGACTTGATAAGTGAAGAAATATAGAATTATATTAATTATTAAAGCGCTAAGAAAGTTACACTATCATTGACACTACTTGTCTATACTAACAATTTAACATCTGTCTATGATTACGAATTAAATCTCAAAATTTAAGTGGAAACTACTACTATTTTAGTAGTGGAATGATTACCAAATATCTTTATTCATCCTAAACTATTCGGACCACATTAAATTTTGTGCAAATTGTCCTCTGGTCTTAATAGACCAGGATAAATAACTAGATATTTTAAATATTATAAAACCAGTGACTTACTTACAAGGTCATATCATGTGATGATATAAAAATAACCGGTGTGAACATAATCGATTAATTCTTCTTTATTGCGTAAAACTGTGACCTCATACTAAATATCAAGGTTTAAGTATTAAAATATATTCACATATTTTTAACGTAAGATCATCTTGAAAAACGTAAATGTCATCCTGTTCGATTGCTGGTTTTATAATGATGTGTGGATGCAGTTTATGATCTTATGTGGTTTATCTTATTATGCAGACTGCATCCTTGACAACCTCATTATGGTCTGATGTGTTCACCAGATTGTTTGTGCGATCATCAGATTCATTTTAAATGACTGAGTAATTTTGTAAAATGAATTTCGTCATGTTACGATAGAAATTATTTCAATATTATCTCTTCTATTCTGAATTGATCCACTTTTCTACTACAAAATTCAACTCAATTAGCGTAGTAGTATAATATATAAATGAGCAAAAGTATAATTAGGTGTTATAGAATAGCGGAGTGGAGGATTATGATGTATATTTATTTCATTTAGCAAACGACGCAAATTTAGTTAATTATTATTACAAAGACTGTTTTCGCAAAATTTCGAATTGTCGAAGCTTCAGGAAATGAGATTGTAATTAGATTCTAAGCTAAATGAACATCGGTTTATTTGATTAAATAAATCAACATTGATTTATTTGATTAAATAAATCAATGTGATCAGAAAACTTGTTTCGAAGAATTAGAATGCGGAGGTATTTAATTATTTTATTGGCTTAGGTTGAGGAAAATAGATGGCTCGCCAACCTTGATTGGCTATTGGCTAAAATGTTATTTATGATATTAACGAATTTTAAGAAACAGCAAATGTAGATCTTACGGAAAATAATTTAAATGTAGATTTTATGAAACTAGCATCACCAATTTTAGTACTATATAATAATTCTAGTTTAAAAGATGTTGTTAAATATATGCATATAATGAAATTAAACATATGACTAGTTAGTAATGGCATTAATGAGATAATTTGTGTCGAAGCAGTCCAATAGAATTAGTTCTAGCCCGAGACAGTTGCTACGTGTGGTTTATTATACATACTTCTTCAAGTGTACCTATCTATATTCCATTATCACGTCTAAAAGAATGATAACTTTAAATAGTAGATAGATAAAAAAAAATACGTTAATATCATTATAGAGCAAAGTAAACACGATTTTTTAGATGAAAGATACATTACGTACGATTTAAACTGTATGGAAGGAAAAAATATACTGTGCTAACCTTTTTCTAACAAATTAGAATTATTGGAAAAGGAGCAATGGAAATATATAGCATATTTATCTAATACATAATTATAAAGCAATCTAAGACTAAAAACCAAGAATTAGGAAATGGAACAAGAAAATGTATATTATGTCATGTTTTGGTCTACTATTGCGGCTTATGTGGATGGAAAACATCAAACCGGTAACCGTAACTTTCATGCGCTAAGAACCGAAAAAGGGGCATATATCAGGAACGTAAATAATTCCTCTTAAGTTTATTTTTTGTAGGTAAGCAAACTTTTTTGAATGCGTTTTTTGAAGAACTTCATGTTAGAGTGCCTTGGGAAAAGTACAGGGAGCTTATACCGCAAATTGCAGACGTAGGGCATAAAGAAGCGAGCGCTAGATGTAGAGTGCGATAAGTGTCGAGAAAGTGTAGCTAGTGATGCGATGGTACAATTGGGACGGATATATAAGTATATATAATGTATAGGCTTCCATAAATAAATTATACTGGGATAAGCTTAATCTGGAAAGGAATATATGAACTTACGCGTCCGGCATTCTTGAGCGCTCCACTCTCCTGAGCGGCAATACCGTTGCTGGTCTTGTATACGTATTGGTACTGGTCTGGGAAAACATCAGCAGACTGCTCTACGATTTGGGCGTCAGCTTCAGGACTGCGCACGATGTGGGACACATCGGCGGCTGCCACGGCGACCAGAGCTAATACGATAAAGGCTTTCTGTGGGCAAATAGGTTAAAGATAGAAATGTAATAATTTACACGCAGGGATTTTGGTATGTATTTTATTTTAATATATTTGTTTTTTTTAGTTATTATTCTTTAATTTTAATAAGTACTATTCATAGCTTTTCTTTATTTTTATGCTTAGCGTAAATTACTTTATTATATTTATATATTATATTCTAATGTTGCTTTAACTTGATCAAATGCTGTTTAATATTTTCATGTATACTAATACAAAAATGCCCACTGAAAATCAATGCTATCTTGAATTATATTTTTGCACAACTAAGTACTGACAGCTAACCGTATTTCTCTAATTGAGGCATAAATTTATTTAAAACTTGAAATGTTATTTAATTAGGTGTTCATATTTGACCCATATTTTTTTCTTGCCTTTCTTAGAGTTTTGGGCCTTCTCTTCATTAATAAAAATTGATTTTAATAGTAATGTGATAGAAATACATATTAGCAGTATAACTCCGTTATATGGGCCTTCTATCAATCGTGAAGAAGTTAAAAAAATTAGGTACTAGATACTTTTTAAAATAACATTTGTAACCGATGATGAGTGAGGATTGTGTATCTAAGTAACAACAAAATGAAGTCACGAATCTACTGCCAATTCAATATGCAGAAATCGCATGTTTTTTTTTATTAGTTTCGAAAATAGTCCAAAGTATATTTTTTAAACCATTTTATAAATATAAGAATTCTAAACTAACTTTAAAACATAAGTTAATATAAATTATGTAAGAAATCGCTGTTAGAGGGAAGCGTGCCCAGAACGCTGGCTGCATTGCCACTGCTTCTATGTCAATGCCGTTCGTTGCCCGAAATACGAATTCTGGATACAATTTTTTGATTAATATAATTATGACACATTCAAATTACGTTATATTTAATTGTAATTTATATTATACAGCATAGTGTTAATTTTGATAATTTCAATTTAAATAATGCAGTAGATTTTATAAATATAAATTTAAGTGTATAAAAATTGATACATGTATTTAAAATATGTCATGTGATGAATATCACTCACCATGTTGTTAGGTTAACAGCGGATGTGTAACTGTGATTATCAAATATTCCGACGCACATTTTATACTCGGCGGAGGCCGGACTAATACGATCCTCATATCGGCATTTGCATTATTTTGCAACAAAGAAGCCCCGTTCTTCGATATGATTTGTCCATTTGCAATGTCAACTTTATTTTTCGGTGCTTTTTTTACTTAATGACTAGACATCTGATTAAACATGGGAAGGTTAACCAGATTAATAAATTTGGAATCTAAAGTTCCCGGTTTGCTATAGCGTACGAGGATAAATTCGTCAGTTTTATATCACGGTATCTTTACATATGGCCGGTCTGAAAACTAGATAGATAAATAATTTCTTGTTATATAATCTAAATGCGAACATAAAATAAAAGAATATAAATTGTATAAGTGTAAAATAAGAGACAACCTTGTGTAAATTAAAGAATGCCTATTGAGTTTCATTCAGTTCACAATGTGCGGTCTTATCACTAAAGAACTATCTTTTCCCAAAAACTCTTGGAAAAAGTTATAAAATCTATACCTATATATATAAGTATAAAAATGAATCGTAGATATTTATGTACGCGCATATCTTGAGAACGACTTAACCGATTTTGATGAAATTTGTTTTGTGTGTTTGAATGGGTTCCCGGATGGTTTAGATTTACGACTGGAACCGGTAGGTGGCGCTGAGATCGGGTTCTAGAATTCTAATCACCTGGACCGATTTTGGTGAATTTGTTTTTGTATCATGAAACAAAGTCTTTTAGGAATTCAGAAACTATGGCGGTACGAAGTTCGCCTTGTCAGTTATTTTTATATAGAGATTGTGCTTACAATGATAACTATGTATTGTAGAACAAAATCGAAAATAACTCGTATTTGAGTAATTCTAAAATAAAAGAAAATTATTGTAGGTAATTATTTAATGTTAGTATATGTTTTGCATACTATAACTATATGACAAAATGTGCATTGCTTTTACAATAAAGTTGTTTAATTGAATTGAGCGATCTCTTCCAGACAACCCTTGGTTAAAGTTACGCAATTTTAAATAGATGGTGGTTAAATAGATCAATATTTATTGTAGTCCATAATCAAAAATATAAGAATATTGATTTTCAGTAAAAGTGATTCGATATAAAGTGCGATCTTATTGCTAAAGCGCTATTGTTTGTAATTATTTAGTATTAGTATTTATTTTGCATACCATAACTACACATATGACAAAATGTACTGTATGTACTTTAATATTTGTATAAGATCTGTATAAAACTAAATTCTGGCAAATAATGTTGTTCAATTATATATATATAATATATATATATATATATATATATATATATATATATATATATATATATATATATATATATATATAAATTATTGTAGTCCAAAATCGAAAATAAAAATAAATGTTGTTTATTTATGAATTTATTTACAATCACTTTAAACAAAAAAAAAAAGTTATAAATGGTATGATGTAAATGAGTCCCAAATCACCGTCAGTTGGGCACGTTCCCAAAACGCTGGCCGCGTTACCACGTTGCATGGCAACGCCTATGCGTAAAAAATTAAAGAATATAAGTTTAGATTTAAAACTGATATATATGATGATTATATTTCCTGTTGATGGTCCATAATAAATAAATCTTATCGCTAAAAAACGATCCCTTTCAGACAACCCTTGATTAACGATTATATGTTGAGATGATGGTTTAATTGTTAAACAACAGTAATTATTACTGTCCAAACCTCATTGGACATGTTCTTTTTAGTAAGGTGATTCTTTATTTTTTTTTTCTTCTGTCAAAATATATCTTAGAAAATAATAGGTACAATTAAGAACACAACCATTTATTTTTATTTAATTTCACATTACATGCATATCTATTGACAATTATCTACATAATATCTATCTACAATATTATAAAATTATAAAAGTGCCGTGTTTGTACATTAAAGCTATTTAAAAAAAACAACTGGAGTACACTTATAAACGATGGAGAACGCGATACGATTTTTTGATTTTTTTTTAGATTTCTTGTCGGTTTGTTCTGGATTCACGTAAAAACTATTAGGCCGATTTCGATGCAGTTTTCGCTAATCGACAACAAACTCTTAGACTTAAAATTTGCGGTACGTTTAAGCGAGGTAATCTCGCGGGAATTTTGCTGGGAATTATATAAAATGTCCAGATTGCAAAAGAATTTTGAATTCCGATATTATTTTTTCACCGATCGATAGCAAATTTTATGTAATAAAATGTATGATGCTTTTTATCCCAGGAGTGGTTTGAAGTTGTTCGGGTGCATAAAAATTGGCTTTTTCCGACAGGTACAGTTTTTACTAAAACGATAACTTACATTATTTTTTAAATGCTGTGATAGTTTATGTCCCGGGAATCCCGCAGGAACTCCATGTCAAGCATGGACGAAGTCGAGGGGATAACCTAGTGGAATAACAGGATTTTGAATAAGGACTATGGTTCTATTGTTACATAATAGGTACTTACACACACATTAGTATTCCCATAAATTATATAATTACTAATAAAATGTAAGTAGTCTTACTATATATGCATATGTATTATATATAGACGACCTCTGTGGTTGAGGGGCTAAGCCTTAGCTGGTCTACTTCACTACAATCCAGAAGCTCCGGGTTCGATTCCTGGCATTGTAAATTTGGTAAGCGAACTTTCCGTTATTTACTAAGGTCTGGGTGCCTAGGACGGCCCCGGAGTGGTCCGTTGTGTATTACCCATAACATAAGCGTAACTTGGTTCCCTTGAGGATATCCAATGTTGGTGTTTGTCTGCCGATTATTGTTATTTAGCACGTATACCGCCATCGCTATTATCATTCTAATTGTTCCTGGGGTTTCCTGGAAGATATCGCCTTTCGTGCACAATAGTTTGCCAGTAAAACTTATTTTGTATATGTGTACAACAATAAAGAGTTATCTACGTACATATTATGTATGTCGTAGGTTTATGATAAAATCAAGTTTTTGATCAAGAGCCGGAAGAAGACTAAATAATAACTTAATGTTAGGTATCATAAAATTAAAAAGATCAAGTATTTGATCAAAAACCTAGACTGGCTAGTTTTATGACAATAGTCAATGTCGGTTACTAATTGTTTAAATAAATAAAAGGTATAATAATAACACTACGTTTTAACGGTTTTAAGTGCGGTAATTTATTTGATTTTTATTATTCCGACGTTTCGGCTACTTTTCAGTAGCCGTTATCACGGAAGACAAAGATGTCAAGTGTCAATGAGTATTGTTAAAGCCTTATCTAGCCTAACGCGAAGTAGAGTAGTACAGTAAATAATAGTAAAAATCGAAAAAAAAGTAATAATAATAAACCATTAATAATAAAAATAAACCATAAACAAAATTAAAACTAATAATTAAAACGAGCAAGTTGGCGGTAAGCTAACTAATAACTAAATTAATCTCACATCAACGGGCAGACAGAATTTCAGGAAAAAATTTTAGAGTAATAAATCAAGTTATAGCCTTAACCTACTAAATAAAGCTAACATTTTATCACTGGTAATGGTGACAGAGTTGTTTTATGTTAGAAATAAATTTACAATTTCCTTGTAGTTCTCTAGAATAATATTAAGATATTAATATCACGTTTCTATCGTTTGATTAAGTATAAGAATAAATGTACTGCAAGCTATTTCTTGCAATCTCATATGCATTAGATGCCTAATCCACTTCTATAGCACGAAATACACTAAAGATCATAATTTCCCAATAAAAAATGTAATTTTGAACACTAAAAAGTTTGTAAGGATGAAATTATATTACTCTTTCACGCAAAAACTATTGTGTCAATTTTGATGAAACTTTACAAACAACTTTATAAGGATACTTATTATTTAAATTGACTAAAATCAATAATGTTAATACTTTATGAGTTATAAGAATGTAGGGCATATGATTGACTGGGCGCGAAACGGGCCGAGTAACTCGAGTCTCCCTCTTTATCCTGGCTTCAACTAAGAGGGTGACTACACGCCAGTGACTGGGTGTAAATCGCAAGATGCCTTTCCGGCTTAGCTGTGGCCTGTCAGTGGCTTTTGATAACCATCACGGTCATCTAGCAGTGGGGTGTTCTTGTGACGGCTACAGTTCCAGTGAAGCCGTTGTCATCGTGATATCCGCTTCCAAAATCCTCTTCGACTTTGGACGTAGAACTTTAAGTAAAATCTGAAATACGTTTTCCATGAAAATATGTTTGAACAAAATCTGTACAGTAGCTTTTCAGATATAAAGTATTTTCGAATACGTTGTATTATAGTTCAGTATCCAAATAACAAAAAGCCGCCATTAAGGAAGCCTCCAATGTGCATTAAGCGACATTCTCTTGGCATATTTATGTAGAATTAGCAACAAGTGACTATCTAAGGTTATATGTATTAAAATATGGCAAGCGATCACGTGGCCTAGGCAACGGGATTGCGGTAAAAATACTTGTTATTTGAACTTTAACCCAACGTTGGTATTTGGATTAAATTATTTGATTCATCGCTTCAGTGTTTTAAGTCAGTGGGAATGTGATGACATTATCAAAGTTATTTACATCAGGGTGTAGGTTTTTGACAAGAAATTAATTGACATTAAAACTTGAATGTTTTAAATTAAAGTTTCACGTCAGACATTCATGATATGACTTACATTTATTCGATACGTATACCCAAGAACATATGATTTCGTCCATATGTACTTGGGTACATTCGAATGCACACATTTATGGCGACATAGCGACATTAACTACCAAGATCTGATATTTTTGATCGATTTTAAAAAGGAGGAGGTTCTCAATTCTGAAGTTTTCAATAATTATAAAGTAGTTCTTAATATTTATGAAGTAAAGATATTGTTACGAGTTTCAGGTCTTGAATTAAAATGCCGTTGGAATTATTATAGAGTTTATTAGAACTATACAAACACGTATAACACAGGTACAAATATAACTGAATACGAGCAGTCCAAACGTAATGCACGATTCAATAACACGCGCAAAGTCCATCACTAAATAGATTACCGATTGTACACAAGTCTTGCTTCGCTTGTGGTTATCGCTTGACTGCCTCATCTCTCTATTAGGGCATTGCTTTATACTGTACAAATACAAGATATCTGCTCGGCCGCGTGGACTGAATTTGCTAGAATCACACCTGGCTAATGACTACCATAAAAGATTACAATACATAATAGGCGGTTTTTCTAATTACAAATTTAAAACACAAAGTAAACAAAAGAAGTATGCAGGTGTGAATTTGTCTTTTGTCGGCGTTCAGGTTGTAAGAATATATTGCTGGGGAGTTTGTTACGCCGCTTCTTCTCCTTTAACAGTAACCAAAATTGCTTTGGAAGCGGTGAAAGACTCATGACTTTCAATAATTAATCTTGTAAGATTCCATTTTGAAATAAATATATTCATTTGGATTTTCTTCATTTTCAATTCAACTGTATGTATGTTTATTTTTTAGCATGTTTGTTACGCTATTTCTCCGTTAATTATGGACTGTTTTATTCGAAGGAGTATACACCTGAAGTGGTCCCATTGTCACAGAGTCATGATCTGATGAGTGGATCCCTGGGGAAATGAAAGCAACCCTCAAATGTTAAGCAGGTACAGCGTATTTCAAATATAAATCTATATTTATATTTTTAAAACTAGTCAAGTATTTGCGTAACTAAAGGGTAGAAAACAAATTGTAATAAAAAACAAAACCGACTTTAAAAGTGACTAAAAACAAAAAAAATATAGTTTATACAACATCATGAAGTCATAGTCATAGTAAAACATAAAAAAAAACAACAACAAACTTGCACAATATAATAATTTTTATGTTTTACTTCGCACCGACTTCAAGGTATTGTAAAAAATACTTATTTTTTGCTTTTGAGTTACTTTTGAAGATGATTTTGTTTTTTCTTATTTGAACAACTTCTTTACTAATACCTACTTAAACATTTTGATTGCAAAATCCCACTTACGTTCGGAGCGTTCGGTTTGTAACCTATATATGGATCATTTTTCTAGTTTTTCTTCTCCATTTTGTCTGATCTTTCTTATTCCTTATTTTGAGATCCTTCAAGCGTCAAGCTAGCATTTCTTGGGCTTCAAGTCTATATAAATATTCTATATTACACAATAGAAAAGTGTAGTATAGTATAGATTTCTCATATTTATTCAACTAAAATCTAATATGTGTTTAATGCCACACGTAATCCGAAGGTTTATATTTCGCCCAGCGAATGAGTATTGCCATACAGCATGGCAATGCAGCCAGCCTTCTGAGCATGTTTCCCTCTGGCAGCGATTTGTTACCAAGTCTATAGTAACCTATTTATAATTGAGTTTATTTTTAGTCGTTAATTTTATTTGTACTCTTATATATTATTTATTAAAATTTACTTGAATTGTATCCTTTAAGTACTCATAAGTAGAAATTACTTAACTATAAACAGAATCCTGAATCTAGCTTATCGTTTTCGATGGGTAAGTTGCCCAGAAGGCTAAAAAACTACCGTATACATTGTTACAACAACAAAATATTGCAAAATGTAGTAATGTTTATGGTTTATTTTGCACCGACTTCAAAATGTTGTAGAAAATTTTATTTTTTGCTTTTCAGTTACTCTTGAAGTCGGTTTCTTATTTTGTTAGAACTTTTTTTATTATAAATTTACCGTTACATGGTGGAAACACCACCAGTCAGAACCAAGCGTTTCGCTTCATCTTTTCTGGTGCGCACTGCCGAAGAGTGGAATAATTTGCCGGAGTCTATTTTTCCTGACAAATACAATCTTGAAGTCTTTAAGTCACGACTGAGTAGGTATCTTCTAGGTAAGCGTGCTCCATTCTAGACTGCGTCATCACTCAACATCAGGTGAGACAGTGGTCAAAGGCAAACCTAAACTTCCATAAAAAAAGATTACAAATAAATACTATTAAAATTTAATTTACTAACTATTAAAAAATATAACAGTTAAAAAATTATAACTACTATTTAAAATTGTAATTACTTGTTTTGCAGATATTTTATTAGTCTCTCAGTATACTAAGCATGAACATTGATATTTTAGGGTGTAGGTTAGTAAATAAAGTCTAGTCTAGTAAATAAAAAAAATATTACGAAAATAATTAAAGTTTTACGCACTTTTTCACAAAGTTAGTTAGAAATACACGTACGTAATTCACAGTTCTTGTTCACAACCAAATACAACAAGTCCAAATCGTAAGACAAAATATCGTAATAACATAAACAGCGCAAAGTTTGTTGATGAGAGATTTCCGTTCCGTCTGTACTATAATAATGTCTCGATCGTATTTGAAACTCAACTTACTCTGATTCATCAGCCTCCAATAAACATGAATATACTATTATATTTAAAGGAATTTTCAACTTTATAAAGCTTTAATGAAAACCAACATAAGTTCTAAGAATTACAACGCGAACGGTTTATAATGTCTTGCTCGAAAGTCGGTCATGAATACGAAGGGATTAGTGATTACCAATATAATATAATAATAGATTATATTTTAATACTTAGAATATGAATGCAAACAAATGACAATAAATAATTAAGGAAGCCATTTAAAACGTATTTTTCGGATCATTTAAACATCAAAGTTGATAAAACATGTGTTGCTGCAAGGGGTACAGGATTATAGGTTCTCAGAATACGCTAGTTGTAATAATATTTTACAATAATTTTATAATGCTGAGCTTAGAAAATCCGATATACGTTCGTATAGCAACGCTGACCACTTAGCACTGATTTTTCGGGCGATAGTGGGGATTCCGGAAAGGCGGTTGTTTTTTTAGTAGTATTTAAAAAATAACAATAAAACCAAGTTATTTATTTCTCTTTTCTAAAGACGTATATATTTTTTATCCTATTTTGATCGAAATTGGATGATTAAAAGTGGTTTCATGTCAATCTCTGGAGGTGAGCCCGTGAATTTTTTTCTTAACTTGAAATAACCATAGAAAATTATGAAAAAACCATGTCACATCATATTTATGACAATTTTTTTTTGATAAAGTATTGATCAGTAATTAACCAACCAAAAGTTCTTTCGTTTGCGCCCCATTCTCAACCTTTTGTGGCAACCGGGGCCTTAAAGAATGGCCAGGTAAAAATAAATATAATATAATAAACGTGTATGTATGAAGAGATTAATGAATGTAGATGACGACCAAAAGATGTATCAAGATATCAAGATCATAGCCAGTGGTAATCTATCGTCTCTGCCTACTCCTATGGGAAATAGACTTGATAATCTGTATGCATGTATTTAGGATTAAAACAACAAAATAAAAACTCTTTACAATTTATTGACTACATAACGGCAGTTTTAGTTTGTACTAGCGTAGTTTCCTAGATGATCGTTGTTTAACCATAAGTGGGGCCGTTTGTCTTGGAGTAGGGCTTCTCAACTGGTGGGTGAGCAGCGATGTAGGCGAGGCTGCGGGCGATCGCTTCAGGAATTGGTTGTGCTACGGGGATCACGCTTCCCTAGAAGATTAAAGATTTTATATAAACACGGACAAGAAACATCATAGGTACTGTTGTAGGTCAAGCTTTGTATCTACTCCTGATTGATCTGTGCAGGAAGGGTGAAAGAATACAATTTTGTACAGCCGGGCGGCCTGTCGTAAGAGGCGACAAAACAACCCACAGCCAAGTGCTAGAGTATTTATCCGTCTAGATGGTTACCCCCCCTAGTCTATAGAATGTCGCCATAACAACTTTGAGCTGTTTTCCGGCGGTAGTGGCTAGTTTTAGTATCAGTTCCAGTTTCCCTTTAGAGATTGGCAGCACATTGGTGTTACAAATTTCAATAGGTGATGATAACCGCTTTCCATCAGGTGGGCCGTCTGCCTGTCTGCTGAACTCTGCACGAGTTCAGCAGACAGGCAGACATAAAAAAAGACATACAGTAGAGCAGTAGGTAAACATTTATTTGATATTACGCAACCTTCTGCATCTAGACTGTGTAGTAAAAATCTGACGTAGACAATACGTAGGTTGATATTATAGAACATAAAAGAGGCATTGACGCTACATCTAGACATAATCTAGAATGACGCTTCGTGTCATTTTAGACTGATCAAATTTATGACGGTTAATAATACCAGTCTATATTTAAAAAAGGATGCTTTTAATGTTATTGCAATTAGACAATATTTTTTCATTGAAATTGTTACAAATCATCATATAAAGTGACGTTTATACCATCGACCAAAATTTAATTGACTAAATTGTTGAGACATTGGGATATAAAAAGCAGTTATGTTTAGTCTCTGACAAAATATCGTTTGAAGTTAATAGTCTTTCTTCCCTGGATGTCACCATCGCACAAGTTTTGTGTGATGCGAATCTAAACTTAATATTGACATCCCACTCCTGAACATATATAGATGAATGTGGCATTAGCCTGCCTCTATATCTAATGTAGTAGCACTATCAAACACAAACACGATATCATTGGCAATAGCCTGGCAATAGTCGTCGCGTCTTTCCAAACCCTTGAGAAATGTCTCAAGTAACAAATCTCACAGGATACCGATCGCGTCATCTCTTCCCTGGATGTGTAACAAATAAATTCAGTACTATGATGAATTTCAAGTAAAAAATGAATATTATATATGTATGTATGTATCTTTATTACCTGGGGCTGGTAACCATTTTCATCGGCAACGTATGTGATCTCTACAGGAGAACCTTCGGGGGAAGTGTATTTGTAAGCTCCCTGGACTCCAAGAGTTGGGTATTCCTGTTAAAGATAATTTTAATAAGTACAATATGTTTTTACTCAAAAAACATTATCTTCACGTTGTGTAAAACTAAATTGAAACATAATTACTTTACTCAAAAAGAGATATTACAATATTGAAGTATTTCATTCCAATTCTCTCCTTCCTATTCTATTCCCCAATCTTATTCCTCTTCTCATCTCCGCATCCCATTTTTTCTATCCCATCCTAAAGTTGATAACGCAGTTTAAGTAAAATGTAATAGTATAAATTGTAAATAAAATACAAATATGTAAAATATATAAGTATGATACATGTACAAAAATATTTACTATATAAATATATTTAATATATATGTATAGAGTGTTTGTCCTCCCCGGGCGATGACTGGAGAGCGTATTTTATGATATGCTGCTTTTGGTAGCCCGGAAAAAAATCCACGAATATGTATTTATGTCAATTTGTAAATAACTATGTATAAATATCTTATCCTTCTTTCCCAATCCTTTCCAACATAACCCAACTATTCCCAAACTAAACCAACACTATATCATAAATTTACGTATGTATTATATAAAGTAGTCTCCGAAGATAAGGTAATATTTAAAGCAGAATACCCACTAGGAATATATTTGTATTCGATAATAGGTTTTTCGTATTATATAGATGCATATGGCACATAAGACCATAGTCCTCTTTCCTGACATATGAAGGAGATTAAGAGTACTGAACAATTATCAAAAAAGTTGATAACGGATTCTATTAGGGTGCTGACTGCCTGTTTTCCAATTTCACAACATAAAAAACACAATACTCCTCTCCTGGCTTCTGTTCTATTCTGGGATTCTATCATATTATGTATGTAACATTTCAACTCTTCATAAGTAAGTGACCATTGAACTTTAATAAATACCTAATCGTTTTTAAAGTCACGTAGTGAATACGTGGCTGTAACAGGTTTTTATGAATTTGCTTAAAACAAGGACCTCAAGACAATATTGATAAATCATTATAGGCTGCTGTATTCTTAAACTTTATTATTTTTTTCGTTTAAAGTTTTATTTCGTAACATCAAATATGATTACCACGTGTGGCATTACGAGAAAACACCGGTATTATACCAGCAGAAATGCATGATTCAAATCATCCCTTGGTCAGTAGGTGTTAGGAAGATTTTGAAGGTGATAATTAAGTTCCAAAAAAAATAAGAGAAAAAAGGTAATACCCAAAGTGCACAAGACATGCCGCCATAGGGTCCGGCAAGTCCCAGAAACTTTTGACGTCCATTTATTCACTGATTACAAATGTTTTTCTGTTCGTTAGCAATCTATCGACATTAAACAATTTTACTAAATTACCTACAATACAAAGATCCAACTGATCATATTTTCTCTATGGGAGACGATGAATATAAATAAAAATGCTTAACTGGTAAGTAAAGCAGAAAAACAAAGAACTAATTTTGAACATTGCAAGTAATTATTTAAAGTTAATCCTGAAAGATTTTTGATCTTGTGTTTTAAACTTCACCTTTGAAATATTAACTATATTCTACTGTTTAGCAAAAGCAGAACCTTATTTTATGAAGAAGTCCTTTCTTTCATTTACTTTAAAATAAATAAAGAAACAGCCAAAGTCAAGAAAAACTATTATATATATATCGTCTGAAAATAGAGATGACACAATTTCCCCAAAATCAATGTATGATTTAAAAATGAAGTGTATATATATTACATATTATAATATATACAATAACCTTGACAGCTAATGATCTAGACACCGACATTGGTTAACACATTTGATAATTCGATAATTGATGATATATTCCGATTTTCAAACAATACAACCAGACATAAAATATTTAATTGTTATTAGTTATTACGTCATATTAATAAACCCCATATAAATATAAGAACGAGTTATCATTGCCAAATTAATTTAATATACTACAGTGTATACTTATTTATAACTTGTTTAATTTCAGTGTTATATTTAATTGGGTTTTCTTTGCATCTTTATAATCAGTACTTTTTAATTACTTTTTAAGCCTATCATGACATTTTTTTATTGCTGAAGCACAGTAGACAGGCTGACGGCCTTACTGTGATGGAAAGTGGTTACTGTCACCTATGGACATTAGCAATAGCAGAGGTGCTGCCAATGTGCTGCCGGCTTTGAAGGAGAAACTGGAATCTGGACACTGATGCCGGAAAACAACTCAAAGTCGTTATGGCGGCATACTCTAGACCAGGAGTGGTAGCCATTCAGTCGGGCAAATGCCCTACCACCTGGCTGTGGGTTGTTTTGTCGCCTAATACGACAGGCCACCCGGCCGCAGGAATTAGTTTTTTTCCGTTTCTACACGGAGAAAACATATTCATTTATCATAGCGTATTTCTGTTTCCATATTAATTTAAGACTACCCCCATATAGAAATAAAACTTGAAATCAATTTCAAACTTAAATTAATAGATACTCGAATTTATTCGGGTTGAATATTATCTTATGTGACTATTTAGTTGTCTTTTTTATTTAACTGTAAACTCTTTTGAGTAAATAAATGTCTTAAGCTGTGTATGTGTTATATATTATTTAAAAGAGAAAAAAAGGAGGAATATGCTGCGGTGGGTATGTGCAGTCAAAGGACCATGTTGGAAACTCCCACTTACGTGGAAGCATTCGTGACGTAAGGGTCATACTTTAAGAGGCCTACGCTGGTATAAACATCTATGGAAACAGGCTTGTTATGTTTGAAAGCATTGTTTAGCCATGCTACCTTCCTCACTTTTCGTTAGCTGGAAGGGGTGAGCCCAAGAAAACCAGGCTTGACGTCATGAAGTATGATATGCATATCAATCGACCACAATGAAGGATGACGAAGACCTCACGACCACGTTTAATGCTAGGATGATGACTATTTAAAAAAAAGTATAAAATTAGATTCCCTTAGTTTATCTATCTATCTCTTTTAACCTACAAGAGATTAAGAGACCACTCTATTATACAATGGTGTAGATATTAGGTATTCTGCTAAAAACTGGACCGTCATATAATCCTTCTATGAAACTTGTCAGGGAGGTATAGTCTATTTAGAACTACAAAGCTATGCAGTAACTTTGCGAAAAAAAAAACTAGGGATCGACGCCGTACGTGTAACAGGTTCAAATTTTTTCAGTGTACGACCAACGATACAAGTGACTAAAGATACTCATGTAGGTACATCGTTAGTCAGTTTTTGAAAAACAAACGTCTCTCTTCACGACTTTTTTAAACTATGAATTGAAAAGTTTTAACAAAAATCTTAAAAATTACTTTTGAGAAAATTGTTTCGAACAACACCCTTAACTATAGTTTTTGAGATCTGGGGTACTTTGGATTAATGTTTTATTATGGTTTCGTAGATAAATAAGAAAAACAGAGGACTAATTTGTAAGCTCTAAGAAACCCTGCATTGTGCATGGAATGCCGAGTTCTTAAGCACTTAAAAAAAAATGCTACAAGTATAAAAGAATCCTAGACTCAATGATCAAAAACTGCTCGATCTTTAATAAATAAGAATCTTTTATAAATATTCTTTCTTTACTTTCCTCGATAACTTTATATTTTTTTAAAATATTAGAAATCTTTTATTCATAACCAAGTTATACGTCAATTTCTATAACATAATTGTGGTCTTAAATTAACATTGGGTCCTAGCATAGGTCATAAACTCTTCATGACTATAAAAGGTGTGCTCGACTAAGCACTTCCTGGGAGGTATTTTAAATGAATCCAAGGATGGTGAGTTCGTTATTCTTTTGGGGAGTTTAATGTATATCAACCGTATGATGACAGTTGTCAATCTACGCGAATTCTCAAGATTGTGTTTTAGATGTTTCATGTCATTCCTATGCCGAGTGAAATGCGTATGCACGTCACTACATTCAGCATAGACCCAGCTTAAATATCTGAGCCTTAGCTTTGATAGGAAGTGGATATTCGAGGGTCATTTCACCCAGCTGACCCTGAAGCTGTTAGGAACCGCCGCTGCCCTGGCCAGACTCCTGCCCAACGTGAGAGAGCTGGATGCAGCAGTCAGGAGACTGTACTCCGGTATCCTGTGGAGCATAGCACTACGAAGTCCCCGTATTAATTCATGGACCTCACCGCAAAAATAGGACCCTGCTGAGAAGATCTCAGAGGGCACCGGAGTTGAGATCCTTCCAGGAATACTGTACAGTGTCGTGGACTTCGACTACACTTCTCAAGGGTTATCCGCCCTGGGAACTTCAGGTGGAGGTGCGCGTGAAAGGGTACTACTTCCGACAGGATGCTAGGGAGAGAGAAAACCGGTGTGCCCGGGAGATGTGAAACAGATCAGGGCCTAGTCAGCCGAGGCCCTGATAACCTGGTGGCAAGGGTACCTCGAGGCCCCAGTGGCTGGCACGGAGACAATGGAAGCTATCCGCCCCCACCTGTGGCGTTAAATCTCGTGTAAGAGCGGAAACCTGATGTGCAGGATGGTACAGATACTTACCGAGCATGGTTGCTTCGGTAAGTATCTATATCGTATAGCGGAACGGAAGCCAAAGCCCGCGTCACACTATTAGATACAGCGCTGGTTCCAATCAGAAATGGAGATTGGTCCGGTGGTTACATTTTTCGCAGGAGGCGGCTTCGAGGTCAGAGGCACCGCTGCGCGTATCTCCTCCCGTAATTCCACCACAGGAGGCCCCGTGGACTTTTCCTCATCCTATTGATGAAGAGGGTACCCTCCCCTGGGTTAGCCTGACGGCTGGCATCCCCATATCTTTCGTTCGGAGGCCACATTGTGAATACGGCCATTCGGGAGTCCCACCCATGCCTCAGTATAAAGCCTTCCCCCTAGGCCCAAGGATGGTATCCCAAGAAAAGACAATCCTCCTGAGTCATCAAAAAGAAAAGATATAAACGTTCAGTCGCACATACACCGCAACCTGGTATACAAGTACACTGGGTATTGATTTAATATACAAAATTTCGTTGCTTCATCGAAAAGCTTCAGATTTGCATGACAATTATTCAAACTGATCTTTACACAAGTCTTACCATCCAAATGTCTTAAGGTCAGCAATAACCTTAGACATTACCAAAGAAAACTTACAGCGTTGGGGTTCTTGATAGCGCCAGAAGCCTGGGCGTAGATGCCGTTGCCGGTTTCGTAGGCGTATTGGAAAGCACCGTCGGGACCCTGGTCGTAGTTGGACTTTATGATAGGGGCAAACTGCCAGTCGTCCTTGGCAACTGCGCAAGCCACGGCTACGGCGAGGACTACTAAGAATTTCTGAAGAAAATTAAATATTCCCTATATTAATATATTTATTAATTTGCATAGCATATACTTAAATCTAAAAGTAATAATACTTTTTACTAATATTATAAATACGAAAGTTTGGATGTATGTTTATTGTTGCGGATCTGGATAAAATTTGGCACAGAGATAGATTATAGTCTGTAATAGCACTAGGGCTACTTTATATCCCGGATTTTTTTTAATACGAGCGAAGCCGCGAGCATCAGCTAGTAATGTTACATTTACGAATATAAGTTTGTTTGTTACGGTTTCATGTTTTAACTGGTCAACCGATCTTCATGAAATACTGCATTCACGTCGTCAGAGTTACAAAAAATATACAATACTTTTCATCTAGAAAAAAGTAGGTGCTGTTCCCGAGGCATAGAAAAATAACTTTTAAACGGTCGTTCTATAAGCCACAATTAAATGATTGACAGAATCTACTTTAAGGTAAGCGAAGCTGCCGCATAAAACTAGTGCAATGATGCCCGTTAAGGAGGCCCATTACAAATAGAACTAGATAGCCCTGAAGGGCGTCTACTGAACTCCAGCCACCGATAAGTGTAATTCTTTTGGAATAGTTAAAATTTTATGGAAAGTAATTCTATGAAGTCAGACATATTTAGAACTATACAGGCTAGCTATAACAGTGATGTTCAAAGGAAAAGTTGAAATTTACCATTTCCTAATGTTAATTAACTTAAGGAAAGACAAAATAGTCCAATTTTTTTTTTTTTTATAAAATTCACCTCAGCAGGTTTGAAGGTCGGTTAACGCAAAAAAAGCCTATTAAGGTGATTTGTTTTGTATTTTTTTAAAAGGCTCTTGCGCAGTTTTTAAAGATACTACGAAACTATGTGTGTTGTTGCATTTTTAAATTTTTAATTGAAGATTGAAAATTCGGGTCTGATTCTCTTGATTTTTTTTTGAAGTATTATTTTTGTAACTTGAATAAATGTTAGGGTTCTGATTATTTTACATTTAAAATTACAATTCATAGGAACTCAGTTGCATAAAAACCCCCAAAAAATAAAATACAAAATATTTGAAGTCGATGCGGTCGAAATATCCCAAAAATCACAAAAAATTAATAACTCGAAAACTAAAAATTTTGGTAAAACATACACAGGGGTAATTCAGGTACCCCTTTATCTAAACTAATTAATTTTTACTTTTGAACGTCACTGTTCTGGCCACACTATAAATAAATTTTAGAAATTGATCTAAATTCTAAATTAGTACCATTAATGCTCGGGCTCCATCTGGGATAATATTATAGTTATTGGCTGTGGCCAAATGGGTCTTATTTATAGCATTAAAAATAACACTGTTAACGAATAGCAACATTAGTGTATATACGTTATCTGTCAACACACACAAGTTACACTAAATTACACAGCGCTCAAAAATGTCCAAAAACGCGGCGTATAATATCGCATAGTCCGAAACGTCTTCATACATAATACATCTATACTAATATTATAAAGAGGAAAGTCTTACATTTTTTCGTATATTTGTAACGAATAAACTCAAAAACTATTGGTCGGATTACATAAAGTATTTCACCATTCGATTGCTACATTATTCCTAATTAATATAAGATATATAAAAATTAGGTATCACTACTAAAACTTCAATAATGTAACCCATTAATTTAAACAAAATGCATGGCGCTGGAATCGTGTTCCACGATTTTAATGAAATATTATGTGTTTTTGAGTGGGTCCCGATGTGGTTTCGATTCATAATTAGACCCAGTAGGTGGCGCTGGATGGGTAAAAATGACAGTTTTTAAGTTGATTTTCAAGAAGAACT
This sequence comes from Dendrolimus houi, assembly GCA_039645545.1. Classification (NCBI taxonomy): domain Eukaryota; kingdom Metazoa; phylum Arthropoda; class Insecta; order Lepidoptera; family Lasiocampidae; genus Dendrolimus; species Dendrolimus houi. The sequence goes on from CM077122.1 coordinate 17,019,411, forward strand.
TTGCCACATACCGTATATTAGTATATACACTAGTGTTTAAGTTAATAGTTATCTAAGTAAGATTAGGATTCAAATGACGTCCAGAACAATACCGTAAATTTAATTTAAAAAAATATTGCATGAGATCAGCAGACAGGCAGACGGCCCACTCGATGGAAAGCAGTTATGGACATTTGCAACATCAAAGGTGCTACAAATGCGCAGCTGCTCTCTCAAGGGAGACTGGAACTTGGTCACTAATGCCGAAACACAACTCAAGGTTGTTATGGCGGCATACTCTAGACCAGGGGTGGTAGCCATCCAGTCGGGCAAATACCCTACTACCTGGCGAAAATTAGATATAACTTAATAAACTCAAGCGGTGCAAACATGCAACCCTCAGTGAGAGTTATTTGTTTGTACCATTTGCTGTTGAAACGCTTGGACCCTGGGTGGAATCCTAACGCCATGAGCATCTATCAATATTTATCAAAACGACTCATTGACTCTTTGAGTGATCAGAGGTCTGTTACCTACCTCGGACAACGGATCAGTGTGGCGATTCAGCAAGATAACGTAACTACAAATGCGCTGCTGCTCTCTAAAGGGAGTAGAGTAAAGTACTATAGTAAACGTTATAAACAATTCATCTTTTACACAGTCTCCTGTAAAATTTGAATTTTGCAATTGACATCGCTATATATAGGAGCTATCGAGTAATGTAAATCAACCAGATGACGTGATAGAAAGTGAATACCGTTCTCTATAGACATTAGCAACACCAGACGTACTGCCAATGTGCTGCTGGCCTCGAATGGGAAACTGGAACCTGGCCGATGCCGGAACACAACTTAAAGTTGTTATGGCGGCATACTCTAGACCAGGAGTGGTAGCTGTCCAGTCGGACAAATGCCCTACTACTTGGCTGTGGGTTGTTTTGTCGCCTCTTACGACAGGCCGCAGGAATTAGTACTCTTTTTCCGTTCCTGCACGGATAGAAGCATCTACATCTACTTAATGGACAACTTGTTACTCAACTGGAAAATTTATCACCTAACCATGATAAGAACTTAACTTGCTACCAAGTACTTAACTAAAGCCTGATTTATATTTGCAATATTCAGGTTATTAGATAACTTGCGACAAAGTTTAAAAAATATATAAAATCCCCTAAAAAAGTAAAAAGTACGGACAATCCCGTTCGACCGCAGGGAGAAAATTAAAAAAAACTTGTGAATAAGTCCTTTTCATTTAAACAAACATTTATTTGATCGACTACTTATTATTTAACCTATAATAAGCACCTCAAATAAACATGTATGCATAAAGAGACTGAAAGTAGATAAAGCGAGAGTTATTTGTCAAGATCGTTGCAAGTTGAGATCTTGACGAGCTCTGCCTTGTCTCATGGGAAACAGGTGTGCTATATATGTATTACTTAACTGGAAAATGTTTGTCCAAACGACGACACTTAACTGACCACTTTCACAAGCTAACTCGCTACTATACTAATGAAAATATGAAAAATGATGCTTTATCAAATCAGGCTTACAAAAGAGTAGCGACCCCGGCAGACGTTGTCCTGCCTTGAAAAAAATTAGAACCCAATTATTTAAATTAAATATAGCCTATGTAACTTAGTGATAATGTAGCATTCTAATGATGAAAGAATTTTTGTAATCGGTCTAGTAGTTTTTGAGTCTATTCGTTATAAACACACATAATTACAAATCTTTCCTCTTTATAATATTATTATATATATATTAAGTGTTATAGGTTTCACACGTAAATTGAAAAGTTATATATATCTTGGTAGTCTAATTGTGAGACATCTTACCATTTTGTTATGCGGGATGTCCAGTTGAGACTTATCTGAATGAAATATTTCAACAACGTCTTTATATAGTGCATGTCCAGAATTCGAATGAGGACGACTTATTACCACTTTTTGTAAGATTCGTCTGATCGTGTCTATATGTCATAGATTATAAGTTATTCTTGAGGTACACTACAACATAATAATCACTAAATTAATGTCACACACAATAACAAAAATCGACAATAGGCGTGTATGAACTCTAAAATCTTTCATAGAAATTAAGTTGTAAAAAAGGGTACGGAACTCGAGTGCGTAGAGTAGATAAAAACATACCTTCAGTAAATTATTCGAAGGTTTAATATAAAAAAAACTTGTGTATCAAAGAAAACTATACACTGATACCTATTAATTTAATTTAATACAAATTTAATAATAAAAAAAGCGGCAATTGTTAAGTTTTTTAACCTTCTCTATTAGCTGTTTAATTTTTAATTATCATTTAATTTAAATCAAATTAAACATCTCTAATAGGTTTATGTATGTATTGTCATTTATAAAAAGAAAGTATATTGAGCAGGGTATCTAATATTTTCTTTTATGTAAGGGTAATACTAATAATGTGTGCTTAAAATATACTTATAAAAATGTAACAGTTATATTACTATAGTACACGATTGTATTACCTTTAAATACTCTGTCATGTTTTTTATAACCATTAACTGAGTAGTACAACCTAGTTAAGTAATTGTTAAAAGGTCTCTAATTCGCATACCATAAAAAGTATATTATGATCTTCTTTGTAAAAAGTACCACATGAATATCAAATTTCATAATATTCGGTTTATTCTTTAAATAGTGAAGAGGTAATATGTATATATATATAATTATGACCTACATCTATGTAGTAGGTAAGTATGGATTTTATTTAAAGACACTTTTCAATATTTATTCAAAAAGAACTATTTATTACAATAAGAAATTTATGGATTATACGCACCAGGAATATCTTAATCTTAAATTTTAAGTGAAAATTTTGTTCATGGGGTTATTTTGCGTAGATTTTCGTTTCTGTCTTTTGAAACCTTAAATCAATACTTTCATACAATATAGCTTTTATTAATTAAATATGTAAATAGGTTTAACTGTAATAGTCGTGAACTGTGTATGTGAGTTTGAATTCTAATGATAGCTATCTATAGCTAAATAAATTTTAAAGATTTCGTTACACTTAACACAGTCCCTGCTTCGAAGTTACTAAGGCCCATATTTTAGAATAATGGATAAATAGGTACCACTTTATTGTTACTCATCAAAACAACTACTTACATAATTATTGGAAAAACAATAGGCTTCCTTATTGTTCAAAAGTTTCTCTTCTAGGCAACCTACCTTAGGTTATATTGTAACAATCTGGTGTGGTGCATGAAATAGATCAAATATTTAATTTTTCAAACACTCATGCGCAAATTGAATCTTTGCAGCACACAATGTAGAAAAAATTCTCAAAATACTTCTGTGGCTGCATTGTTACATGATGATCTTATCTATACTCGCTTCCCGCTCGACTGCGAGCATTGACAGATGTCAAAATAATTGGTGATTATCTAATTGGAAGGCAGGGGATATAATGGATACACGTGTGTGTGCGTGTGTGTGTGTGTGTGTGTGTGTGTGTGTTTGTTGGTGTGTCTATGTGTGTGTGTGTGTGTGTGTGTGTGTGTGTGTGTGTGTGTGTGTGTGTGTGTGTGTGTGTGTGTGTGTGTGTGTGTGTGTGTGCGTGCGTGTGTGTGTGCGTGTTGGTGTGTATGTGTGTGTTTACGTGGTGTTGGTATTGTATGATATTTATTCATATAATAGAACTTTGTAGGTAGTTCTTCTAATCTTGTAATCGCCGACAAGTGACCATGACGGTGACATGTAAATTCGTAATTACGCCTGAGTCAAAATATCTAATAATTAGGATTGTGATTTCGATGATGTGGTATAATTAAAAATTTTAGAGGGGTACTAGAAATTGTAATTTATTCTCAAAATAAGCGTACATTTTGGGAACGCGTTTGATAAACTGCTCTTGAATAAAAATGTTGGTAACAACCATTCCTTTTAAATAAACAAAACATAAATTATCATTAATTTGTGGTAAATCAATAGTTCATCACAGTAATGTCCTTCATAATATGTTTATGGCATATATTTATTTAAGTAAAATCATCTTCTATAAAGTTATCATATTTTGTTTGACATCTTTATTAAAATGAAATTTGTAATATACAAATATGAAGGTAAATTACTTCTATGTTTTTTAGTTTCGTGCAATGCCACGGTTTTGGATGTTAACCTGATTTCATGTAATTTGAAAGAAACTTTCCCATTCTAATTTTTATTACTTATACGAGGTTTAAGGTATTTTTTAGAATATTAAAAAATTGCATTAAGAAATGTAATACATCATGTTCATCGTATACATTGTATACACAAAAATCAATTCTTATCAAAAAAAATACGTATGAAACCTTGTCTGAATTACAATGTTTTTTTAAACATTGTGATATTAGTTCGTGTGATATTGTTTAAAATTTTATATAATACACATTTGTCGTAAGTAGATTCTGACAATTTATATCTTCAAGAATGTGCCAATTCAGGTATCCTTGCAGGAATGGAGAAAGGACACAATTTCCTGCGGCCGGGCGACCTCTCGTAAGAGGCGACAAAACAACCCATAGCCAGGTAGTATGGTATTTGCCCGTCTGAATTCCTACCACCTCTGGTCATAACAACCTTAAGTTGCATTCCGGCATTAGTGGCCAGGTTCCAGTCTCCCTTAAGAGAGCAGCAGCGCATTTGTAACGCCGTTGTTGTTGCAAATGTCCGTAGGCGATGGTAGCTGCTTTCCATCAGGTAGGCCATTTGCATGTTTGCTGAACTCATACATTAAAACAAATCACGGGTGTAATACTGAACTTTATTTAGCTTAACTAACCTTAAGATTAATAGGTAATTGTAATAAATATATATAGAAAATAAAGTAGAATACCAACAATTTAGGTAAAAATAGAGTTGAAGACTCTTCTATCTAATATTCTATGAAAACCACATCTAATCTGTTATTATTAACCCAGGTGATATTTACTTGAATTTATGCTATGCGAGTAGGTGAACGTAAAAACCGGGATCCACTTAAGATTCAAGGTCGAACCATCAGACTTTTGATCATAAATTATTCCTATATTTTTCTATCGTCAGGTGCAATTAGACGGAAATAGCTTAATCTTGAATTTATCGTCAATAAGTATCACCCATTAAATGATTTAAAACATAGTCCCGCCTCGCGGTTTTTTTGCGTGTTATATATTGAAGATGTCCGCTTCTTTGCTTTTATAATGTGTTATCTTGAAAATTTAAATCTTAGAATTTGTTTTTTTTTCTAATCAGAAAATAACTGTATCAAAACGAATAACTTTTTACTGTTAATGTAAAATTTATTGTAAAAGTTACCAAGTCTTTTAGAAAAGTAAAATCGGAAAGGATGATTTTAAATATAATTTTTTTTTCGGACTTATCACGTTATTACAGCCAAGAGGCGATTCTATAGTATTATATACATCCAATTAAAAGCCCAATAGCTTTATGACTAACGTAAGTTCGAAGCATGCTTCCTTATTAGGCAGTTCTTCGTAACGTGCATGTTGTTATAATTATCACGTCGTAGCAGATGCTAATGATGAAGGAAAACATCGTAATACAGCCTACACATCAAGATAGCCGATGTGTCTAATTCGCCAATCCGCCTTGGACAAGCGTAGTGGGCATACTGTCCGTTCCCCTATAAAATTTATCAATGCAGAAACAGAGGAAGAACACTAATTCCCAACCTAGCCTAACCCACAGCCAGGCGGTAGGGTATTTGCTCGGCTGGATGGCTACCACCCCTGGCCTAGAGCATGCCTCCATAACAATCTGGAGTTGTGTTCCAGCATTAGTGGCCAGTTTCCAGTTCCGTATACAAGTACGGCAGCAGAATGGTAGTACCTAATGTTGCATGGTAATCATTTTCCACCACAGTTGGGCCGTCAGCCTGTCTGCTGTAGTCCAGCAATAAGAAATAAATGTCAGGTCGGAGCCCAGCAGTGGGTTGTTTATGAGCTCTTTCAATCAAATGACACAAAAAATATTGCTAAACAATATTCAAAGCCGATGCAGTCGAAATTTCAAAAAAATTACTAAAAAGTCTACTCGAAAATTAAATAAAAGAAATGGTATTTATTATAACATACATAGATAGGGTTGGTGATGATGTACCCCTTTACGTAAACGATTATTATTCTTTTGAGCATCATTGGTGTCACTTTCCATCTTGTATATTATACAAATAAATAAGCTTTTCATCGCCACTGCCCTTTGAAAACTTCTTTTCCTCTTATTTTCTCATCTACTTACTATCAAATTCACTTCCGGCAAAAGATAGAATTTAATAACTTGATATTCTGGAGAGACATGAACACGTAAGTGTATAAAATATATGTATATACTTATTTATGAACGCACGAAATACATGTATGTATGTAAATACATAATATTCTGTTGTCATTCTGAGCTTTTGGCAAATATACACATTAGTATTCACTTTTAGAAACAAATGTTTGAAATTCATATATATTTGTCCATTATATTCCTATAGGTATATTCTAATGGGCAAATTATGCAGTAGATAAATTTATTAATTTATTTTAAGAAAGAACAAATTATATTTATAAGATACTGTACCAGAAATTATGTCAAAACACTGCTTAAAAGGTGTCCTAAGCAAGCATTATCTGACACTATATTCTTGATGATAATATCGTTAGATATATTTAATACTAGTATATGCCCGCGATTTCATCCACGCTTGACTTGAAATTCCCACGGAAGTCCCGGGATAGAAAGTACCGCAGCATTTAAATAAAGAATGTAAACTTTCGTTTTAGTGAAAACTGTGTCGGAACAAGCTAATTTTTATGCGCCCGAAGAACTACAAACCACCGCCGGTAAAATTCCCACGGGGTTCCCGGGATAAAAAGTAGCGCAGATTTTAAGCCTAAGCATTAGCTGTCGATCGGTGAAAACCGTATCGAAATCGACCCAGTAGTTTTTACGTGAATCTCGAACAAACAGATAAACCGACAAACAGACAAGAAATCTAAAAAAAATGCATCGTGTTCTGCATCGTTTATATAGGCTATTCCAGTTTTTTTTAAACAAACGTACAGACATGGCATGCTTAGAATTTTATAATATTAAATATAGATTTATTTCCTTATTAAAATATAATGAAAACAAGAGATTTGCTGTATATGTACTTTAGATATCGATTATAAGTATTGTACAACATAATTCAAAATAGACAAATTCAAATTCAAATTCAAAGTTTTTTATTCAAAATAAGTTCCACTGGAGAACACTTTTTGAAGGTCATATAAATATATAAGTTAAAATTTAATTTTTCTTCCTATTCTATGTATACCGCTTCACAACGTGTTATTGCTGTTAAGGAGAAGAAGCGGCAAGAAACTCCCCAGCAACACGTCTAGCTAAATAATGTTTTTCTTTAAGTTTCTTACACAAGAGTATTTAAGTTATTTAAGTTAATATTAAGTACACAAAATTGTAAAAAAAAACAAATATTATAAGGTATAATGTAATATGACCCACGTAAAAATTGCCAACAAACTGCTTTGCATTTTGGCAAAGCACGTGTTTGTTAAATTTCGTAACTTTTTAAAATAATAAATAAATTTTAAAATATGTGTAATGACATTGTTTTATATTAGTTTGATTGGTTCATAATATATATGAATGTTCAAACTGTCGTTCCTATAAAGAAGACTCTTTTCTATCATGTATTTATGTCACAGTTATGCAATAAATTATAATCTATTATATAAAAATTTGCTTGGATATAGAAAGTCATTTAAGCTGATTTATCTCCTTTAAAGAGTTTAGATTACATGTGCTATTTCATTAAATAAAAATGAACTCGACCAGGCTGGCGTCTATTCTGCTCAAAGATTAAGCGTTGCTATACAACGTGGCAACGCCGCCAGCCTTTCGGAAACGTTCCCGGTAAATGACAGTGATTTGGGACAAATAAATTATCTTTAGATACTTTTCCCTTTTTTATTTAGTTTTAATTTTTATATACTATTGTTACAAGTTTCCGGGACTCGAATTAAAATGTCGTTAGAATTGTTATAGAATTTATTAGAACTATACAAACATGTATAACACAAGTAAGTACAAACATAACCGACCACAACAAATCCAAACGTAATGCAGAAGGTCGTAATTCAATAAAACCTGCAAAGTCCATCAATATTAGATTCCCAATAAGGTACACACGTCACGCCTAGATCGTAGTGGTAGATCAACTGACCCCCTCTTTCAATCAGGCCATCGTTTTACAATTCACAAATGCAAATGTGCCCGCCCGGCAACGTCGATATAATTTCCTAGAATTAACTTGTACTTATAATCCGCAACACGTGGCTACTGATGATCCTGGGCGGCCGTAAACGAGTACAATAGGACAAAAGGCTGTTCTCCACAATAGCTAGAAACATATGCCAATAAATGAGTGAACAAAAGAAGACGATTATACAATGATTACAATTAGTTCAAATGCCGACAGATAATAAAATGTGTTTTTACAGATCTGTACGTGAAATTTGTCTTTGTCAGAGCCTAAGTTGTAACAGTATAGTTTGTATATTATTTTTAACTTTATAGTTAGTGTAGTTTAGTAACTTTAACTTAAAATCTATTCATATATAAATATATTTAAAGTACAAGACATAATTTGACTTTTTCATATTGCCAACATTGAGAAAATTAAATAAAAATAGGGTATGTTCTCTTCAGACCGCACACGAAAAAGGGTTCCATATAGCTGAGAGACGTATTTTGTTTTCGTTATTTGTCTACGGAACCATAGAAAAGTGTTCAGTGGACTATACCCCATATCTCAAAACACTACTACTTCAGATATCATTCAAACTTTTCTTTGAAGCTATTTTTATGCTGTAATACCTGATTTTTTTAAATTTTCATGTCATCGTTTATAAGTGAATGAGGATACAAGTTTCAAGATTTCGAAAACTAATATCTCGTCACCACTTGCAAAATCTAGCAAGCGATATCCAACCCTTAGTTGCGTATATGACGGCCACCGCCATTTTTTATCGGTTTATAATCTGACTAATCTTATACTAATATATAAAGCTGAAGAGTTTGTTTGTTTGATTGATCGAACGCGCTAATCGCAGAAACTGCTGGTCCGATTTGTAAAATTCTTCCAGTGTTAGATAGCCCATTTATCGAGGAAGTCTATAAGCTATATATCATCACGCTAAGATCAATAAGAGCGGAGCACGAATGAACAATGTTTCAAAATCAGGGGGTTTTGAAAACAAATTCCACGCGGACGATGTCGCGGGCACAGCTAGTTATATAATAAACTCACAGTTCTTAAATATTCCGCTAACTTAACAGTTTATAAGAAAAATTCCTTTAACATACGAAAATAAACAGACAGAAGGGCACGACGAAAAGATAAGAGCGGAACCCTAAAAATCCACAAAACAAATATCAATATTAACGCTTTTATTAATAATATATTTCAAATAGATATTATTTTACGTATTTATATAAAATTTGGAATTTTCATTTGACTTGTTTTATGTTTTTTTTCTTATAATAATAGCAGATTTAATTAATATTTAATAGTATCTTTAATTGGAAGCGCCATTAGTGACCGGAATATATATTTAGCATTTAAAATGTAATAGGTCGCGTCTCTGGTTTAAGCGCGTTCGGAACCTGTTATTTGACGGCCTCTGTGGTTGAGCGGGTGAAGCCTTTGCCGGCTTACCTCACTGCAACGCAGAGGCTCCGGGTTTGATCCCGGTATAGTAAATTTCGAAAAGGTATTTTCTCCGTTATTTACTATGGGATCAGCCCCAGAATGGTCCGTTCTATATTACTCATAACACAAGCATAACTTGATTAATTTGGGGATATACAGTGTGTTTATTTGCCAATTTATTTATTATTTAATTATTTTTGTATAGGGCATCACATTCATGACTTTTTAAATGTTAAATAGCTAAAGCCAATGTGTATTTAGAAGATTTTTATTTATAAAGCCTATTTTATATTGGCTCTAGTTACATAGTAAGTTGCGAATAAGTCCTTATCGATACTTGGACAGACCTCTACTTAATAGTATGACCGGTTTCTGTAATGCTCGCACTTCATCTGGGATAATGTTAATCATTTAAATACGTCTTATTTATAGCGTTATAAATATTTAACGTAGATTACGAAAATATGATCACACATCCGAATATCGTAAAAGCTCAAATGGCTTCGACTTCACCGAAATGCTCATATTCTGTCTCTTCTTTACAACGTATTGTTTGACCCTCAAACTCCGTCTTATCTTAAAGAACGCTTCCAATTCTTCCACGGTGATTCAAGATCCCCGAGATCGTCAGAGAAGTTGCGGATGAGGACACCTTTACATACTACGGGGATTTAGGCCCGATCGTGCTCTGTTTGGGCCGTGCATCTTTTCAACGTACTGCCGGCAGACGTACGCTCTGCTAAATCGATCCATAGTTTCAACAGACTTGTAAGGGAGCACTATATATAACTACATAATATGTATTATTTGTTGCGCATGTCTATGTACGTATATATATATATATATATACATATATATATTTTTATTGGTATAATCTTAAGCTGCACACCAACAACTTATTGTGAATAAGATCCTGGTCCATCCAAAGGTTGCCTGGAAGAGATTGCTTTAAGCAATAAGGCCGTCCATTATACTACTCTACCTTCTAATTTTAAAATAATTATGTAAACGTGTTACTGTTTTTAAGTTGGTGTACAATATAGAGAATTGTTGTTGTTGCTGTTAACATCATTAACCATTAATGCCAATATCGAATCACAGATTACGCGTTAACCCATCACTACATCTGCGTAAAACAATATATAACTATAACATTATCCCAGATTAAGCAGTAAGGTTACTATAAGTTACTATTCATTTACTTACCATTGGTAGAAATTTGACATTACTTATCCATGGAGCTTATGTCAAATTTCAACCAATAATAAGAGAAATGAACGGATACTATAGCTAAAACATACATATGGAGAGTTTTAACATTAGTTCATGGTTTGAGACAATAACAAGCACGCAGGCTTAGTGGCGTTTCAAATGCCATTGGTACGAAACACAGACATGGTTAATAAGCACGCACCACACAGGTAGTTTTCTGACGTAATATGCATGTACCCTGGTCGGGTTTTCTGACGTAATCTGCATATACCCTAGTCGGAAAGCACGCACCATTCATGCAGTTTTATGACGTAATATGCATGTATTCTGATCGGGAAGAATGCACTTCTCAATCAGTTTTTTGATGTAATGTATATTATCCTGGTCAGGAAGCAGGCACAACTAATGCAGTTTGCTGACGTAATATACATGTGTCCTGGTCGGGAAGCATGCAACACACAAGTAATTTTCTGATGTAATGTACATATACCCCGGTTGGGAAGCACACGCCGTTCATGCAGTTTTCTGACATAATATGCTTGTACAAGACGGTATACTTTTGATCACCCTAAAATAAAGGGGAACGGACAGCGTGTTCTTTTCCCTTTCCATTGCATTTTACACTGAGTGCTTGGTAATTCTAATTTTCTTGTAATACTAAAATGAAAATGATGAGTTTATAGTGATAAGATAAAAAAATAATATCTACTTTTTTCCATGGTAGAACTTAGTCAATTTTAAAGGTGAATCTTAACATAATAAATATATATGATGACCTTTCATCATCATTTTGATAAATTAAGTGTTGCTAAATGTCTGACAATCGACAGTTTTGTGACGAATTGCTTTATCGTGGCTGTGAGTTGTTGATTATGAAAAAGCTTTTATATATTTAGAAATTTGTTGAACTTTTATTATTTGCGTACAGTTTGACTTATTTTATAATTAGCCAATCAAAATTAACGACGTATTTATTACAGATAATATACAAAATTGAAAAATGTATTGACAACTAGCTATGCTTATTACTTTGTTCGTGTAGGACTTCTACATTATATTGATGTCTTTTGAACTTCTTAAAAAATACGAAATAATTAAAAAGTGGAAACATTGTGCAATTTTCTTCTTCTTTGGTAGTAGTTCTCTAGTACATTTTTTAATTTATTTTTAAATCACCTTGGAAACCGGATCGCATGGAAGAGATAGCTTTGACCGATAAGGCCACACATTATTAAACTCTAGTCTAAGTTTAAATTTATGATGATGAAAGAGTTTCTTATTCATTCATCTAAGATTATTGAGCTATTTTTGTAAACGACGCTAAAGTGTAGTATAGTGTGATAGTTATTAATAAAGAGCACACGAACAAAGTGTCTTCGCCTTAATAGAAACAATAAGCAACTCAACGAAAGCAGAATCAGTGCCGCATATTATATTTGATTGTTCCGTGTTCGCCCACGAGCGCTACGAGGATGGTATAGTGTACTATGCAAGGATTGTTAAAATTGTAATCAATAGAAATAAGGATAGATAATATAGGGTTGATTATATATTATTATATATATAAAAAAAACGTAAATTTAGGTATGAAATGTAAACAACATAAAATATTAGTAGAGTAGGAAAAAAAAATGAAATAAACTGCATAAAATATAAATAAGTATTTAGTAAGTAGTATTTTCTTAGTGTAGATGCCTAGAAATACAACATGAGAGAATGAGAAGAACATAGGCAATTTCCTGTAGAAAATATTAGATAAAATATGTAATAGATAACTAAGTAGACATAGAAAACTGTAAAAGAAAAAAATTTGCAAACAAAGATAAAGATAAACAGAAGAAAATAAAATATAAACAAGATAAAATAAAAGAAGGATAAAACACCATGAAACAGAAAATAATACCCTAACCAACTTGTTAGTCAAAAAAGGGAGCGAAATTTAAAAAAAAAATAGAAGCATTAAGAAACGTGCTATGGTTGTCTCAAACACTCGCTGCCCGTAGTGCCATAAATGATCGGTGCACTGAGGCTCTCGTGCGGTGCGTCACTTATCGATAACCATACCATTCCATGCCTTTTCATAGTGTCAATATCGACACTACACTAGTGCGTCACTACGCCTTCTATTAGGCCTATAAGTGTGATAGCGATGTACGGGAGATACGTAGGCGGTGTCCTATTACAATATTTTATTGTCCAACGGGCAGCGAGTGTTTGACACAACTATAATGAATTAATTTTTCTTAGTAAAGATTACTGTTAGTTAATTTAGGCTATATATAAATTAATTATTAGTCTTTTTAGATTACATTGTAATATTGGTGTGGTAATTAAAAATCTTCATTTATAAATAAATAATTCATTTAATCTCTTCTATCAATATAGTTATTGTCTTAAGCTCTGTGTTTACTATCAGACATAAGCAAACGATATATCTTACTTAAGACGAGAAGAAGCTTTTTTATATAGATATATCGCAAAATAATTCAGCATTTCATTTGCATAACGACCTTTGGTATCTCGTCCCAGCATAACTTGTCTCGGGTCATGATCACGACCTTTTTCTTGGCGAATATTTAAAATCGAAACTGTTGTTATTAAATCTACATTATAGATTATATTTTACAACTTAGTAATCTATAACCTACATATACGTGAGCATAAAGGAGATGGGGACTTTTGGGCCAAAGAAATGTAATGAGTTAAAGATATGGCTTAAAAAAAGCGTTATATTTTTCATTTAGAAAATGGACACATAAGCTCAAAATTCTATCTAGAAGACGAGAAATCTTAAAAGTAAGATGACAAGTAAAATAAGTTATATATAAAATAAACGCCGAACGTTTAGTAGACCGCTCACGCGACCATAAGTCTAGCGTCTATTTTACTCAAAGGCTTAGTATTGCTATTCAACGTGGTAATGCCGCCAGCCTTTTGGGAACGTTCCCAGTAAGTGACAGTGCTTTGGGATCAATATTTTATCTATAATCATACCCTCCTTTTTTATTTAGTTATAGTTCTAGTATTTAACTTTTGGTGTATTTTTCATACTGTAATTAAGTTTTAGTATTTAATTGTATTTTGCTATTGAATAAAATGTGTGAAGTCTGTAAAAAAAAGATCTTGTTATAAATTATATTGTTTAACAGCAAATAAGTTATCGATGTATATAATCGAGAAATTATTTTATTTGTCATCAGTCAACTGTGAATGAATTTCAACAATACTTACACCATGCGATTAATTCATTCAACATAAACAAACCCACTACAATCATAAAAAACAGCGACGTAAAAAAGGCTCATCTTTTTACAATCTGGGCCCAACAATGTACGAAAGCGTATGCGTTTCTTTTTTGTACTTTCGAACTACTGAACCGGTTTTGAAAATTCTTTCTCCAGTGGAAAGCTACATTTTTCCAGAGTGACATGGCTATATTTGATTTCCGTGCGTTCGTGCATGTATGTGTGCATTTGTGCGTGCATGCGTGTCTATTTTTAATCACGCCCAGCGAAGTGGGCACGGTTCAGATAGTAGTTTATATGAGGAATAAGCGTAGAAACTTGTTTTTTAACGTGCGTTACAAAAGTTTAAAATTAAATTAAAAAGTCGATTGTCTAAATATACAAAATATTTTTTCAAGTGGGCCTTCAGGGCCAAATCCTAAACTATACGAAAAACACTGAAAAGAGTATAGAGGTCGATTTTGACAAAAACTGATGTAATATCATTAGATATTTGAAAAATCTCGAATCGGCTGATTTTGAAAAAATAAACATAACCTGTATTATTTTATACTTAATCATAGTGTAGCTTTAAAGGATCAATTTCCGTGAAGGTCAAACGACAAATTAAGGGAAAGGGTGATTGATATTTCGATAAGATACATTAAAGCCTGTTTTCTATCTTATATATAAAATCAATTGCTGTTCGTTAATCTCGCTTAAACTCGAGAACGGCTGGACTGATTTGGCTAATTTTGGTTTTGAATTGTTTGTGGAAGCCCAGGGAAGGTTTAAGAGTTGAGTAAATATGAAAAAAAATGATTCTGAGGCGGTACGAAGTATTCCGGGTCAGCTAGTATGAAAATAATATTAGAATTTATTGTAACGTCTATCATCTACCTAATTTTCATACCCCGTCAATATACAATTCTATAAAATATTTATATTTCTTATATACGTTACATCCGAAGATAAAAGGTGTTATTACAAAACTGATTACAATACTCGAGTCAGCCTAAAGCAACCACAGTCCTAGATTCTAGGTCGCATCGGTGCATAGGTGAATCTCAAAGTTATCATTTATTAAAATGAACACTTGTACTATATAGGTATGTACATAAACAACATTGGCGTATTGGCGTACAGTAGCCGCCTTTTTCTGCATCTACATAATTATATTCTCATGTTCAAACATCAGAACCCGCGGTTTTAAAATTCTTGTACCATAACTCCACACTGACAGTGATGTGGTACGCGACATATAATTAAATAATAACATTAATATTAAGTTGTGGTAGCGTAATGGTTAGCATACGCGTTCTAAACTCAAAGGACGCGGGTTCGTATCCTGACCGGAACGTATGCACCACTTAGGCAGTTTTCTGACCTAATGTGCATATTGTTACAATTACCACGTGCTAATAACGGTGATGGAAAACATCGTGATGAAACCTGCCAAGCGTTTTTCCTTCTTCTTATGACTCTTTATCTCTGCAGGAACGGAGAACGAATATATTTTATTTATTTGGGCGGACTGTTGTAAGAGGCGAAAAAACAACCTCCGGCCAGGTGGTAGGGTATTTGCCCCTCTGGATGGCTATCACCCCTGGTCTAGATCTAGAGTATGCCGCCATAACAGCCTTGAATTGTGTTCCGGCATTAGTGACCAGGTTCCAGTGTGCCTTTACAGAGCGGCAGCACATTAGTAGCACCTTTAGTGTTGTGTCCTTAGGCGATGGTCAACGCTTTCCAAGAACCACATCCTTTACTAGGGGAATTATAACCTCCGGTATCGTCACTGTCAAGTACAACGTGAGGCGTTTTGTAACTCGTCTCACGGGAAGCTGTCAGTGGGGTTAATGTAATACTACGAGATCTTCGACTCTCGACAATTTTTAAAAATATTTAAATGAAAACAACAATGGTCGGTTTACGGACGTTTTCATATTATTTATTGGTCTTACACAAAAATAAAACAAAAAAAATTACAACGTAAAACTTAAAGCCATGTTACGCTTTAATATAAACAAAAAACAAGTTGCAGTTTACATATTGTAGTTTTGGTTCAGCTAAGACTAAGTGTAGTTTACAGCTTCTTTTCTACGTAGGGGTGGGCAGCGATGTAGGCGAGAGAGCGGACGACGTGCTCAGGGAGGGGTTCAGCTGGGGGTGGTGTAGGAAGGTAGTCAGCCTGAAAAAGAATTTCAATTAGTTTCTTTTATAAAATTATCTTGGACTAGGTGACCCGTGTCCACTTCGCTGGGCACTATTCGAGATATAATAGCTCATGCTATTTGTTTTACACACGGGATCACGTGCATGTAGCAAGCAATATCTACTGCCGAGACTTGCCTCGACCCAGAACCGAACAGAAAGAGACATGGTCACTAAAAAATTCGAAAGCAAGAGACTAAGAAGCATTTTTTTATGTTTGTATAACTAGTTCGCGCTTTACCACTGTGTCACCTGAACTTAAGTGGCAACGCGATCTAGGATAGAGCACGCTTAACTAGAAAATACCTATTCACTCATGACTTGAAGATTTCTAGATTATAAGCAAATTATTCCACTCTTCGGCAGTCCGTACCAGAAAAGATAAAGCAAACCTTTTGTTTTACCAAGTAACTATTGTCTTGTACTTTTTTTTGTAATTTTTGATTTGTTGAACAATAAAGTGTTGTCTATGTCTATCTCTAAAGCGCTTTATCCTGACTGGATGTGTTTCCACCATGTAAGGGTGGCGCAAACCGGTGCTTCTGGTTGTCGGATGTTAAAATGGGCTGGGGGAACCAATTCGTGCAGTTCTGAGGAACACTCCCCGAAATATACCCAGTAGAATACAGAACTGATATCCAAGAAGTTAGAATGAAAAAGGTCCTAAGCAATTACTTATTTTTATATATGCATCTATAGTCGTCATTCCATTGAAGAGGGTTGATTACTCTTTATCGTTAAAGGGTTATATTTACTTACTATTACTTGGGTGTAATGATTATATTTCTAAGCTTATTACCTGTGGGTGGTATCCGGATTCGTCGGCTACATAGCTCAGCGCATAGACTTTTCCATCGGCGGATTTGTACTGGTTTGAGCCGGAGATCTCGATGGCTGACTCGCCCTGTAAAATAGAAAATAATCAAAATCATTTATTCGCAAGAAACAGAGATATAAGGAGTTCAAAGTAATTTAACGTGGTACATGTTTCACCTAGTAAAGGCACACAAATTTCTTTTTTTTTTTTTTACTTAAATGACTAATCTATTAATGTTATTTTCTTTTCGGAAAAGATACACGATTGCAATATATTTTTTTAAAATGTAAATATGAATTTTAATCCTTAATTAAATCTTAACGTAAAATCTAAAGATTTAATATATGTATTCATTGTTCAATAGGAAAATTCAGTCGTCGGCGGTGTAACAAATTTAGGATTTTTTAAGTTATTATATTTAAATCCACTCACTCACAAAATAGTCACAAACAAGACTCGGGTACCTAAAAGTGTGGGCTAAAAACCGGGAATAAATAGGCAGAATTCAAATATGCGAACACTATATCTGTACTTTTCAGACAATCGTCCATCTGTTCTATATCATGCTAACAATTTAACTAACGGTTTTAAAGAGCTTAGCTATTTTTAAATACTCATATTGCTCATAAATATAAAAATAGCAGGGAAATCGTCTACAACTCAAATCAATGTCTTATTATCGTACGCACGCGGCGTCGTGGTGCTGGCGTGGCGAACATGTCTTATTGATATATGTATACTTTAACGGTCTTATTCATAATGACCTAGTGTAAATTGAAAGGCTTCTTTAAGAATAAAGAAGCCATCAAACTTGGTCGTCCGCCAATCGCAGTCCACTGCTGGTTGTAGACCTCTCCAAGTCGGCGCCACCTTTCCCTGTCCTCCGACTTCGTCATCCAGCGCCTACCTTGCGACCTCGCATCGTCGGTCCATCGGGCTGGAGGGCGTCCGACACTACGTTTACCTAGACGCGGTCTCCACTCCAGGACTTGTCGGCTCCATCGGCCATTGGTCCTGCGACGGACGTGACCGGCCCACTGCCACTTCAACTTGCTAATTTTGAGAGCTGTGTCAGTTACCTTGTTTCTCTTACGGATATCCTCATTTCTAATTCTATCCATATAAAGCTAAGCCAATATATCTCGCTCCATATCCCGTTGAGCGACTCGGAACTTGTGAACCAATCTTGATGTCAGTGTCCTCGTGTCGGCCCCGTAGGTCAAACTTACTCTAAGTCAATATGAATAATACCGCAATACTTTTAGAATTAAAGAAATATGCAAAATAGGGCAACGCCTACGGGGCTCTGTTCAACTTACCTTACCGAAGGTCTTCAGTTTACCCTCAGCCTGTCCAGCAATACCGTTCTCGGTTTCATAGACATACTGGAAACTGCCCTCGGGAGACTGTTGGAAGTCGCTGCGAACGACCTTTGGGTAATCTGTCCCTGCCAATGCGCAGCCGACGAGACAAATAGCGACGATGAGGGATTTCTGAAAGCACATAAACGGATAGATAACACTTAATTGCTCCCGAAAAGTGTGTATGCAGTTCACACACAGTAGTAGTGTAACTTCAGAGAATATACAGACAAACACAATTAATTATATCTACAACGCTTAGTAAACAAGTGTAATTGCATACACACATTTTCTCAATTCTGTTCTATTATAGACGTATTTATTCTTAGGCATCTTGACCCTTATTCATAATAATTCAATCTAAATTACACTTTAAATCACTAGCTTAAAGTTCGAAATTCAATGCACTGTTACGCACGTATGTGTATCTACGTATCTGTTGATCTACGTATAAAAGAATATTAATTAGCCCTAAGCATATACAGATAGAGCTAAAATTCATTTGAAATATTTTAAGTTTTATTTAAAGTGAAAATTAATACTAACGGGTAAAGAGAAACGTGTTTCATTTCGAATTAAATAAGGTTGAATTTTATGTGTTTATCTCTTTTTAGTGTCTCTTTTTTATTTCGCCTTTTGGTTTCATCTAGTTTCAAATCACAACGATTGCTAAAAAGAAATACTTTGCTCAAATGTTACATACATTAAATTGTAATTTATAAGTACAAAATGATGTTATAAAATTCTTGATATTTTTTATTACAATATGCCGCAAGTTAACAGTGGCTGTAAAAAAAATGGGATATTAGTCGCATGTATTATCTATGGTTAACATGGTTTTCTAAATTTTTTGACAGCAGGGAGAATCGCTTCCCAGACGAAAAGTGCTGTTTTCATCCCTGTAATTAGGCAACTCCAAGCGTATTTTCAGAATATGACAAATGAAAAGAATATTTTTTTATTTCAAATTCTTTCAGATTATTTATTTATGGCCGGTGCCTATATCTTACTACTTTTCACTTTCCTTATCATCGATTGGTTTTTAACATTACTGGTATGGACATTTTTTTAGAAATTCCGCACCGTCATGGAACCTTTCATCGTGCGTGGCCTTTTTAAATTTAATTCTTTCCTTTCTTGCTCTCTTTTAAAGTGAAAGTTGGTGACATAACTCGAACAAAATTGCCACGCCATGAAATTACTGGACAAATTTTTAGATTTAAATCTTTTTTCCACCTGCCTGTTCATACATTGGCAAAATCAGTGCTATTCGCACTTGAAGCCTACAATAAAAAAAACTTTATAAACAAACTACAGGATGAACAGTGAGTCAATCCTCTATCTACGTCTACCCCATGGGAACACTATCATTGTCGGGGAAGAAAGTATCCTACATCCTAACCAGGGATATAAGCCAGCTGTGTGTTAAAATTCCTTGAAATCTAATCAGAACGTTTCCCCTGATGCGGAAACAGACTGAACTTGACACTTGCAACAGATTTAAATCAAAGATTACATTAAAATTATTTTATAAATGTCATCATAAAATCAAATATTAATTATTGAACATACGTCTATTTATATTCATTGACTATTCCACCGTAATATGCCCTTGAACTTGACATATAGCAAAAATATTTTAATTGCCAATTATAGATGCTAATAAGATGCGCTTTACCATATACGTTGACTGGCTAATAGGTAATACAATTTTATATTGACTACGATCGGTTTAAATGGAAAAAAACTACTATTCCTTAATAACTTATTTTATTGGTAACTAGGATATGCCCGCGACTTCGTCCTCTCTTGACTTAATATCCGCTTGAGATACCCGGGACACCAAGTATCGCAGCATTTATAAAAGAATGTATGCTATCGTTTTAGTGAAAACTGTGTCGGACTTCCGGCCTAAAAAAGTAGCGCAGATTTTAAGTATAAGAATTTGCTGTCGATAAGCTAAAACTGCATCGAAATCGGTCTAGTAGCTTTTACGTGAATAGCAAACAAACAGACAAGAAATAAAAAAAAATTGCATCGTGTTCTCTATCGTTTATATAGCGTATTACAGTTGTTTTTTTTTAATAGCTTCTATGTACGGATATGGCATTTTTAGAATTTTATAATATTATAGATTTTAATGATGAATAAATTTTAATGATAATGTTTAAATTATAAAGTAAGTACATTTTCTGTAAAATAAATTCGCCTTCAATTTTTACTTATAGATATGGTTTTATTTATATCCTATAAATAAGATTAATACAAAAAAAAAATGTTTTTTTTTTATTATAGTTAGTTATTTTGCCCCAAAAATAACGTTATAGGTATGTATGTATGATTTTCCTAAAATATTATAATTTTAAACCATATTAACACTAATATGAAAGTTTAAGGTACGTTAAGGTAATAATCTATTGTAATAAAAATGAAGTATCTGTTATCGATGTCAATACTAATATATTTTTTTTTTTAATTAATAAGTAAATTAATTAATCGGCAGACAAACATACTGTATATCCCCAAAATAAGAAAGTTACGCTGTGTTATGGGTAATATACAACTGACCATTCTGGGGCCGATCCCAGACACCCAAACCATAGTAAATAACGGAGAAAATACGTTTCCGAAATTTACTATACCAGAAATCGAACCGGGAGCCTCTGCGTTGCAGTGAGGTAAGCCGGCAAAGGCTTAGCCCGCTCAACCACAGAGGCCGTCAATAATTACACGATGCCTACAAGTAAAGAAAATAAATAAGCTAAATAATCGTTACTACAACTTCTTTCTTTCATCCGCGCAGGAACGGAGAAAGAATACAATTTCATGAGGCCGGACGGCCTGTCGTAAAAGGCAACAAAACGACCTGCAGCCAGGTGGTAGGGTCCGACTGGATAGCTACCACCCCTGCTCTAGAGTATGCTGCCATAACAACCTTGAGTTGTGTACCGGCATTAGTAATCAGGTTCCAGTCTCCATTTAGAGAGTGGCAGCACATTGGCAGCACCTTTGGTGTTATAAATGTCCATAGGCGATGGTAACAGGTATCCATACACGTCTACTGATCTCATGAAATAAAAAAAAAGTCTGTTATTATACCTGACAGCTTGTCCTGTATAGGCTCTGGAGCGTGTCAAAAGATTGCAATAAAAAATTTAGAAATTAGGACAGAAATATCATTTTAGCACAGCCGGCATATTATAATATAATATTAGTCTGTCTAATCGTTTGTCTGTGCGGTGTCAGATGCGACCACGAGACTGTTCCAAAAACTAAGATCACCGAGGAACCAATTTCTGATTTGATGTCGGGTAAAGACTCAAGGTTGCGCCTGGAGAGGTTTTGTACACTGTTAATAAGGGAAACGCTAAAGTGCAATAGTACGAGATGATGATATGTATATTATTATAGAACAGCTTTAAGAAGGTCTGACTTGAAATAAGTAAAAATATGTAAATAAGAAATAAATATGCGATTTAGAAAGGAACACCTGGTTCTAAAAGAGCTGCTCACTAATGTCCCTGACATGTTAGGGGTGACGTCTAGCCGAACGGTTAGAATAAATAAATAAAAAAATCATCTGTTGAACAGGTTTTGAGATCTTATTTTATGGTTCTGCAGCCAAATCATGGAAACTTTAAAAAAAATATCACTTCTACGGGACCTTATAATACGGGCCACGAATATTATATATTTTTCGTTTTCGTGCATCATATAGTGTTAAATAGCGTTTAAAGTAACTTTACCTAAAGATATTTAGAGATGTTAGGTCATAAAAATCCCACGTACAATATAACTGGAACTAGTTATGTCATATAAGGAAAAAGTAGGATAGTAGGATCAACCAATGACCAATTAACTTCAAGAACGACTTTCATAAAGTTGTGTACATGTAGCATTATTGTAAACATCTT